>OY720635.1:114232445-114905963 GCA_963169105.1 Ceriagrion tenellum | reverse complement strand
ACCAGAATATATAGTCATTTTAATTCCCCTCACCTCTAATTATTCGCTCCAAACAACTTCCCTGCCTCCTCCTAATATCCTTCAGCATTCACCTTTCCTTCCCATAATGCTAAGTTAGTCCTGACCATTCATACCATTTCCTCTACATTTATGCTGAAGAGCACTGGTGATAATGGGCCCTACTCCCTCATGTACTTCTCGCCCTCCCCGCAGTCACCATCTGCTGCTACTCATTTGCTTTTTTCTGGGCTATGTATGAGATGTTTGAATAAAAATATCAATCTCTTCAGTCCACTCATACTTGATCAACCTTTCAGTCTGCTCTGCTGATGTCTCTCAAAACCATCCGTACAGGAGAATGAATCTTCATCTTGCATATTTTAAATTTTTTTGCCAATTTTATCATTAGCATAATGGTATCATGCCTATTGCCCTACCCTTGCTAAACCTGAACTTATCAACACCTAACAACTTATTTGTTCAATTCTCCAACCTTTTGAAAGAAATTCTAAGTATCTATAACTTTTGCAGGATGCAAAATCCAACTTCCAGGCTGGCCACTGGATTGCTATTGTTACACTCAGGCTTTATTACAGATATTCTTGGTGGAAAACCACTCTTTCATACATAAGATCATTTGGCGAGTAGACAAATTGAAGTCATTTGTGACATTGACGACAGGTAGGTAAAATGATGAGGGAAGAGCTACTTGAAGGATAGAGAAAAGAAGATAAGAAAACCATAATCAGCACACATCAACACCATAACAAAAGAAATTAACCCTCAAAAAGCCCCATCAGCATACCAAGGGCACAAAAATACACAATGCCTTGACCAATAATGTAAAATCATGTAATGGATCAAGAATATTAATAAAAAAAGATATGAAAGAGGTGAATACTTCTAATCTCAAGAAATCTTAGTATTTCGTGAATAAGTTACTTTATGATTATTTGCTAACCTTTGTTACTGAGCAATTTATATTTTAGAGATTTATTTTATAAGACGTGAATTAAATACGTGACGAATCTCAGGCCTTCAATATCACTCTTTGAGATTAAAGATTATTACCATTTCATGACAGTGTATTCTTGTTAAAAGAGGCTAAGATGTTCCCAGTTAAATGTCTCATTTGGCAGATGAAGTACAACAGTTCAAATTCTCTGCTCATTGTCCCTAAGAAGGGATCAAAGGTCCATCAAAATCCCGTAACCACTGCCATTACTCAAACCTGGGCCCTCATGATTATGAATCAGTACCCAAGCAACCATGCTATCCAAGTACGTTGGAATGTATGGCCGAGTTGTAGAATGACAGAAATGTTCCACTCTTTGAAATTTTATAGGTTGATGTGTTTCAATAGTTGACATAATAATCAATTGCACTTGATGATGCTGTATAACAACAAAATTAATAGTGTTCAGCTTGTAATTAGTTTAAAATTGCTACATCATCTTATCAACATGAAATAGCTTCATCATATTGAGCCATTAACAGCTTCAGTGTTAGGAGGGTAGTAGGTGGGTGAACATAATTTCCTCATAACTCTAATATGTGCCTCACTGAAATATCTGGGACATGGTGAATAATTTCAATTCCACTGAATATGGTATGAAGGTGTTAGAGCAAGGGAAGGGAAATACATCTTGGGTAAATCACTAATTCTGAAAATCAAAAGCAGTTTTAATTCTACCATTGCAAAAAAATACCACATATGTACTTACTTCGGAAATTCCAAGATTTCGAGGCCATCAGCCAACGTGGTGTGCCACGTCCTTGTTTCAGAGTAGTAATACTTGACAGTCCCATCCGCCAAAGTTTCTTTCACATCACCATTGTAAAAATAAAGTTTTGCACTTTTACCATCTGGAGAAATGTGTTTGAAATTACCGTTTTCAAAACGAATTTCACGGCTTCCATCAGAGTTTATTTTTTCTAAGGGATACACTTTCACAGGAGCTGGCTGATTCAGATCTCTTCGAGAAGACGTAGTTTGCGATGTTGGTAATTCTTTAGGGTACAGGGAATCACATACGATTTCCAAGAGGGACTTATCCAATGTTTCGATCCTTTTCTCTGATGTCTCATTGTAATTTTTCAATGTCCGTGCAGCAAAGTCTGGAGATGATTTAGGCTTCATTGACTCACCTTCAGCAACATTTGCACTCAACCTCACATTTCCTGGATCAAATACACCATCTGATCTCTTTTCATGAATCATTTGAGCATCATCTTCAGTATCTTTCTTGCAATAGTCATTGTTATCTACGTCATCATCTTCTCCAACCTGATCCTTAGCGGAAACAGCATCCTCAGATAATTTTCCTTTCTGAATTAGGTTGGGAACACTGTTGATTCGACGAAGTGATGAACTCGGGCCTACTATACGCTTGCTTGCAGGACCCTGACTGGTTCCCACCGTCCTGCTCCGCTGGATGGTTGCTTTTCCTGTTTTATTTCTATTAGGCTGCTGTTTCCCTCCTGCCTTGGCTTCCTCTAGCAGCAAAGATTGGGGAATGGGCTTTGTAGGGACGACATCTCGAATGGTTAAACACTGATCTCTGTCAAGATTTTGCAAGCTACATATCTGGTTGTTAATAGCATGAAGAAACTTGGTATTCGGCTTGCTGTTTAGTCTGCACTGGTACTGAGAAATAAATGAGAAAGAATAATCAGAATAAATTAGGCACAATGAGAAGGCAAGGCACAATACAAGAATGCACAATACAAGAATTCACAATGCTGATACAATGTATTGTGTGATAGACGATAAAATGAATAAATCAGAAGTTAGTACCTTCCTTGCTTCCAGAAGCTTCTCTTTTTTGAGTTTCTCAATTTCCTGTTTCAATTGCAAATTTTCGCCTTCCAAAGTCTTGAGCCTTGTGGTGATCCGAGCCTGTGCAGCAGCATTTCGGCTTTCTTTCTGACGCATTTCCTGTTGCATGGCAGACAACTGTAAAGATATAGAAGATTAGGAGAAGGAAAAAGTTCCAGAAATTTGAACTGCAACATAGAAGATGACACGGAAACAACCTTGGGGACATTAGCACCTTTCTGCTGAATATGTGATTCGAATGACTGCCAAAACTTATTTTTACAGGTCAACAATCTGCATTCACAATCATGCACTCTAACCTTTCATCTTAGAGAATGGAATCAAATATGAGTGTACACACTCCAGGCAAGCCAAACACAAACTTAAGACAATAATGACCTATTCAATAATGTATGGTTGGTGTAAACTTCACAATGACATAAACTTTAAGTTAACTTGACGTTAAGTGAGAGCTTTGATCTTAAATATTAAATCACGGTCAGTTGTCATGAACATTACCAGAGTAAGCATAACAAGCTTACTCTATTGTATTATCATCAGCAGGACATACTAATTGGAATCTGTTGTATTACCAAGAAAATATTAAATCAGAGACTATAAAATCAGCCTTAAGAAAGGGAAGAATTGATTAGGCATATGAAGAAGAAAGGGAAGTTTAGTGTATACCATTTAATTTGCACTTTCTGAGTTATAAGATGCTATACATCAAATCACAGCCCTTTAGTTCCAGAAAATTAAAAATTGGAACACAACTACATTTACTAATTCAAAAGTTGTTGTTACACACCAGAAAAAGGTAATTCCTCTTGAGATATTTTTACAGAACCAAAACCTAACAAATTCTAATATTCACAAATCATGGAACGTACATAAAAATTGGAACCAACTCATACGAGAACAACATACAATAGCCTTGATGGAGGTCCTATAGAAGATAACCCATAACAGATTTAAACCAGTAGTTACTTGGATTCCCTGGTTGATAAATTAAACTTAAGTAATTAAAAAAGTAGTATAATACATTTTCTCTTATAAATAATAGTCAAGTTTCATGGCCCTTCGCAACAACCTTACACAGGGTCCCCACCTTATGGAGGACTAGATTAACAAGCACAATAAGGATGAAGTTTGTTACATCAGGAGGGAACACTGAGAAATTCTGAAAATGCTATATAATGCTGAATGACACTCTTCTACTTCTCCTTCAGTTATGTTCCGGGGTAACTCAACTATAGCTAGCAGAGCCTGCTCTGCCCAGACACATCCATGTACCAAGTTTCCTTGGGTACTCAAGGCAAAGTGCTTTTCATTGTGGCAACTCTATTAAAATTGCCCTAAGTTTACATCCATACCAGCATTATAAAATAAAATCCTGGAAATGAAATCCTCATATCATGACCACTCCACCCATTCCAATACAATATACACAAGGCAGATTTCATACTCCCTCTGTACAACAGGCACCTATCACTCAGCCTGAATTTAGAAAAACTATCAAATGACATTAAAAGCATTACCTCTCCTACCTTCTTCAAAAGGGGGGTCAAAGAATGTTTCAGAAAAATATTACTATAATGGTGTATGAAAATACCCAAGAGACAGATTTCTTGTAATCTTTCACACTTGCAATGTGTATTTATTGTATTTATTAACAGAGAATATACCTGCATGTTATCTTATTTTATGATGAGTACACAACATTGTGTACACGTCCTCTGTCTCTGATTGATGAATCCATAATTGCACAGGCCAAGGGTAAAATACACATATATATTATTACATCTTACTAACAGTCCCAAACTCGATTTAATAATGACATTAATTCATTCATATTTATCAGATGGTCTTACCTTTTGCTGAAGGGTTTGGATTTCTTCTCTTTCTTGCTTTGAAGGCAGATTGCGCAATTCTTTGCAATATCTTTCAAATACCTGCTTCTCTCGGTTGAACTTTTTGCGCTCTTCCAGTACAGTGCTTTTTAAAATTTCTTCCTTTTCTTGAAGTTTCTTCTCAGTCTCTCTTTTCTCCTTCGACCATTGTGCATGACTTATTTCATGCTGCCTTTTCATATTGTTCAATTTTTCATTTTCTCTCCTAAATTTTTCTATTTCATGTTCTAGCTCCAACATTTTTTGTCTCAATAACTCACTCTTAAAGACAACAGTAGGATCTTGTTTAACTTGTTGATCATTACCATGAGATCCGTCTAAGTCTGGAGGAGTTGTACCAGTGATTTCTAAGTATAAAAAGAACACAGTATATGTACAATCCATCATTTCCTCAATGATACATACATACATATACATACCCATCACGCCATCCCCTTTCGGGGTAGGCACAGTCAAAATGTTTCACTCATTAATACATACCTGTACACCTAACTCTGCTTCAATTATTTCCTCGATACTGACCTATTCTTTCAAACCTCTTTTGCCTCATTTACCCCCATACACTGTTTCATACACGCCCTCCTGTTTTTAAGACTCCTAATATTCCTCCTCCTAAGAATTTCCTCAACCACATTCAACCACAATGTTCTCGGCCTACCTCTACCTCTCACACCATTCATTCTAGTCTCATATATCTGTTTCGTTATTCGACTCTCATCCATTCTCTCAACATGGCCAAACCAACAAAGCACACTCCTTTCATACACGTCCATTACTGGAGCATTTAACCCACATTCATTCATGACCCACTCATTCCTGACCCTATCCATCCTACTTTTGCCGTATATACTCCTCGGATAACTCATACCCACGGCGTATAGTCTACACTTATGTCTATCCTGACATACCCATGTTTCACTACCATATAGCAAAGTGGGAAGAAGTACACTGCAATTTTCGCTTCCTTAGACAAGCACTCATTCCTTGCTATGCTCCTGATGCTACCTACCACTTTCCTTCCAGCATTTGCACGTCTCTTTATCTCCTCATCTATTCTTCCATCTTTTGCATACATCTTACCTAAGTACACAAAATCATCCACCTGTTCAATTACTTCACCATTCACCCTCATCATACCGTTATTCTACCCATTCTCCTTATCAAAAACTACTACTTTAGTCTTGCACACATTTACCTTCAATTCCATTCTCTTTGTTGATTCACAAAACTTATCTAGGAGCTTCTGTAATCCCTGTTGACTCTCTGAGATCAAAACAGCATCATCCGCATATAGAAGAACTCGCAAGTTTACACTTCCAATCAAAACACCATTGTTTTCACTACGTGCATCTAACACATTTATCCATAAATACATTAAACAGCCATGGAGACATTACGCATCCTTGCTTTACACCCCGATTTATTACAAACCAATCACTCAGAGCCCCGTTAACTCTTACACTTTGTCATACATCGCCATCATAACATTCAATAACTGCCCATTCACTCCATAGTCTCTCAAAACCTTCCACAACTTCTATTTACTCTGTCATATGCTTTCTCTAAATCGACAAATGCACAGTACACTTTCTTTCGGACACTCATACATTTTTCTATCACTTGCTGAAGTGCAAAAAGCTGGTCACTACATCCTCTCCCAGGCATAAACCCACACTGCACACTCCATATTCTGTTGGAAGTAATATTCCTCACTCTTTCGATTAATATTTTACTGAACACTTTTCCCGGGATACTCAATTAACTAATGGCCCGATAATTATAACATTCGGTCTTTCCTCCCTTCCTTTTGTACAACGGAACGATGACAGCATTCTTCCAATCCGCTGGAACAACAGAAACCTGTAAGCCTAAATTGTATAGTTCATGCAGCCTACAAATTAGTATTTTACACCCACACTTCAACATTTCACTGGATATCCCAACTATGCCTGCAGCCTTCCCATTTTTCAATATTCTCACAGCCGTTGTGACCTCCTTCTCACTGATATCCTTTTCCATCCTCACATTCTCACATACCACTTCACAAGGCTCATCCTCAACACCTGCAATATTATTGTACAATTCTTCAAAATACTCCCTCCAGCAGTCCCTGATATTGCTCTCGTCCCACATGATCTCTCCACTTTTGTTCTTTACCACATTAATTTCCCTACCTTCACCAATCTTAGCCCTTTTTACCCACTTCAAAAACAGCTTTTTATTACCTTCAAAATCACTCTGCATTTCGTTAGCTTCATCCACACGCATTCTTTCTTTGCTCTCTTTCACAACGATTTTGCATTCATTCTTTTTCTTTCTGTAAATCTCACATGCCTTAGTATGCTCTTCCTCAGATTTGGCAGCAATCATATTCTTGTAAGCCTCTTTCTTTTCTCTGACTGCAATTTTCACTATTTATGTAAAATAGACAAATCTATAACTAAGTGGAGAAGAGCAAAAGCACCTCAATAGCCACATTCTCTACTTTATGGGACAAGTTAATAACTACACAACACAACAGGTTATGTATTTTCAACTTCATGATATCATATTTTGTTTCCTGCGAAACAAGGACACCACTGGAATATTCACCATACCCTAATTTAACCAAACACATTAGTCCAAATGATTTATTTTAGCACATTTAAACGCCAAAAGAAAGTGAAAACAAGGTAGCTGGAGAATAAAGACAACATTTTTGGAGCAGACTAACTTTATCCTCTCTCTCAGGAGAGAATGCAATCCCTGTAGAGCATGAGCTCAGGTGGAAGAGATGCGAAAGGGAATATTACAACGAAATGCAGTAAGAGGACAGAGAACAGTTACACAATATACAAAATGAAACAAAGATGGAGAAAGAAAGGCCAGAAGAGTGAGATAAGTCAAAGAGGCATTATAAAAAATGAAAAAAAAGGAATATTCCCAGAACCTGGAGGTAATCCATTAGAGATCTTCAAAATGTGCCAAAAATAGTCTGTACTAGAATAAAAACAAAAATTTTTAACAGATATATAATTAGAAAAGAGGACCCACCAAATGAGTGGCTGCTAGCTATATAATATTTAAAGGAAGACAAAGCTCCAAATATATCAGATAAGCATTCAGAGCGTACTTCTCTACAGAGCAGAAACATCAGCAATGACCAAAAGGGACAGAGATTGAAGGTTGCAGAGATGGATTTTCCAAGGAGAAGCAGCAGAACATCAAGATTAGAAAGAATCATGCACGAAAACATATGGATAATGCAGATAGAAAAAAGTCTCAGAAAATAATAAATAAAAGCTATAATCAATTGCAATGGTATGGACATGTAAAAAGATTGAGAACCAATATTGCCTAAAAAGATACTCAGCTGGCAACCACTGAGGAGGAGAAAATGAGGATGATCACCAGGCGATGGGAAGAAGCAAGTAACTCTAGACATGGGAAAGAGATAAATGGGAACTGAAGATTGGAAAGACAATGAGGCCTAAAGAGGAGGATGCAAGAGACAGCCAACACTTGTATAAAAATTGAAGAACTTTATCCATAGCTTCTATTCCAGATACAGATAGTTTCCCTTCTGAACAACAAAATACATATGTAAATATAACCCCTGAATGAGAATGTACAGATCAGCTATCAACTCAGTAATCTATCAACTCAGTAATCTCTAATGATTGGAGATCTCATTACAAATTGAAGAAACTCACCAGTCATAGATTGAGGAGCTGGAGTGTTTAACACTACATCTGCCTGTTTATCTTTTAGGTTTGAGCTCTCGCATTCTTTCAAAACTATTGTGTGATCATCATCACTGCCAGAATTACTTTCATCATCACTCCAGGCCTCAGTGTCACCAAACTGCTCTTTTGTTGTATTAGGGGATTCTTGCACTGATGAATCCTCTATGCCGGGGTCAAACTCTCTTTCCTCCACATGGCTGGAAAATCGCACTCTGGCAACACTCTGAGTAGCTGATTTAGGTGTAACAGCCGATGCTGCTCTATGTGCTTCTGAATAGCAACTATCAGAAGAGGAGTCGAAATCACCTTTAGAATCATCACTATCCTCACCACTTGTATCCAAGCCAAATGGCAATTGCTTACTGTTCTTCGATGGCTGTTCCTGGAATTAACAAATTTTCACTTCCTTGTTATAGGCATTAAGAAAATAGCAGTTGCATATAAGATGAGTGATAAAACATTATATCTGATGCAGAAAAACTAACTTCATGCCATTAATGCAGTACTTTCAAAAGGAAATAATATTTTGCACAGAAGATTCATCAATACATTGTAGAAGTTTGATTGTGAATAGCAAAAAGTAATCAAAAAGATCAACTTCCTTCGCTCCCTTTACTGGAATTATTATTCATTAAAAGTCAAGATCAGGTAAAGGGAAATGAGCTGATAAAGTCCTTGAGTTCATAGAGAGAGGATATGACCAATTATTGAATGCCACAAAACTAGAGCTAGAAAAGGTGTTAACTGGTCCTTGGCTGGTTTCACATAAAGCAGGTAAAAATAGGGGTACTTGGTGGTCTTATACTCTGCAGGAGAAGAATGAAATGGATACGAAAAGTGAAAAAGCAGATAAGTGCAATGGTTAAATCCCATGCTCTTTCCAAAAATGATGGTGGTATTGCTGGCTGAGGGCACATAATTAATTGGGGCTGCTCAGTGCCATCTTTGAAGTAACAGAGACTGAATAAATGTACAAAAAATCAACAGCATTCTCTTTCAGTAGAAATGAATTAATGGTAGCAAAATAAATATAGGCCAAGAAGTAAAATGCTCTGGAGTGAAAATTCATTGTGAAGTATTCATTTGAATTGAACAAGTTATTTACCTACACTATAGTGTCAGTGAAAAATGACTGTTTAGATTAAAAGACTTAAAGGCACTTATGTGGAAATTGATAAAGAAGTTTTTATTGTTCCAGACCTTCCCTCAACAGTAGCTATTACCTTTTTCTCCAAGATCGCTTTCAGAGGAGTTGATATAACAGGTGCTTCCATGAAACCAAGCAGGGTAGAGGATGTGGAACAAAAGCTAGAATCACCAGCCATTTGCTCCAATAACTCAAAGACCTGCAAATCCACCCCTTCATACTGCATAGACAAATAAGGAAAGAAGAACTACAATAAAGTCATCCAGACAGTAACAGTTCTATTAATCAAGAAATTACATGACAAATAATGGAAATTCACAGAGCCATTGGATCACAGCTACCACTTCAATTCAGTTTGAGCACCAATAGAATTAATCTCATGATCGTAGTTGAAACTTCCTCAGAGATAATATACCTTATTCTTTTTATACTCTCCAACAGGCTTTTTCTCAGCACCCTGACGTTCATTTCCAACCTCAGGTTTCTTCTGATGGGTCAAAACATTAGCCCACGTTGCACTATCACTCGATGCAGACCCTCCACCATCTTGCAAACCACTACCTTTGTTTATAGAAGTAATAAAAAGTTATAAGTACATAGGCACCAACACATATGATTGTAATACACATATGAAGCAGAAAATCACAGTCTGTGGATTGAAAATATCAACTCAGAGGACTTAAATCAGTATTTTGAAACAGATTTAACTGTACCTGCTAGTACCTACAATTCATAAGTGTAACATTTCCGGCACAACACTAAAGAAACTAGGATTTATCAAGCATATAATATGAAGGTTCTCAAATGAAAAAGTGAAAGAGATGCTACTTTGCTCTGGATTGGCCACATCTTGAATATGCCACAATCATTTGGAATCCGGCTCAGAATGATTTAATAAACAAAATAATGGAATCCAAAGGAAAGCTGCATGCCTCAATAAAAATTGCTGCAAGCTCAATATGGTGGGTGAGGAGAAGCTTCTGGAGGACATTAAGAGGCAAAGTTGATGGTTAGAAGAGGCAATGAGAGATAGATGAGCACTCGCTTGCAGCTGTAATAGAGGGGAGGATGTAGAGTAAGCAGGGAAGGGGAAGAAAGAGAATATGTTATATGAACATGATACAGGAGGGTAGCATGTATGCTGAGGTAATGAAAGAATATTATGCACAGGTAGGGCCTCGTACATGTAAACATCTACAGGATTTTCATCCACTGCCATTTTCAGGGTCATAAGATTCATGGAAACCTAATCAATTTAACGCAAAATACTTTATCATAGAGAGCCTAGCACGAAAAGAAATACAAGAGATGGGGTGTGGATGCAGATTTCTTAATCTTTTTGCAATATTAGTTAAGAGAAAAATTATACAAGTGTTTCTGACAGGTTAACTGGAACGAAAAAATGACCAGAAGAATGCAGCTACTACGGATTAGATCAGCTGAATTGAATGGTAACCGTTTAGGTTTTCTCACTAGTTGTGAGCATCTTTATGCAGTTATCACGTTGCCATCGAATACAGGTCACATACCCATCCGGCAGAATACACATAAAGATTAAGATATGCCGCTGACCATAACTGACTGAAATTTAATCCGAAGTCCAATAAAAATGTACGTAGTATCCAACACTGCAAACCTTTTCCATTTCCAGTGACTGTGTTGTGCCTTGATTCGGTCGACGGTTTCTTCTGGCTAGCAGAATTAGCAGATGTCACCGAAGAGGGGGAAGGTTTCCTTTCCCTCGTGAGACACCGTTTACTTGTTGCGCCGTCAGGTTTCTTGTAGAATCTCTTTAAGCCCTCCCCTTTCTTCAGAAATTTTCTTTTCGGTTTCGGATCAGTAGTTGAATTCTTCCCTCCTATCAGTACAATTCCAGGATCATCCTTCTTAAGCTTCTCTTCAAGCAATTCTTTGAAATCCACCTTAATGGGATTTACTGGTACATCGTCCAAGGTAACATTTCCAGCGAAGTTTTCCTGCCCAAAAAAATTTCAAAATAACCCTGAGAAGTGACAAAACAACATTAAAGACAAAGCCATAAAATAATACGACTTTTATGACCACCTTATCAACATCTGAGAAATACGCCTCTTTCTCATTCTCTCTTTCGTTTGATGTCACTGAGTCTGCCTTTCCAATACTATCATCAAATACCGGGTCAAAAGGGTACTCCTTGAATGGTATAGGTTTCTTTTCCACTATTCACACAAAAAAAACGATTACGTCTACCAATATAAGCAAGTTTAAAGAATCCAGCCGATATAAATCGGAATCAAACTTACAATTTTTCCTCAGTCCAAACATCTCCATTGTTTTCTTATGCTGTCTCATCAATGCCTCTTGCTGTTCTTTCTGCTGGCTAAGTAACTTTTCCTGCTGCTTTGCTTGCCATTCCTTGATTTCCTGAAGCTTCTTAAACAAATCGCCTTTGTATAAATCTTCCATTCTCGGACAAGTTTTGGAGGGGTTTTTGTTTATCCCGCGCAATGCGCATACGATTTCATATTCTGCAGTTCAAACTTATCATCGGATACCGTCTCATCAAGCACACATGCTAAGAAATATCCTGATTCTTCTTGATTATACAATAACAAGTCAACCGCAGGAATTTCACTCCATGTTCTCAGGAGAAACGTAAGTTTCACAGAATTGACAGCTCTGCCTTCATTTCCTTCATTTCTTTATTGACAAGTAAAAACCATGAAGCGCAATACCGCATTCGCCCATGTGATGCCTTTTGTCTCAAATGAATGGGTCCGCGAAAGGAAGTAAGAACGTGGTGTTGTTATTATGTTTTTGTTGAATAGACACTTTGCTTAGTACGTTACCAGACCAATTGTATCAATACCAGACCAGAGTGTGATAAGCATAAGTGTGTTTAGTGTCCCAGAAAATCTGTGAGATTTTAAGATGGAAACTGAAAATTTACCTCGCGTTATCCCATATGAGGAGCTCATTGGGACAGCGAAGAGTGAGATTAAGGACAAAATAGACTCAGAGAATATGGAACTCGAAAGTGATGGTCAAAGCCAAAAGAAAGCTACAATACCCAAGGGTATACCGAAGTCAGGAAAGTTCTGGAAATCTGGTAGGAAAAAGTAAGTACTAGCTTAGCCCAGTAGTAATTCACCAACAGCTCTACATCCGTTGTAAAACCTACCATTCCTCAAGCGCAATATTCTCAGCATTCCACGGGAGTAACTCCATGTGTCGGTAATAGTCCTGATTCCCCTGTAAATTTTCCCCTGCTTTCGTCCTTTTTATGATTACTAGAGTTCATTTACCCCTTTGAGAAAGCCATGAAAATGTCTTCTTTTAAAATGCCAGCTTCCCATGTACACAATCTTTCAAACGAATTTCAAGAACTTTTTATGTCAGTTTTACCTCCTCCTATCTAAGATCATTATCTCGCCTTCCGACCTCCGCTAACTCTTCTTGACTTCACCAACCCATTTATCCTAACGGTGAACGTCCGCTTCTGTGACACTGGGGAAAAGAGTTTTGTTAGGAACTCCTGTTTCACGTAAATGGCAGTGACACTGTTCAGTAATTTTACTTAAAACTAGGGACGGTAAATCTTGCAGTTGCTTGGGATGAGGAAGATCGTGGAAAATTCTAACCAAAGAGGATTTTTAAGGTGCCTCCAGTACAATGCCAGTCAATTAATCGTTGATCCTTACAGTTATTTTAATTTAAACGACCATTTTGTAATTCAATTTTCTAAGTATTTACATTATCTAAAATGTGTTGTGACCATGCTAAGCTATGGAAAGTGTAACCTAATATTGTGAGATACAGCTTTAAGTGGTGAACAGCATTCTGGGAGCCCTGGCGAAGTTTTCTTAATTTTAGCCATTGACCATAATGACAAATAAACTTGTATGTAGTATTTAGGACTGTATTTTTCATTATAAAAGTAAATAAAAATGGAACAAAATTAACGCCTGCAGGAATGTTGTCCAAACCCATCATCTACCTATATTGCTAGGCTCTCAGGGTCATATAGCATTGTTTCCCTCGACTTGCGAATACTTCTGTTGAAAATTTCTGTCGAATTCCCATCCTGAAAACATTCATTTCTTGAACCACCGCGGTATGCTCAACACTGGCTTAATTCATCTTATGCCATGTACAATAATGGAGCTGAAAAAGATATATCCTAAACTTTTCGAAATACAGTGCTGATTTTACTAGATATACGGTCACATCCTATCTACTTATCTATTATCCCTTGTGCTACTATGGCAATGAGTCCCAGAGACAAGGAATATTTCTCGGGTATGAAAAGCTATCCCAGTTTATCAGCAAAAGGAATATGTTGGTGATTTCCTGAACTCTCGTGTAACTACACGCTAGTCACAACTTGCTTAATTATTTGAAAAAGTATTTACAAATCTCCCTCATTGGGTAACATGTCCATTGGACACCGTTCTCAACTTGTTCAGTCAGCTAAAGGGAAGTGATACACTTCATCAGTTATATATGAAACTGCTGATTATATCCTATTCTCAGTGGATAATAAACTGAAATCACCAGTCTCTTATGTTGACTTTTCAAAAGGCTTTGATAGTGATAATCATCAGCTCCATCTGAAGAAGCTTGGTAGATAAAGCATTCCTAACAACTGGATAAGTCCTATTTCACAGATGGTTCTCAAATACTCATCGTATATGTAAATGGTTCTAAGATTAAATCTACATGTATCTAAAAGCACTTATAAAGATATTATTCGAGGATCAGGACTCACAAAGATATTCCTCTTGAGTCATTATTTATTTTTCATTATAGTCTATGATCTCCCATAGAACCTGAGTTAAATGTGAAGACTATCCATACTGATGATATCATAAATCTAATCTCCTTCATGCCAATGTATGGTTGAGAAAACTGAAGTCATGTTACATACTCCGATTAAGCAACTGATGTATCAACTACAGTCTGCAATAATATATGGAATCAATGCCTATAAATAATTAGCTGTGCACTTCAGTCTTTGGCACAGATATCATTGTGACCTAAAATTTATTGGTCAACTGTGAGGCATGGCCGTAGATGTCGAATTTTTTGGTGTACCAATCACCTCAAACCTTTCTTTGGATGATCATGTGCTTAATCTACTTGAGGAGCTCGGATTAACCTTTTATTGGTTACATTAATTAGGTTTTCAGTTTTCCCTCATGTGATTGTGTGACTGCTAGTGGGTGACTATGTCAAAGTTACTGCACAGCTAGTTCCACAATTTTTTTAAATGCCCTTATGTCCTTTATACTCTGTATTTGTGATTTTTTTTGCTTATTTCTTATTAAGTTCATATTATACAAAACCTTCCTCAACTTCAGTTCAACTATTTAGCATTCATAGTGAGGGGCTGTCCATAATCCACGTAGACAAAAATATGCCACTTTTTGACCCTCCCTACCCCCCATCATGAACACTCGTAGACTTCATCCGGACCCCCCCATCTCCCTCTGTTGTCCATGTAGACTTTTCTTTTTTGCAGAAATAGCTGTGAAAAATGTTATTAATTGATTTTCTATCTATAATTTAAGGCTAATTTTAGTGAAAGGTAAGTAAAAGAAAAACTACTGTGGCAATGTCACTCCAGCCATGTCATGTGGACCATTGTCTACGCAGACATCCCTCCAACCCCTCCACCCCCCAACGTGGAACTTCGTTGACAACCCCCGTACCCCCCCACACATGTTTGGTGTCTACATGGGCTATGGACAGCTCCTGATGTGGTTTGCCTGACATTTGCTCCTGGTAGGCCTATGTCCAAAAACTTAATATTCTACATTTACCTTTTATTTATATCATTTGCTTTCTCATATTTGTTATTAAGTATCTGTCTAATGTGAATTCCAAAGAAATTGGATGTCCATCATTATAGTGCGTACTACATTCACAATGCTATTCACCTCTACTGTGTCAAAAGAAAGTTGCCTCTTAAGAACCAAAATCTGTAGGCCTGTGCCTATTCAACAGGCTACCAAGCAGTAATACACACAACTTAAAAGACATCCATCTGACAAACCATGCCAATCTCCAAGCAGAGAATTATGGAGAGTGATCAATCATTATCTCCTGATATTTCAATTTTCTTATTATTCAATAATGTGTTTTATATTTCCTTCATGAAGATTCTCATATGACTATACCTTGGTACAGTGCTGAATTCTATAACATTTTTTGGCTACAAGGTTTAGCATTTGAGTTATTTTTTCAACTTTGTTTTAAGTTTCTTAATGTAATTAATTGTTATATCATAATTTTTTCCAATGCATGATATATCGTGAACATGCTAAAACTTGATCTAAGGGTTGCATTATATCGCATCATACTTGTTCCTTACTTTAGGGCTTCCAGTATGGTGAAAGCTCGTGGTCTCCGTGATTCATGGGAAAAGAAAGAAAAACTTAGGCAAGACCTTAAAAGGGTAAAGGAAAAATCCAGAGCATTGAAACAGCAAAAGATTGATGAAAAGGAAGCAAAAAAGGAGAGGCGCCGGGAGAATCTGAGACGACAAGAAGAAAATCGCAAAAGATCTGAAATAGTGCAAATAGTGAGTACTCATATTTTCACCACAGTGTATTATCCATAGGGTGTTTATCATTGACATTTAACAGAAATACTTCATTCCTCAATGAGAAATAACCTGTATGATACTCATCTTCAAAATAGATCAGATTTGCTGTCTGTGACATGATTTTGTCGACTGGAACATGATGAAAATCATATTCACTATGTTTTACACACACATTGATTAATGTACCAGTAGGTTTCGAAAATGAGTGAATAATTCTGGAGCATAGGCTTATGCAGCTTTTGATAAGTGCTGGTGAAGTTTTTTAATTTGACTGCAGTTTATATAATGTTGAGCATCAAGGTCTCATTTATTGAGGAACAGCGAACTCTGCTGTGACCAACTTTGATGAAAACATGATTTATTGAGACATTGCAACTTCATGATGTATAAACAGAAACAATTTCTCAGCCAAAATCACTTCACTCCTGAAGACTCTCACTGCAACATGGGTGAAACGTTGGGCCTAAAATGCCAGATTCAGTTGACCTCGAAAACTTTGCTAGTGCCAATGAGAGAAGACTTTCAGATGCCTTTCATGATGAATCAGACTTGCCTTTGTATTTTGTTTACTCCCAGGGTTGGTATACCTTGACCATAAACGCCCTTTTTCTGGCTTCTGCCACATCCTAGGAGAGGTGAAGTTTCAAAATTTATTTTGATGGCAAAGTAACCTTTCATGCTCAGTAATGTAAAAAAAAAATGTAAAATGGAAACCGAAAAGAAAATTTTCATTTTGTGTTGTAATTGATAAAATTTTAACTCCTTTTGATGATTAAATATAAGAATTTAAGTAAGACTGAACTAATCCTACAGTTTCAGTAGAATGCTTAAAACATTGATCATGTGAAGAAGAATAAGGGCATTTTTTCAACTTTTCCTTTGCAGATCAAGAATCCAAACAAGATAAAGAGAATGAAGAAAAAGCAATTGAGGATGATAGAGAAGAGGGATACCACTTGTGTACAAAAATAGTAACTTATGAATTATAGGAAATAAAAAATTTCACTGAACATGTGAATTGTTTATTGATGGTTTAATTTCCTCCACAGCAGTAAATGGTGACATACATATAGTTTCAACAGATAATCTTTACTAAGCTTAACAGTGATACAGAAAACACTAAGAAGTATGTACACGTTAGATTCAAAACATCTGCATATCTGCTTTCCATTCTTCAGTTGACAAAAAAAATATTTCAAATTGAATATGCATTTGAAATCTATATGTGCAATTTTCTATTCAAAATCACAACAGTACAGTTCATTTTTCCTATTACCAACACTATAAGTGGGCTTCAACATTTAACCATAATCTAAAACATGCCTTGGTCATGTTTGGAGCATTATGACAAATTGATTTCTTTATAAGTTTTTAACTGTCAACACACGAGTATTTTGTAACCGGCAACTTACAATGCAACTCACAGAATGCTGCAGCAACATAGACCACAGAACGAGATACATTATAATTTTGGTTTTCTTTGAAGGAAAATAAGCGATTTATTTGAAGCAAATTAAGTTTTTTAGTAGTTGTGATCCTTGATGAACAGACCAACATCAGCTGCAGCGCCTTGAATACTTCCGGGGTTGTATTTTCCAAGAGAAGCTTCTCCATTTGCCTATAAAAATTTAAAAATAATCAATCACAATGGAAAACCATCTCATACTAGAGAAATAACATGTGCACTACAAAGTACGTGAAAAGCAGTATCAGCAAATATATACAACTACTATTCCTACAGAAACAAACCATTCAAAATCAACACCATGCTCAAGTCTAATAAGCATGTGCTTTCACAAAATTGGACTTGGCTGCTGCAAGGCTCTGGATACTTCCAGCAACATACTGTCCTTGGCAAGCAAGAGCATTAGCCTGCAAATGGTGCATAGCAAATTGATAGGAAAAAAACACAGAAGCTCAAATTACAAGCAAGGTGGTATTGATTTAGTTGTGAGAAATAAACTGTACATGCAACAAGAATATTTTCTATTTACTGTGAGGAATATGAAAAAGAAACAGGAATTATAATGAGCCACAGCACAGATCAGGGCCAAGTGCTACAGATGATGATTTTCTTTTTTTTACAGGTGATTGTGATGTTTTGATGAAAAATAAAACTACTAATTGAGTAAGAAAATATTAAAGTTCAAGGAAATTACTTTTATGCCATAAAACCAAGAATTAAGGCCAGAGTGACTCCATGTGCACATTATCGGCATAAGTCCCTTTCCACATAAGTGTTAAAACAGTTGATTTCCTCCCATCTATGACTTATATAAAATAATTTGAGTAAGAAAAAATTAAAAGCTGGGAAATGACCACGTCTAAATATAGATCAGGGAATAAATACTGGCTTAAATAAGGTCCGCATCCACATGGTGTTAAAAAATTTTTCTTCGGTGTTTGGTAATATTAGAAAATTAAGTAATGAACAATTTTTTACTATAAAATACATTAAGAACAAACTCAATACCAACATACATAAAATATATAAAAGCAAGCATGCAAAAATAACTCGGCATTAATTTACTTAACAAAAAAAATACTCAAACACTAACTTGTTTCAGCACACAAGAAAAACTAAAAGCGTAACATTACCCTGGCTCGCTTAATCAGCTCATTTTGACCAGCCTTCACACCATCAAGTTTTCCTCCCCATGCCTTCAAGACAGATGCCTGGAGTGAGGAAGAAAAAATTTTCATTAAACTTCAAAAATATGTATAGAAATTTGATAGGCATGCTCCCTGCTTATAAGTCAGTTAAGGGCAGCCACTAACTAACTGTACCCATTTATGGGTCTTCTTCTCAATTTCCCACTATGTCTTGCAAGTCTGCATACCCTTTACCTCCCTATCACATAGTGAGTGAAAAAGAGCTAACTGAGAACAAGTCACACTTTGTGACCACAACAGTCATTTATACGGTAATCATATATGAGGAATTCAACAAGAATGCCATATAATGTTAGCAGTGAACAAATTTTCACTCCCAAATCCTTTATAGATTAACTACCTACTTATAACCATTAAATAATTTGGGGCCAATGATTCCCTATTCGTTGGAGCTCACAAGAGGGAAGCATTTCATACATACCAGCTGATAACTGCCTAAATCAAAAGTCAAAACAGTTTGGGAACAAAGAAAGAAGCTTTAAAAATTACCACCATACCACAATTTCAACCATGGTCATCGCCATAAATAATTAAGGGAAATAGCTGTGGTAATAAAGGACAAATAGCTGACCAGGTAATGAGAATTCATTAGTTGCATGTATCGTTGTACTTAAAAGGAAGACCTTGATCCTTATGTGACTACACGAATTTACACTACAAAAAACTGTAAACCTCAACAGTTTCCACTATAAAACGACTACTGGCCCACATTAGAGGATATTTTCCTCAGATAAGAGACTGTCATTGTTATTTAAAATACAGTAAAGAATTTCCTTTAATTTGTCAATTTTCAGCCTGTAGGTTCCATCGCTTGTGTTTGCACTCTAACTTTGTTT
Organism: Ceriagrion tenellum; assembly: GCA_963169105.1. NCBI lineage: Eukaryota > Metazoa > Arthropoda > Insecta > Odonata > Coenagrionidae > Ceriagrion > Ceriagrion tenellum. Next base: position 114,886,268 of record OY720635.1, on the reverse strand, counting down.
AATCTTTCACTATAATGGAAAGTTATCATTAAATAAAGGTGAATGATTAGAAAAAAGCCACATAGTTTGAATCTGGAATGGAGAGAAATACTGAATTCATATATAACAGAGGAGAGGTACATAGCTGGGACACTTCTATGGACATAATAAAAAACAGGTGAAGTCTGTCATCAGAGCCCGCATATCTTGTTGGAGGAACTATTTTTAGTATATGAACGATCAGTACCATCTTGTTCCATAGGAGTCTTGGAGACTGTATGCAGAGTGGAGCTGAAGAAGAAACTTCAAAGAAGGTAGCCAAGTAACTATGTCTCATGTCATTTCCATTAATTATGACTAAACCTCATAAAGACTTCTTGAATATATGTACAAAAACTCCATTAAAACAATCCTAATCTCATCTGATTGAACAAATTGCAGGCTAAATTTCAGAGTTATAGTTATGAGCACTGAACGGTCAAAATTAACGGTACTCAGCTGTCTCAGCAGTCCCTCTTCTATTCGATGTGAACCCAGCAAAATAGTATGAGATAAAACACTGAGGGATTGCCCACCATAGAGCAGCAAAATTTAATATACCTGAAGAGCACGGCCATAGCTGAAGGTCAAAGCCCATGGCTTCTTGCCATTGAACTTATTTATGGCATTCAAATTTACAGATGCTTCCTCTTCAGTCTGACCTCCAGACAAGAATGTGATTCCTGTAAAAGATAAAATACCAATTATCAAATATGCTTTAAAAAAAAAGTTATAAAATAAAAAAAATGCATTTGCATGATGACCACAATGGAGGCCTTGAGGAGGAATACTGATTACCATAGGAACATTAAAAAATATGTACATAGTTATTTAACAATTCAGAGAGAATTTAACAGAATGTAAAGAAGAGACTATAGAAATATTACTGAACAGCATGTATTGGCTCCAAAATTTCAGTAGGGAGGAACTTAGACCTTTTTTGACCTTTGACCTGGAACTTAGACCATTCAAAAATTTTAAAAATCATTGTATTTACTTATTATATTGAGGAAACTTTTCCTATTGGCACCCATTACATAGGTGAATTATGAAAAATAATACCCAACTATTTCATTTTGGATTTGATAAAATTAAAAGACCTATAGTAACTAATTTACTGGATACAAAGAATATTGCACATAATAGAATACAGAAGGCCACTGGATAATAATAAAAGCAGGAAGACAGATGACATCTCTAGTATAATATACGACAAATAAAAATGCTAGGAGTATGCTGATTTAGAGAACAACAGCTGGATAGAATACAAACAGCACTCTACCATGGACATAATATATCTGCTAGTCACTTCCATTTACCTGACCACTGGAGTCCTTATTTGAATAGAATCAAGGCAATCTTATAGACCCAATCTGATTTGTCTATTCCATTTTGGGATATCTAAAAACTTATTTTTCAAAGAAATGCACAATCATTTTCTGGGTAAGAGTGATAAAAATAAAACTCTCAAGTCACTTGAAATGCTGCTGGAATTTCATGGGTGGTATAAGGTGGACACTCATCCCAGAAATCCATGAAAACTGCAATAACTCCTAAAGGGAATTTTCAATGATTTTTGTGATTGTGCTGTAATACTTTTACAGAATCATCACCTTGATCTTGTCCGATTTGTGGAAGAAACTTACATAAAATTATAGTTTTAAGTACTAAAATATGTCCCATTTTGAATATATTTCTTATCAAACCATTATTTTTTTTTGCAAATGGAATCATGGCATTACAGCTGGTTGTTAGAGAGATTTTCTTGAGGATTTTCAACAAGAAGGTAGCCAGAAACTCCAGAACAGTATGCACTTCTACCCAACATAAATTTTCACAAAAACATTTTTTGATTTAAAATAAGCAAATATAAAGCATGGGAGATAAATGAAAGAAATTAGGAGGTGAATAGGTTCTTCAAGTCACTGTGGCTGGCAAGGCTGGACTGCATTGAAAGAATGGGTGAACACATGATGCCCAAACAACAGCTCAATACAGAGATGGAAGGGGTCAGAGATAGAGGAAGACTAACAAAACAATGGCTGCAGGATATTTAAGAAGATCTGAAGGCAGTGGGAATAGCAAGACAAGGAGTAGGCAAGAAGAAGATTGGAATGAAGGCATATAACAGAGGAAGCAAAGGCCGACCCTGGACTGCAAAGCTGATGATGAATATAAAGGTCAGTGTAGTTAAAATATCTCCTCTTCCTATCTAAATAAATTGTTGGAGTATAATGCCCAGGATATTTCAAGAGAGTAAGTTGAATGAGACTATATAATAGAAGCAACAACCAGCCCTACAGGGCATGAGAACCACAACCATATTTCAATGAAAACTTATAATACTCCCTTATTTGAAAATGAAAATACAGTGATCACTCAACATTAATGTCCATGCATAATAGGTTTCCTTATCTGTTTTGCTACACCAGGCTCAAAAGAAAATTATCTTCATGGATCACAAAAATTATCTTATTGAATATAATTAATCACTTAAATATTTATGGCAATGCATCTTACCTGGAACAGCTGGTGGAACTGTCCTGGAAAGTGCGGTCACTGTGGCAGCAGCAATATCTTCTGCAGAGTACTTCTTAGGACAGGACTGGCCAGCAGTGACCATGTTAGGCTTGAGGAGAGTACCCTCCAAGAAGACATGATGGTCATTCAAAGCCTTGTACACAGCAGCCAAAACAGTCTCAGTCACCTTCTGTGCCCTTTCAAGATCGTGCTCACCATCAGGGAGGACCTAGAACAGAAAATACAAATGTACTTAAGTACTACTGGAAACCAAATATTACCATTAACCTTTTATTATAACTTTGTTACAGGATTGAAGGTGAAAGTAGAAGGAAAATGGTGGATGGGAAGAGGTTTCTTTGCTTGAGTATCTGACTCTCTCAACAACACTTTCTGAATTATCCACTACATAAGCTGCCACAAGGGCATGTAAAAGAGGACAAGGTTCAAGCCATGGCCAAGGGAAAACAGACTAAAAAAAGGACGAGAATGAGAGGTGAGGTCTGCATTAATGGATTAGTTTCCTGATATTTTCATTGAAATCTATGCAGAGAGGGAAGAGGAAACCTGCCCCTCCTGTATGGGCAAGAAATAATGTGCAAGTTTAAAATAATATCCTCAGAGTCATCCTCAACTTTGTGTGTAGGTATATGAAATTTTTAAGTGACCTAAGCCTAGTGAGTAGCTTCTGAGTTCCTAGAATATTCTGTTAATCCATGAACAGAAGAACTAAATTTGGTTGGTAAGAGCAAGTAGAGAGCGTATTTATAGCATAAAAAATTGTTGTACCCTTCAGAAATGACTATAAGGGAAAATAAAAATTTAAATTACAGGATATAAGCACCATATGGTTAAATAAATAGAGAACCACAAGACAAAATATTCAATTCAAACCATGAAAATTAGTTTTTTAAACTCACAGATGCCCAATATTTAAAAAAAGAACAGGTTGCTGAAAGTTAGGCAAATCAAAAGGTGTTTACATACATTACACCATGAAATCAGTTAAATGAAGCCATGTAATATGTTGCCCTACTACTATAGATGCACTTCAATATTTAAAGCTAAATACATGGAGTCTTGGGACTTAGGACTCTAGTAAATACCAAATTAACTAAACTCCATGCTATTCCATAATTACATTAACCAGGATTAGGCATTTACTCACATTGCAGCAACACAAACTGTACCTTGTACAAGTAAAGTCAAATAGTGGACAAAGTGAATATTCCGAATGCCATAAATAATAGGTAAAAATTGAATTACCTCAGGCTCAACAATAGGAACGATGCGGTTAGCTTGACAGATTGAAGCATAGCGAGCCAAAACATTGGCATTTTCCAAAATAGCCTGGTAGGATGGGGTATTCTTCTTGATCTTCAGCACACAGCGCCACTTAGCAAAATGGCAGCCATCCTTCTTGTACTGAGCGCAGCGCTGAGCCAAGTTGTCAAGACCTACAATTAAAAATCACCATGAATCACTATACCGTTATTTAAGCATCAATCAGAAAGGAAATCTTATCACAGCTTGGTTTTTCAGTATGAAATCTGTACTGTTGGGTTTCAACTTTTATCATAAGGAAAAGATAATCAAATAAGAATGGACTAGTTTGAATGCATTGTAGATATAAGAGCCTCATACTGAAGCTATCCAAGCCCACACTAGCTTACTGACAAAATATCACCTCATCCCAGCAAACAAAGGAAGGTAGAAATTATTTGGGTAATCTAAAAAGAGATTACTCGGTGACAGTTATTCACTTTCTGACAACAAAATTGCCCCAACATTGTTAAGAGGTTCTAATGGTATTTTTCCCTCAATGTAATATCCACCTGCATTGTTTTGCACCTTTTGGAATGTGAATTCCCACAGTTGATTTTGTAACACACAAAGTTGGAAAAAATGGAAAAGTATAAGTCATAAATTGAAATGATTAATTATTTTGGTAACTTGAGGGCACATTTTCCAATATTTTACCATGTTCTACCAGCATCTAACCTTGACATTGGCAATGCTTTACTGCTGCTTCACCAAGTTCCCAGAATTATGGGATAGAGAGGAAGAAATAGTGGGGAAAAGCTGATCTGGGAGAGGCAACACAATAGGGGTTTCTGATGTTAAAAATCCTGTCTACTTGAAAGATTGCACATGTTGAAGACAAAGTAAGTATGGGGATAATAAGTTAAGCGATGGATAATCTTTTCTTCTTAGTAAGCAAGTAGCAGCAAGAGATGCATTAACCATGTGCTGCAAGAACGTTACTCCCTGCCCAGGTAAGCACATAACGGTGTTAAAATTAGGACAAACCCAGGGCCATGGATCTCATTATGGTCCTGCTCCCATTAGATCTGACCTTCAGTTACTTCTAATTATACAACTGTAGTTCCTTTGAAAATTATTACAAATGCCCATGGGAGATGAGAATACAAGTTTTATAGTAACACACTGGGAATTATTGCAAGCTAAAGAACCAATAAATGAAACTTATTTGATACTTATGCCGACAAATATTGGAAATGGTGGTGGGCTTGACACAGTGAATCAGTATGGGATGGGTATTGAAAGTACATTCAGTCATGTGTGTATTATTACTGAAGGACAGTTTAAATTAACTCCTAGCAGATGGTCCCAAATATCAAATCTGGATGTGCTCTTTGGAAACTTGCTGAAATACGCCATCAGAATCATTACTGAAGGACAGTTTAAACTAACTCCCAGCAGATGGTCCCAAAGATCAAATCTGGATGTGCTCTTTGGAAACTTGCTGAAATACGCCATCATAATAAAAGTTTCTCACTAAATGACAACCACTTTCCTTGACAGAAAGTTTCCCATTCACAGGTAGGCCTTTGAACTGTTACCAGTGTCTTATCTGTTTGTTATCTGAGGTTACCAGGGGTATGGAGGGCAGGGGGAGATCTAGCCAGACATTTCAAAAAAAAGCAAAGTTTCCTCCCCATTTTACATTAGGAGAACATTATTTTTGAGATGGATAACAGCAATGTATACACAAATGCTTGTTACATAACCTGTACAATTTTGTTACATACCCTGAGTGGTACACTCATCTTCAGCACCAAACAGAGGAACAACACCAGTATCCACCTTGATTCCAGGGATGATACCACGCTCTTCCAAAAGTTTCACAAATGGAGTTCCATCATCAGCTTTTTGGTAGACAGTTTCATGAAAGAGGATGACTCCAGAGATGTTGTCTCCGATAATTTTATCTGCTGAGAAGAGGAGCTGTGAAGAAAATATGACAAAAAAGATAAATTTTTAACAAAAGAATTATTTTATTCAAGATTCTTATTTAAGACAAGCTAAGTGCATCAGATATCAAAATGCAAATTATTGGTTGAGTCAAATGAAATAACACTGTCCCCGATATGCAATTTTTATGGGCCAATTAATTTTCTGCAATTTAGGTAAAAGACTAGTACGGTAGACCCTTGCTTTATGATGGGTTCACCTACCAATGGATTCGCTTGACGATCTGCATAATATTGTGAGTGAATTTTTACATTTCTATTATATATAACACCCATAATTTATTGCACATTTCTCATACATTTTGACCCTTATTAGTAAATGGACTGCATTTTATTAAAGTTAGCAACATATCAATATTTATTCTTATATGAAAAACAATACAATGGCCAGTAAAATGCGGGTTCACTTCACAAACTGGATAATTGTTGAGTTGGGTGAACTCAGTTCACCTAACTGTGGAACTGCTAGAACAATATTTTATTCACTGAACACCAAATAGCAGAGCAAATGCTTTAAGAATACATACTGAATTTCAGCTCTGACTATGCATTTCAAAAACTGGTGTTTTCCATGATATTATATAAAAGACAGGTAAACCAATATAAATCCACATGAGTGCTTGAACAGCATTTTACTTTCATTAATTATTCAAAATAATAGTTCAGGGAATAAGGAATATGAAATGAAGAATAAAATGTGGAGTGGCTCGATGAAAAGGCTTACTTTGCCGACACCTATCAGAGAAATGATAAACTGAGCAAGTTTTAGGAAATAAATAGGGGAGCTTTGGTATTCACAGTAAACAGAAGTATATATTATGAAAAACTTAATAATAATGAGAGAAAATATGCAATGTGTTTGCAGTGCTGTAACTGTGGCAGGAAGCTTTAGGCAAAAGGAAATTAGAGTCACCATTTGATGCATTAAATAAGGATAAATTAGAATTCTACAGATTATTCTCTTCAGACAAACATGAAACCAAAATAGTAACTTGAATCAGTGGTTACTGTAGCATTAAATATATCGAGGGAAATTTACCTAGGATTGACTAATGTAATACATTGGGTGGGTATTGAAATGGATATTGAAAATCAATCCATTCAATGGTCTTCACTACTACAACGAACCTAAAAACAATGCACGTACCCTATGTTAGTAGCTTCTAAATTCCATTTTTCTCTTTCTTCTTGTCAAGAAACCAAATGACCAACATACTTTCATTCAAAAAGTTAATGCAATGCATCACCAAATCAGTGGAAATTCGTCTTTAATTGAGTGCATAAGGCAATGATTGCATCAATAGGGGAATCTGACCAGAAATTTAGTCCCAGTAAAGCAATTACCTGCCGATACAGCCTCCTATTTTCTTCGGTGTTCTCTACTCCGATGTCGGCAAATCTCTTTCCAATTGTTGCGGTGGATTCATCTGCTGCCAAAATACCCTTCCCAGGAGCGACAATCCTGTTTGCAATGGAGCGAAGTTCCTCCTGGAGCTCAGGGGGTGGGTAGTTGAAGTAAGTAGTCATTGTTTCGGTAGAAGGTGTAAAGTTTAAAGAAACTGAAATTGAAATTTGAAATAAATATTATGCAAAAGATGTAAAACATCGCATTACTCAACAACTGAAATTGGAAAGGTTAATTTCAATATGCATACAGATAATAATCTAAAAATCGGTAAAATTATAAAATTAAAGTCTACAAAATTGGTATGTACCGCAGTTCGATTTCTACATTGACCTACATTTGATACATTTTGCTGGTCTCCAACCTAGTATAAGTCTTATCACAGTATGCATTCAGGAAAAAAACTTTCGGCCAGAAAAAACGGGTAATAAATTCTATGGACATAACATTGAATTTTAATGGAATATTAGGAATAACACAAACTTAAAACATCGTTAACCAGAACATCACCACGGTCCCAAGAGATTCACTAGGGCAGGTTTTATTGAATTCGAATCAACGTAAGCTTTAACGATTTTCATTGCCGATTAAAATGCCCTTTCATGTGTGTTGTGCTGACTGAGTGGAAACCGAAACGGCAAGTTAAGTCGAAGGATGATAAACAAATATCTGCACTTAAAATTTCGAAAAATAAAACTACCAAGAATTAAATTTTAAAAATGTCGGTGGTAGAAATCAATCAGGTAATGTAATGGAATGATTTAGTAGATATTGACGCATTAGTCGGGAGAATTCAAATGCGGATAAAACAAAAAAAATCAACAATGGAGTTTAAATGTTGACCAGAAATGCGCTCGGAAGGGGAAAATGATTTAGCAAAAATGAAGGATCTGGTCCCTCAGTTTAGCAGACTTTAAAATTCATAAAACGATAGGTTTTAAAACCTTGACATTGGCTCAATGCGCTACCACATTCACATACCCGGTGAAACCACGAGCGTCGTGAATCCAACTCGCGAAGAGAAGTCAGCCAGAGAAAGCGTGGCTGAGGCGATAAATGGGAGTCAGCCGGCCGTCATTCAGGCCATCGTCAAGAACACGCCCAACAATTTCCAAGAAAGGCGATAGTGGAAACGTGAAACACCGAAACACGCTCCTCAGTTTCGTATACAATTTGAAGGACGCAAAAGATACCAGTAAAGCAGCACCTATCATGAAAAAGTACAACATAATTGCGCCGCATTGTGCATTTCACTAATCCTACTTTCAGGAAAATGGTATTTTCAAGGCGAAGTGGATGATCCATGCTTGCGCCAAGATTGAACTTCGTGGAAATTGTAAGATCAAAAGCTTCTACGGCTTACGAAACCCGCAACTGAATTTCATTAGATGCAGCCGCTCGAGGAAATCCCCATACCTGGGCGAAGCGATGCTCCTAGGCAACGAGAAATTGCGTCATTCGAGGAACCGCGGAAATGTAGTATTACGTAGTACATATGGTACATATACGATAATTTTTGCATTCACTAACTTCACATTCGTTATTCCACTGGGGAACTATGCAATTATTTTCCTTTGGCCCTTTCGTTTACAGTAACATTGGTTATTCTGTGCATTATTTTATTCAGGAGACGGGCAAAAAAATAATATTGATGCACAGAGGTAGATGGAATAAATGATCAGAATACTCTGAATTATTTATTTCAATAGTGGCGGTGGAATAACTCTCGCTCCTGAGTGACACGCATACTGGTTCTGCAGAAATTGGTTGCTAACTCCAGTGCAGAACCTAAGGTAAGGGAAGGTGGGAGGGCATAAGAACCGAAGCCATTTGCAACATTCTCCAGTGGGACCATGGGTCATCTTATGCCAACACCTATCGTTCGCATTCAAGGCATTGGGCGAGGAGCACTGATTGTTTTTTAAATAAAGCATTGCGGGAATTCATTAGCGGGACGCACTTTCAAAATTCAGAGGCCGATCAATTTTGCCGCCAAACACAAAATTCGACATAAAAAAGGTGAATATACCATAATATGAGCGTAATGATTAGGGTTCCAGATAGAACAGGGGTTACTTTTTTCTGGACATGGCTGACGACAGTAATAAACTACCTTTCTTCTCGGTTTGTTGTGCCGAAAATATTTTGAAACCAGTATCAGGGCTTTTTCAATTCAGACCACACATCGTGTATCTACAAACATCAGGTCATCAAACAAAACATCAAACAAACTCCAGGTATCACACGACAAAAACCATACGACTTACAAATAGTGAGTGATGTGAGACAGCCATACTTCTAAACTAATGAAATTTTTTAAAGAAAATATTTCAATATAAAGTATCCCGAAGAGTAAAAAAAGTGGATTCAAATAACCACTCAGTAATAATCGTACACAGCATAAAAAAATCGAACGATCGATCGATCAGAGAATTCCACGCAGCCATGATAATAACCTGAAAATCAAAACAGAGCGAAATATGCTGGTCTTTGAACCAACTGTGTTTCAATTATTCCGTGAGGAGATTCAAGAGCCCAGCATTTTTCTCCCCGATAATGGGTCCACTACTTGGGATATTTTTAAGAACAATTTTCACCCTCCTTTTTTACTTGTGACAAATAAATTAAAATATACGGTAGGCATACCTTGGCCTTGACGAAATAAAATAAATATATGGGCCCAATTCATTTTCATAGAATTTCTAATCAATTGGAAAGATCTGAGGTTGACAATACGCATCAAAACAATGTATTGATAGAAAATAACAAGAGATAATTATGAACCCAAAAATCAAAACTTAACCTTAAACCCTAGGTTGATGAAGCTATTCAGCTTTAGCCTACACAGCGGGATATATGCATCTGGCAGACATTAACCTTCGGTATTGAACGACACCATAAAATGATGCACCAGTCATGTCTATCATTCCATTGCTCTAACCTCGCCCAAGAAAATTATACGCGCTTTATGATTTTAGAATTGGGAACGGTAGATAAAGAACTAATGAAATTTTATGACTATGATCATTGACGCACGAGTAGGGGTCATTGAGGGCTGACCCCAGCCATAGACGCAAGCATGCAAGTCGACATAATTCTAAGCGATAATGAAAGAATCAAGGCAACATTCCATACAATTAAACGATAACTACACCAAATGATAAGCCAGGAGCTGTGGTGTCGATCGAAAAAAATGCACGAAGAAAGGCGAAAATAGCTAATTCACTTTAGGGGACATTTAATGACATTTTTGTAATGAAAATGTAACTTTCCAACGGAACTTCAGCAAAGCGGTTCCCATGTCGAGGAGATGCACAAGGTTACGCTAAGGAATACAGCGAATGTCCTTATGAAAATTCTAACTTTGCTAAATTATGTAGTACTTATTCCGATCAAAAAACATTTTTCTTTCTCCGGTATCTACCTCCTCAACGTTGGAAGCACCAGGTTCTATTCGGAATGCAATCGATACACTTGAGTTAAAGATGACATTTCGGAGGCACATCAGCCCAACACTTATCCCACCCAAGTTCGACGAAACTAGGAGCGAGAGTCTCGAGTTTTTTCTTGATATAGGCCGCTCGAATGCAATTCATTTCACAAATTATCTGCAAGCAGTATAGCGATGAATAAGCCATAGTATCCAAACTATTTCTAAATAATAATGAAGGAGTTACGCGAGGAGGATGTATACTACCATTTTCTAAGTATCAAAATGGGGACAGCAGAGTTTTTAAGCTATGGTTTTTTAAAAATTCTTTCGGACACATTCTATTTTTATACGCCAAGGAAATTACGAATCCTGTTCTTCAACTTAATTCATTCTCGAACCATCAATTGAAAATTAGCATTGCTTACACACTCTTAATCAGTTGAAAATGTCAATATGCAATTTGGTATTAAGTAGCATAATTCGAAACGAACAATTTACGCGAAGTTGAATCACGACTCTAAGTACCCCACCAGCACACAAACGCTACAAAAACGTTATTTGGTTAGCGCGCGCCACTAACGTTTGGATTCCTAACCATTCTAACCTAAACTTCCGTGAGCCTCTCATCGAGTCGTTAGAGAAACGTTACAATAACGTTCGCGGCGAACCTCCGTCGGAGTCTCTGGAGACCCAGTAAGCACAGGGATGGGTTTATCCCAGGCAGAATGGCATATACCTACCGGGGATGAGCATATCTACCACTTAATATTTCTCCGACTTCCATGATTTTAAGCGTTGGCGCAATAAATTTGAAAACACTTTCATTTTAAAAGTAATATTCAAAATAAGTGTTACCCGCTGTCTCCGATTCAAACAATTACAACATTAATTGTGCAGAGTTATTCGAAGTATGGCAAAATCGTTTTTAGTGTAATAATGAACTAACACACAGCGGTAGCGGTTGACACTGAAAAAACAAATATGTAAAGACAGCAAAATATATCATGTAAAACATAATGCACGGCGATGTTCTGAAGAAAACGCCTTAGATGAAACGGTCGAGTTACAACGCTGTAGCATGCTTTCAAAGGAATGCCTAAAAAAATTCCTTTGTAACCCAAAAGGTCCAGGGACCAGCTAAAGGGAGCCCCTAGGCTGATCCCCTGTTTAGGAGGCAGGTGCATCTGCATTCCAGGGACGGGAAAGGATGGGCCAAAAGACAGCAGGTTGTTTGGGACTGGGACCGTTCATACCACGAGGGCTCTGCCACCTTAGAAAGCAAAGCGGCCGACTAGATCACGAGGTGGAGAAGAAGAATGGCTACCTTGCCCATGACCGACAGGGTTAAATGTCTTTTTGCAAGAAAGCCTTTAACTGTGATGGTGAAAGTTTTCACTCTGGCTCGCCTACTCAATAGGCTTACATAAACACTTTATCCAACTGACGGACATTCCCAACTATTCCAACACGCATAGTATGAGACAACTTGCACTGAAACGATATAAAGCTTCCACTAAAGATTTAATCACGACTCATCAAATGTACTATGAAATCCTAAAAAGCGTTATCACTACACTGAATTTGAATCGGCCCCCAAAAATCAATTTTCCCTTGAAACGGCTACTGCGCAACACGATAATGTGACCAGAAAAACGTCCTATCAAAATCAAAAGTAAAGAGAATTAATAATGACCCTCACAGCTCATTATACCATATGAAAAATATTCGATCACAGACTCAATCACAGATACTCCCCGCGCATTTTCGGAGTCAGCATCGTATTAAAAAATTGAACGCATTCATTAAACGCATGTACCCCAAATTGACGAGGGTTACGGCACGCATTGTAGGGGAGTTTCCATTCAGAGGAGCATGCATCTGTATGTAACTTGTCTTACATTTCGAGACATCCGAAACAGGCTTATACTTACGCCATTGAGCCTTGTGCGGCATTTATGGATGAAAGCAATGAGTTCATGGTCTTTGAGCATTTAAGATCCGCAGAATACGGTTGGCGCACAAATCTTATGTGAGTAGTACAGCCAAAGGGTCTTCACTGTGTCGAGGCCAAGGAATACGATAGAGTTATTTTAAAATTACTAACAGAGACCTTGCCCATATTTATTCATAGCATCCTTCGAGTATTACCTCGACAAGCGAAATATGAATAATGCATTATTCACAATTAATTTAGCAAATGAATCGAACGTATGTACATACTTCACGTAATTATTATTGTAGATCCGTACTGGTAGATACTAATTAGCAGCTAGTTTCGCAGTGTTTTTTAAATGAAATAAAGCAGACAAGAGCTCACAATCGGACAAAACAAAAGTTCTGTATCTCTCCGTGATACATGAATGGAGCTTAGTAGACATAGAAAGTTTGCGCTCTTCCACGATAATTTCGCATGCGTTAAATTTCTACAAACTCACGTTTATCGACGTCACTTGCCGCTTGGGAGGAAGTAGCTTTCGCCGGCTTCAAGACCTCAGGCGGTATCTGCCCGCGGTAATAAAAAGCTCTCTCAGTAGAGGGACCATCGCTAGGAGTAGTAAATCGTCTTGGCATGTTTTCTACAAAGTTTTCGTTGCATGCTTGTTTTAGCAGTTCTTGCGTGGTTGCAAACAATAGACATCGTTTATCAATGAATACAAACGAATTGTTGTTCGATCCCAAACCGTGGCGATAAATGAGGAAAAATGTGTAGGGGGGCACGGTCTGGAAATACATCCTCCACAGTATCAGACGCATTTTAAAAGCATAGAGATATACATAAGCTTGGGAATCAAAAGTCCGGCAGGGCGAAAAAAATTAATAGTAATTATAACAGCGGTTAACACAATTCAGTAAACCTATTAAATGCATACATATACATAAGAATGTAGCAAATATAACACGGTAGTAACGATCAAAACCTCACCTTATATTTCATTTGTTAAAAAAACGGCCAATTTAGTACTAGATTCACATCCTCAGATGAACCACAGCACCCGAAAATTTTAACTCTGGTATGAAACCGGTCTCTTTTATAAAATATGAGCAATTGCTAAGTGATAGCTTCGCTGTCTCATTAATGACTCATTCTATGAAGTATCGCCCGAGACGGTGTCTTATTACAGGGAACATAAATAGGTGAGTTCAATCATCACTCTCTAACTAAAAATAATAGAGTTTCAAATGCATCTCGTACGTAGTATAAGCCTGGTTATTCGGTTAGTCTTAATAAATCAGCTGATCTTATTTAAACACAGAGCCACCAATATTAAAAAAATTAATGAACACCTTCTCCTTACGTTTCCTTACAATAAATAGCTACTCAAAAATATTTGTCGCGGCCGTAAAAGAAATTCCAACCAAGTAAGGACACAAATAACCCGTCACCAACTTCGTCCGACGTGTGCTCTTGAAACCCGTCTCAAGCGGCTGCTGAAAAAGAATTGTAGCCAAGTATCGTGACGGGGGATGGACGAAAAAAAACTGGAGAGCCAACGACGTGACAGAGGGCCAAATGGTGGAATCGATATTTATAAACCCAAGGGGCTATTCCATCTTATATCTAAGTTTAAAACGGATAGTAAAAATATCTCTTTCGATTAAAAAATGAAAGCCCATGAATGTGAGCACAGAAAAGTCCCCATTGTTAAGGTTTTTGTAGCAAAATCATCGCAGAATTAACCAAGGACAGGATAAATATACCCGAAGATTTAAGGGTAGGAAAAAATATCCACATACAAAAGTCGAGTTGACCGGGATACGAAGGACCGCTCAATTGACAAGCAGGAAGATTTCACCAGTTTTGAGTCATTACGCAGATCTTGTGACTAGATAATTGGCTAATTTGCAATCACAGCAGAGGTAATAGTTTGAATAAGAACGAAATCAAATCCCTTTTGGAACAGTCTGCCTAAAAAAAACATTCTAAAGCTTCAGTGACGAAAAATATATATTTAGTCGGTACGCCGTATCCAGGAAGTTCAAGTAATGATAAGGCACGTAGCACCGCCTTAACCAACACGTAAGCTACTCAGCCAAAGTGACTCATCTAAGCAGGTGATAAGATCATGAGATCCTTTTCGCAGGCTGAAATTCAGAAAAAATGGAGAGCACGGAAGTAAATATGACATAATGGCCTCGAAAGGGACAAAAAACTAGGCAGAGGATATTCAGCTAGGAAACTAAATTCAAAGAGGAATCTATTTGCTCAAGTGGAAAATAACTAATTAATCGGATCAAAATTGAGCCGCGAGCTGCATAGCTGAGAGCTTTAACTCACTGGCCTACTGAAAAATCTCTAAAATAGAAGCTACTCACAATTTGTTACTATTAAAACATAACACGAGCACAAGGAAAAACTTAAGCAAGAAACGAACATGAACAAGATTGAAAAGTAACTTCCGCATAAAATATATATGCGGCTAAGAGGCCTCGTTCATGAGAGTATGAATATACATCCATGTATGACATCCAAGTTAACACGCTCATATCTACTATGGCGCGTATTAAGAGTTATAAGGGGACGCCTTAAAAGAACTACGAAAAGTTACAGGACCAGCGGTTAAAAGCTGATATTAAAATTATAACACTCCATACGCATGAACATTAAGACCTGAAACAACCTATAAAACAAAAATCTTAGACCGATAGTATCGATATCTGAGTAAGAGAAACTAAAGAGTTTGCCTAAATTGACTTTTAGTTTGAAAAATTAATTTAAAAGAGTAAAAGACAAATGAAAGAAATTCTGGCCAGCAGAAACCCTTTCACCAAAAGGAAAAACATGGCTTAATAAATCCCAAGTAGTTCTAAAGCAAAACAGCAACAGTAAACAGTTAAAGAAAAAATCATAGCACAATTTAACCAGATAAATCCCTTTCATTCAACTACCCTGGAGCGATGCAATCAAAAAATTTAAGCCTCATTAGACCAGCGAATCAGAGAGAAAGATAACTTCAAGACAAATAAGAAACCTAATATTAAGCTCTAACTTTTTACAAAATAAACTATATGCATTGTTCCTCCATGCAGTAAACGAATTCCTATCACAAACGTGGAGTTGACCAACGTTTAATGAGAAATATCGCACATTTTCAATGCCTCTCCAGTTTTTCCATGGAATAACGGATGGACTCGCAATGAATTATAGTATTTAATTGTGACAAACATCTGTTTAGCAATACGGGAATAAAAGACCCTATAACTAACCCGAGAGAAACTACAATAAACTGCGGGACAAATCACGAAAATATATATCATCTTATCACGCCTCAAAGACAAAACAGCACTGATCTTACAGCAAATTATAAAACGTTTATTGAAAGAATGAGAATATATAAATCATTTTACGGAAATAAGGTGCTCCCTAGTGTACAATAGTACGATTAAAAAACCTTCAATTTACGGTTTGGATTTCGTCGATTATGGAAAAAATTACTTAAAATACTGAAATACTATCATCAGCCAAAAAGAATCAAAATACACCAAATTATTAAACTCATGATCTAAAAATTTCTAAAAAAATAGTCCACGAAAATAAATGATAAAAGGAGCGCAAAAACCCTGCACGAAAGGCACGAAAAATGGGATATTTAAGAAATAATTCTATACAAGAATAATTTTTCCCAAAAGACTTTTTTATCTGGACGCATCCAATTTTTTTAAGCCAAAGGGTCTATGATCCAGCGCAAATAATCTCAGATAAAAACTTTGCAGTTTTCAGGTCAGTATTTGATCGAACAACGGAAATATGCGAGCACTGAGATATTGCGAGATGAGCTCAAAGAGGAACTATAATTAGTCTGGTCATACAACAGCATCGAACCACATAGAAGGCAGCATACAGTACATTTATCTGAGTACTCCGAGTGGAGGAGCACCTTGTAAACGTGATAATTTCGACATTTCAAAAGGAATCTACCACATTCTCCTACAAAGATACCACGCTACGTTTCCGAAAAAATCACGTAACTATGAGGCAATAAATATAAAAGATGACTCAAACTAGAAAACAAGAGTTTACTGAAATGAATCCGCATTTAATGTCCCATTGAATTGAGGCAATTCTTTCTTCATTAAGTAGTCCATCATGTAACCATAACGGTATTTTAAAAAATCGTAGATTACCATCCATCTCTTACAAATTTTTCGGTCGGGTGAACAGCTAAATTTCAGTCGATTCCAGGCTTTTCATAATAGGAAATCGATCAGAAATGACTATGACGAGTAGTTCCCCTTTAACGACATAAAACACAGCTTACTTTTAAGTCTGTTACCAAAACCGAAGATTGACATATATACATCAATTCCTCTATGCACTTTTTTACAGAATTAACACGGTTATTACCAAACACCCGCATGTTAGTACATAGAACCAAATCCCGGTAGGGTTCGCCACGCAGACCTTTTCTACCGGTCATCCTAGTCCGTAACTAACAAAAACATCCGCGCAGAATCAATAACATACGAAAGCATTCCGAAATATTATTTGTATACATGTTTTGCTCTTCGAGCAACATGCTCAGAAAACATAGTGGTTAGGATACTTCAACAACAATACAATAAAGAAGAAGGGAACGGAAGAACATATCAGATGAGGGACAAAAATTGATAGAGCAATATTCAGGCACGTAAGCAGACGGAATAGACATGGCAGCTTGACGCTTGAGTGCGTCTAGAATGTCCGGACGAACCCTCCGACCGAACCCACGGATTGCAAACAGAATGGAGTCCACTGAAAATCGCAGAAATTAAATAACATTACGAAACAACAAAGCTAGGGAATGAAGCGAAGACGAGACTCATATGAGGAGCCTGCGTAAGGCTTCCGCCCACACTTGGCTCCAGACCCGGGCAGTCCTATCAACTGACTTAAAACAACATTTCTAATAATCGCAATCGAAGAACAGAACTAGGAAAGGAAATTTTCAATCACCAGGATCACGAGCCCAGGTCAATCTTTTGCGCGTAACACAAGGGTAGACCCGAGCCGGCGGCGAATAAAAAAAACTATACAACTGCGGCACACGATCAAGACCGCTCGCATAGAATTCGTGAACCAGCCGGATTCGCTTCGATCCGACGGGAACGAGGAACTTAAGAAAACCCTCGCCAAAAAACTCACCAAATCATAATCGCTGCCTCCAGCGCCCAGCTCGACACCTCCATCACGCCGCTCTCGCATATTAATCACCATCTTCTCCTCGAGCATCGAAAAAAATGCAAGACGCAACCCTTTTCGTCAACCTCCACGAAGAAACAAATTCCCTCCCTCCCTTCTCAGCAATTGAAGGGAGGGAGGGATATGCTGGACGAGACGTCTCCCAGACAAATAAACTCACAGGGATACCCTAACAGTAAGATCAGACAAGAATAAAAAAATTAAAAAAAAGCTTAAGTGCACAGGGACCGGCTCCGCTCTGGAAGCGGGTCTGGCTTCCCACGACCCTCTCGGCCCGGACGACTCTCGGATACTGATTCTCTTCGCGCCAGGGGCCACCTCCCCTCGTTCCCTCCTTCCGACCGCCCCTGCCCCTCCCCCCTGCCGCTCCGCTATCCGCGCCGTACCCTGACTCTGCATTGCAGCAGCTCGCCCGCTCACTGCAGCAGTCCCCCAGCAGATAGGGAGAGAGAGAGAGCGACAGGGATAGGGAAAACGAGACAGCGTCAAGGGGTTCGGTCTGCGGGCGGGAAATGGCGCGGGATGTAGAATGCGGGGGGTGAGGAGTCGGACAGCTATAGCGGTCATTTATCCGTCGGAAAACGGTTTCGGTGGATAATTACCGTACATGAGGGGAGGAAGAGGGTGGGCCAACAAGCACGGTATAGGCGCGGGCCATTATCCACCGTGCAGGGAGGCGGAGGCGACTAGGAATGGCTCACACCACGAGGGGGAGCCGGAGAGTACGAAGGGAAGGGAATCGGTCGCACCCTTCAACCAGCAAAATAGGACTATGAATAATCCACACTCACTCCCCAAATCCTTTCCCAGATTTCATCATCCATACAAATGACAGAAATCCACGCCGTAACTAATCGTTTCCTATTGCCCACAGTCATTGAACCGTTTGTATATTATAAAAAAACTTCCAATAAGGATAAACATGAAAAATATCATTGTAGATACAATTATCTGTATCAAAGCTATGGCAAAAACTGTGGACAAACTATTGAAGAAAACTAATTCTAAAGGCAAAGGATAAAAATCAAAGTTCTCAAACGAGTCCTTCCATCAATTATGCTACCCAGGTGTCCTGATCACGGTGAATTAAACGCTTCCTATACAGGGGACTAGGGGTGAGGGTACCTGTCATAGACCAAGGGAAAGATTTCTTTCATTCTCATTTGTTTTAAGTGTTCTACCGGTTAAGGTAGGTTTTATTGAATGTCAAGAGAATCTCCTCCGATTTTCTAGTTTCAGTGGCATATCTCGTAATAGAATATCCTTTTTTGTCTCAGCATACTATCTACTCATTCTCATTGTATATATTTGTGGGCATCTCCTCGGATCGAATCCGCTAAACCGTAGTTTCCTCGATCACAGAAACATGGGAGTGATAAATAAAAACAATTCCCTTTCGATCGACCCAGATCTTCCACATTAGTGCATACAGACTCAAACTGCCAAAGCGATTTTCTTTTTCAAAGACAATTCCACGCCGGAAGTCTGGCGTGTCTATGCTCCAATCTCAGTCCCAGCGAAATATGTTTTTAGTGGCGATTTCTTATACAACGGCGGATCGCCTCAGCGTGTGTCTACACTTAAGGTACAGTCAAAGCTGGTACCGCCGGGCCAAGAATTTATCTTCATTCACTTTTCATGTCCGCACTAGGAGAAAAACGCGAAATTCAAACGAGCAACTGGCGCAACTACAACTCTCCTGAGGTTCCCCATTCATTCACCTCTCCGAGACATCCAAGGAACAGTGGCAACCCTCAATTTTAAAGCGGTGAACCTCTCTTTAAAATAGCGGCGCCCTTAATATAAGCTATTCCGATTATACTGGCGCGCAAAAGAGTTATCGCGACAATTAGTCGGGAAAATACTAGTGCCATTCTTTTGTTTCAATTACTGTCACTCGGATAATAACCGTGTAATTATCCGAGCGAGAAATTTGATATTCCTGCATGGGACCAATTAAAGAGAATCTGGAGGAAGGGTTAAGTTAGTGATAGACAAACCATTCCAGGGTTAACAGTGTGTATCAATAGTAGATACTGAATACAAATTACATTTCTAAAAAATTACTTAACACATCAGCAAACACCATAATATATTTACAAACGAAACAGTTTAAAATAACTTCCAATATCAGCATTAAAATTCTCAACGATAAAGCAGACCCTCCATAAATAGAAACCATGTTTCGGAACCCATAAAAATATCTCCAAAACATAAAACTAAAATGCCCGCCTTTGTACACTAATCGATACGCTAATTACAAATTAACCAATGGCATTCATGTACAACCTTGGTCATTGTGATAATTGGAGTAAGAAGTAAAAAAATGTCAGCTGAAACATTTAATATTGCTACTAAAGATGAAATTGTAAAAAGATTGGAACACGAATGAGAGGTATTGGTTTGATGAGCAAACTTTAAAAGTTGAATTCGGGTGTCACGATTCCCTGGGGAAAGTATGGCACGGAATGACCGCAAGAGGCCAAAATGAATCCCAACACCCCTTTTGAAATCGTCCACGAAGTGAAAACTATCTCCGCAGAGAATTTACGCATACAATTGATTTCATCACAATGCAGGCAAAGGGACGGAGCGAAAGGGGAAGGGAGAGAGAGGCGGGGGAGAGGGAAATAGAAAGAAATGGTTAGAAAGGCGGCAGATGGAGGGGGGGGGGGGCGGACAGATGGCGTTTATAAACAAAATCAAATATTCATAGTTAATTGAAAGACATTTAACATACTACACGTGGCATTCTGAGGTAAAAATGGTAAAGCGCAAAAAACAAAGAAGAGTGGAGGCAATTGTTATGCGATGCCACCGAAAAATTCTGAAGATATAATGGACGGAGAGGATCGTGAATGAAGAAGTACTTTGAAGTGGTTGGGAGATAATGTGCCAAGGATAAACCCTCAGGATACATTCTGAGACAAGGCATATCTCATGAAAACAGAGATAAAAAGGAACAAGAATAAGGTGAACCAAGCAAATGAGGAGGGATGGTAAAATATGGAACAGTAAAGCTTTATTTTATAAAACCAGTGAGCTGTATGTCTACACCATTACTTCAAAGGGTTTAAAAGACCATGATTTTCGGAGCCACCAAAGGCCAGTCCAATCATGGTAGGGCCGGCTTAACCTACGATGCCACGCGCTAAATAAACCACGAATATATCAAATTTTTGTTAACCCGTTACCGTTGCTCCAAGGTAAGTGTGCATGGTCTTTTAGGTCCAAACTAACGAAATCAGTAACGACAAAGTTATCACTGTAATTTTTGCAAACTAACGCGATTTTTTTAGATCTCCGCGAAATAATACCACGATTAGTAAGAATGATGCCCTAAGAGTCGCAAGCCATTAACAAGTTTTCTGACCAGGGAATTCCTCTGGATATTTCATACACCTTACACGCCAGCGTTTCAAAGGCAATAATTTATAAACGAACGGTACATGAGCAGTTACGGAAGCTACCAGCTATTAATAAAATCAACGTGAAAAATTTTCCCCAGAGGGTTGGTATATACATTCGCCATTAAAAGACGCTACATTAACGCCTGAAAGACGACCTGAGGACGCTACGACGCGCCGAGCTGAAGAAAAAAGTCAAATTTAGGGAAATAGACTCCCCGACTTCAAATGCTTTATCTTCTAAAAACAAGGTAACCGAACTTAATGCAGTAAAATTCATCTACAAACTTGTTTAGTGTTACATATCATGACGTACTTAAGAAATTACCCACAACTAAACAGTAGCTTCACTAAATTACATTCGAAAAAACTTTTTTTTCGAATGAAACCGTTTTTGGAGGATAAAGACTCATATCCCATGTTAAAGCGCTCGGCATTCAGTAACTTTTTAAATCTTTTATCACTTATTTTTACCCTCAATTGACTTTAAATTTCAAAAGAAGGAATTCATTATCTACCAAAAAATAGCACAAGTTCAGTAGCGTGATAGGTGTCAGCGGTTTACGAAGTCTGGACGTAATTATCCATCTCTTTCAGAAGCTACCGCAAACCGCGACCTACAATAATAATAATAACGATGCTGATGATAATCAAGCAGTACAAGAGAGCACATATTTGGGAATTTCCGGCCATGTCCATCGCATTGCCGCCCATAGCACCGTGTTGGTAAGGGTGGGGGGGCGCACCCCTGTTGCGTCGGCGACCGGCGCGGCGGCCGAGCGCTGAGCGGACACGACGAGGGTGGGGGAGGGAGCAAGGGCAGCGAGGAGAGACGAAGACGGCACTGCGAACGAGTGACTCAGGGGCAAAGAGGTCGAAGCGAAGATAATCATTCAGTCACCAGGGCCCAACGTCATCACTTTCGATAACCGCGGTGGCATAATAAACGCCTCTCCTCTCCCGAGACGGCTGTTACGTAAGTGCTAGTGCCGTGCCCCGACCAGAAAACGACGCGCGCTGCTCAGAAGGCCTTCGCCACGGAGGAGTCGAGATGACAAGAAAGGGTCACGTACACTTATCTGGCTCAGGGCGACTCCTCTAGAATATTCGATTCGAAATATAAACGAATTCGATTTTTAAAGAGAGATTGCTATGGGCTATAACGACAACGCAAAATGGAATTTTTTTGCGCACCGTCCGGTACACGACAGTTTGACTTGTGCACTCTTTGCTTCACCATTTCTTTAGGATTATACCAAAATTTGGACCAAAGGCTGCATTACAACAGCGTTCTGACACTATCGCCAACATTCAAGCTCTTTCAAGAACTTTCAGTTTGAAATCCGACAGCTTTTGATAAAGGATTTCCATCACGTACCCCGAGAGTACACCATTACTTCAGGCTTGGGATAGTTGACGTACTTGATAGCAAAGTTACCCGAATTATGCAGATTCTTGTTACCATGGTTAAAGAATTTCAGCCAAAGAAATGCCAATGCAATGCCTGCGACTTCACCAGCAATTTAATTAGCAGTTATTGCTTTAGCATTTCAATCATGGAATTGCAGCGCACAATTATACCCTTATTAAATAGAGGGCTATTGAGATTTGTGTCAACTCAGTGACGCCGACGATTCGATTAAGAAAGAGGAATAAAACATGTATGAAGCAATGATCGTAGCTGCAACAGTAGAGTTATTGCGATCTTATAAAATTGGGAGCACATATAACTGGTAAAAGCAGACCTCAAGAGACACTAACTGGATGACGGATGCCTCAACAATGGTAGGAACCGTTTTCCTTCCTGCCTCTCACCCCATGCACAGTAATCCGAGTTAACCACTTATGGTGGTGGACATTAAGGCTGCACGTCAAAATTTAATAAAAAATTAACCAGTTGAATTTCATCATTATCTTTAACAAGCTGTGAGAACTATAGCAAACCTTTCCTAAAATGTTTCACCCAAAAACGGGTGATATGTCACGTCCATGCTCATGTTTAATTTTTTAAAGCGGAGCAACTAGGCAAAGCAAATGCGCTGAAGGCCAATACTTTCACGAAACTCTCAGATTATGGCTCAAAGAAGGGATCTGTAGTTTGGAAAAAGGCCAATCTAATAGTATTTTGAAATTTAATAGCATATGGTGGAGTTCCAAAAACAATGCGAAAAAATGAACTTCGTCGAGATTGGTGGATCGGCGACAAACTCTAAAGCCCTGGTTACACGATACATTAACCCGTACGAGTTAATGTAAGAATGTATGAACGCGTGAATGAACGCGAAAATTCATCGTGTAACCACACCAACTTGTACGAATGCATGAACGCGTGAACAGGGAAATAGAACCTGTTCTATTTGGTTCATGCATTCGTTCATGAACTTGTACATGAACAAGTACGGGTTAATGTATCGTGTAACCAGGCCTTTAAGCAATAAAATACACCAATTGCAGATATTGATTGACATCTTAATTTCGCGTTTTCAAGACAACACGCATTAAAAAACGCTAAATTCGATGATGTTCTCGTACAAAAACAAGGTGATATTTCATACACGGAAGTGTAAACGTATGTTCTTCGAGAGAGTACGTTTTCAATATTTCCTCCGTTAATCAAGAGCAACAACCGACGCGAACTTCATTAACCGAACAGAATTTCATTATTGAAAATTAATCTGATTACCTCACTCTTCGCTGCGAGTGGCGTAATTTTAATTAAACACCCAGTTGTGCACCAGATAGTGCAAGACAATGCGGAGTGTAGTCTTCACTAGCTCTCTTTGCTATAAGAGTTCTACCACACAATTATTTTAAACGAAAACATTACAATTTTCTCAATTAGAGAGCACAAAAACTGTTTCTTGGAGAAAACCCCTGCGATCCCTAATAGCACGGTCGCTGATAGACACCCATATCTGGTATGTATGCCATTAAAACCAACCTGTCGCATTTGAAAGAAGAAATCTAAGACTCCCGCATAAGACAGCCAACCCCTAAACTTTCTAATACGACGAGTGAAATCATTCGGGACTGAGGAGGATGTTTAAGGAACTTGCAGGCGTGTAGACGGTTTTGCGAGGCAGGTTCCAAGCTCATATTCTAGCGAAGTTCCCACCACCAGACCGATGATAGTCGCGAAAACCTGCCTCTACAAGGAAACATGGGAAAGGTCTGGTGCGCAATACTCTTATCAGACCGTGAAAAAGATTGAGAAACAGCAAGAGGTACGTCATAGATATGGAGCAGATAGATTGCAAGTTCACATCACGGACAGATACGAGCGGATGAGAAAAGCAAGCCCTTAAATAACCACCTCCGAATCGAAAGATCAAAGTTTCGCAGGTATTTAATCTGATACCCGACAATTTGATCTGACAATTTAATTAGTTGTAGTTGTTAATTTCACATGAGAACAAGCTGAGGTGAAGTGGAAATTTATTAATCGAATGAACAAAATTTGACAATCCTTAAACATAGCACCAATTAATCGACAACCATTAAAAGAAGGCACTAAAAATGTTTTATTTTCACGTTAAACATTCACTTCACGTACTAAGCTAAATATTTAGGCGCTTAACAATTTCTAAGAACGACAAACTGTTACATATGACAATATATATTATAGATCCAAGAAGAACTTTGTAAAAAAGGCTGGCCCACATCCCAACAAAAAATATCCTTCAAGCGACTGCCAGTACTCTCTACTTGCGTTTTCATTACGACTTTCACCTTGAGCAAACTGCATGTAAACAATAGTGTCAAAATATCTGGCAAAAAACTCCCAGGGAAAATGAATGAACAAGCACGTCGACACCTTCCTGGAGGAGCAACAAAACTATCTGCGATGTTGAAAATAGTTAGCTCAGCGTCATGAGGTGGCCTTCAATATCCTCCTCTCGAGTAGCTTGCGCACGAAAGTCAAACAGCCATGATTTTTAATTCGATCGTGGAGGTGGAGGGGAAGTTTGAATAACCTACTCCTTCTCTGTGCGTGGCGAGAGCTGGCTGCAGCAAATAGTGTGCGGTTTATTTTTATTCATCCTTGAAAACAAAATGATTATTTGGAGTACATAGTGGTGACGGGGAGAAAATGCTGCGACCGTTATCGATCCGAGTCGCAATTTGTCGAATAAATGTATTCTAATCAATTTTCTGCCATTGTTTCTTCTTAAATTCACTTATTCGTAACGCAGGTTTGATCGAAATGGTGGTGAAACAAGTGCGCAGTTGACTTTTGGTTGCCAAGGCTCGATCATATACTGTCCATTAAAAAAGTCAATGTATAAAAAGTCTAAGTCTAGTATATAATCGAGCCTTGGCAACCAAAAGTCAACTGCGCACTTGTTTCACCACCATTTCGATCAAACCTGCGTTACGAATAAGTGAATTTAAGAAGAAACAATGGCAGAAAATTGGTTAGAATACATTTATTCGACAAATTGCGACTCGGATCGATAACGGTCGCAGCATTTTCTCCCCGTCACCACTATGTACTGCAAATAATCATTTTGTTTTCTAGGGTAAAGAAAAATAAACTGCACACTATTTGCTGCAGCCAGCTCTCACCACGCACATAGAAAGCAGAGCCCATCATTTACTTATTCTTCGCCCATGATTCACCCATACGGGCGGTGAAATGAGGTCAAGTATTGCCTCAAGCTTACCGACCAACCTCGTGATTGCAACTATTTTAACCCCAAACAAGACTTAACCATACGCGAAGACATGGACTTCCTCAGTTTAACAATGAAGTTTCGGATCACCACCCTCGTGGCAATTTTAAAGCGAAGCAAAAATCACAACAAACCACCCCCAAGAGTAAACACGCATGCGCGGAAGACCCAGTTTCATTCACACACATCGAACGATACACCAGAAACATTAGGCAAACGCGAAAGTTAATCGGTTATGCGGACAAATGATGAGACAATCGACTCTTAATTACTCATTTCTCCGATTCCTGCATCCATTCAAAATATGAACTCTTGAAAGGCGAAGAAAGGGAAACTCAAAAGCGTCGAGGCTAGCCTCGGGAGTGAAGACCTTTCCCTCGGTTACTCCCCCAGCCAGGTCGTAGAAATCGATAAACCCCACAAACCTTGGCGAACTTTCTGTGAGCTTGATAGCAATCCGATTTGACTGCGATAGTCACATTTCTCATTGATTTTAGACACCACAACCAAAAGAAAAACAATATTGTTAAATCATATAGCAACAATAATTTCATTAACAGGGTAAAACACGCATAAATTGTCATTGTATTTCAAATCACATACATGCTTTGAGGACTAGTGTTGACGGAATTTTGACCGTGTTCTTGCCCTCGACGACTCAATCCGTTATCTACTCTGGGCGCCGGAAGAATCAAAGGACGACCAAAGTCGGAGTATCCGGCCCAGACATTTCAGAGGTCACAAACTTGTGTCTTAATGACTTCGTTTTTAGTCTCATGAAGGGCATAGGGTTAATTGTATTACTTGGAATAGCCGCCTAGGTCTCCTATAGGCCGGACCACTTCATATCTTTCAGCTCATGTCTGAGGCTGACTGATTAGAGTGGAATTTTATACACTCAAGCGGAACGGATTTGATAATTTCACTATGAAAAAGAAAATGACGGCTGAAACCTCCCCTACAAGGAGGTACGACCCCCACCTAGAAATCAATTCCAAGTGAATGACATTAAGATTTCCGTCGGAATGGGAACTAAGAATAGCATTGCTCCACATTACCCTTCCTGACGATACCTGGTTTCTCTCTGTCTTTAACAAGAACACATTTCGAGACGTAATTCCATATAAACACTCACCAGCAAGAGATCTCAATGGATGACCTGTACTGTACGCAATAATTACCTCAAGAGTACTTATAAAATAATATAAAATGAAACAAACCAGAAAAACGGCCCCATTGGTAGAGAACACTAAATCGCAGCTATAAAGATCAAGAGCTACAAGACAGCAAATGAATCACGGATAAAGGATAATTATCAAAAAATTCATCGAGGACATTCCACAAACAATAGAAAAAACGAGTATAGCAATGAGGGAAATAAGCAACTTAAAACTTAAGGTAGGCAGGACAAGTACACCCTAGTCACGCGAAGTACGGACACATGAAACGAGCTGAATAATAAATACGCCATTGACCTAATGAATATTTTATCATTGACCTAAAATCTACCTCCAAGACGGGAGAAGCAGAAATGCTTGCACCATCATAAATCAAACTGGCCCTGCCTGATAACAATGCATACAACATTATTCCCTAAAAGAAACATCATGAATAACGAGAAACTAATAATATTGAATTTAACCACCGATAAAAAAACGATTAATGGGATTTGGCACTGAAAACTGTGGGTTTGAACATTTCGAATGGGATCCCACTTCCATTCCCGATCTAACGGACTTCTACAACGCAGGCTTACCCAAGGACATCACATTCGTCCATTCATGTATATATATACACACAGAAAAGGTATCCATTCAATACCACGACGGCTGAAAATAGAGAGACACTGCGCCATGGGAGGTTCATGGCCCCGTCGACTTCGACCTCTTCTCCTCGATTTGATCCTCAAGATTTCAAGAGCTATCGCAGCTACTTAAGTCGCTCTTTTCCAGCTACTGAACTACCAATACAGGGACCATTGGAAAAAATCTATAAATACAAATACTCTTCTTCAGCTTTTAATCCCCAAACTGTCTCCTTATCAGACTGTATAAAGCCCTGCCGCAAATACGGCGGTGAATCCTTCCCGGGGCAACTTCAACGAGCCTTCTTATCGTCTGATTACTGAATCAAACAAACCCCGAATCTATTACATCATACAAAAATGATGCCGTATAACACCGGAAAAGTAAGCAAGTCGCAGCCGATGCAGATTATATAATTAAATCTTGGATAACGCTCAATGTACGACAAAACAAATTACGTGTAACAGGTTGCATTCCACAAGGAATAGGTGTAACCTTGGTCGGGAATTGCTGTGGTTAAGTCCTTATCAGTGCTATGCATCAGATACATGGGACATGCGTGCGACGAAGAGTTTCACCGGGAAAACGAGCCGTTTATAATATTTCCGCAGGGTCAATATCTATTCACTTCGGTAATTGATCTCGACCTACGTCCCAAGGTCACAACTCGATGGCAGTTGTATGGTCATTTAAAATATATCAAGACGTACAATATTCATAAAAAAACGGCCAGATGCGTACAACAAATGAAAATTTCAGTAGACGTGAACCCTGAAATCGTTCTGGTTTAAAATAAGGCGAAGAACTGGTCGTTGGAGATACACTATAAATCGAAGTCTTATTGATAAACACGCAGATGTCCATCTAAAGAATAGCAGTAACACGCACCCACCCGAATGGAAACTAATACGTCGACTGTGATAAAAACCCCTTGATAGGCTTCACTTCCGTCGGAACCATCAGAGTAGTAAGTGAAAAACTTCTGACACTGCGGAGACTAAATTCTCCATACGAGTTTATTATCCTCATGGATGGAAATGACAACATTGACCGATGAAGTCCATCACACGAATAAAAAATCGTTAGCCCTTTAAATAAGTACCTTAAAGACTGTACTCAATCAAATTGTAATAATACGCGAAGATGTACTGCGGTTAAAAATTCATTCTCCAATGCACACGTTTCTTACGATCACTTAGGGTTCGTGTAACCTAGATCGTGAGAATATAATGTTACTCATTCGTAAATTGCTTCGGCACGGAAAGAGCTGACGAAAACACGAGCAAGGAGAAGCTTACGTGATAAGACGACGACCGGGTGGGGACTTTACAGAAAGGACACCAAGGTCACCGATGGATTCCAAGGAGATCGTGATTTCGCCAACAAAACGAAAAAAAAACTCGTTTCAACAGTCGATATAAATAACCACAAAATAAATTACGGTTCATCTCAAAAAGGTCTGAGCACGTAAAGGCGTAGCATGCTAACGAAGTATATCACTTTGGAATGGGGCAGTGTCAAAAATAACTGGAATCGCAGTCAAGGTATTGAAGAACTGGAACACCAAAATTCTAACAGAGCAAGTCTTACAGATTGTTACTGAACGAGTCCACTAAGAGACAGGAGAGAGTAGTTATCGTTTTGAGGCAAAGTTAGTGCTTTTAAAAAATCCTTGAAAACTAAGTTTCACACACATCGAAACTGGAAGTTTACGCAGTTATCAGTGAACTCTGCACGCTATCCGAAATGTCCGTTACAAGCGACCTAAGACCGGAATGTAAGCAAAACGAAGCGAAATACACGAGTCGTCCAAATAATCGGACTGGTGCTGTCTTTAGGGTTTTCGGTAGAATATCAGATGATCACCTCTCAATGAAAGATAAGTGTCTGTCACAGCGAATGATTCATTACGTAGAAACAGAGGGTTGTAGCGGGCTCATCACTAAAAACGATAAAGAAGCTATATTAAACAGATTCCTAGGTAAAGATTGCACTCAACACTGATAGCCACCATTTATTGACAGCAGCAAGAATAATTGACTACCGACACAATTTAGGAGAGCCATGCGTCTCGACCAGTTAACGGTGTACCAGACAAGGTCAACTTAAATAAGATGACCAAGTACAGTTACTGATGACCGTCGACTCCACCTAATATCGAATTGAAGAAACCAAAACTGATCATTGGACACCAAAATTATTTGAAAGAAACAAAATGTACTTTAAAATATTTAAACAATGAAAGGGACGAAGGTGCGTCGGTGAGCGAACACTAAACACTAACCCGGGACACAACACATTAGCCACATCTGTGAAATACAAAAATCGAACCAATACTACCTATCCGCATATGCGAAGCACCTTTGACGACCTAGCGACTCCAACAATTACGAGGAAATACAAAAAAAACTATCTACCTGGAGGAAACTATTCCCATAAAATAGTGCATCCCTCGACACCGGTAAATGCCGCACATGTACATCCAGGACCATGATGTCACAAATTTACCAACGGCTCCTCGAGTTCAATATTTCTTTCCTCTTGTAAAAGAACTGATTATCGTCGACCCACGAATCACGTAACGATATAGCAACATTATGAAGATCCACGAGAAATTACGCGACTTTACCGAAAAACACCGTCAATGAACTGTTAATTTCACACATTCAAATCAAAAGCCACTAACAGACATAGGGTTATCTCGTCGAGTAGGCTTAATTAGCTGGTCTATTAAAATAATTCGTGGAATAAAAATCGCTGTTTTGGGGATAAGCGAAGCACAACATAGCTGTTAATCGCACACCACTCACATCTCATAGGATTTCAGAGTTGAAAGTAAAAGGTCAGACAAAGGTCATTAATTTTTCGGCAAGATTAAATTAATAAACTAAGTAGATACTAAAAACCAAGGGAAAATTGACGTAAGTTAACCATCAATCCGAAAACGTTATTCAATGTTAAACCCAAGTGCACGAGCAACAAAGAATTCAATGCCCGCTTACCGAGCAGCAGACAAACCCGACCGACGTCGACGGAGGCTCACGGGGACTAGACCGACTCAAACCATCGAGCTCTCAGACGACCGCGGCTACCCTCCTGCCCAACCCAACCTCCCCCACCGCCCCTCCGATGAACCTTGTTCGTCCTCGAAACTCCCCGAAGGAGACGTGACGCTTTCCTCCCCTCCAAAAGATTCCTTTTTTTCTTCCGACACCAAAAATACTTCACACACCAAACCTTGGACCGCCAAGACTCCTTCCCTCTGTTCTGTGTGGGGCCCCTATTGCATGGTCCCACAGAACGACCATAGGATGGTTCACCTTCAAGGGTCACCTTCAAGGGACCTTCCACTAACAGACCGAGAACGCCCACTTCTCACCCACTAAAGGGATTCGAGGGTCCGGTGGGAGTAGGGTACACATGCGAGGTCCAAGGGTGAGGTACAAATACTCCGAGGAACCAGAGAGATTCACGGACCGTCGTGGGTCAACACCGACCACTTAAAAAAAAAGAGGACGCCTGAACGAGCGACTGCAACAATGGAGTTCCCTTGACATGACGTTTTGCCACGCAGCACTGCAATCTTAAGATAATAGTCTAAGACGACGAAATGAGCCAACGTCGCCCATTCTAACTCGTGCAGAATTATAAAAACGACACGACCTTCGATGACCCCTTCGAAAGAGAAGGCCAGAAAATCCCACTAAGTCTTACTAATGCGATCATTATTCGACCCAACCATCGCTCCTTAAATGTGAGGGAAGGATGTGCATTTATGGACACATCAACACCGATAACAATAACAAACAAAACCAATGCCACCTGTTTTAACCTTTACCGCTCGAGCGCAGTGACCTATTCATCTTAGAAATGAAATATGCAGCACTTCCCAATGAAAAATTATGAGCAATTCAAATAAAGAATGATTTTCCGTTAACAACGGAGAAATTGCAAATTTTGTGGAGTGTAGGTAGCACACGAACAATACACAAAAAAGTAACGTTTCTTGGATTAAATACCAGCTCATCCACGTGATAAAAATTGGAATATATAGCTTAAAAATTCAGGAAACTTCTCTCGATCCTATTTATTTCAATGAAGCTAAGAACAGCGGTAGAGAAAATATCCCCGGCCACTTAGAACAACCACATCCGCTGAAGACGAACTATTCGGCATTTATTTTTATTTATCATATTTCGGTATGGATCTGATAAATGATAATAAGCATATGTTCGAAATTACTTAAGATTGAATGCATAATTACATAGGTTACAGTGAAATGAAAGTTGATTTCACTGGTTTCTTCAACAAGTCTGTGCGGTATTATAAGTTAAAACATTCGCCGTACATACTGTCCGATCGTTTAAGAATTAAACCCAAACATCTAAATTATACTAACCATAACACGTTAAATTAAGCTAATTCAACAATATCAAGTGAAAATAAAATAGTGAAACTCACCCTTAACTTGGTGCTTTGAATTCGATGCGAGGACCTCCCTGGTGATGTCAAGGGCAAAGAGGACGAGAAGAAAAGTACGGCGAGCTCTACCGGAGAGAAACCGAACTCCACACGGAAAAACGACTGTGTTTTGTCCAATCCCCTCCAACTCTTCCAAACGTAAACATAAATTGGAGTGAACGGTGGTTAACGTGATAAATAACGTATTTAGAAGCTGAGATGGGAAAAAAGCGGAGATTAAGTGATGGCGATGAAGATGGACCACTGAAAAAGTTGAAACACAGTGACCATAGCCTTCCAGGCAAAAGTGCCGACAGAGTGAACGTTCATGAAAAGTCTGCTAAGAAACATGCGAAAAAATCAAGTCACAGGCATAAATCGAAGCATTATAAAAAGAAACGGAGAAAAAATTACAGCGAAAGTTCCTCGAGTGACGAAACCTCTTCATCTGATTCGACATCATCCTCCAGTTCTTCCTCTACGGACAGCGAAAAGAAGAAAAAACGTCGCATGAAAAAGAAAAAACGCCGACACAAGAAGTCGAAGCTTAGTCAAGTTTCTGTGAATAAAGCAGAAAAACCTTCCGAGATCGTTGCTGACCTGTGTATTGGCCCATTGCCACCGGAAGATTTAAATAAAACCACTAGATCTATGGCACCGATGACGAAAGAAGAGTGGGAGAAACGTCAAAGCGTTGTCAGAAGGGTGTATGATGAAGAAACAGGACGGCATAGGTATAGTTATTAGCTTTCTAAGTATATACTTCCGAATAGTTAACAGTTTTCATTTAGCAATTTTTATGTCCACAGGCTAATCAAAGGCGACGGTGAAATACTGGAAGAAATCGTCAGTCGAGATCGCCATAAGGAAATTAATCGTTTGGCCACGAAAGGCGACGGAGCATTTTTTGAAAGCTCAATTCTTAAGAAGGTCAAATCAAACAACGCATAGTGGTGTGTTAACTTATTCCTATAAAAGTCCAATTAAAATGCCGTTACTTCATCACAATTTCTTTATTAGTATTTATAATTTACACATAAAAAATGTACGTATTATGTCATATGTATCTCATTAAAACTGATATTTTACTGGAGACAGTCAGGATGGTCTTCGGAGGTGGTGAATGAAAATATTCAATTCTGAAAGAGTAAAACCGAAAGTATTAACAGTGATGCCAATACATTACAATGACCAAGAATATACACTTAATTTCTTAATGAAAATTGTGCACGGTGTCATTCCGAATATGTGAACTATGAAACTAAAAATGGTATTTCTATGAAAAGCGAACTCACTTAGCACATTCCACACTTTTTTCTGACCATGGTTCCCACAATATCTGTCGTTATCAAGGCCTTGATAATACCAGATATTGTCGAAACCAAGGTCAGAAAAAATAAGTGTGGAATGTACAAAGTGAGTCCTCTTTTCATGTGTCGCTTTTCAACAAAGGAAAGCCTGAAACTTTAACTTGTATGGTCTCTCTATCATATATTTAAAAAAGTTTATTGCATTGCAAAGGCATTATATTTCATTAGGGCAAAACACAAGTCAGGCTTTCAACTGTGAGTTATCTTAAATATAAATTAAAACCCTTTCATGGTGCCTGTGAGATTATCAGTGCAAAGGTTCACCATGTGGTGATAAGTTGAGTGTCTAAGACCAAAAATTAGCTAAAGGAAGTATTTTAATTGTAGGCTATAATGGCATGCTAATTATGTCACTCTGAATAAGTCCAATAAGAAAATACTAATTTCCATACAAGTGAATCATATTACAGAACAAAGGATATTAGCATCGGTACACCCAGGATCAGAAAGTGGGGACACAGCTCAAGTGAGAACGAGGGAGTGGGAGTTGGTACCTATCCAACATGGCCCCACCCTCCCCTTGACGGGTACACCCAGGGATATAATATTAAAGAAAATTTTGAAAAGACTGGTCAATATAATGCTACACATTATCCTATAAGCTATTACATGTTTCTTTGCCTTGATCTTTAATTCTACATAAATCCTTTACCAATTAATACATGTGTTAAATGATTACATCTCAAACCCAAGTTTATGCCATTTGTGGAATTTCTTGGGTATGTTCCCCTTTCCTTGCTACAAATTCCTCTCTGTACACTGTTCATCATCTGGAATTCGCTGCTTGAAGCAGGCCAACACCATCGAGCTAATGACATTGATCTAATGATGCCTACAACTCCAAAATTCAGGGACTCCTGCCAGGAACTTTAACCCACAACATTCCCTCACTCTCTCCTCCTTCACTGCAACAGCAGTTGGCACAAGATAACGATAAGGACAATTGTGGCTGTCAATCATGGCACAGAAGCAAAATCCTATATTCCATGGCTGGAGACAACAAACTGTTGTGTGCTACCAACGGAAAACCTCCACCACACATATCTACTCATCCCACTATTTCCCTGCCCTCCAAGGTAACCAATCACCTCTATTCCATAACTCTCCCATTTCACCTTCCAAATTACCAAAAACCTTCATTCTTACAGAGGTATACCACTTGCTATGTGTTACCGTAAGACGGCATGGAGAACACACTGCTCAGCTGTTTTTGACAGGGAAAGCCTGGCATTTGACACTTCGTTAAATTGGCGATTGATTTAGTGTTTTGAAGTCACAACACAGGTTAGCTGACCCTTGAAATATTTGGTTTGTAATACACCAGCAGGTGAAATATACTTGTTTAATTTGTGGTTTATACAATACACTTGTTTTGTTTCAAAGTTCCTCCTTTATCTCACTTGAACTTGGGAAAGTTTCTCTTTAGACTGGCGTTTTCTGAGAGAAACCTCTACCTCTCTTCCATTGGTGCTTCACCTTACACCTAAGTTTTAGTAAGTAGCCCCAACTAAGCACTGGTGCCTCATAATTTAAATATTTAGGTGAAAAAATACAAAAATTTGATCTAGAGAAGGCTGGCAATGCTTCAAAAATGGAACAGCCCTTGGACTTAAAACATTTACAACAAAAATGCATTTCTAAATATACCAAATTAAGACACTTTAAAACAGTTTAAAAAAACAGAATGCTCTCGTGGAGCTGAAATATTATTTTCATTAGAATGAAAGATATGGTTTAAATCCAAAAGGAGAAAAAAAATCATACGGAAAATTTCCAAGGTCCAAAATACAATGACCAAACAATATGCAGATTATAAGGAAATAAAGAAATAGTGAATATATGTATATACATTACAATCCAGTACAAGAAAACGCATGCTAAAATTTCACAGACATTTCAAAAGAATGGAACCAAAGAGGTTGACAAGACAATTTGTAGAATTTCATGAAAAATTTAGTAAGGCTAAATGTGGGGCTATGAAATATGTAGCTGCAATTATAGAAGACCTAAGAGAAGCAGGGATACCACAACAGGAAGTTCAGAATAGAAAATTTTTGCAAAACAATTGACATTTCCATGGTTGACAAACAGGAAAAATGCAGGTGGACCGGAATCACTTTGTGAGATGAAAGTAAGAAATCCCATTCAGAAAGAATGAAAGAGATGGGCACAGAGAAAGTCAAAAGCAATCACCACTAAGTTTGTAGTTAGCGTGGACCAACAGGACCCGCACATGAATAATAGTAATAACATATTTATTAAGATATCCTTCGCAGCCATTTTTGTTTGTTAAATTTTATCATGAATTCATGCAATATTGCATCTGCAGAAATTACTTTAAAAACAATGTTTTATAGAAAGTACTCACCTTATTAGATCTATCGTCCTTTCCGCCTTCTGTGTTTTCCTTTGTTAGTTGCTTCTGATGGAGATGAGAGTGCTCCAGCTCCAACTACCACTTCACCCCCTGCAATGTCATCACGATCAGGTGATTGAGCAATTTGGTTCTGCGCCTCCAAGTAAAACATGATATCACGAAGTTGCTCTTTCAGACTTATAATTTCCTGAAATATTCAAGAAGAATTGAATTCATGCCTTTCTTTATGAAAATTCTACTTAGCCAGAGTAATGGTCAATTTGCAAACCTTTTCTTTATCTTTCTGCTGTTCCTCAAATTTTTTCTCCAGTGATAGAAATTTCTCATGCCAAATAGACTGGTTATGCTGCATGCCTTTGCTCATTTGCTTTTCTTCCTGAAGCTCAGTCTGGAGGGCACTTAATTTTACTGAAAGCTGTTGTACCTAAAAAAAAAAAGGCAAATAAACCTGTATCTTCTAGTTTTCGACACCATGAGATACATAATGGAGTAAATCCTAGTTTCTCATGAAGATATAATAACCTTAACACTACAGAGTGAACAGATGAGGTTACAAACTTCCATGATTAATGAAAATGATGCCATTCTTAGGCCAAGTTATATGGAATAGGCTTGTGAATTTTTATTGAAGCTTTTTTCCGTACCAAATAGATGATAACATGAAAAAGGAAATGGGTTCCCATGCCAGCATTTCAGTCAACTAGGTGATGATCTATTGGGAGAAGAGGTTATCGATCTGGATGGATTATACAGTTAAGTTCCCAATTTACATCAGAGATGTGAGCAGAAGATATGAGCTGTAAAAACAAACCAGATTTTTGTGACCACTTTAAGTCAATTTTTAACCAAGGGTTAATTTCTAAGTTCATTATTTTGCCTTCATTCAAAAACAAATAAATTTGAATGGTCATTTCAGATAGGATTAATTTACTAATAGACTATAAAAAAAGGTTTAAGTAGTAGTGATGGCCCTATGATTAGTCAAGAATTTTTGAAAGTGTTTGCTATTTTTGTCCATTTTGTAATGCTTCTAACCTGGAACCTGACTGCTGAACAACAATGTTAGAGTGGCTTACACATTTAAAATTCAAAATTCATCACAGTACCTGCTCTTCTTTATCTGCCAAACCTATTTATGAATGTCTATTTCAATTTATGATTGAAGGATGGTGCTTTATCTTCTCGTCAATTGCTCGAGCATGTCAATCAAATCATTGAGGTGATTTGCTTTCTGGGAAAGAATCTGACTAAATTATGTCTATATTGCCAAAAAAGACATATGATCAAAAATAAAATTTTTTTAACATAAACTTTGCTAATCTCATTGCTCATCTGATCCACACCTTCGTTTTGTTGAACTGAAAAAATAAGAAATTAGGGTAGACAGAATGGTTCTTTCAAAATTAGAATTATATTCAGTCAAAATATTTACACTTGCTTATATTTATCCATAGGCATCAGACATGAGTTTTGCCATCAACTCTTTCTCAGATGGTTCTTCAAGTGCAACAGGGTCCTCCTTTTCAAGTCTTGTAGTGATTTAATGGTGAAGCTCCAACAAGTCTTTCCATTAATTATTCCTCTCTAGTTCATTCTTCAGTGCAATAACTTAAGTTTAAATGTCATCTCTGCCCACTTCATCAAATCCAGATTCCTTCCTCAGTTTCACAATATTCCACCTAATTTCTTTTCCAGGCAAATCTTAGAACCCTTGTCATCCCATCTTGGAAGTCCACTGACTCCAGCTAAAATTGTGTATTCACTCATTTCCTCCTCAAATCACTTTTCCTTTTTCAGCACTTGCTTCTTCTCATAAGACTTTCTATATTGATCTTACCAGTGCCTGAATCACCCTCAAATTTATTGGAACAGATTGCTCATTTTGGTTCTCAAGCCATATAATGAGAAGGGTCACTATATCCTCCATGATTTAGTCCCTTCTTTTCATTATTTAGTTGGAAATCCTTGGCATTAAACTTTTTGCAAAGATTTTAACTTTCCGTGAACTTGCATAAATCTTTACTACTGTGGCAGGTGGTAATGCCAACATATGAACAATATCGAAACCTTGTTCTCCAATTATGAAATGACTGAGAATCTCCAATTTCATGTCTATAATGGTTTGTAGGGCCTCTTTATTGACACACTTCCTTGACAATCAGCCATATTCATGAATAGCCGGGCCAAATTGATATTTATGGATGATAAGTACGAGAGCCATCTTATGGATTTAAAAATAAATTTTTACGTCTCAACTCAATTAGGCAATAAGGATGCACATTTTCATATGGCAAACAAACCATTCGAGGAGAGAAAAATAACTGAATTGTTGCCACAACAATGCATTCACTAATTACCACAAGTAATCGTAACTGGTATACTGTATTAGAGTTATGATTATTATGTCCATTGAAAATGCATTGCAAAATTAATGTGAGTCGCGTCCTAAAACAACACGAACTCTTAGCTGCTCCTACAACGCAACCCACACATAACCTCCATACAACGAAGTCGTCATTTTTCCGGTCCCAGCGAATTCGTTATATGGAGGTTTTACTGTGTGTATAATCATAATTCTACAATAATCCACGAACCCTTCGATGTTTTTTAAAAGTATACATTTGGCATTTCATACTTAGCAGTACTTGATATGCCTCTCCAAACTTGATTGGTCCTCTTTATTTAATTTTACACCTTTCTCGAACCATTCTCTATTACTTAACCTACACCTACATAATTTTTGCATTATGAGACTACAATACAGCCATTGACATTATCATCATCAAAATTAACATTCATACTCCAAGCAAAACAATCAATCAAGCTGCCTTATTCAACTCATGACAGTAAAAGCATTGAGTTCGGCATGTGAGCTACTAAGCTATTGAAGTAATAAGTATTGAATTTAGATTAACATATAAATTTTTGCCACATTTCTATCAACATGTGACAATATATTTTTTCAGTACTGGCAGTCCCCACTTTTTGTTCAGGTTAGGTTCTCAAAAGTGCATCTGAAGCAGAATGACAAAAAGTGGATCGCTAAATCCCATATGAGTTACACTCAATTAAAACATATCTATGCACTCTCCGTCATGGAATTGTGACTTCCTCATTAAAAGTAAACAATCAGTGCATAACTCCACATTTTAGACATGGTGGGGAGCTCAACAAATAGGGAATGGGGAAAACACCCATGAATTACACATAAGTCGATAATGGAGATGTAATATTGGAGTGGTTGTGTTATGCTTTACCCAATATTTGATTGGGACAATGAAAACCACTGCAGAGAAAATGGAGACTGATTATAGCTCCATCTGGGTTTTTTACCTTTTTTCTTTGCATTCATGAGAAAGATGTTCCCATTTCCAAAAATAATTATCTACTACACCCGAAACAGCAAAAATCTAATTCACTTAATAATGGTGTTCTGTTTCACAGCACATAAGGTGAGAGAAATATAAGCCCCTAAGATGAGTAGAAAAGCCAGAGTTGAAGAAGCTCAAACAGTTAAGGAATGATGAAATGAATCACACATATTAACAAAGAAAAAGCTTAACTGTGGCTCAATAAAATTCATTAAGTAACAAATAGACACTAACTTATTCCGTGAAACAGGGCCTAAGTGATCTAAACTCACCTTTCTTTCTTGAGCTTGCTTTTCCCTGAGAGCAGTGGCAAGTTTTGACTGTAGGGAGTAATTTTCCTCAGCAACTCTTTTTGCTTTTTCTTTCAATTCCGATTGCTGTCAAGAGAGATGAAATAATGAGCTTCACATTGGGCATTCAACATTGAACACTCATGACTAAAGGGTATATTAATCGAAATAAGATAGAACTTAAATAAATACAAGATCAAAAAATAGTATTTAATTATGAGCATGATACTACACCATATGAATATAATTCAATCACATTTTGGATCAGTAACTACTTCTGACAAAAGTGGACTCTCTGAACTACAGGCAAAGATTCCAGAGTTGAATGGAGAATTCATATAGGAAGAAATAACAATAAATATTTGATCGATAAGTTTAGATGATGTGCCATTGTGCCAGCATATCATTTATTGTACACTCCTGTCCAAAAAAAACTTACCACCTCGAAACCGAAAAATTTCTAAGTCCCGAGTTGCCGTCGATGTGACAACCCGCTCGAACCACGCCCCCTGTGCGAG
This sequence comes from Ceriagrion tenellum, assembly GCA_963169105.1. NCBI lineage: Eukaryota > Metazoa > Arthropoda > Insecta > Odonata > Coenagrionidae > Ceriagrion > Ceriagrion tenellum. The sequence goes on along the minus strand of OY720635.1, from coordinate 114,846,168 downwards.
AAGGCAATAAAGAGATGGAACAGGACAAAGACCTTCCTTGCCGGAGTTGGAGAGGGAGAATAAGGGAGAAGATGGAAGACGGAAAAATTTTGACCTACGAAAGGAAATTCTTAATGGTGTGAGGAGGGCCTAGGCTTCTGATCCCTTAATGCGCGAGCGAGAAAGAAAGGGGGATAGCCTGTTTCGGTCACTCCAAGAGACCAAGACCTCTCATTGACGACGACTGCTGGGCAATGTGGAGAGCCCAACCTTCGTCTTTGTCATGTGAAATGGCAGTTCATGAAGTGCATTAACATGTTTATTTAAACTCGCATGCTACACAGATGTGCAAATGGAATCTGAAGATGCAATTAACTACTTGAATTGACTATATTCTCAAAGAAAAAATAGATTGCCTGGACTAAGATTCGATTTTTGTATAAAAAATACATTATTTTATTGTGGCTGATATCATAAATGTTTCCTCCGCCGTGTTTGGAACAATGGGACTACATATGTGTCTTTGAATTTTAACGTGATATTTTTCCCACAAATAGCTTTACAGCTCCCTCTAAGAAACAGTAATTAATTCCATAACTCTATATCTAATTATTCTACTGTAAGGATGATTGAAACCAACTTCCATCCACTCAACCACAGAATTCAGCAATCACTCAATTTTTGTTTCCCGTTAGAAATTACTTGGTATAAAATACTCTGCTTGAAGGACAGAGACATCTTTTCACCACACAATGTTAACACTTGGTCCAGCTTCATATCATCAGTGTATGTTACACTGCAACCTTCTACTTCACAATTTAAAATAAACCTTTGGTCGAGAGGTAGGGACTCAATCAAAATGATTTCCTTGGGCAACTTTCAAATATCAACTCCATAGCTTATCACAGTCGTTGGGTTGGGTATGTTGTTTACATTGCATTTGGAAAACGAAGCATTGGCCACTGGGGTTCACATTGCATGTTTTCTGCCAGTGCCATTCTTGGAAGATGTGATTCAGGCAGGGTAAATACATTCGTAAATTTTCCCAGCTTGCAAATTCACCGATTCTTTGCATTTAATTTACCTTATAGAACTCTACAACGACATTGGAAGAACTTCATTTTTCTATAGACATCCTCCCTAAATTCAATGACACTGTTATCATCTAGATGATTGAATAAAAATAAAAATAGCTGCTGATGTAGGAATATATGGCGGTCAGCTTTGAATATCGGTAAGATTCCTTTTATCACACTGGTCAACAAATATTTTGTCCTAGAGACATTGTTGGGTGACCGAAGACGTATTTTTCATGCTGATTCCGAATCTGTGCTTAGATTCTTTCTATCACATCTAGTTTCCTTAGGACAGCTGAATGTATGTTTTTGCTATAGTGAAAGTAGTAATTTATTTCATTTATATATCGTGATAGCATGAGCAGGTGAATAAAACTTTCCTGTCAAAACATGTTATCCTACGATGCCATGCCTTCCTACCCTGTCAAAACATGTTTAAACTTGCACTATCCTATCGTTTTGTTCAAAGCAATGCTGAATCAGCTGCCACTTCACATCAGTATGTGACTAACTGTCGGCGCGTGAAGACGTTTGCTTTTTCTCTGAAGACGGTTTGAGAATTTTGTTGCTCGCAGGAAATTGCAGCTTATTACATTGTAATCGTTGTGAAGTGGCTTAGTTTTCATCATGCCTAGACAGTGCGTGAACCACCCCGATGACTTTTGTTGCGAGTGCGGTGAAATTACTTTCAAGGCTCAAAGGCGGAACATTACTCCCTTTTTGGGACAGGGTTATAAACTTTATTTTGACTGTCCATTGGGTGACCAGGATAAAGGATGGGCGCCTCATGTGATGTGTAGCACCTGTGTAAGGCTTCTCACTGGTGGGACTGAGGGAAAACGTCATATGAAATTTGCCGTCCCCATGATTTGGCGGGAACCTAAGGATCATTTTTCAGACTGTTATTTTTGTTTAACAAAAATTGAAGGAATTACACCGAAGTCAAAGCACACAGTAAAATATCCAAACAACCTGAAATCAGTGATATGACCGGTCCCTCACTCCGAAAATTTACCAGTGCCGGAACCACCAGAAAATGTTAATCTTAGCGAAGATTCAGAAAGTAATCAAGAATGTGAGAATGAAGGATTCGAAAACTCAAAGGATCCAAATTTCGGACCGAGTACATCTGATGGACCTCATTTTATAACGCAAGAGGATTTAAATGATTTAGTGCGCGATTTGAATTTTTCCAAAAAGCAGAGTGAAATCTTAGGATCACGATTAAAGGGTTGGAAATTGCTGGATCCAAATACGAAAATTTCTTTGTATCGATCTTGCCATGACGAATTTAAATTATTTTTTCTCAAGAAAACAACCTTATTTTTTGCAATGATATTCTCTCTGTTATGAATATTCTTAATTTTGAATACAACACAGATGATTGGCGTTTGTTCATTGATTCCTCCAAGGTCAGTTTAAAGGCTGTTCTCTTACATAATGGGAATGAACTCCCCTCGATACTGTTAGCTCATGGAACTGACATGAAAGAATCTTACGAGAATATGCAGTTACTTTTAGAAAAAATTCACTACGAAAAATATAAGTGGAAAATTTGTGGCGACTTAAAAATAATTGCAATTTTACCAGGCTTGCAGCTTGGCTACACTAAATATTGTTGCTCCATCTGCGAGAGGGATAACAGAGACAGAAAAAATCATATTTTGAAAAAAGATTGGCCAGAACGTAAAGCACTCGTTCCTGGATCCAAAAATGTCTTTTTTCAGCCTTTGGTCGATCCGGAAAATATTCTTTTGCCACCTCTACATATTAAATTAGGACTTTTTAAAAATTTTGTGAAAGCCATGGACAAAAATGGTGCTGGTTTTACTTATTTGAAACAAAAATTCCCTAAAATCAGTGAGGCAAAAATCAAAGAAGGAATTTTTATTGGGCCACAGATCAGGGAAGTGCTGAAGGATTCGGAATTTCAACAGCAATTGAGTTCAAGGGAAAAAAGCGGGTGGAACGCATTCAAAAATGTAGTTGAACATTTTCTAGGAAATATCATGGCTGAAAATTATCGCGATCTGGTGGCTAATCTAATTAAATCATACCAAAAAATGGGCTGCAATATGTCTTTAAAAATTCACTTCCTCGACTCACACCTGGACTTTTTTCCACCAAACCTTGGCGCCGTTAGTGATGAACACAGTGAGCGTTTCCACCAGGATATTTTACACATGGAAAAATGGTACCAAGGAAAGTTCAGCAACATGTTAGCAGATTACTGCTCGACATTGAAAAGGGACTTGCCAGATGCTAAATATGCGAGAAGATCCTAAGTACCAATTTTTTCACAATATTTTAATTCACGATTTATTTGCTGAAACGCCCTTGAACCCCCATTTAATTTGGTTGTCCTAAGAAAACTAAACGGGATAGAAACAATCTGAGCCCAGATTTGGAATCAGCACGAAAAATACCTCTAGAATCACCCAACAACATGTCTAGGACAGAAAAAAAATTTTTTTTTGTTGACCAGTGTAATCTGTATAAAAAGGGTATGGCCAAGGAGACCAACTACTTCGGCGTCTAATCGAAACAGAACATTCATAATCCAAGGCATTATAAACGTGAAATATTTCCCACTGGAAATGATTGGATAGACAAACCTCGATAATTACTGGTTTTATTTAAACAAGTCACATTGATTCAATCGTCTATCCATTTCCGATAGCAAATGATTTCTTGTTGCTAAACTTTGTTTGTAATAATATTATGATGTCTCCATTTTATTTCTCACGAAAATCAACCAAACACATTGCCTTTATACTATACCCCTACGGTTAAAAATAACTCGATGTCACTAATTTGATTCTGAAGTGCCGTAACTGCTATCTTCAGTTCACTCAATTAGTGAGTTCAGCCTCCACTCCATTATCCAAAATCAATTGTGCTGAGGCAACATCCTATCGACCCCATATATACATTTCTGGGGGAGCCATAAACATTCCGCTCAAAAGAAAGCCCTTCCCACAACCCTGGATTGTGGAAAGGCTCCAATCTTCAGAAAGTGACCTATACAGGGCTGCAGCTTCTTTCTCAGTTGGGAGTGGGCATGTCGGAGAAGTGTTGTTTTTGAGCTGTTTCCAAAAACTCTGGTTGTTTTGGACTTCTGTTTCCTTATTAGTGAAGGAGAAAGGGGGCAGATCTGCTAAGTTAGACAATGTCAAGATGCCTCGTTCACAACAACTTGAAGGCGCTGAGATGATATGTCCATTCAAGGTGATAGAATACTGCTTTCTCTACCACCATGTTGCCTATCTCTGGTCTCCATCATCTTATATCTTTCTGTGATAATTTTCTCACCGCATTCTTAAATGTTAAAAAGTATTCATGAGCTGATGTAATATGTATTGCATTTTATTTTGATATTTGAAAGACCTCCGTCACACCACCAAAAGCACTCTGAATATGGATAATGTTGATCAGACTGACATCACTGACAGCATCACAGCGGAAAGATGGAAAACCTTTCCGCTGAGGATTCCTACAAGTTGAACATTGGCATGTTATAAAATAAATAAAACTCTCGTGGCTCGTTAATGCAATGCTGCTCGAATTATTAGGGGAGACAATTATAAAAATTACTCGGCCCCAACGTTTCACTTTCTCTGCTGGGAAATTCGGTAGACTATGCTAATGCCGCCCCTTGTTACCGTATCACTGATGCAGAAAACCCCAAAGAAAAAGCTAGAAATTTTATATTCTATTTTTTAGAGTATATCTCCATAAAAATCTTCTAATTAGGACTTTACCGTGACTCATAGTATGTCAACACAAAATGTGAAGTGTTATGTTTTCCTCGTAAAATGGTAAGGATGCGACAAAGGCTCAACGCAATGCAGATGGTAACGATGACCGCAGAGGTGTATAGCACTATTATAGAGGTGTATAACATATTTTCCCACCTCTGCTTATCTAAGAATTCCACTTCAGTACGCCAGAGGCAATACTGAGAACCCCCAACCTCGGTCCCCCGAGGGTACCCTCGCCTTCATGAATCTTTGGTGAAAGAGCCTGACTGACCACTAGACCGCTCCTTCTCCCTCACTCCAATCTGAAAACAATGTCGCAGACCCTTTCCCTTCCAATTCTCATCCAGGCCTTGCTAGGAAGACGAGCGAAGGTGGCGAAGGGGCTTTCTTTCTTTCTGGTGTGTTTACAGTTCACTCGCTTAAGTTGGTGAATGTGCTATTACAACCAGCGCGGGCTTTCCACCATCCGAGGGGTGGTCGTGTGTATTCATTCTATATTTAATCAGCAGAGGGTACCCATTGAAATTCAGTGAGGGAGGATAATATATTGAACATGACTTGAAGGATAAAACCAATATCCTCTCCATTCCAAGCTCAAAGTGTAATAACAGGTATGAAGCAATCCAGGGGACTCGGCAAGACAAAATTAATTGCTAATTAGAACTTGAATGATAAATTAATTAAATTGAATTCATAATTGTGTCTATTTTAAGCTACTTTATTCTTTTTTACAAAAACTTTGTCCAGTATGATAAAGAAATACCGCCAAATGATTTCCTTGAGGGCTACACTGTGTAGTTAATGTTTTTAATGTCTCAGACATCATCAATGTGTCATATAAAATATAAAACTGAAATATAATTATATGTAAAAAGTCAAACTCTTTAAGTGTACTAGAATGATTATATATATCCTATTCAACACAATTCAAACCCTCCAAGCGATGACAATCTGCGATTAATGCCTAGATAATGGAACCTCTATCGTTTGTTAGACAACGACTTGTTGCTATCAGAAATGTAAGCATAAAAAATGATTTCTACATTCGATTTGACCTGATTCAACCTCTTATCGTGATGGTAATAGACTTTCTGTGGCCTAATAAGAGGAACACCCATCAATTTCAGCAAAGATTTCCTGTGCACCGATGAAGACATGAAATGGATATTTGAGTTCTGTCTTTCATTCCTGTAGCTTCCTAAAACAAGGACGATTTTGCGACTTTGTCTTCTGACCGACCTTTCTTGCCATACTTCCCCACCCCAACGGGATAGGACCGACAAAATAGACCCAACCCACCCTCACCCCTCCTGGACATAATCCCTAGCAGGTAAAAATTTTTCGCTGAGGGGTGTTCCCTCTTGTCGAGTACGTTCCGAAGGTTTCTTTTCTGTCCCATGTGTTTATTGCTTTTCCGTGCAATGGGGCATGGTTCGGCATTGCCACATCGGCGTCAACTCGGGACTTTGCAACAGGATGCATTTTTCGGCTCTGAGGTGCTAAGTTTTTTTGGACAGGAGTATACAAGAGCTCTGAGTAATTTCGCTAATATTCTGCACTAATAATTCAGTGAGGGACACCTGAAAATCTCTCACATGCACAGGCTACATAAATAGCAGAAGTGGTAAACACCCCATGTTTCCTGCTACCAGCCCCTTCATTTTATTCTCCTCCTGCCTCAGCCCGTTTCTATAACAGCCCTTTTAGTCAACATCTAGAATCTAGAGAGGAGAATCATTCACTCAAATATGGAATAACATGTCAAAAAATCCTCTTTTTGAAACAGACTCCTGATTTTTCATGAATTAATAAATACAGAAATTCCTCCAACAGCAGAATAAGATTTCCAAATAAATAAAAATGTTTTAGAAAAAATATCAGGTACATTCACCAAGATACTAGCTGGGCAACAAGCTTATCATAGCTACAAAACCCAAAGAAAATGATTTTGTAGAAGAAAAAGATCCTTCCCAAGTCTGCTGCTGCATCCCTCCATTTTAAAAATGACAACTACGAGGTGGAAAGGCAAGGAGGTTGTAAAATCTTCTGGTAACCATTAAACCATGTGAGTACTGCATATGGATAAAATATCTTTAATCTACTCTGCTGAAGAGTTTCATTTGAAGTGGCTGATTACAGCTTCCTTGCTGAAAAAATTGATGTTTAGTAGTAGAAGATTAACCCATCCAGTTATTATGAGATCATTCCTAAATTCACTGGAAATAAGGGACAAAGGTCTGCGCAGCAAAATGAATCAAGGGTCAACCGAAGCATGAAAAAAATAACCTTGTTTTAACTCGTATTCAACGAAGACAAATGTTTGTAAAGTAGGCCTGGGTACAACAATGCAACAAACAAATAAATACATCAGCTATGGGTCTTGAACTCATGACCTTCAGATCATCATCCACTTACCCTACCCTCCCACCACTGTCTATTGCTACAATTGGCATAATTCAATAGTTTGTATTTAGAAAATTAGTCAAGTGTTATAAGTAAATATTCAAGTTCTATTTTGCTTGAATTATTAGATATATTACTCCAAAAGGGAAGTGATTAGTAAATCACTATCGCAGGACTACCAGCCAGGAAATGTCATCAAGATCCTGGACCAGATTAACTAACACTCCCCTTATCAGGCCAGGGTAATCATTTTAACCCTGGATTTTTTCATGTGTGAGACCCCTCAACAGATTATGTCTGCTTAAGTTGAATTGCTTAAAATTTACAGAACAGACACGAGTAGCATAATGAGTAACAAGTTCCACACTAACAAGTACAGTGTGATACCGATTTTACGAGGAGTATTATTGAGGATAGGTTGTGTGTGTTCTGGATCAGGTGATTAGTGAGCCTCCATAAGGGGCACAGCAGCAATACCACTGTTGCAATGCAATGTTGTCCCTATCATGTAGTAGTGGTCAAATCATCAGATGAAATCACATAGCTCTTTAAAAAATTGATACCATGCAGTACTACGATTGGGCTATGGTTTCCAAATACCAAAGCTGAAAGCTTCAAAATAAGCCCAAGTTTCTCGTACTGTGTACCACTACCCTGAGCAGAGTAAAAGTTCTTTAGAAATATTCCAAGAACTTTTCCTGGGATGACTGTCAAGTTTGTAACTTTATTACTATAATACACACATATGTGCCTATGTTTTACACAAAATTTATTACCAATGATCAACTAATTGTCCAGTTATAAATTTTAGAATTGAACAGTTCCAATGGAAGAAGCCAAAAACCAATATAACTACACAGAAAATTAATTATAGCACTTAATATGTAATTTGACAGAATTATCATAGAAAAAAATTGTTATTTTAGTCTAGCATAGAATTAAACAGGAAAAACTTTGATGAAACTCATTTTGCAATGTGCCTATTGATTTGTTAATAACTAAAGCATTCACTCTAGTATTCATCATAAAAAATTAACAGCAAGTCTCGTAATCCGCTTTGGAGTTACTTTCTCAGTTAATGACCATATCCTCCAAAAATGATCCAATTTTGTAAGTAATTCAGGAGCTAATATCACTGGTAACATTGAGAAATGATGGGTGACCAATCACACTTCCTTGTTAGATGCCTTTAACATTCCCACATTGAGATAAAAAATGGAAACAATGCACCTAAACAATGCATAAGTATGTAGCTTTGAGGCTGACATTAGATATCATTTATTTTTAACCAGTGTCACATCAGTGGAGGATATTTTATTATCATAGTGACAACTCAAGACTAAGGATACTCTGAAGGAAGCTCTGAATGGCAGAATAAGGGGTGGAAATATAAGAAGTAACATCAGGCATCACTTTGTGAAAATTTGTTTTGTTTGTGATGAACAATAAATCTTTTGCTATTTTCACACTTATATAATATTATTCACCGACCAGATTTCAACACAGAGTGTCATTATCAAGGTGATGCATCAAAAGTAAGCCAGTTATTATACATATACCCATTAGATATGGAGGGGGTTGAAAGAGTAGGGGAGGGGAAAGCTGTGATTGACGAGTGAAAATGTAATGATTGTTGAACATAAGGGGTGGAAGGTTGGGGTAGGCAATACTACTGGTTAGCTACACTCACCTCTAACTCAGACTGCTTCTCAAGCCGTGACATGGCCTCTTCAAAATACAGCCTCTGAGATTCGAGCTGACTAGTCAACAGATATGTGAATTCCAGCTGCAGGGAGTCTAGCTTCTCATCACTTGAACCATGGTGATGACACTTCCCCGTCGTACGACACTCAGACATTTCACACCTATGGCCAGAGCCACACAGTCCATCACAACCACAGCCAACTTCCCTTCCACCATCACTATGCCTTCCACCGCCAACGAGTCCACCTTCTCCACTACCTCGACCATCACCCACTTCGACAAGCTTCCCATCAGCTTTGTTCTGCAGCAAGCGATGTACAAAGTTGTCCCCCACATAGTCCCACACTCGATTGCTTCCAAGTTGCATGGAGTAGCAATGCTGGGTCTCGAGGAAATGCCTTAAAGTTTGGCAAAGGAGTGTATAAGACATGGCCAAATCAGATCACATTAACTTATTTCCATTGCATATATCACATGATGAGGAAACGATTATTAAAATGAGTTTCAATCAATTAGAACCTGATTATGAAAACTAAAGAGCTGTTTAGCAGATAATAGATATTTGCAAGATTTGAGTGAAGACTTCTTGCCTTACTAGTAATATCAAATCCTTTGTAAAATATATTACTTCATAATTATGTTGACACCTTTATAAAAAATCATTTATAAAAATTAAACCAGAACTACAGTATGACGGCACATATATGTTACTTCCTCTTGTTATGCATGAAGAATAAGTCACATCACTAATCTCACATATAAGATACAATTATCAACTCACTTGTAAGCATGCCCCTGAACATATCGCCCACATCCTACATGGCCACATATAAGGCAGATCCATAACGATTCTGATGACAGGCATTCAAAACACCGACTGTCAGCAGCCATTTCTGGAGTTTGAACAAACCGACATACTGGACACCTGCAAAATAGCAAAGAATTTCTCAATACCCATATTAACTGCTGGTAGAACACATAATTTGTTCAGCATTTTTAAATAGTGATTTTTACTCCATGAGCATATTTGCAGTCAAATTGTAAGCAATCTCAGTCTAATAAAAATAAGGTATAATTTATTTGTTCAAAAAAGAAAATGACTGAGGCCTAAGAAACTATAAAGGTCATGGGTCATATCGCTTAGCATTAGCACAAAGAGAAGTGACTCACAGAGGTTATTTTCGGTGATTCCCAGATAAATCATGTAGCAAAACAAGCTGTTAATGTAGTTGCTTACTGTTATGCAGGCCACTTGCCAAGTAAAGGGACTAATATCATTTGCAAGTATCACGAAGGGGAAGAGTATACTCCATCCACTCATAGCCTAAGTCTAATTTCCCATACATTCTGAATATTCCATACATCCTTCTGAATAGCTGTTCATATCTTTATTTCACTTTGGAGCCTCGCTTTTCAGAAGGAGTAGTATACATCATTCAAGTTTGACATTCATCAACAAACTTTTTATATCCTTCTCTGTCTCTACGGGTTCCTCACTCCCTTGATTTTCCACAATAGAACAACATATAATCTATGGCCTTCCTCCGAGGGGTCCCTATGAAGTCTAACGATTAACTACATTTTATAGGCTCACATCATTCCTAGAAACCTCAAACTGCAAGACTGAAGTGTTAAAACCTACCTGCTACTGTTTGAGTACAAGAAAAAGAGTCCGCTTACGGTGGTTCACATTCTAGTAACTTTTATATACAAAAAAATATTATTCATTAGTTACTTACAGTGGAACCTTGCTTTTAAGACCCCACAATTTACACTTTCCCAGATCCCATGATTTACGACATCAGGCCAGGAGCAAAATGGCAGCCGGCGCAAAGAAAGCACATCAACTCACGACTGATCCCAAGTTTGAAGCTGAGTATGGCTGGGCTGGTTGTAATGAAACAAACGTCCACACATAACTTGTTTTATTATCTGCAGGATAGTTGCAACTAAAATGTCTCTATTTCAGTCAAAATTCTGTCACTGGTGTGACAAAGAAAAAGGGGCCCATTTTTCAAGCCTCTAGCAAAAATTCCGAAATTTCCCGAATTTCTGCATAATTAGTCTTGGTTCAATTGCTGTCAGATTTTTATACAACACACTCTCAACCTTTGTAAGTGATTTAGGACAGTTTCGATATTTTCACTTTATTTGTTACAGGGCTGTTGTCAACTCTACAGAACAACTTAATTCCAGTTCCCAAAGGTCATGGAGACCTAACTGTGACACCGTGGCCTGTCTTGAAATTAGTAGTATCAGATCCCAGTCCTTCAAGAAACATGAAGCCAACAGAATAATTGATACTGATTTTTATTTATATCACAATTTTAGTATGAACTGTGTGTGTTCTGTGGAGTGTAGTAAGCAAATGTGTGGCATAACAATTAAGTTGAATTTTTTCAAAAGAAATGGCACTTCACGCAGCAGCTAGATTAGGTACTGATAACTTAAGAGAATCACATGGCTGGATAGACCATTTCAAAATTCAGCGTAGTAATGTCTAAAACAGCATCAATCAGGTTGTTGTGGTGGATAGACTATAGGCTAATGGATTGCCAGGATTCAAATCTTAGCAGAGGAGGATATTTTTCAGAGGAAAACTGATCCTTGCTTGAATGTCTAGTGGAGGGCACTTCGTACTCAGTACTCAGTCTGTTGGATAATAGTTCCCTAGTCATGATAGAGACCATATTTGAATTATATGTTTGTACATGTTCATTATTATTTGTGTATTTGAATTATATGTTAATTTCAGAAGATGGAAACACGAATTAAACGTTGCATTATAAATGGTGCGATAATATACTTCCATATGACTGAAATTCGATGTAATTAAATAAAAATATCTGTATAAATCTTAAACTTGACTAATTTTTTTGTGCGGTTCATTTTTACTCACAACAGAACGTTTCTTGTGATCCTGAAAACATTACAGAGGTAACAATAAGATTTATTTTCAAAAATATTTGAGACTACATACAAACTACACACTTAATTTTTAGACCAGATCTTGGTGTCAAAGATTCCTCATTTTTTAAGTAATGTCTCTCTGCTCTAGGGACCTTCCATTAAGAGCAGGCTAATGCTAATGCCAGGTTTTTCTCAGCCCTTCCTCCCTTACCTGTCCCCATTGGCACATATGACCTTGGTTGTCAGTCACCTCCCCAAATATCCAATCAAATCACAGTCCTGTATGCCCATCACACAGACAACATCAGAAAATGGCATTGGCCACGCTTATGGTGCATCATATTTTTGCATTTTTTGCAAATTACTGCAATAATTAATGTGGAAGTGCATTGATTCAATAGAAAATGGACTGAATTAGACTCTAGGGCCTGGAAAAAATGGCTCTTAACAACTCATTCCTTGACTTTCCTGTATATTTGGTACCATAATTTTGTTTTTTTTAAAAAGCTTAACTACAGTAGACCCCCGCATTACGATGGGTTTGACTTACGATGGATTCGACTTAGACCTGAACTGATTTTGCGCGCGCTTTTCAAAATTGCAAATTTTACCGATTTACTTTTAAATATCGATAGTGTTTTAAATATTGGTTTAATGATATTTTAAATAATTTTAATTCAGGATATTTCGTATGCATTGGCTCTGTCGCGTACACTGAATGGGTTGGCACTGATGCTCTTTAAACCGATTCCTCATCCAGAAATAATGCCGATTCGACATATGATGGAATTCGCTTTACAGTCAGTCCTCCGGAACGGATTTATATCGTAATGCGAGGGTCTACTGTATTTCATTGCTGAATGATGTATTTTTATAGCAATGTGATTAATAAGGAGGGATCAAGTATTTATCTACTCATATAGTTTTGGTGGGATTTCCTTAAGTGAGAGAAACAGTCCTCTTTTGCTTTCTTCTCCAAAGTTACCTAAACGGTTTAGATTGGACATCAAATAGTTGCTGATAGTGAACTACTTTGAGTAGTTGCATTCTGATTAAATAGCACCTTTTTTTCTTTAGCCAATAACACAGCCATTTTATTTTACTGAAAATATTTGCAAAGATAACTTAAGAGTGTAATCCACAATTGGTTGATGTGGGTCAATCAGCAGTTCTATACTAATCATGGTTGAGATCCACAATGGTATCTGCTGGGTAAAACACTGTAACCCAGGAAATCTTGAAAATATTTGTGAGTTCCAACTTACTCCAAGGGCAAGGCCTGACATCATATTATGGTTGTTTGCTCCTAGTCAATACCTTTTTTCATCCATGAGAAGTACATGTTATTCAGTCAAGCTTATGCAGCTCTGCAATTAATAGGTGATTTTGGGGTTAATGAGATATTAAAATTGACTTACGTATAATCTCCCCATTTTGACAAGCAGCTGCCATGAAAGGAATGGTTGCACAGGATGGTCAAGATGCCATCAACGGATTCATCCATACGTTCCAAACACACAGGGCAAGTTGGAAGTTCTGTGTGATGAGGTGGAGGCCAGAGAACAGAATCTCCTGCATCTTCATGCAGAGTCTCAACCCTTGATACATAAGCCAAGTTGCACACATTCTCCTCCATGGAATTAAATGGAACTCCATTAAAACTCCTGTAGAACTCATCAGCTGCCTCCTGAAATGATGAATATTTTTGATAATTCATGGTTAATTCACTTTACCGTAAAAACACTTAAGACCCATATATAATAATAATAATAATGAGCCTGGAGTGTCTACATAACAGAGTTGTTTTGGGTAGTTTGCCGTGTGTTCAACAGCACGGACTCCCTGCTCACTCTTGTAAGGGAGCACGAAGGTGCCGGGGTGGGGGTGTTCCTCTTCCAGGCGGAGAAGAGGGCAGCGGACGAAATCGGTCTGGACTTTGACCTGTCATCCAACGGTAACGACAGTGGCACGTCAATCGTGTCACTGAGGGCAGACGTCTTAAAGCTCGAGGTCAAAAAGGCTGAGCAGAAGACCTTGCTCAAGACACACACCGATAAGCCCATGCATGGAGGTTTCTACCGAAACATGGAAAAACATGGGCTATCGAAGGAGCTGACGTTTGCCTTCCTTCGTTCCGCGGGTCTCAGGTCCGAAACAGAGGGTTTCATTCTCGCGTGCCAGGATGGTGTCATCAACACTCTCGTGTACCGCCGAATGATATTCAAGGCGGAGGTGGCAGACACGAGATGCAGAGCGTGACGAGCCAAGCCAGAGACTTTGAGTCACCTTCTCTCCGGCTGCAGTTATTACGCGCAGTCAGCGTATTTAGCTCGGCACAATGCAGCTCTGCGGGTGTTGTATTTCCACCTTTGACATCATTACGGCATCGACGAAGTTTACGTGCTGCCCTATGCCCCTGGAGATATTGAGTCCATCGTGGAGAACGACAAAATAAAAATCTGGTGGAATTACTCATTCCCCACCACCGTTGGAGGCGAACAAGCCTGACATCGTTCTCCTCGACCGCCAATTTCGTTCCATGTTCGTAATTGAGTTTTCGGCTCCGGCCAATACGAACTTGGACTCGAAAGAGGCGGAAAAACGGACGAAATATCAAGACCTGCTGTTCGAACTTCAGCAGATGTACCCGGGACACTCTGTAAAACTAGTAGTCCTAGTCATAGGTGTGCTCGGTGGAATCAAGGGCTCGCTGATACAGAGCATCAAGTGTATTCCTGCTTGCATGGCACAGGCGGAATCACTTGCAGCCCGCATGCAGAAGGCCGTCCTGTTGGGGTCGCTCCGTTTGCTTCGTGCGCACGACCCGAACGCAGCGTAGCCACTGATCCGATGGGTTAATCGGAAGTGGCTACGAACTCTGCACTGCCCCTCTCGAGTTCTCGCCCATTATGACGGCAACGAAACCCGATGTTAGCCGGGGACTCGGAGGAGAAAGTTACAGAAGTAACAAAATAAAAATAATAATAATTAGGGATGGGCAGATCCAGGTTTCTTTCGGATCCAAATCCAGATCTGAATCCTTCATTTCGGATCCGGGATCTCAGTTCTTATTTTCGGATCCTTGGATGTATTCAAGGGTATATACAATTCACAAATGATAATAGAATTTAACCCTTGGAGACTTTATTGAAAATAAAAAACATCAAGTTTAAAAATGTTAAACTTAAATATTAAAATAAAGACAATGTCGATGCCACAATATTACTAATCCTTGATTGTTGTCACGTTTATGCAATGACTGTTGTCATACCACATCTTGAGAATAATGAGATGGATAATAAAAGGTGAATTTGATTTACATTCAGCAAAAGCCGGTTGTCAAATGAAGTACATCAACAGCATTCTATTTGTTCGGCAGAAAGCCGTCGATAGCCGATGACAGCTGGAACTTCAATCGCTTAAAACTCTCTGATGCATATCTGATTTACTGTAGTATTTGGATCCGATATCAGTATCTCATCCTAGGTAAAGATCTGCAGATCTTTGGATCCCCAGATCTGATCCGACCATCCCTAATAATAATAAGGGTACGAAAGGGGACCACCAGCCTCCTCGTGGCATACCTGGCAAAGGCTCTGCCAGCCAGTGGTGGATGTCTGCATGTGGGGCTAACCACCCCACATGCAGATTTATCTGGTTCCAAAGAAGAGTACCAGAAATGCCACCCACAACCTGCTCGTCTTGGATGGGGGCCCTAGTGGAGTTGAGTGTGGCAATAATAACACCAACAAGAAGGGAGCTTGTATGGAGTGGACAGAAACCCTAAGGGGCGACCTCCTCTCATGCTATGCTGCCAAGGAGACCAATCGCAGATGGTATATGGCAAGGATGCACTCTTTATGCTGTGAGATGCATCCTAAATATAACCACCTGTCGCAGCAGAATCTGCGCGACTATGCCAACCACCTGCAAAAAAAGGAAACTCCCCAATAACCGCGTGTTCAGAGAAATACACCACCGGCCAGATCACCCTCCCCGACACAAACAGTCCCTCCACCAGCTGTTTCGACAGCCACTGCACCGTCGGTACCGCCAACAAGTAGGGAGGAAGTAGATCAGGCCGACCTTGAACTCCGAACGTGGTTGTTAAATGAAATCACTTATGATTTAGGACAAGCCAGGCGGCGAGCTATCCATCGTAAGATCTCTCTGCGGAGTAAGGTCCTGACCAGGTTGAATGGCTTTATCAATGAAATCCTTACGGAGACATAAGACCACTGGACAGTCAACTGCATGGTCTACGCTGCTGCCAAAATAATGGCTCACTCCCAAAAGCCCACCTCTTGGGAGGACAAAGTGACAAAATGGCTGGAACAGTTGGAGGCCAAGATCATGCTGGCGAGACGGCAGGCTTTGAGGATTCAGTGTGTGATGTAATACATCTGGGCGGGCTTTCACACCCAAAGTCCGGCGCATAGCATGCAGCCTCAGAGTTCACCATCACACACTGAACAACAACGTGCTGCTTACCATTAAGCAGCACTCGGTTGATAGAGCTCGGGCACTCACCACAGCCCGGAAAAAGCTCCTGAAGAGTAAGGCCATGAGGGAGAACTCAACCTTCCTCCTTCACCTGTCCTGTCTCTTTCAACCACTCCAGTCTGTCGTCAAATTTCTGGCAACCGTCCAAGAGGTGGAATGTTTCTGGAAGGATATCTATCAAACGTCGAAGCCATTCAATGGAGACACACTAGCCATAGACCTCTTTAAAAAGTATTGCGACTGCCACCTACATGAATTGGATGGACCTCTTTCAGTCACAGAGAGTGACTTGAAGAAGGCCTTCTCTGGCAAGAAGAATTTCTCGGCTCCAGGAATGGATGCCGTGAATAACTTCTGGTGGAAGAAGTTCACTTCCACCCACTGACACCTCTCCAGAATCTTCACGTCCTTTCTCTCGGTTAGAGAAGAAATTCCACCGTGGCCGACTGAGGGACGCACGGTTCTAATACCTGAGAAGAGAGAATTGTTCAATCCTAAGAACTACCGCCCTATAACTGCCTCAACACTGTAGCTATTAGTATTATGCAGCTATTATGCCAAGTCAGTGTACATTGCTAGGCACTATGTGGCCCTGCGGGTGTTATATTCTCATCTTCGACACCATTTTGGGATCGACTATACTCTTGTGCTGCCATATGCCCCTGGAGATATTGAGTCTGTTGTGGAGAATGATAAATGCACCATCTGGTGGAATTACTCCTTTTCTACCACCAGGCAGTTGGAGGCGACCAAGCCTGGTATCGTTCTCCTAGACCACCTCTCATGCTCCATGTTCATGATAGAGTTTTCTGCCCTGGCTGAAACAAACATGGATCCAAAGGAGGCAGAGAAAAGGGCGAAATATCAAGACCTTCTTTTGGAGCTTTGGCAAATGTACCCAGAACACTCTGTTAAACTGGTAGTCCTTATCATAGGTGTGCTCGGAGGAGTTAAGGGCTCGCTGCTGGAGAGCATCAAGTGCATTCCGTCCTGCGTGGCACAGGCGGAGTCACTTGCAGCTCGCATGTATAAGGCTGTAATACTTGAGTCCCTCCGTCTACTCTGTATTCACGACCCAACCGCAGTGAAACCACCAATCCAATGGGCATCGGACGTGGCTGCGACCCCTCCTGCCAAACCCCTCTCGAGTCCTCGGCCATTATGACGGCAATGAAACCCGATGCTTGCCGAGGACTTGGAGGGGATTGTTACTAAAGTAACAATACATAATAATAGTTTATTTGCCATGTTAGATCAGATACAGTAAAAACTATCTATAGCTGATATATGGCATGTCAAAAAAGATGCATTCTACAGGTTAAAAGGTACAAACTACATGGTTAGAAAAATTTTACCAACATAGTAGGAATAGTCAATGCAGTAACAAACAGTAGTATTTTCCATCAAATTATTACATAAATAAAGCATTAGCCATATCAGTTTAAACAAAATAAATAATATAATAAATCCATACCAAATCACAGAAAAATTTACATATGTGAAATAAAAGACACGAAAATAAACTCTATTATTCTGGAGAGTCATCTCTCATGAACTCAGTCGCTGAGTAATACAATTTTTTTAAATAAGAACTCTTTTAAGTTTAGCCTTGAGGAGGCTTGCACTTTGTAATTTTTTTATTCTGCAGGCAATTTATTTAAAACTCTAATTCCCATCTCCTGTGGTCCACATTTCTACCTTTCTGTTATAATGGAGAAACAATGAAAGTCATTTTTTCTTCTAGTATAGTGATCATGAAGATCAGAATTAGTGGAGAACTGAGAAAAGTTTTTTTTCACATGTAAAATTAGTTGAAATAAATATATGCAGGGGAGTGGAAGAACTTTTATGGAATGGAAAATAGGCTTGGAGGGATATTTTATGTGATGGAAAGTGATTATTACAATAATTAGTTTTTGCAAGATGAATATTTTGTCGAGGAAATGGGATGCCCCCCAAAACAATATGCTTGGTAATACCCTAGCATGGAATTCAGCATAATATAGTTTTAGTAGAACATCAATGCCTGTAGTGTGCCTCAGTTGCCTAAATAAATAGCAGCTTGAATGTAGCCTGCTTTTTATTTCCTCAACCTGCTTTTCCCATGTCATATTAGCAGTCAGGTGTACCCCAAGGAATTCAACCACCGAGGTTTGCACAATAGACTAATTGCCTATTTTTACTAAACAGCTCTCTTTTACATCATTACAATAGGAAAATTTTGACATTTGGGTTTTATTTTCATTTATATGTAGTCCATTTTCTAGTCACCAATTCCTAATATTCTCTGTGGCTTTGTTTGCTTTTTTAATAAGGTTGGGATATGATGAGTCAGATAAAATGGCATTTGTATCATTGGCATAAAGGATTGAGGTCAGGTCATTTATGTTACTGGCTGCCTGAGGAAGGTCATTATGTACAGCAGGAAAAGAAGTGGTCCTAATATGGATCCTTGTGGAACACCAAGGGAAATTTTTTGAGGAGAGGAGGCAACACCAACTTTATATAACACCACATTGGTAATAAAAATAAACTGATTTCATGTAAAGAAAAATAATAAGTAAAATTAAAAGAAGAGCAAGCCTTAAAAATTATAAAAATTGGTTAAAACAATGTCTCCAAGTCTTGAAAACAAAGGTCAAAGATAATATTAGCCCCATCCAGAAGAATATTTCTTTCCTACTAATAAAGTCTTCTAGTGTTTTCCACCAGGTTAGGTAGTTGTTGGACGATATTTATATGGATACCTCCGCCACCGTCCTCAGGGTATACGTCGGCCAACAACTACATAACTTGGTGGAAAACCCGAAAATACTTTATTAGTATCATAAACCGGGAAAAAACCAAATCATATTTCTTTCCTACTTTATCAAAGTGCATTAGTTTATGCTCAGCTGTAATTTGGCAAACCTTATCCATGTAATTTTCTGTTTTAGCAGCCTATCTCCTTTAGGCATTGCATGCTTAACTGAGCAACTGTCAGGCGATGACTTAAAGAAATAGACAACAGATGGCATCACAGAATACACTTCATAAATTTCCACCCTAAGTTTATTCAACTCATTAAAATTCTGCTAAACATACGCCATTATCAAGGTATAAGTATCCAGCCATATACCATGCAAAAGTTTTCTTCCCAAAAGGTCAGGTGCATAATTTAAGGGGTATGTGCAAAGCCATGTCCATTTCATTAGGTACCAAAAAGGTGGGTGGGAGAGTTAACAAAGCACATATTTCAATTCTTTTAAGTTGGGTGCTACAGGCATGTGTATATTATGGTCAATAGTGTCTTAAATGGGTTATCAGCACAATACAATTAAGTATACTCTGCACAGAAAGAAAAAGATATGCTCCCCATTACGGCTACTCTTGTACATGTCATATTCTAACAGCTCCTGCTTCTTACATGACCACAATGTGGGAAAGCCTTACAGAGCATGACATACAAGAGACCAAAGTACATAGTATATGTACTCATACGTATAGTTTTCTTTGCTTGAAATATCGTTTATCACATAAGCAAGGAAACTTTGGTAGAATCAAAATCATTCACGTATGCATTTTGGATACTTTGGATTTTCATTTTATTCTAGGGTTGAACTTACTACTCACCTGAGAACGAAATTTGACCAAAGCCATGTATTGATTTGGAGTTGAATCACGAATGATTCGAAGATGCTGCATATCACCTTGGCATGCAGCGGTAAACAAAAGGAGATCATGACAAGTCACAGATGCAGGCACAGCAAGCATGCACACCATCTCACTTCTTTCAACTCCAGATTCTAGAGAGGTTAATTCACTGAAATAAGAATAAACATGTTCCAGCTCAATTTTATCATGGAAGCAAGCTATTATGACATCATTTATACTAACACTAACATGCAAACTAACTAGGTAACACAAATGGAAAATAACTATATTTAGTCAAGTAACTCCATTATAGTCTGTAAGTTACATGATTACTAAGAACATGGTCATGACATTTTCTAACTATTACCCAAAAACTGAAGAGATTTTCTTGAGGAAGCTCGCTAAATTTGGATTCAATACAAATGAAAAATAGTTTAAATCAAGAGGGCATAATTCTTCACACAGAATAATAAGACAGGCTAAAATTCCATACACTCAAATGAAATCATAAAGTGTTTCTCAGCCCAGGATGGAAGCACAACATAACAATTGAGGCTTACTTTAAAGCTCTCAATCATGGTACTTGGAAGCCATGACCAATACAAACATACAGTGCAGTACTGATTTTAGAGAGTAATAATGAAGCAGGATTATTATGAGCTGGAGCAGGTGATTAAAAAGCCTTCACACAAAAGGTGAACTAGCGATAGTGTGAGCAACATTGCCATCTTCACATAGTAGTGGTCACGGCTCATGATAAAATCACATTGTGAAGCTGAAGAGTGATAAGTAATTGATCGCTGTAACCCTTATGTACCCCCTATTCATTTCTTCATTTTTTTTTTTTTAAACTTTCCATGGGTCATGGTGCAAATGTTAACCAACTTACCTCCTAAAAGGAACACATTAATATTACAACAAATACATATAAAAATAACACATTCGACATATAATTAACTCAAAGCAAAACACATTTATTGTCAAGAGACTCATTTTAAAACACCAAAGCAATCAATCGCTAATCAGAATAGTATTGGGCCCAATTTACAATACAAGTGTAAAAGTATTTGAGTTAAACATGTAAATTTGTACCCTTTAACTAGGGATTAAAATGATCAGTAAATCACCATATACTTTTTTTAACAGACAGCATGTATTCACTGCAGGATTTTATAGGATTGAAATGTTAGTCTTTTCATATAGATTTGGACAACTACTTGGGAATAAGTTCTTTTCTAATTTGTATTATTATTGACGATTTCACTTATCATCATCTGGGCCTCTGGTATCTACACGCGTGAACAGGCTTTGCTCCCTCCATCGTCAGTCAGCTAGAATCTTTTGTCGTCCTTGCATATAATTCTGCTGTAATAAAATCACTGCCACTATTTCTGCAGCCTTTTTACATTGCTTTCTTCCACCATATGTCACTGCACGCCGCTTTTCTCCAGTTTCCATCTCTCTCACCCCCTTAACATCCATTCCCTTTGACTGACTCTCTCGTTCTCCTCTCGTCCTTAGTTTCTCCTTCTTGTAGCCCAATTTCTTTTTCTGGTGTCCCTAGTTTTTCCATTGTTGAATGCTGATTTCCTACAAGCATTCTTAGTTTCTGTTTTTGTCAATATTTACTTTTCTTATGCATCTGTGGTTTCATATTGTTGGGCTATGATTTATATTTTTAATTTACAATTTTCTCTAAATTTATGGATTTCCCAGGCCACAGGATAATTGTTTGGTTACAATGTTAAATCTTTAATAAAAGTCATTGAAAAATTGAAGTTATTCAACAATTCAGAGTGTCACATATGACCTTCAGGAAAGGGAGAGAATATGCAGCAATATCGCTAATGCTAATGCCACTGCCGCCTACATGAAGACTGGCTTATCAACCACTACTGCAAAAAACACAAAGCCACATCAGTATTAACACTCCGGGAGTGGCACATGGTCTCTGAGACCGTCCATCTGCTTTGCTCTCTATAACTTTGTTCTTAAGTTACTTATGCAAACATCCGCCCGTTAATGTGTATATCTCAGTAACGTCTGTCCTTTAATATACTAAGAAATTAGGACAAATGTAGACTTAGTGCGTGAGAGTGAGTTGCGGTCTCTGAGACCCAAGCCACTCTCGGAGAGTTTATGTCAATTGGTATCTCAGAGTAAGTAAAAGGTTATGGCCTCTAAATGCCACAACTGAGAGTTTTAAAATAAGCCTAAGTTTTTATTTATACCACTAGTCTAGGCTGAGAAACATTCTTTAGAAAAATGCTGGTAACATTTCTTTGGGTGATTGAAAAAGTTAGTAACCAGAGTATTACACTTCAAACATATTAGCCCACAAGATATAACAGGGTTGATCTGCATTGCCAGTTTTGATTTTCCCTGACTTTCCAGACCAAAATATAGATTTTTCCCCGACTTTTAAAAATCACCTCATTTCAAGAAATGAAAAGAAATAATGAGCATTATGGTTAAGACAGCTTCTTTTAAAGGAAAAATGTGAAGTATAGGTACATCAGTTCTTGTACATAAAATAGAGCATAAATAAAGCATCACAGACAAATTTATCTTGATAGCTGGTTCTCGCTATGGCATAGTGTTTCAAATCTTTGAACAGAAATATTTCATTGCATACTTAAGGGAGCTCCCTAACTCGCCAAAAAAAGCCGCTGCACACCATCTCTAATTCCCGGGCTACGCTTACGCAGTGATATTTTTTTATTTTGATTTTAACAAAAGTTCAATATTTGCTTTCCTCGGGCACTTTTTCTCTACGAAATTCCCAAGTTAAGACAACTTTCGTCAAAATTGATGAATTTAGGCTTCTTTCGACGTGTATCGCCACGGCACAAAATCTTATTTGAAAAATTCATCCTAACAAAGAGTAAAAGAATCCTTTATCTACAAACAGAGACTCTTACATTATGTACATATCCTACTCCTCGGCTACAATTTGGGTAATCCTGAGCCCTAGCACGCAGTTTCACGAGGTTCGCCAAAGCATTCGAAATCGATGGCAAAGCCCTCCCCTCCACCAGAATTTCCCTCCAGTGCCTCCCCTCAGGCGACTCGACATTTCGTGACGTATACACAAAATGAGTGAATCAGTTTCACTGTTGTCCCTAGGGGAATTTTCGAAGAAGAGGTCGGAGAAGCACTCTGGTATTTTAGAAACAACTGCTAAGTCCAGAGCTCTGGGGATCTTTCAGATCTGTTCTGTGAAGGAAGGAGTGGGTCGCGTGTTTCAAGCTTCCAATCCCGGGATTACTCTTTCTTACTTTTTTGAAATTATCTTACTCCGTTGCTATTCCGCATCGTTGGTCTTTTTGACGCAGTATCCCCGTCCCCTTACCCAGTTATTCAGTGCAAGGCTCACACCTCAGCACAATGAAGTATGGGATCTGAAGTGCAGATGAACAAGTCACATGCCAAATCAAATTCGAACGTGGGTAATTTTTTCCTGACCAACAATAAAATTTCCTGACTTTTCCCTGACTTCCAGACCAATTTTTCAGTTCCCTGACTTTTTTCTGACTTTCAAGATTCATACCAACCCTGTATAAACATTTCAGCACCATAAAATAAATAATTTTCCAGTTATGATGTTTTAAAGTGACCAGTTCCTAGAGAAGCAGCAAAAAGCCTGGACATTTTTCATTAAATCCACACAACAAAATATTGAAAGAACTTATAAAAAAATTTGTATTTCACAGCCTAATACAGAATAAAATAAGAAAAACATTGGTGTAATTTATTTGGAAATGAGCCTAATGGTTCATTTGTAATGAAAGAACTACCTAACCCCAGGATCCATAGAAAAAAAATCATATGGTTATATCTCAGAGGCATCCATTCTCGCGCCAACTAAATCATTTTTCTCACCAAAAACTATCATTTTCTCATTAGAGTCATCAACTCAAAATCTATTTTAGTTTCCCATAAACTCACACTTAACATTTTGACTGAATCCATCCACTGAATATCTGCCACAATAACTTCTCTTTGAATACCTTCTATGCACAAAAAAACCACAGCCTTCTTGGGGATTTTTAAAAATCATAAATGTAGTGTACAGTTTAAAGATAGATTGTATTGTAGATTGAAAATCAGAAAAAATTATCCAGATTTTCACATGTGAAGGGCCTTATCTCCTTCCACTATTTCTTTCGTCATCTCTGCATACCTCCTATCCTTCTTCGTCCCATCAATAAAACGATTATTTTTCTTCCCCTAACCCAACATACTCTATCATGGCCTAAAAAAATCCATTGTCCCTCATCACCCCTTCCTGTCACCTACCCTAACTCCTGATCTCATCCAAAAGCTTCCTTTCCTCACCCACCATATCAAGCACTTCCTTGTTCGTCTCCTTTTCCACCCACTGCATATTCTCCATCCACCTCCAAATCTTATCTCAAAAGCCTGCAGTCTATTCTCTTCGTCCTTTCTCAGAGTCCACATTTCTTCCCATACAACCCTAAATCCCATATCAAGCTCTTCACCAGCCTCTCCTTCAAAGTTTAGGTAGAATATGCAAGGTAAGGTATACATAAGAGGTTAGACTTGGGGGTTAAGTCATGTAACAGTAAAACAGAGATGTAGTCATTTGTTCAAAACGAGGATGGGAAGGAAATTTCCACATACTATGATAGATCATATTATGAGAAATAAGTAAGGGAAATAGACAGCAGAACAGACAGGTTTAAAATGTCATTTTTCTCATGGTCGATAGGAGACCATTATTGCAGCAAATGAGACTTTGAAGTAGGTTATTTGACAGGTAGAGCAGCTGATAAATTGATTCACTCCTTAATGCTTGCCTCTTTGTCTGCATCATAATACAGTGAAACCTTTTGAATGAATAGGGTAAAATTTGTTTTTCCAGAATGGATTTAATGACTTACCACCTTGGTTTCCACGATTAACGCCATAATCAGGTGACGACGTGATGATGACATTAATCATCAAAACCATGGTTGCAAGTTATTAAATTCATAGTGGAAAAACTAAGTTTACCCAATTCATTCAAAATGTTTAGCGAATTCTACAAAGTATCACCAGAGACCACCAACTTTACTGTGAAACCTCTCTAAACAAGCACTCATATCAAGTGACCACCCCTCTCAACAATCAGTTTTCTGCGGAACTGTCGGTCATCAATTAATTCAGGTTTTACTGTATGTTCACACAAATTAATATGCATTGAAATTTGCCAGGAGCAACTAAATCATGATGCATTCACCACTCAAAACTGCATTGTGTAGGCACATAAAACTGCTTCTATGAGCAAATGCATATTCATAAATTAGCCCCTGCTATAATTTGGAGCATTTATCAATGCAACTGTCTATCCACGTACTTGCATGAGCATATTCATCATGTAAACACCCCTTAAGGTTTTGGCACATTTTAAACAGCTAAATTTCCACTTAAGAAACCAAAGCCTTGCACATAAAATACTCGAGGCTTGTTATGTACTTTCACACAAGGATGCAACAATCCCTTAAACCTTAATATTCTCTAGCTGCATCAGCTATCAAAATATTGAACTGGGCATATATGATTTCAACCTCAATTCCTTCTAAATCCACTCCTATGACACCTGCTCATTAAGTATAAGAAAAAATTTAGACCTCTTTACCAACTAAAGCACGTCACTATGAAAATGAAGGTGAAGCTTTAAATCTGGAGTGAGAAATGGACTAATTTGCATAGCATCACCTTATAGAAAAATACACTAAAATAAGCGTTTTTCTCAATCTAATAAGTACCTCTTACACATCATGGGATTCAAAGGGAGTGAGTAGCAACCCTTCCATGATTTCAGCCAATTTTAGAGCAAAACTTTCCGGCTACACCTGCATCTTTACTTGAAAAACCAATATTAAGGATTGAAACCGAAAATTCTAATCTTCAATAAAAACTTACTTTCCACATTCATCCCCATTTTCTATAATCAAGTGATATTAAATACAACACTATTTCCGCACTAAGAGAAGGATTAATCAATACTAGAATGTGTAATTTCTGCTTCCCTTACATACGCCCTAGCTTTAAAATTAACCAGTTCTCTTTTACGATGGATAAAAATTTCTTGGATTAAAACAAAAAACTCGTAACAGAGCAAGTTGTCTAAACATTGAAAATGGTGTCACTAACCTGGACACCTCACAAAACTTCCATAAACTGTGCAAATAGGAGGTGCTTGAAGTCATTCAAGTTATTGTTTCAAATTAGACCTTAAAATTCAATGAATGAGGCAATTGTAATGAAAAAAATCGCGGACTACATTTAAGGTATGTATAATCCTACATTTAAGTACGGTGGTAGGAGTCTAAACAGAATTTGAAGGAGTAAAACTACTGATCCATTCGTGTATAGGATTTGAGACTCCTGAGTTATTACTACGGAAATGTGTACCTCTAATGAAAAATAGGTCTTCCTGCGTAATTTGTGGGCAGGTATTAATTAATTCCACATGAATGCATCGGTGAATGAATGGGTTACTTGGCTTCAAACTTACAGAGATGGCCTGATATGGAGCTGATCGGTAGCTGAAGAATGGATACGTTGGATGGGTACTCACTTTTCTTTGTAAAGATGTAACACTCCTTTCGTTATTTCCACGAATGGATTTCCTGAAATGAATCCCAAAGTTTCGGGAATACGCTGTTTATTTGCTTCGGAGGACAGGGGGTCACAGGCTTCATTTTTTGTTTCCGTATCACTTCCCCTCTCTGCGACAACAGAAAAGGATATATTGGCATTGATTTCGATAAGTTTACTTTCAGTGCAACAGATTCATAAAATGTACAAAAAATAAACATTACCCGATGGATTTACAGCTAATACTGATGAATCTGCCACATCACGGTCAGTCGAGTCTTTGGTATCACTAGTTTTAACTTCAGTTTCATCTTCTTTGGCGTCCTTCTCCGCAATATTCTCACCTGTAGGATTCTGTGACTTACTTTCATACGTTTCAATGGTAATTTCTTGCATTTTCCTACGGCCTCTTACTTTCCTAACCAGCATTACGGTATCTTTACTGCTTGACGCAACACTATTACACTGTTTTTCTTCGGATGCCATTGATCGTAGATACTTCGGAGCTGGAAATATGGGCAAAATTCGGTAATATTTACAATCAACCAGTCAATGAGGCACATGTTCCGATGAAACTAACTAAACAACATTAACAGCTAATGACAACAAACAACTGCACAAAATGCTCTTCTTTACCTGAGAAATTTAGTTGATCTAAAAGGGGATAGCCATTACATATTTCAATCCGAAAAACACAAAGTGTCACTGCTGTGGACATCACATCACATAATAACCATACAAATGGGCTACTTTAGAGGAAATTATTCTACTGCTCACAACACTAACGTAAACAGATATGGCGAGCAACTCGGCCAGATGGTGTGCGCTGCAACTTCGACCTTGACATAGATGAAAAAAATTGACGACTCAGGCAGCCCACATATTCAGATTTTCGCTAGTTGTCACCAATCGATGCACGAAAAATGACAGGGTTATCATTTTTAATAGTCAGCATTATTTTTAGCCTTGGAGTGACGCAAAATATTGGTCGCTGTCCTGGGAGTCACGTACACATACATTACCAAAAGTTTTGTACAGGAAACGAAACTGTTGCTGGAAAAAAATAGTTAGCAGAGGCACTGATGAAAATTACCGCGGCATTTAGACAGCTAATAGCATCAAAAAGTTGAGATAAAGATCAAAAAGAGGGCCTGTCCGGGATTTGAACCCGGGACCTCTCGCACCCGAAGCGAGAATCATACCCCTAGACCAACAGGCCTTGATCATAAGACAGCTGATATTATAAAATTTATTATTATATTGCACCCTTATTTTTCTTATTATGGCTCTCCGTGTTGACTATTTGAAATATTGCACCACGGTAAATTCTTCATTAATTGAGCAAATACCTCTTGCCAACAGTACCTTCGCGGAGATGTAAACGACCATATGAAGCTCTTTATTTTAAAACAGTTGCATAACAGAAGACCCATGTTTATTTTGGAGACTAGGCTATCATTAATGATAAAGTAATGAAAAGGCTTTCTTAACATTATCTGTTGGTAGATGCTGTGGTTGCGTTTCCAGGGTTATTTTCTACTCCCTGCTTTTTTTAACCTGGGTTATAGCTCTGACGTCGTTCTCTGACGTGATAAGTGGTGTCGTGGTTAGCATCGTTTGAACTGTATTTTATCACCTTGTTGCGGTAATAAATTAATCAGAATTTAGCCTTGAATTCCCCCTGAATATAACTTTATCCATACCATTACGAGACTTCAGTCTTTCCTATTCTACCAGAGATTTGTGGTCTTAAAACATGTCGGGATCGAAAGCAGTAGAAGTGGAGAGTGTTGAAAGTATTTTGAAGACTCACCTACCTGAAAAGGAGTTGTCAATCGTCGAGAGAATCCTTTATGGAAAACCACTGCAGTTAGTTTCCGGTTGCTTAGGTTGTAGTTTTTTCACTGCTCCAATCTTCTCAAGCTGTTTATTATTTCTCTTTTTTTAGACCTTTAGAATTACCTGGAAAGGCTCTTAGTCTGGCGGAGAAAAATAATTTCGAGGTTGCAGGCCATAGGTTCACAGCATTAGAAGAAGAACTAAGATCGCCAAGGTTTATATCGTACCATGATGTTGAAGAACCTCAATTGTTACACAGTATACAATTGTAGTGTTAATGTATGATAAATTTTTTCAGAATAGTCAGAGTTGCTGCCGTTCAACATAGTATTGTTTGTCCAACTACCGATCCCATTGAAAAGCAGAGGGATGCAATTTATAACAAGATCAAGTTAATTGTTGAGGCAGCTTCACTATGTGGAGTGAATATCCTTTGCCTTCAAGAAGCTTGGAGTTAGTGTACATTTATCTTGTCAACATTCTGGGCTAAAAAGTTTTACATTGGACTCAATGCATTTCTAGTTGCCAACTTTATATAGCCTATTATTCTGGATAACAATTTTTCTCTACTTTCTTTTAAACAGCTATGCCATTTGCATTTTGCACCAGAGAGAAACACCCATGGTGTCAATTTGCTGAATCAGCTGAACATGGCCCAACTACACAATTCATAAAACAGGTCAGTTGACAAATTCCCGCGTATACATAGGGTGATGCATATTCGTGGTTGCTCATATATGTATCTAAGACTTGTTGTGTTAGGGAATTCCTTCTTGAGTGATAGACTGCTGTCATTCAACAGAGGTACTGATACATTTACATTACTGTAGTTGATGGAACAAGGCTATCTTTCTGATAAAAAAATTTCCTTGCTGCAATTCACAGGATAAAATTACATTGTGATATCAAGGAAGTTGCAAATGGAATGAAATTCGCTTTTTTTGTGTTTATTCATCTTCTTAGTATTCTTGAAACTGCCTCAATGGCCTAAACATCAGGCATTATAGGTAATATACTACAATAGACAAACTCACAGAGCTGTGCCCGTGGACATAGAAATCCCACCAGGGTGGGATTCAACTTCTGGGTAGATCAACAGTAATTTTCAAGGAGCGGACAATGTTTATCAGTCGTTTTGCGAGCCACCTCCTATTTCTAGTGTTGCAGTAAAGCACTGATATAACTCTTGTCTTATCTGTGTTCAAGATGTCCTAATCCTTGAAAATCCTATATAAATGCAAATGAAAGTGGTAGATAAAGATCAAAGTGAATTGATGAGGCCCTGTTGGGGAAGGAGGGTAGATGAAAATCTTGTATTCAATGGCTTGCAGTAGTAATGCTAAATGAGAGCACTATCCTTTCCTTAGTTCGTTGAAGCCAGTTCTGGTCATTTCTCCTTTGTCTCAAGCCTTTCACTGCCATTGCATCCTTCTTCACCACCAGAAAGCTTCAGTTAATTTTTGTGAATTACAGTTACATATTTACTTAAATATGTCTTGAGTCTTCTATGTTACCTAGTTCAGTTATGCCCCTCTTTACGCTAATTTGTATAACATGATTTCCACTACTAAACGGCATGTTAATAGTGAATGTTTTCACATTGTCCGACCAAATTTCCTTTTAACTCAAGTTCTTAGGCTTTGGTGAGCTCCAATTACCTTTTCATCTCCACGCGGGGAGTATCATTGAGCATCGTATCAGTATTGAGTATCGTATTGATTCAGCTACTTAAGGGAAACCACCCAAAGTTTTTTTATAGTTTGCTATGCCAGTTCAATTGTATGCAATTCAATGTGAAAAGTCATTCTCCAAGACTTGGATTCGAAACCAGACACCTCGATTTAGTGCAGAATGCTCTAACCAATTAAGATACCCAGGCATCCTCTTCCACTGTTAACTTCGCACAATTGTGTGACCACTAGCATGTAATTCCACTAAAGACACTATACAGCCAGTCCCGCAGTTCTTTGAATCTATTTCAGTTCATTGACTCTTTAAATTCCCTCCCTCAATGTAAGGTATGTTCATTCATGGCGATTGAAGCCACTGTTGCAAACCTTTGACTACATAAGTCACTATTTAATGTTCAGCAATGACCCTTGTGACACAGGTCAAAATATTTGGTCTGTTACGGGACTGAATGGGTCTGAATTTTAAAGTTTCAAGACGTTTCAAATCCAGGCCAGTAACAGACCACTTCCAGATCAGATATTAGTCGCGATTTGAAACATCTTGAAACTTCTTTGAAATCCAGACCAATTCAGTGCACTTACAGATCAGATATTAGTCTTGCAGGGCAATTACAAACCCTTTTCACAGCAGTTACAGACCAAATATTTTTACCAAATGGTACATTCCTGTTATTTCTCATATGTATCCTTACTATTTACTTATATATATTGTTATGACTTTAATGTGTTCGCTTAACCTGGTTTGTTGTACAAATTCCTTAAGAGTAAAAATTGTTCACCTTGACTATTTTCTAAGTGTTTCTCCCATCTAACACCGTGTAATATCAAGTTCAATTTTCAAGAAAAATAGTGTAAAAAGTAACATGTTGTTGGTCATATCGAATAGAGGGCGTAGTTTTCTATTATTATCCAAAATGATATTTTCGTTCTTCCTTGGTGGAAGCACCTTAAGAGCTGTTAGAAAATTTGAGGGATGTTCCTGATGTGCAAGTTGTGATGTGTCTGAGGTGATACAGTGATACACGAAAGAATAATTTCTCCAAATTTGACTTCTCTTACCTTCTCTGAAAGATGGTTACCTGTGGTTTGTGTGTGATGTTAATCCAAGTAGGATGGTTATTTGGGGATGCAACCTATAAATGTTTAATTTACTCCCCCCATATTTAAGATGTACTACCCCAGAAAATAAGTTCAAGGCTGAACTAAAAAAATATCTTGTAAATAAATGTTATTACAGCGTACATGAGTTTTATAACAAAGTTTAGTTGTTGTTTTTGTATTATCATTGTATTTTGTATTGTTCTATCTCAATTGTTTTTTGTCATCAATTTTTGAGTGCAGCGTATCTTGTATATTGTTGGAAACATGTAATTCTTTGTTCAATAACTTTGACGTGTCTTATATCTATGCATTGATCTCTTTGACATATGATCTTTAGACAAATAATATTATTATTATTATTATTAAATGAGGTCAATTGTACCTTTTAGGATAGATGGGGTGGTGATTAGAGTCAGAATTATTCAGGGAACTGAGAAAAGGTACGAGTAACCTATTATCTGCAATAGCTTGCTGTGAACAAAAAGTGCAAGGGGGTGTCCCGTCTGATGTCACATCCTCTGGATGGAGCTATTCTCGGGGACCAGGTTGGTGTGGTGGCTAGAGGACTGGCTAACCATATGAATAGCCAGGGTTCAAATCCATTCAGAGGAGGATGTTTTCAGAGAAAACCCAATCCCTATTTGATTGTCTTGTGGAGGGCACTTCAAGGGCAGTACCCTGTCTGTCGGATGAGAAGTAAAACCATGGTCCCCTTGGCACCTTTTGTTTTGAGCGGGCTAATGTTGATGCTGGGTTTCTATCCACCCTTCCTCCCTTACCTGTTCCTTACAGTGCAAATGACCTTAGCTGTCGGTCTCCTCCCCAAATATCCAATCCAATCTGGAGCAATTCTCGTAAAAGTTATCTCCACGATGTTCCACTGTAGATAAAAACACCTACCAAAAATCTCAATCACCACCAGGATTCAAACCTGGAGTATACTGAATGAGAAGCCGGTCTCTAGCCACCATGCCGGACTTAGTTTGAGAGAGCTATCGGGGTGTCATTAAGGAGATGTTTGAGGTGATCCATGCATACTAGACAAAGAATCTTCACTTTGAAATTTCAGAAACTTTTAGCTTTTGAACAAAGTGAGCTGGTGGCTCATGTGAGATGCTAATCCCACTATACATTTCTGAGATGAGAAGGATTGTGTGTGTTCAAATATTCAGTGGACTCCTTGCACTAATTTTTAACAGTTTTCACAAGTTCTTCTTGTAATATATTTGTAGATGGAGAAGAGAAAAATGGAGACTTATCAGTGTAAGGTAGGGTAATAATGAGGTCAAAAATGCTTTCTAGAGGAACTTAAACCTGATATCAATAGCTCGTTAAGAGTTAAATTGTTCCAAAGGGAAATATAGAATTGCTCCTTGGAGTCTGTGAAATGAGAATGGTGTCTTTACGCAAGGTAGGAGCAAGCATTTTGTAAATGAAAGTATTCAGTTTGCTACTTGGTGTTCCCTGCTTTATACAGTAAGTTTATATATATACAGTATTTATGTCAGATATGCGTGTTGAAGAAGAGCGACATAAGTCGAAACAACGTGAAATGGATCCAGATATTCGTGACCGCTTTAATCCCGCCATAAATCAAGGTGTTAATTTCAAAATTGGTTTTTTGCCTTTATCCACGAAAAAATTGCTATTTCAGATAGGATGATTGTCTCTGTTATCAAAAAATGTAAGCATATGCACATACAGTCTATTTTATTGGCATTAAACAGGGAAAAATTTTCCGAAGACCCTTGTCAGCATGGACGTAACATCGAATCAGACGTAAATCGAAACAAGGTAATACCGAGGACTTACTGTAACTATAATTCTATCCTGAGTCACCCTGTTTGGAAGAGTAAAATATCTTCATTTGTTTTCCTCTCTAGCCAGAATACTCTCATTAACATCTCCAGCATGGCTTCCTTTTAACAATTCACTGTAATTTGAGTTGAGATATGTAAGCAAGTGTAAAGGATTACTGTGAAATTAAAATTAATTAAAAATAATAAAATCTATTGTTCCCCACTGCATTATTATTATTCAGCACGTTTCCTCATGAAGTAAAGTTTTTTAAGGAAAAAGACCCTTTTTCTAGTGTTAATTCTGAGGTTATTTCCTGGAAAATTTATATTATTCCATTGGTGAATTTATTCACCTGTAACTGATTTGTATGCTAGACTTTTACCTCCTTGGCTTATCCTGTCCTTATAATATATAATTCAATTTACTAGACAATTACAGTAAGTATTATTATAATATTGTTTTACACTAATAACCTCATTTTTTCCAAATAAAGCTGTGCAAAACTTTCAACATGGTCATTGTATCACCAATATTGGAACGAGATGAAAATCATGGAGATGTTTTGTGGAACACTGCAGTTTTGATAAATAATAGAGGACACTTCATGGGTAAAACCAGGAAGAACCATATTCCTAGGGTTGGTGATTTCAATGAGTCTACTTATTATTCTGAGGGTAACACTGGCCATAGGGTATTCCAAGTAAGTGATTTATTGTAATGACCAACATCAACAGTTAACAAAAGTAAACAATTTTTTATTCATAATTGGAAATTTTTCTACAGACTGACTTTGGTAAGATATCTGTTAACATATGCTATGGTAGACATCATCCTCAGAACTGGCTGATGTATGGAGTCAATGGAGCTGAGATAGTTTTCAATCCTTCAGCCACGGTTGGGGGTCTGAGGTAAATAAATGCATGGTTTTCCCTTTCCAACATATAATGTTGCACCTCCTTATACTTTCTTTTAAATTTAATGGGACCAAAAATGTTTCTATTTTAATATATGGAATACCACTGTTTATTTATTTATTTAGGAAATTGCCTACATACAGCATTCCAGACAATTTACACCACAGTGAATTACAATACAATTTACTCAGTGAAACCTGAATAAAGCGACCACCAATGGTTCCACAGAATAATGGTCGTTAAGAGGGATGGTCGATAAGAGGGTTCAGTTTTTAGGAGTATTATGACCATGAATGGGCAATTTGAAACAGCTGATTTGAAAAAAATGTAAAAACTCTTAAAGCAACGGTTTTGTTAAAAAAAACTACACAGATGGGGGTTTATTTCTTCATAATTTAATTGCTCCTGGGAAATTTATTTGCAGATTAATTTGATATGAACGTACTGTGAAACCTTAAGTAAGCAACCACCGATGGTTCCACAGAAAAATGGACATTGAGAGGGGTGGTTGCTTGATAAAAGTGGTTGTTAAGAGGGGTTTCATAGTAATTTATTGTTCTGTTGGTCCGTTACATGAGATATAAAATGGTCAGATAGTCAATACAAACAAACACTCTCAAGAATAAGTCATAATATAACTATTTGTATGGTTACAATTTATTGCTTGGGAACTCGGCGATACAATAGTAGAATTTTTGAAGTAATATGTAGCTCCTTTAGTTTTATTTTATAAGAAGCCACAGTGGTTTTATTTTTTATACCAGTTGACAATTTATTGTAAATACTTGACATGGAATGGTGTGTGCCTTTTTGTATAAGTAAGTGGCTGAGTTCTCTGAATGGATTCTTTTTTACAAATAAAGAGGAGTGAAGGATATAATTACAAAGTAAAGTCATTATTGAAGTTCCCTAAACACTGGCCTTCTTGGGGTCCTGGTGGGTACATTCACCATTGTCTTCACAGACCTCTTTTGCGTGGAAAATGCCTTCATTGCTGCATAAGATTTACCCCAGAAGACAACTCCACAGTCCAAGAAAGAGTGAACTTTGGCTTCATACAGAAGTTTTAGACTTTCCAATGAAGTGGTTGAGACAAGTTTCCTAATCATAAATGTCCCAGTGGCAATTTTTTAAATAATTTCATAAATGTGGTGATACCAATCAAGGTTCTCGCTTAGGGATATTCCCAAGAATTTTATAGAACTAAACTTGTGGATACATGTATTTGAATTCGTTTTAAGAAGAGGGGATAATACTGGTGGATTAAACAAGAGCAACGTACAACAATATTGAAAAAAATTGAAGACTAATTGGAAATGAATTTAATAATTGTTAGATGAGAATGATAATGGTGGGAAAAAGAGTTGGAGGAAAGTGAAAACAGATTATTATTGTCTGGAAGTGAATTAATCATGGAGGAGAGGCTGAAGAGGAGGGAGTGTTTAATCAAGAATAAACTGGGAATGGGCATGTGGTTTAGAGGATGAGTGCGAGTGGGTCTGCATGGGACTCTGAAACTGAGGCTTGAGATAAGTTCAGGAGAGTCAGTACTCGAGTTGAGAATCTTGTAGATGAGCCATAGGTCAGTTTTGAGCTTTAGTTTTGGAGATTGGGATGGAGCAGAGATGGACCAAATTGGGTAGCAATACATGAGTGGAAGGATAATAGTTGAAAATTATGAGCATAATGGAAGTGGAGCTACAATTTCTGTGAAACTGTATAGGAGGCCAAGGAGAGACATGGCTTTACTTTTAACAGCCAGGATATGGCCATGGTAGTTAAGTTATGATCCATCTAAATGATGAGGCCTTTCACAGATGAGACATGATTTAAGTTAAGAGAATTCAAGCTCTAGCTGAAGTTCTGGGAAGATTTTTTTTTGTTGAGAAATTGATTAAGTATTGCATTTACTTAGGTTTAGTTTCTGTTTCTAGGTATTACACCATTTTGAAAACTTGTTCAAGCTACCCTAAAGGCCACAATAGTCTGTGACATTGCTGATCTGCTTAAATATTTTGCAGTCATCTGCGTAAGAAAGGGTATAAAATTGTTAGGAGAGGCTAATCAAGAAAAATATTGAAAAGATATGGTCCAAGGGCACTGCCCTGGGGAACCGTGGACCTTTCTGGTGACCAGTGAGATGAGGAGCTGAAAAGTATTACCCACTGGGCTCTATTGCTGAGGAGGGAGTTTATTTAGAAAAGTGAAGGCAATTTCATAAATCAACAAGGACCCTCTGGCTCCCAGGGACCCCAAAATAGGCCCCTATTATCTAACTCTTCAAGAAAAGTTTTGGAAGCAGTGCAGAGGATTAATTTTTGCTTTGCTAAATTAATTGCTCTGAAGATGTAAGGGTGAAATTTCTACCATTGGAAGATTGAGAGAGATTCGTCCTCAAATCTTTGCTTTCTATTTGCCTTGAAATGAATCAAGTAATGAGATGTTTATCTTGAAGTTTGCCTGTAGGTGCATGATAAATATCTCTACGAATACATAAAAATATAGTGGTGTCTGCGTGTAAGCTTGCTACTCATCTTGAAAATTACATGACCGATTGAGCTGAAATTTTGCATGATTTAGAATATAAACTAAGGAGTGATATAAAAGTCTTGGTGTTTCAAAATTTGTAACCAATTCAACCCCAAACTGGTTAGAGCGATCCCAAAAAAAAATGTGAAGTCCATGTTCACTGTCTGCAGGTTTTATTTCTAATACAAAATTTAGTTAGATATCATCATTGCATAAATTAAGCTGTAAATTATTAGTTTTATTGTTTTCAAACTATACAATTTCAAACAAAATATCACAAAAAAGTTTATTTCTTTTCACTGGACTTAAATTCTAACAGTTTTTCTATAATGAATATTGCTGCAACGGGGGTAAGCTGATTCTGGTACAGTTTGCATGTGTTTGTTTATGTATGCCGTTTCACTAAGGAGCTCACCTAAGCACCATATCCTTCGCCTAATATCACAGACTAACCCATGTTGGCAAAGGGCTATTTTTTAGTACCGTATCAGCACTAGCATTATCTGAATCTGCTGTTTTAATTTTTTGATGCAATTTAATGAGAAATCATCATCACTCAGATTAACCTTTTAATTATTAGTTTTATTGTTTAAAAACTAAATAATTTCAAATATAACAGCTTTAAACAGCTAAATTGACTTTTTCAATAAAAAGAGTTAACTTTAAATTTCAAGTAATATTCTGTTCTGTATTTGTAAGAATACTGTATTATTCCTTCCTCTTATCTCCCCCATTGATAATCAATGAGCATGTCTATTTATTGTTCATAATTTGAATCAGCACCAAGGAAACTATAAATACCCTGAATTCTATATAATGACACAATTTGTGTGTGCTTCTTTTAGTGAGCCATTGTGGGGCATTGAAGCAAGATGTGCTGCCATTGCTAACAGCTACTTCACAGTGGCCATTAATCGTGTGGGAACAGAAGTCTTTCCAAATGAGTTTACCTCAGGCGATGGAAAACCTGCTCATAAAGATTTTGGTCACTTTTATGGATCCAGCTATATTGCTGCCCCAGATGGAAGCCGGACGAAAGTAAGAATTTTCCACTGTTTGTATGGATGGTTTTGTATTTCAATTTTCCATGTGGTCTTGTATTTTTCCAGGGCTTATCAAGGACTAAAGATGGACTTCTGATCGCTGAGATGGACTTAAACTTATGCCGGCAAGTTAGAGATCACTGGGGTTTCCAGGTAAGAGACTTTCATAGATTTTCTGGTAATTTTACTCCCATTGTTAAAATATTTTAATTGAAGCAGTGGTGGTTGTCCAATGGGTCTGGATCCACCCGCTGTAATTTTTATTCCTAAAAAAAAGCTCTGAAGGAAAAAGTTACATTAAGTTTTTTAAGTGAGAATCTTATTTTCATTCTTTATTTTGAACAAATTTTTCAATGAATATGTTTGTAATTTTCTTTGAAAAACCATAGGAATGTTTGGTATTCTCTCAGAAAAATGCTCATGAAATATTTAAAAACATTGGCTGTTAGTCTGCAGTTTCAGATTAACTTTTTAATTGCTTAACGCTCACTTCTCTCCTGTTTTTTCACCCCTTCCCTCCTGCTCATACTCAGAATAGATCCCTCAAAATGAAACCCTTGCCACACCTATGGTTGAAGGTGTTGATGTCCCCTTACATGCTTTTATTTGAGGGTGCAAAATTCCTTAGAGGAAATATTATTTTCCTTGGCTGGAACCCAAACCCTGATCCCTCGATTTTCAGTTGAGTGCTTTAGCCAGTTAAGCTACCAAGGCATCATCCTCCTCTGTGGTTTTTTGCTGTGTGTCAGGCGTTTGTGGGTGGCAAAAAGCCACAGAGAGGAGGATGCCTTGCTAGCTTAACCCTGTCACTGTGCTGAAATTTTATTCATGTGTTCAGAGATTTGGAGATCATAAAAAATGATGACAATACACAGTGGTGCCTATGCAGGGGCTACGTGGTGCAAGTTGCACCATTGAAATTTTTGTGGGAGGAAATTTTGAATAATTATTTTAATAACAATGGCAAAAAATAAATACAATAAAATTTAAGAATATGGACTATTGATTCTGGACTGTTAGTTAAAATATTATTTAATGATACCATTTAAATTTATTTGTTATTCAAATTTAAAACAAGGTAGCCAGAAGGAATATTAGAATTTTAGGGGGGAAATAGGAATTATGGTGGGGTTTGTGCTTTTGAGGGGGAGTGGCACCCCGCCCAGTACATACTTGTCATATGCGGCGAAAGGGTTACAGGTTTGAGCCCTGAAAAAGGGGAATGATTTTTTATGAGTGGACTTTCATATTTTTGTGCACTTGTGAGTGATGCTGCAAAGATAATATCATGGCTAGATCAGGTATCCTCCAAAACATTTGTTCATTTGGGAGCTCCTTTACTCTGAGGGAATCAGGTGGATGAGGTGGCTAGAGTGCTGGCTGCTAATCTTGAAGGTCTGGGTTTGAATCCTAGCAGTGGTGGAGATTTTTCAGCAGCCGACCCAACTTCGTAGTATATAACTTTATAAACAATCAACCTCTTCCATTTTACTGTCACCTAAGAGCTTGACAAACTGATTATTGGCTAATTTGAATAATGTCCATTTGGGTTCCCAAAATCAGTGACCAGTATTGTACATGGATGATAGCCACCATGATTTTAAAAAGATATTTTATCATTTTCCTCTCATGTTCACTAACAGAGGTATGTTCACTATGTATAGAAATGTGGGAAAATTTTCTTATGCATACTCATTAGTAACATCTTTAAAGTAAATAAAAAGTGAATAGTAGTAAAAGTGAATCAAGTTGTATATTACTGATGTAACTTCTAGGTAATTTAATGCGATTTTAGCACATAGCTTTATGGCACTATACGTATATATTTCCAAGTAATACTATATGTACAGATTTTCTCCTAAACATGAAAACATACCTTTCATATTATTATAATGATTCCTATTGAGCATCAAGGTATCATGCCGAATGATAAATATGTATTAATATGGTTTTCACTGAAATTTAAAATTCCACGCCTTAACCCTTTGAGTGCGGCATGAAGTAATATCACGTCATGGTCATTTTACCCTGGTACTGATGACGTGATATCACGTCAATGGCACCGTGAGTGTTTCTAGCTTTAACTAGGGGGCCTAGTGAAAGTTCCCTAGTGAAAGCTAGAATACTCATGGTACCCTTGACGTGATATAACGTCATCAGTACCAGCGTATAGAAACCATGACATAATATTATGTCATGCCGCACTCAAAGTGTTAAACCCAAGTCATAACAATGCTTTACTTGAGACAAAAATAAGAGAAAATGAAGTGATAAGTGGTCTAAGAATTTTTTTTCGAATTGAGAAGTCATAGAAATCTACACTCAACAACTCACGATTTGCACTCCAACCATCTTAACATCCTATCTAGCCCATGATGTCATCTCCTTTTTATATTTTCAGATGACACAGCGTTTGGATATGTATGCCTCATCTCTGGCTAAAGCTATCGAGTTGGATTACCAGCCCCAAGTTATCAACAACAACCCATAATATCCAAATTAAGGATAACATTGATGCTTAAATGCATTTATTCATAGTATAATCAAGGGAAACTAACAATTTAAATGGTAATTAGTAGACAAATTTTTAACAGAAGAATTTGAAGTACAAATCCAACCCTGAAATGGGGTGACTGAACATTTTATTACTAATTAAGCTCAGAAAGGAGCTCATTTTTATCACTGTTCACCAAACACACAAAGGTTCAAACAATCACAGCCTTTCAGTCCTCCATATGGTACAAAATA
Source organism: Ceriagrion tenellum (assembly GCA_963169105.1). NCBI lineage: Eukaryota > Metazoa > Arthropoda > Insecta > Odonata > Coenagrionidae > Ceriagrion > Ceriagrion tenellum. Next base: position 114,805,928 of record OY720635.1, on the reverse strand, counting down.
ATGTCATAGCTATCAATACCCCCATGTAAGATCTGGTTCTTTCTTGGCATATCAAAGTTCTCCTGGGTTTCCAACCGGTTGAAGGGGTCCATGATGACCAAGATTTTGCTAGTCAAGCATCATCCCCAGGGTAGAGGTGAATAGGACATTGCTCCAGTTAAGAATCAAAACGGCCTTCATCTACCCTCTCACCCAGTGGGAAACCTGAGAGGAATTTGAGAAATGTATACTCCCATTTTTTCTACAGAATATGGGCTGTTCATTTATCCGTCTATTATATTTTTATAGCTCTTCAATATATATACCTCGGGTCTGAGCTACCATTTTAATAGAAGCTAGGCAAGAGACAGAAAAAGGATTCAGGTCAGCATAATTTACCTGCTGCCCTATAAGCATTTAATTGCAGAAAGATAATTTTAAAGTCTCGAGGCCTACTATTTTTCATGTTCATGAAGTCCAAAGAAATATTTTTTCCCTTTTTCCTATGTTTCATCATCGTTTCATAACTTTTGGTTGTCAGAAAACATTTGTTGTCTGATAGCCAAATACAACCAAAGCACAAATAAATACAGCAAATACCAGAAAACACAAGGAATAGCATTAGATAGTGTTGGGTAACTTTGCTAGTAGGGATATAGAACCAAAAACTTCTGGCAGGCAGGCCAGTTATTTTCCTGTGGCCACCCACTCTTTCCTGCAAATTTCTGACATTAGTTATTCCTACATTTCTGTATTCAAATGCTGATAAGAGAAGTCTTGGGCACCTCTTGGATTTAACATATGACATAATTCCTCCAAGTCAACTCATTAGGCTAGAATCTTTGATTTCCTTTTGTATTACAAATTTGTGAAAAAGACCAGCTGGGAATTTTCACATTTTTAGTTAATTAAAAGTTACTGGCATTCAGAATTTTGTGCTAATTTTGCGTGGAATTGAAACATTAGGGATGAATAAAAAGATGTGAAATTTTCCACAAAAAACCACTCATTGGAATCTGGGCATCAGTGATCCATAATGAAAGAGTCATTCTTTAAGCTTTAAATGGAAGAGTTGTGTAATCCACCATGGCTGGCATTAAATGTATTGTGATGACGATATGCCATGCCATATGCTTCATGTTTATGGCAGGAGTTTCAAATGTAGATATTGTACAGCTACTGACAACAACCAATCCACTTCCACTGCAACCCACTAAACTTGGCATCATACTGAAGTGACTTGATGATTCAATTTCACTTTCTACTTTGCTTCTCATGAGAAGAGTTTGAAAGTGATTTGTGATCTTCTCCATCTGTTTGGGCCCGCTTGCTAAACCATTCTGAGATTTCAGATCGACTTGAACCAGTGGGTCTGTGGGGATCCTCATTATTCTTTTGATTGTCATTGGAAGAAAAAATTGAATCGTTATTGTTCAAGGCATGTGTTGTAACTATAGTGAAGTAATGGTAAATGATATGACGTTGGTAATATCATAGCACATCACAATTCTACATTCATTAGGCAATTTTGTTCACTCAGAATGCGACTGAAAATTTGCACTTGATTACACACCGGGTCAATCGTGCTTCAATTGATACATTCAATTGTTCACCATCAATATTAAAAGTCTGTTTCGGTAAGCCAGGCAGTCTGAGTCGGCTCGCATAGAATTTCCAGATTGCTCCGAGATCAGATCGATTGGTAAACATAGTGATAGAGAAAGTTTTCCTGACATGCACCGCTATTTTCTTATACTCCTCTAGAGGTAATTTTGGATCCACTGGGCCCCCTACTTCCTCACTACTGAGTGAAAAACCACTCATTTCTTTAAAATTTCCAAATGTACATGGGATATATTTAATTCCAATGCAATCTTATAACTAGCATATTTGCGAATAAAATTCCTGCCGCACTCTTCTCCAGTGTCAGTTGAACCATGATTTTCAGGGATTGTGGGTTACTCTATTAAGTTCTTATTGCACACCTCTCTGCTGAATACCAGATATTTAATGACTCATGAAATGTGAATTACAGCTGCTCAACCAATTTCTTGTTTTCATCCTCTTGACCTCTCTTGAAGAATCTCTCTGTATTCCTTGCTTGAAAGTAGTAGGAGTTATGTCTGGCTTCTAGCTGGGCAATCATATGCCACCACAGTCAGATACTATTCCTCAGGGTTGTCAAGTTGCTTGGGAGGTTTGACTGTTTAGCAGTTTGCATTGGTAAGTGGAACAGTTTTTAAGTAACCTTGGGATACTTGCACGAGAAAAGTTTGAAAGTGAAGGATTAACTTCAGATTTACATGGGAAATAAAAAGTAATAGTTTTCCTCATTGAGGGATAAAATTTAGGGAAAGTAGCCATAAAGGGCTAGTCTAAAAACATGGATAACTGTTGATTTAAGGTAGTTGGAGCACAATATCATTTCACCTTGTAATCAATGAATTTGGCCTCACTTTAAAGAAAAATATCTCACACTTCAAAAAAATGCCAAAACTTCAGTCCCTTACCTAACTACTTTCCATTATTTTTACATAAAATATCATCCCTTTTACATGGTAAATGGTATATCTATGCACTCGATAGAGACTTTATTTTAAAAATATGGGATTTTTAACTCTTAGATGTAGCCAAACAATTGACAGAGTTAGTTTGTATGTTTTCAACTATTTTGAAAATAAATCATATTTGTCACCGCAGTATTTTTTTCAGGATTACAAAAAACATTCTGTTGTGAAGGAGTAAACACACTGCGTGCAAAAAATTAGTCAAATGACTTGTGTAGATATTTTTGTTGAATTACTTAGAACTACAGTCTTATGAAAGTATATTACACACCATTAATAATGCAGTATTTAATTCATGCTTCATTCAGCTGCTGAAATTAATATTTATAATTGAATACGGTCTCTGTTATGACTAGGGAAGATATTTTGCTGAAACAACCTTAACCTTTATCTTCTGAGTGTGTCTTTCCGGCACAAAAATTATCTCCCTAGACTGCCAAGTGTGTACGTTTGGCACATTGAAGGACATTTAAAAAACACTGGTCATTTACAAAGCCCCAGCCAGCAAGGCTTACGACTACGGAAAAACTCAGGAAGGTAAAGGTTAAGGTAGTCCGAGCAAGATAGTTCCCTAGTCATAATAGAGACCATATTCGAATTATAAGTTTTAATTTCAACAGCCGTAGGACACATGAATTTAAATTGCATTATTAATGGCACAATAATATAGTTTTATATAAGATAAATTGTAAGTAATTAAATAAAAATATGTAAATAAGTATTTAACAGACTCATTTTCTTTGAGCGGTGCATTTGAAACTCCTTAAAAATGGAAGGTTTTTTTGTGATAACCAAGAACCTACTGCAGTGACAAAATGATTAATTTTAAAACAAAGTTGAGAAAACATACAAACTACATGCTGTTAGTTTTTTTTACATTTAAGTATTAGAAATACCTCATTTTGTAAATAATGTCTCTTTGGAGTGCATACACATACCATTTCCCATGTAAAAGGGATGTATTTTTTGGCAAATATCTCCTAAAGTAATAAGGTAAGGGGTTGAATTTTTGGTATCATTAGAAGAGTGAGATATTTTTCTCTAAAATGAGACCAAATTCATTGATTTCTTGGTAAAATGATATTTCACTCAAACTACCTTTAAGTTTCAATTAACTTCTGATTATCCATGTGTGCATAATCTACCGTGTAGATTATCCATGCCATGCCAATAGATTTTTTCTATTGGGATGTATTAGTACTTAGGGTACTCCACTGTCTTCTTTTTTCCACTGTCTACTGCTTGGGGTCTCGGAAACTAGTTTTTTTTATTCTATCATGACTTTTATCTTGACCCTACCCTCTGGTCAAATGTCTGTTACCAGGCTTCATGCCACCCCAGGAGTAGGTGTAATTTGATTGTGGCTGTAATGGCTATACTGGATTCTTTTCCACCATTAAATTGTAATGCAATGATGTTTAATTTTTTGACAAATTGTGGTACATATTTCCTGAGGGAGTTCATTTTGACTATGCACATGAAAGACAGGAGCCTCAAAATCAGTTGATGTGTTTTTTTATTATCTGAGCATCCATCTGGGAGTCAGACTTCTTCCCAGCTTTTAATACATTGGTGGGGTGTTTAAATACCTTGCATCTGGAATAATTAAACTGAGGCAGGAGGGGAGCACTAAGGTGGAATAATTTGTTGTAGCCAACAGGTTTTGGAGCCTACTTATTTCGAATTTAACCTGTTGGAATTCCAGAAAAGAATTTACCTTACCCTAATGATAAACTAACCTGTTGGAATCCCAGAAAAGAATTTACCTTACCCTGATGATAAGCATTTTTTTGCTGGCTTTCACTTGAAGTTTCCTCTTAGTCAATGTCAGTCTCTATTGTAAAGGTTCTTTCGAAAAGCTCATGCTTATTTTACTTTTTCAATGCTGTACCTGTGACCAATGTTGCATTTAGGAATACGTGTGGTTACAAATTTGTGACCGATCATAATGTCACCCTTATCTAAGCCTAAGAGGTTACAACTATTTCATAGCATAATCCCTGATTTGCTAATGATATGCTTGGTGTTGTAATCTTAAATATATACGCCAATGTGATTGTTAATAGGATTTATTTGTATGGATTTCACAGAAACCAGATTTTTGAGAATTCACAGAAAAGTAGTTATCTTTTATCCTGAAACTTACTTAAGCATTTCAATCCCCAACGGAACTTCTATTTTTTAAATTTAAAGTAACGTATTTCCAGGCCTGTAAGATGCATCACAAATATTCAGATTCAATTATAGAAAAAAAATACAAAATACACCAAAGGCCAATGAGACACAGGCCGATTTTAGATCACATTTTAAGAGTCAAAAAAGTGTCTTACCAGCTGAGAAATATAGTAACTTGTGTATCTTCAAAATTTCATGGAATTGCATTTACTGCTTAAATGTACATTTTTAAATTTTGAAATAATTTGTAATTGTGTCATTATTGTGCCTCAAATTAGTAATAAACTTTTTAGATTAGAAATAAAACTTTTCCATCGCCATCAACTATAAGAATATGTATTTTGAGCTGTGGGTAAAATTTCAGGCTCATTAAAGCAAATTATATGTACACATGCTAACTTTTACCTGAAGTTATCAACTTGGGGTTAAAACAAAAGGATTAAGATAAAATATATTTAATAAACTAAAATTAACTAAAACATGATTTGGAATGAATCTTTTTTGAGAGACATTCACTGCTATGAATATATCTGTAATCAAACAGCTTTATAAATTGTAAATTATGTGAGATTATTACTGAAATATATATTTACACATTTGGAAAAACAATCATGAGCATTATATTTACAAATGATTTTTAAAACGAGCGACATTACTCAATTAAAATCTATGGAGGATTAAAGTGGCTGGGTTTACTACAAGCTTCATTAATTTCACAAAATGATTAAATTGAAGTCATTTTAAAATCAAACTGACATTTTTGACATTAATGTAAGAAGAGTAGAGAATAAAAACTCTAATTAATGTCCATGGTGCCAAAGATTACTAGACTGTAAGAAGAAACCCTTTGATTACTTTGGTAAATTATACAGCATTCACAAGGTGGTATGCAAAAACTGCGGTCTTACATTTCACCAGAGAGATTAGATGTAATGGTGAAAACGGGGAGGGAAACTTTCAGAGGCAGATCCAGTTGCTGCAGCACTTCGCAAGAATTAAGAGATAGATTTCATCACAAAATATCACAATAGTGTCAATGTTTTTTCCATGCACACATTCAAATATATAGTTTTTCTCAAATAAAAACAGCAATAACTGGGGTAAATTCACTCTGGTAGAGTTTGAGTGTGTTTGTTTCTACAAGCCCTAACGCATAGGAGCTCATCAAAGCACCATTCCCTTAGCCTAATATCACAGACTAACTCATGTTGGCAAAGGGCTATCTGTCTGCACGGTGTCAGCACTAGCATTATCTGAATCTGCAGTAACATGGCCTTCATCTTCATCTTCACTCCTACTCTCCACTGTTCTCTTTGACATGACACTCTGAGCAGCTAGCCAGGCAGAGAAAAGGATAAGTGTGATCCCCTGAAGACCAGCCAAGAGGAAGAAGTAGTAATCAAGATGTCCAGTAAAATGAGTTGTATCATCATGTATCCAGACAGGAGCAAGTGAAGAAACCAGGGAGGTACCAAGAAAAGACCCCACACCTTCCATTGCGGAGAACAAGCCCATGACCACTCCTTGTAGAGAGCGGGGTGCAGCCGAGTAAGAAAACTCCAATCCTGGTTGAGAAATGATGATGCATTTTAAAATAATACATTTTAGCATTACTCTGCAGTTCAGAAAGCAAGGTGAGTTGTAAATAGGAGAATAATTTTTTTCAAAGCCAACATCAAAACCAAACAGAGATTATTCTGATAGTGACTGAAAGCATTTGTTTTACACAATCAAATAGCTAAGCATCCCTGTTTTTTCTTTGTACATCCCGGCTTGACTAAACCAAAAGTATGGGTCAGACAAACCACAGATTCCAGGGTAGAATAGCAAGTTGACACCCATTACTAAAACACACAACATGGAGAATTAACCCTTGAGTGACAACTGAGTAATGTTAACACATTTCGATGACAAATTAATCCAATTTCTGTGGGGATAAATTTCTTGAATGCTGAATGTGATATTCAGCCCTAAAGACAATGGGCATTAATCATCAAAATTTCAGTAGAGAAGGAGAATTTGACCTGGTGGAGGACCTGAGTTGACTTAACAACCAGCATATGCCAGCAAAGCATCACATATCAAATGTTTCATTGTAACTTCAACAATTAAAGACATTGAAATTAAAGAAGAAAAAAACTTACCTGCAACACCTGCAAACACTTCTGCCGTACCAACTAGACAATACTGAGGGACTTGCCAAAGGAGGGAAATGTCACTAGCATTATATGTTGAATTCCCAATGGTTTGAACAACTTGATGGCCCTCTGACCACCTTTTGAGGGAAAGGTACTCCAGAAGACCTGCACTTGAGCCAGCAAGCACACTAAAGCCCATTCCAATTGCTAGATGACAGAGAAGATAAAGATGTAAAATACAATCATTCATACATACAGCAAAACCTCTTAATAATGAAATTCATGGGACTGAAATTTTTGAAAGTTCGTAACTCGGAGGTGATTTGCACGTTGCATCACCCCAGGGGCTAATTAAATCTCCTGGTATTGTGCCGTAATTTTTCGGGGAAGTGGTTCGCAAAACTCAATTAAAGGTAAAATATCGACAGAGGATTGCAAACGTTTATCTCGAACGTTGTCTTAGAAATTCGAGGAATTGAAGCCCAGTTACGATTGGCGTCAACATTGACCTCAAATCCGAAATCAAGAAGAATATAGGGGTTGTAATGAATGGTTTAACAATTGCTTGAAAGTATCCACTGCTTACTTACACCGTGAACAAGGGGGTTCAACCACGCTCAACTTAAACGTTTGATGCCAGCACGCGCATTTTCATATTTGCCCTTATATTATGGGTATCGGGTTGGTGTGGTGACCAGAGTACTGGCAAACCATATGGACGGCCAGGGTTCAAATACCTGCATTAAACATTGAGACATTAAACCTTGGTCCCCTTGGCACCTTTCGTTAAGAGCAGGCTAATGCCGATGCCGGGTTTCTATCCACCCTACCTCCTTTACCTATCTCCTATGGCACAAATGACCTTAGCTGTCGGTCGCTTCCCCAAGAATCCAATCCAATATTTGCCCGCAGCTTCCAGTTCGCCATGTAGCCATGGAGGTAATACTTCCATGCTCACGAAGAACCTTTTGGCAGTCCTTTCGCTAAGCTATAAATGAGCTGCGGACATTATTATTACGCAATTGTTCTGGAATTCCGTTTCAGTAATTTGTATTGCAACGAATCCCAGGACGAACTACAGTTGACTGCCCATGGGTCAAGTTGGCAGGGCTACCACTGTAGCGGCCACAGCGACTGGGTTGTTTGTTTTTCACCGTTTTTCCGCGAAAGGTCTCCTTGCGGCCGCTACGGAAAACGACGTAATAGAAAGACTGGACTAATTAAGCGTGTGTGATTTCTGCCATCAGTGGACCGGTAAGAATTGCCGCCAGTGTATTTCAATGCTATTTTTATGAGTTTGTTTTAGGATGGAGAGAATAGTGCAGTTAACCACGCAAGTGTACGCGACCGAGTTATCGGCCCTGTGGTTTATCCTGTTAGAGGGCCAGTTCCATTAAAGTGAAGTTATTTAGGATGCTACGAAGTTTTTGCTTATGACATCAGCCAGCTCGACAGCTGATACGTGGCCGAGGACATTGTTATTAATCCACCGGAGGAAGGAAAGTACGCGTAAATTAGGAGGAACTAATGCGGCGGCTTTCCGCGTCGCGCAAGCAGAGAATTCGGCAGCTCTTTGAACACGAGGAAATGGGCAACTGCATGCTGTCACAATAACTCCATCTCTGAATCCTCGGGTTTACATTGGAAACAGGGTAGTCAGCATCCAACAGAAATCGCAGCCATTGAGAATTTATAATACTTGTCCTTTTTCCCGCTTATTCGTAAGTAATAGATAAATCCACAGATGGTGGTACAGGACAGCAAGAAAATATCAGCTGCAACGACATCCAACCAAAGATAAATGATTGACCGGCGATTACCAACGCACATTCCTGTTGACGGCTCAAACCACACTGATATTAAGTCACAGACGCAGATTACCAGAAATGCGATCAACAGGAAGGTGCTTTCTGATTTGCTAGTTCTCACGTGGTCTCTGATTGGCCCTTTTTACATTTAAAACTGCAAAAATTCCCCCAAAATAGACAATATTTACATTTTTTCAGCAAAATAACTTATAAAGAGATAAATATTACGAGTCAGGCCTTATCTTTCATTTCGTTAATCGGGGGTTTTCGTAAAGCGGGAGTTCGCTCATTAGAGGTATTTACTATTGGTTTTCCATAGGGATTTGGCGGGACCAATGGCATTTGTTCGTTCGTCAGAGTCTTTCGTTTAGCGGGAGTTCGTAAGGTAGAGGTTATACTGAACCAAGAACTCTTACTCGCTATAAAGAAGTAAGGTGCACTCTCAGATATAATTAAATTATGATTTTATGATGACATACTGATAACAAGGGGCACATTTAAATACTCAGCTCAGGACTTTTCACTTAACAAAAAAACAACTCCAGGACTCATAGCTCAGGTGAATTATGATTATTTTACATTCCCTGTCCAATGCCCACTTAGGTTTTCTGAAAGCTATGAACAACTTCTTGAAGACATAGGGACTATATCTTAGTTATCAATCTCTTCCCATTGGAAAAGAATTGATATGATCCCCTTTAATTAGAGATGTGTAAATTACCAAAATTTTCATTCGAGGTAAATTATGGTAATTTTTGAAAATTTTCTGGTAATTTTAATTTCCTGCTATTGATAGCTTTTAGAGGGTTTAATCGGTAAGCCAATAGCCAGGGGTTAAAGGCATTTAAACAATTGTTACTGCAACGTAAATGCATTAGAAGTAAAGAAAATTTAAAATCAAACATGGTAGCCCGCATGCAATTTAGCATTCTTTTTTAGGCATGAGAAATTTTCATTTAAACCATTGAAAATATCACCCCCACAAATATACCATTAGTAAAAATATTCCACAAATAAGTTAATGTGCCTTTATTAATAATTAATATTGTACTAAATACTATAAACTTGACTTAAAATAATATGCTTGAAATATATCAATATCAAAATTATCTGAGACGGAAGTGAATATGTACCACTGAAAAATATGGTAATTTTCAGGATCAGTGGTAAATTATGTAAAATAACCAGTGTTGGTACAAGTACTGAGAAAAAGTAACTGGGTTCAATTACAGTTATTTTATAAAAAAGTAATCAATTGCAAGTACAAATTACAGATTTTAAAAAGTTATCAGTAAAATTACAATTACTTTTTGAAAGATCGTCCACTTTATAGACCACCCGGCAACTATAGAATGGTACAGTAGAAATGTGGAAAAATTGAGTCAGAAATTGCTATAACCTGCATTTTCACTAGCAATACATACAATTATAACTGCTGAAACAACACAAGGGGTGTCATATTTTGTACCATCATGAGTAGACTACAACATAAAGGTGGCTGAACCCAAACAGGCAAATTAGGATACTCAGGGATTCGAAGTTGTCTGTAGGCTTAGGTATATCAGTGAATACGTAAATGCGATGAAGTAAATTATGCAACTTTAATGTGTACAAAATTGTGTTTGGCAACGCTGCACAGAAGGTCATGAGAGCATGGGGATGCTACTTGACAATTCACGCGATTGCAAGATACGTCCTTGAACGCTTCCCTATCCAAGCTTTTTAGCGGCCAGCGAAGCTGAAATAATTAAAGTTTACATGGGAGTGAGTTAAGTAATCGTCGATTACAAGCAAGTAACGATTACCATGAAAGTAACAATTCCTCTTTCACCGTAAGAAGTAAATTACAAGTAAAAATTACATTTCGTAAAAAGTATTAATTACAAGTACAAATTACAGCAAAAGTAATCGTTTCTAGTATCCAATTACTTTTTCTCGATTACTTACCAACACTGAAAATAACACAATTTTCTGAAATTACTGCAATAATTCTCAGAATGCCCCATCTCCACCTTTAATCCAGACTAGTATTATGAAGAGAAAATAGACAAAATATGTAGATGCAGCTACACTAAACATCTAATGAAAATTTTGATTACAAGTGGTGCTTGAAAATTCAAGAAAATTTTACTGCAATTTATCACCTCCAAATATTGCAAACCAATGAAAATTTACCAACCACCTACCAAGTACATGTACAGCTTGTCACGACTTACCAATTCTTGTAAGAAGAGTAATCCGTATTCCATATCCATCCAAAGTAGGGTAAATCACTGTATTCATAATGGGAATCAAAGCCAATATGAATGCTTGATCAAACAATGTGAGCCATGATGTTGGTATCTGAAACGTTTTAAACGTAAATCAAATTCCACTAATAATAAAAGGTACTTGATTTTATTCCACACTATTTAATACAACTCAACTCGACCATGTTTTCGACACCGCGTGTCATCCTCAAGTAAATCTTTTGGGTCGCGTTCCCTTTATACATAACAAACACACACAAAGTATGGAGGGGGAAGAAGGAGAGAGAGAGGGGGAGCGAATTGCTAACTGTCACATTTGAAGTTGAAAGGGGGCAAGGTCAGAGGGCTTATCTGTAACGCCGTCGAGACGGTAGGTGGATTCAGTGGGGTGAGGGAGAGAGGAACATTTGGTCATTAAATAAGGTATCAGGGCTATTTCAAATTTCAAAATGTTCCATAAAATCAAGCTTCGCCCTTTGTTAATACAATGTAAAATTCTTGGGTTGGAATTACGCCTGTGTTTTTCTTTGCTTAAATGTTTCACCATTCCAGTAGTTTCGTCACTATTAATAAAATCTCTTCTATTCTGGTTTTAAATTTTCTTCCAGTCTGTCCGATGTATTTACAGGCACAGTCCTCACACTTCAATTCATACACTCCACTTCTCTGTGAGATATCCTACTCGTCTTTGGAATTGAAAAGTAATTTGCCTAAAGTTGGAGGGTTATAAAAAGATACCCTGGTCTTTTTAGCTGGAATGGTGTTACATAGTTTGTGACAGTTTGTTAATAAAAGGTAGCTTGCACCAGCGAGTTGGTTTGCCAATATTAAAACGCATAGAGGTCATTGTATTTATTGTTTGTTTTATATTTTTGATGATTCTAACAATTTATCTATTAGGTTTGAGTCATATCCATTTCTCTGAGCAAGAAGTTTAATTTTGTTAACAATTCACTCCCCCCCTCTCCCTCTACCCACCTCCATCCTTTGGGTGTGTTTGTTATATATAAGGGGAATGCAACCCAAAAGATTTACCTGAGGATGACACACAGTGTCGAAACCACTGTCAAGTTGAGTTGTATTAAATAGTTTGGAATAAAACAAAGTACCTTTTATTATGAGTGACATCATAAACTTCCACCAGGTGAAGCCGGAAACTATGTCTCAAATTCCACTAGATGACTCTCAACATTAGATATAACCCTATTATATTTAAAATTATAAATATTTCCAAATGGGATTAGACAAATCACATAAAAAAACTTAGTTGTGAAGGTATTTTTAGCACAAAGAATCAAATTGAATTAAAGCTTGAACTGTGCATATATATTCTTTTGATTAATTAATGTGGGGTTCAGCCATAAAATCCACAGTTTTGTGCCAGCAAATATAATATATAAATACATATATATTCACTCCATGCTCCTTAAACCAATACCACTTTAAAGTAGAATATGGTATCTTTAAAGACTGGAGATAAATTTCACTCAATTTACATAGGAGGCACAAATCTTCCAGCACATAATTCCATTTTGATCATCTCATCATGGCCTTTAGAATGCACAATTTTGGATAAGACTAAAGCACAATCTCTACATAAAATCAAGTGAACCAATTTTTATTTTACATAGCTTTATTAGAAACTTAAAGTAAAAAAGTATTTAACTCACTCTGAAGGAATTGTTTTTCACAAGGTCAACATTTAGATGGACGCCTTGGGCTTGAAAGCCTGTTTCAATCTGGAATTATAATAGAAAGTCATTAAAATATCATAATAAGGCCTTCCCGAGAGACATAGCGGTGCAATTGAAAGCAAAGCGTTAGTTAATCACTACCAGGAAAAATTATGGACACCGGTGATTGCTTCCAATACTGTAAAGGAATAGCTCACTCATTCTTAAGACATTGACAAAAGACAAAAATTGTCCTGGACAGGGAATCAGACCATAGATCAGACAGCGCAAGGGAGGAACAAAAAGGCAACCATTCTTGATGGATGGTAACGGCTTAGCATATAGTTCCCAGGGTTTCTCCAAAATTTCCTCAGATACTGGAAATTCTGGGAAGTATACTGGTCTGTACATTGGCCTAGCAAGCCAAAGGTCAGTTGTTTGATTCCAGATCCAAGCCAATTTTTTTTGTTGTGGCAGTTTCTACATATTTCATCTCTGTATTTGCATGCTCTGTATTTATATCTGTTGGGCAGCAGGCATAACTTCACGGATCACTTATTACATGGGCCTCACGATGTGCCGAATTTTCTGCACAAATTTGGCTATAATTTCGCCGCGGACATTTTCGCTCGCGGACATCGTCGCGAGCCGGACATAACGCGAGATGTTCTAAGTGCGGTAGGGAGATTTCAAAGTGCGCACTGTCGGCGATATTGCGCGACAAGATCAAGGTGCCCTACTTTTATAGTGAACTCGCATCTAGCGGCCTCTTTTCGGAACTTTATGGCAAGAGTGATCCTCTACGCCGCCGTCCCAACCAATGGCTGGACGAACAGTTCCCCTACTTCCCCCTTCTCCACTGATCCAGAGCTACCTCCCCTCCTTTGACGACGGTCACCGGGCGATTCGTCGCAGCGGCTCTCTCCTCTGCTACCCACTGGTGTGTGAACCTCGACAGCACCCGTCGTTCGTCAAGTTTCGGCAGCTAGCCTGCGGGCGTTGTTGTGTAATCCTAATTGTAATTTACTATGTTAAATATAGTGTGACTGTTGGAAATCATTCCGTATTGGTCATTTTGACTCCTTTCCCACCGTGTCAATTCGTTTTTCCGCGATGTTCGTCGCAACTATTAAAAAATTGGTTGATTTGACAAGGATGGACAAGTAACACATTTTTCAAACTTCAACACGGAATTTCCAAGAGGAAGTTAACACCACACCATTGAAACGAATTAATCAACAAACACATCTTACTAAATTGCGGGCAAACAGTGCCCATCCCCAATGTGAACTCTAATCCATGGGACACATCATATAAGTCTAAAACTTTAGTCCAATGATCATATACCCTATTGGAAATATTAGGCACTTAATGTTAAAAATGGCATTGTGAGTTTGCCCGTGGCAATGCCAAATTTTCACATGGAAAATGTCGAACTATTTTGGTGTAGGGTAGATTCTTTCATTCAAATAAATCGAACTTTCTCCTTGCTTGCACGGGCTAAAGCATATTAACATCAAAAAATATCTTTTTCTCTGAAGTGAACCCTTTTATCTACAGAAATTTAACACTTAACCAAATTCAAATTATTTTGAGTACAATTTTCATGAAAAGATATTCCACTTAATGGAATAGATGTTAGCAACATAAGACTGTAACAGAAAGTTGGCTAATCTTTCTCTGGTAACATTGACTGCAGTGCACCAATCGATCCCCCTACATTTACGCGAACTTAAACCAGCAAAATGATTCCTCAACACCTGAGTCATACCAATGCTTGAGTCACTTGCAGACAAATATCTCCCCAGCAACCTTTTCAATACACAAGTATACAACAAAAATCAATTGAATAATAACACCAAACCATTTAACCATAAGGATCAAACTAGAAGAATCGGGTATACAGACTGTTCAGTGTCAATTCTGAATCTATACACTACCCTAAGAGCCACTGCATGTGCGTGTGGCAGGGGGTGTTAGGTCAACAGACGTGTAAAGATGTAAGTTTTGGGGAGATGAAATGGTGACATGTATTATGGGAGTGTATTTAGTGGAGCATAGTTTTTATTGCGGTTGCTTATTGCGCACGGAAAGAATGAGTTTTTTCACCTATCTGCTCGGCAATGTATCACTCTGATTTTATTGCTCCTGTCAGACTTAGAGATGTAATGAGATGTCATGATAATATTTTCTGTGACACTTTGTAACACACCAGTTCTGAATTTCTCAAGCTACCTAAGCCTAGCATGTAGCCTCCGAGTCTCTAGGGGCTCCCGCCTTAATCCCTCAAAAAGTTTTAAATATGTATATGTTCGCTTGTAGCAGCTTTTAATGAAGCATGCTGCTTTTCTTTGTATTTATTTAATTTTTTTGGTTAAATCTTGATGACCAGGGTCCCAGATGCTCGCAGCGTATTCAAGGTGTGGCCTAACCAGAGCGAAGTAGCATCTTTCTTAGACTTTTTCATCAGAGGACCTTCCTAATATACACTTAACAAAACCTAGTTTCTTTAATGCTGCGCTGCATATGTTTTGTATATGTCCCCCATGATATTTCAGAAGTAAAGGTAATTCCAAGATATTTTACTGTATCTGAAGATTTTATTTACTCCACCCACAGTATATGTATGGCATTTTTATCATGACTTTTGCAGGAAGTGAACTGTGGTGCATTTCCTAATATTTAATTCTAACCCCCACTCCTGGCAACACGAATGAATATTGTTAAGGTCCGATGACCAAACTTTAAAGTCTGCGTCTTTGCTTATTTCATGGTAAATAACTGTATCATCTGCAAATAATCTTAATTTTCTGCTAACTCAAGAACTCAGGTCATTAATTTGAATACTTATTAAAAGAGGGCCAATCACGCTTCCGTGAGGAACACTGGATGTGACTTTGACCATATCAGAGCTAGAACCATCAATAACTTCTTTCTGTTTTCGATCACTGAGAAAGTCCCTTACGTAATTCACTATTTTTTAATGAACTCCGCATGAATGCAATTTATAAATGAGTTTTTGTGAGGAACCTTGATGAATGCCTTCTTGAAAATAAGGAATATTGCGTCCACTTGCTTTTTCAATTCACCTGATTTTAGGATATCATGAAGGAAGAGCGCAAGCGGTGTTTCGCAGGACCTTCCCTTACAGAAGCCATGCTGACTGCAATGTAAGAAGTAACAATTATCCAGGAATTTCATAATATTGCTACCAACATCGAGGATATTGCATAAAAGTGATGTTAACGATATAGGCCAGTAATTTCCTGCGTGACTTCTATTTCCGTTTTTAAATATTAGTGTGCCGTTGGGTATTTTCCAGTTATGGGGCACCTTGCCTTTGGATAATGACTAGATAAATGTAATTTCTAAGAATGGTGCAATCTGTGGCGGCTAACTCCTTGAGATATTCCTTCTGACCTGGGGACTTGTTACTTTAAACAGAATGCAGTTGTTTAGTTATTCCATCATGTTGATTTGTTATGTCAGCCATTGGCTCATTGAAGTCAGGAATGCCTAAATTGTGTATTGTGTCATATTAAGGAAGCTGGGGAAATAATTTGTTTGTCCAAACGTAGAGAAAGTTACAGGTCATACCTTTCCCCTACTCTCTTTGGTAGGCATGCTAATATTGAAATAATGTGGTGCTTAGAATGTCACTAATTACCAGAAAGAAAGGAGAAACAAAATCTTACTTGGAAAAATACCAGCCAGTATGGAAGTAGGCAAGTAAAAAGAAAGAAAATAGCTCCAAGTCTCTTTACATCCTCAACAGCAGAGTCATGATGACTCCCACCGTACCGAATTTTAGCATAATCCAGCCATGAAGGAGAAGGTCTTGGTTGAGTGCGAGATCTCCTTCTGCGAGCAAAGGCAAATATTGGAGAACTAGACAGGAAACAAAAACAACACAGATCAGTTAACCATAAGTAATACAGCACACAGTTAATAAGCAATTTTATAAAAAAGCTAATGAACTAAAACTTTCTAAAGAGAATGCATTTCACTTCAGGGATAAACCTGCAGAACTGATGAATACCTTACACAAAATAGCCATCAAATAAAATATGTCATTCCTAAACTAGCTTTTCCAGGGCATGTTTCAGCACAGAGGAATTTCAATCATAGCCACTGGCTAGTATATTCAGAGTAGTGGTGTGAGTGAGGTAGGAGAGAGGTAATTTTCAGATGTAGGGTGGGGTGAAGTTTGCCGAAGTTAGTCAATAGTAGAGAAAAGGAATAGACTGTGAGTCATGTGGCATTTTTTTTACACATTATCCCACACCCTTCCCTTCTTTGGATAGCAAAATTACCCTCATTATGACAAGTTAGCACTTTGTAATCTTCCCCATATTTCTAAGTTATTTATTATTAATATACACAACTTCCACCACAGCAGCAGTTTTTAAGTTTCCCCTCCATGGACTGATGACCCTACATACTCTGCTGAGGACTAGCCTGAGGTGCATCAGACAAACCCACTAACAACAATGTGTCAAAGATGGCAACAATGCCTATGATTTAAAATTGCAGCAGCTTCCTCTTGCCAGCTAATTCTTGCCAAGACTTAGGTTGGAGTTGGCTACAATGCTGCCAGCACACATGCCTAATGTGCCTTGGAATCCCTGACACTAAGTCTGCAGGGGAAAACTTGCCAATAGAGGTAAATGGAGGGGAATGGCAAAGAGGAAATGCTTAGAAAAAATGCCTAAGTATTAACTGCCCACACTTTCGTAGGACCAAGAGATGTAGCGTGGCAAAAGTAGTTTGATGACACCTTGGAAGGCTCTACTACAACTACATACTACCCTCTGAGCCACTGCATGGGCATGTGGTAGGAGGCGTTAAGTCGCCAGCTGTTTAGAAGTGTAAATAATACGGTTTAGGGAGGTGAAATGGTGAGGTGTACAATGGGAGTCTTTCAAGTGGTGCTCAGTTTTTTTATGGTCACTTATTGCATAGAAAGAGCAAATTTTTGTACCTATCTGTTCAGCAATGTATCTCTCTATTGCTTCTATCAGATCAAGAGATGTAATGCGGAGTCAAAATGATGTTTTCAGTGACCCTCTGAAACATGCCTGTTCTGAATTCCTCAAGCAAACTAAGCCCAGCATGTAGTCTCTGCGTCTTTAGTGGCTACCAACTTGATCCCTCTAAAAGCAGCGGAACACAATATGTACCCTCATTGCATCTTCAAACAAAAGTGCAGCTTTCCTCGGTATTTCATTTAATTTTTTGGTTAATTCTTTCTACCCAAGGTCCCAAATACTGGCAGAGTACTTGAGGTGTGGTCGAGCCAATGTGAAGTAGCATCTCTCTATCACCTTTTATCAAAGGACCTTCCAATTACATGCATGATACATCCTAGTTTCTTAAGTGTTGTGCTACATATATTTTGCAAGTATGTTCCCCAAAATGTGTCTCAAGTTATGGAAATTATGAAGGTATATAACTTAATCTGAAGACTTTAGGCTTACTCTACTTACTACGTAAATATGACTTTGTTGCGATCACTTTCGCAAGAAGTGTACTGTGATGGACTTATATACTAAGATTTAGTTCTAGTCCCCACTCCTGGCACCATGAATGAACATAGTCGAGGTCAATGATAGAACTTCTCAGTCTGCTAATCTGATCCTCACTAATTTCAGAGAAGATGACCACATTGTGTGCAAATAATCATAGTTAACTGCTGATTATATAAATACAGTAAACCTCCATAGAACGAATTCGCCGGCACCGGAATAATTCGGGGGTTCGTGGTACGGAGGTCGTGTGTGGGTTGCGTTGTCGCAGGAGCAGCCAAGAGTTCGTGTTGCTTTAGGGCGCGACTCACATTAATTTCGCAATCCAGTTTCGACGGGCATAATAATCATAACTCTAATGCAGTATACCAATTACGATTACTCGCGGTAATAGTGAAATCTAATCGGATAATCCATTCATGTTCCATTTCAAAGTAGATTTGGCTCTCGCTAGTATTAAGCAATAATGGAACCCTCACCCAGTAACAGCACTGTTTGTTTTGCTTTTCAGTACATTAACTAAATACATCCTTCTTAGTTCTTGATTGACCTTTCCCCAGGAGAAAATAGGGCTGTTTTCAGTACTAAAGCTACAGAACGACGATTATTAGTGATTCAAGCATGATCTCATGTGTAAACAAAATCGTATTTAAAATTATGTAGGACTCCTATAATACCCGGCATAAGAAAATGTAAGACCGCCTAAGCCTAAATGCTCAGTCAGGGGCCCAAATCGCTGCACAGGCATCACATTATCGCGGCAGAGCACCAGAGAATTGTCGGGATATGGTCCACTAGTTTCCCAATTTCTCAAATAATAAGCAAAACATAAATACCAGAAGGGTACGAATAATAAGAGAAGGTTTTATCCATGGGTTTACATTTCTATCGCCGAAATAATCCATCTCATGGTTGAGTATTGCACCGGGGAAAATGGTTGATTTTGGATAAACATATGCATTTATATTTCTGATATGCTAAGTACCTAGAAAATCAAAATAGTACCCATGCTGTATCTTTACTCTCTTTCTCTTCATTAGTGAAAACCGTAATTTTTTATCTGTCAGCGATCAATCATATTAGGGAAAATGCCAACGGTCTGCAAATGCTTTTTTTGCGATATAGCCTGCTCCCTTAACATTTTGAATGAAACTTAATTAATACCACACATCGCAAAGATAAGAGCAGAAGGAATGAGTACAGGTTTTGCATCCGGGCCGTTCACTCGGATCATACTGAGACAATGCTCTCATTAATGGCGGGAAAAATCACCCGAACAATACGGCACTGTAGAGAAAATAGCCGAACATTATCTCGATGTTGGTTATAACACTAATGACAATAATATGTGCAAAGAAAAATGCTTTTTAAGAAAAAAATTCGTTAAAAAGAGGTCACTTCCATGTTGGGGGCCACACACAGACTCTGTTGTAGGGAGGTTTCGTTCTCTTAGAGGTTCGTTATGGGAGGTTTTTTTGCATGCATTATGTATGGGAAGGGCCCGAGACCGGGTGCATGACTCCGTAATAGGGAGGTTTTCGTCAAATTTTGCTATATGGAGGTTTTACTGTAATGAATTAAAAGGGGCTGGTGATGCCTCCTATTGGAACACCAGATGTGATTCTAACTATATCAGAGCTAATTTCATCAATAATGACTTTCTGTTTACGATCACTGAGAAAGTCACATATCCAATTCATTTTTTATTTCCTCTGCATGATTGCAATTTGAAGATGACTTTTGTGAAAGAGCCTTGTCACATACTTTCTTGAAATCAAGGGATATCATGTCAACTTGTGTTTTGTAGGAGTGTTTTGTAGGATCTACCCTTCCAGAAAGTGTACTGACTGCCATGCAAAAAGTTTGGTCACAAGGCTGAGTAAGGAGAAAAGAGAACAGCAGCCAAGTAATGCCTGTAAACCAAAGCACTTGATGCCAACAAGAAACATGTTAATAGAGACTCATAACAGCCAAAGGTAGTCAGGGGTCAGATGGCGTGGAGAGGGATCTCACCAGTTGACTTTCAGACATGCACGGTACCATAAGCAGTACACTCACTCTTTAACTTATGGAGCTATTATTGGAATCCTTCTGGCAAAGGTGAACTAAGGTGCCTAATCTTATATCAATTTCAATGAGTCCAATCTTTCACCTTTGTAGAATCAACACTCAAGTTTTCAGGCATTCTAACTGCTATGGTTACCTAGCACTATACAACATGTTGACCCAAATCCAACAGCAAACACAATGTAATTTTTTAAGGTGGGATTCAAACATACAGACTTAGTGAACCCAAGCTGGTACATAAGCATCCCAGCCAATACTGTCGGCTTCACTTCAGTATATATGAATTTAGCACATTTATTTTGAGTAGCCTCCTGATGTCTGGTGAAGTTTAATGTTACAAGTACTACTTGGAATTGCACAATTGAATGGATAAAAGTTTTGAAAATATTTTTTAGTCCTTTTCACCCATTCGTCCTCAATTGGTAGAGGTGTCAAACAAGCTGATACTGCTCACATGAAGTGACATCCTCAAAAGATGGTTCTTGCTATCAGAATGACTTGTTTAAGAGCCTAATAAGTTTATCTGATGCAACACTCTGGTGATATTATAGGAAAGTAATTAAATGAGTGAGATGAGGAGATCAAGGTGACTACCTCCACCGAATCCCAATTGCTTATGCAGTCTCATTTGTAACAAAATTGCAAAGCCTGTACCTTTCAACGCATGACTGTTTAACATTTGTCAAAAAAATTGATATTGTCAGAAGATAAGGCTATAGCTAAAAGAGGGAAATGGTGTAAGTGAAACCCTAAGTCACTTTTCAAGAACAGAAAATATCTTTTGTTTCTTTGACAATAACAAATTAGTAAATTTAAATTCTACTGCGATTCATCCACCTTATTCGAGTTATTCACCCATGACTCACACACAAAAGCATTCCAATCAGATGATGTTTACACCATCGGTAGAAAGAGGAAATCTATACCTGATAACATGATTGCCATGTGTGAACATAGCTGCTGATAAGAACAAGACACTTGCCAGCTTCTGGAATTACACACTAAATCACCATGGTATCATTGAAGACATCTCGAATCCCGAGGAGGCGCGACGATGCCCCACGAAACCTTCCCTTTTGTCTCACCCACCATCTTAATAGACACGACATATACTTTCAGTTGGGGAAGCATTTAAAATTGATCATCGATTTAATCTTTAAAGCCAAGCCATTGTAATAATCTATAAGCCATTACTTACCTTCAGCAAAAATTGATAAGTGGCTGTTTTATAGAAATGGAAATATAGATAATACACATATAATCTATATTTCCATTTCTATAAAACAGCCACTGTTATCAATTTTTACTGAAGGTACTATATATACTTCACTATGGATTGACGAACTTTTTAACTAAAAGAAAAAATAACAAAGCCATACCTTTGAATGGAGCGCCTTTGCCGAAAACGGCCCGCAATGCCTTCGAAAATAATTTTGATGATGTTCGTGAGTAGAGATCCAGTAGGCCGATGAACAAGATAGTATGGACGGGCAAGACAAAAGCATACTAGGGCCGTGAACAAACAAATTGTGGCACTTAAGAAGGCCCAAAAGAAGCCATTGGGTAGTTCTTGTTCGACGAAGGAAAGTGCACCAACACCAATGACACTTCCAACATTTATACACCAGTAGTACCAATTAAAAAACTTCCGCATAGATTCAGGCCCTCCATGTCTAACCTGTACAAAAAAAATAAGTACATGTTACACCAGGTAAAACCAACATCCTCACATTAACTGAAAACTGAGTAGAGTACCTGTTCGGCCCCAAACGGAGGGATGTTAGCTTTCACGATGCCAACTCCGAGTCCTACTATAAACACTATAACGTACACATGCACAACGCACGGAGTGCGAGTATTATTAATTTCAGAGAGATTGCAACCGATAGAAGAGAGGGAATGCTTGGAGAGGGCTGTCAACAACGTATATCCGAAAATATAGGATACAAATCCAACAAAAATAGCCCAAAACCTACCAAGGAGGGCGTCAGAGAGCCACCCACCGATTAAGGCAGAAAAGTAAGACCAACCTACGAGAACTAGCACCGCTGTCATAGCCTCGTTAGCTCCCCATGAACTATAGTTTGGTGTACCTTTGATAAGGTACACGAATAAATTAGTGACTAAGGCATAAAAAGCTAACCTCTCTAAAGTCAGAGTTAACAGTATGACACCCCCCGCAATACGACTTCGCTTTGGGTCCCATGGTAGTGGCCCTGACTGATGAGGATTCAGTAGAAGAGGAGTTGATTCGGATCCCATTTCAA
Organism: Ceriagrion tenellum; assembly: GCA_963169105.1. Classification (NCBI taxonomy): domain Eukaryota; kingdom Metazoa; phylum Arthropoda; class Insecta; order Odonata; family Coenagrionidae; genus Ceriagrion; species Ceriagrion tenellum. The sequence goes on along the minus strand of OY720635.1, from coordinate 114,783,480 downwards.
AAAATTATCCACTACACTATCATAATACATGCATGTTAACAAAAATATATGATACCTATATGAATGTTCCAAGGGACAACTTTAAACGATGGATGGTGCTAACAAATGTTACCAAAGTTATTTTTCCCCTACAATACCTAAAACGATATGACAACATAAGTAACATAGACTAAGCCGTGAAATCTTGGTCAGATGACACTTCTCATTGACATCAACGTTCACGTTGACTCACGGGAATCACGCACTACGGGAACAAACTGATGCACGGATGAGCGAACTTCGTTTGTTTCACATATGATTTGAGAGATGAAGTTCAAGATCGCTATCTTGGCATCTCGAATTATTTATGTGCATGAAGTTGATCGAGTGGGATAAGTGATTATGAAAGAATAATGGTTTAGTTGTTTGCAAACACATTTGAATAAGGCAGTGCTCAAAGGCCTTGGTTTGTTGAATCATTATCAAAGAGATTGCGTTGCCTATCATTCTTTGGTTGTAGTTCTGCCTTGACGGTTTGCTGGAAATGTGTATTTTATTTCTTCATTCAGAAGATTCGCCGCGGCCAGGTAAATATAGATTAATTCTTGCATCCAATCGAGATGAATCCTACAAGCGTCCAGCAAAATTTGCTCACTACTGGGATGAAGATAACAGCATTTTTGGTGGTAAATATTAAAGGCCCACGATAATTGCGTGAAGAAGCTGAAATCGTTTTAGTGATCAATAATGAATTAATTGCTTATTTCAGGCAGGGATATGGAACCAGGGCGTGAGGGAGGGACGTGGCTAGCAATGTCAACATGTGGAAAGATAGGAGTCCTACTGAATATTTTGATGCCCACCGTTTACCTCAACCCTGTGGGAAGGGGTTATCTTGTGGCTAACTTTTTAAGGGGGCCTATGTCCAGTGGCGTGGAGTATTTTACTAGTGTAAAGAATGATGGAAAGCAATATAACCACTTCAACATGATTGCTATCGAAGTCAGGTAAGGTTATTTACAATGTGTTGGTAGTTGCCCAATTGCCCTTTGCCCAGTAGGAAGCAAAGATAATGGTAGGAAGTACCAACGTAAAATTGTGCTTAGTGAAGCCTCAATAAGTTGAGGATTCAGATCTCGTCCAGGCATTTTTTCTTACAAATGCTTGGAATTACCCAAGTACAATAAAAAAATCAAAGCGGCCAATATACCAAAATGTTCTCTTCATCAAGTCAATGATCGTCGAAAATGTGAACATTTTAAAGGTTTTAAATATTTTTATGCTCCCGCTTCTCATTTTAAGTCCACAAAGCCTACTTCATTTTCACTTGAAAATTCTACTTTTAACTTAAACCTTGGGGGTAGTTAGGGTTTATGTTGGGGGGGTCAAGACATCATCCTTTCTGGCTCCGTATAGGAGATTTGTTGAACTTGTTGTTGCTGTATATATTGACAGATTGCTTATTCTCATTCCATCCTGTTTCATTAATAATAATAATATTTATTATAGTATTAGCCAAATGTACATCGGAATAGATCTCGTCAATTTTCAAACATACGCATACCTAAAAATAAAATAATTACAAAATTCACAATTGGTACCAAGAGAGCAGTCAATTTACAACCATACACAAACATAAAAATAATGAACCAAATTCAAATTCACAATCTGTACAAAGAGAACATGTTAAAATATTTGAACACTTAGTCAGAAAGACCCTCAAAGTTCTCCACCATGTTTTCTTCAGTTGAATAAAAAGGTTTCTTACTCAACCATTTTTTTACTATAATTTTAAAATCCTTCACGTGTTTTAATTTGACATCTGTTGGAAGAATATTGAATGCCTTCATTGACATTATGTTGAAATTGTTTTTGGTCTTTGTTAGCCTACAAAGAGGTATATCTATATAATTTTTGTGTATTGTGTGGTGGGTGTGTACGTCAGACCTTCGTTGCATAGTTAGTTGGTTCTCTTTAGCAAATTTTGATAGCTCATATATATATAAAGAGTACACAGTCATAATACCAGATAGCTTGGAAGGAAGGTTTACAATGGTCATTATACTTTAAGTTATACAATGTTCTTATGACTTTCTTTTGAAGTAGGAGTACCTTTTTTGTATTGGGAGCATTGCCCCATAGTATTACATCATAGCTGATTGACATTGGAAAAATGCATAGTGAACATTCATCAACACTTTCTCAGATACGATTTGTTTTAGTTTTCTGATTAGGTATAAGACTCTGATGATCTTTTTGCAAAATTCATCAGTGTGAATATCCCAAGACAGCCTACAGTCCAAGTGAAGACCCAAGAGTTTAAATGAATTGATTGCATTGTGTGTTTCTTTTAGTCCAAAAGTAAATTTTAAAGTCTTATTTTCATTCAAAAATAATCCATTGCCAATGAACCATTTGCTAGCTCTGTTTAACATATCAGTAGCTGTGTGCCATGCTCTATTGTAGTCGTTGTTGGAGGTGATTAATGTTGTGTCGTTAGCATATAAAATGGGTGCTATCCCATTGAGTGGGATGTGGACATCTGGATATCTTGTGTGTTCTATTTGGGAGAGACACCAGTTCTGGTGGCATTGTGGTAGGTGTCCTCCTGTTATAAGTGATGACACAGCTTCTGACCTGAAGATACCATCTGCAAAACCTGTGAAACGGTTTTCCAAGCAATGTAAATACAGTAGAACCTCGGATATACGACCCTCTTATATACGACGACCTCATTTATACACCGATTTTGTTTGGTCCGGTCAAAAACCCCATAAGGCCCTATGCATTTCCAACCTCCTTTATGAAACTTTTCATTTGTACGACGAACTCCGTTATGAACCGTTTTTTTCCAGTCCCAAGCGAAGAAATTCCTCACTTATGCGACTTAATCTTACTTCCGCAGCTCCGTTTTACGTGACGACGCGCTGGTTTCCTTGACGGTAACTTTGTCCCAAAACTTGCGTTCGGCGGTTGGAAGGCGCGATGGCGATACATCGTTGCAGTAGCCAATCGGGTAACTTATGCACGGCGCGACTGCATGGTGCGGGGCCTGGTTTATGTTTTTTTGTCGTCTCTCACAATCAGTGATTTGACGCATCATCGAAATTTTTATACTACTACTTTTATTATTTTTATACTACAACTATTTCCTAATTTAAATGCTTAAATAATGTCAGAAATACGTCGTGTTTGGTCTCATTCTTTTTGGAATTACGTGCAGTTACTCATGCAGCAGTTGAAACTGGGAACTTTGAAGCAGGTAGGCGGAAAAAGGGCAGTGGGCGAGAAAGGGGGAGGGGTGAAACACGTTTCTATTGTTCTCGTGTAACTTGATATTTTATTTTGAACGATTTATGATCTTCGTAACATGAACCCCGCGCGAGCCATGATCTTGGGTGTCAGAGGCTTGCTGGGTGGTCTCGGAGAGGAGGGAAACGTTAGAAGGGTAGACTGAGGACTGATGGGCGGGGGATAGCGGATTTTGAGAAATGTGTAACGTAGTTACTATCCTACGGCACTGAGCTTCTGCCAATGGTAGTTCCATCTCTTGGGGAAGATTCAAGCTATTTACCCGTCGTCATTAGCCATAAATGTCACATTGTAAATACTTCGTTTCATTTATGTCAAACGATGGATGTGGGAAAATAATACATTGGAACCGTTATCTCCAAACGATCCGTCAGTCCGTCAGAAGCAGACTCGGCAAGAACACGCCGCTGCCGGCACAGTATCAGACAGACTGGCGTCAGACGGCCTCGTCCCTCCTGACTATCGCTGAGCAAGAACACTTGACAGTGAGATCGCTCTGCGGGATAAAGCCATTTTTGCGACGACTGCAGCTACTTCGACTATAAGAGCGCTTTGAACTCATAGAAACTACTAAAAATGGCACCGGGGGTTAAGAGGAAGTTACTCTCTTTGAAGAAAAAAGTAGAGATTATAAAATTTTGCGAAAAAAATGCCCACAGGAAGAAAACAGAAATCGCAAAGGAACTATCCCTTCCGGAGTCAACTTTAAAGACTGTGTTGAGGAACAAAGAAAGCATATTACATGCTGAGGAGTGCTGCGGGAGCGAATCTGCAAAACGGTCCCGAATACAAAATAGTAAATACCGCGAGATGGAAAACATTGTGATTTCCTGGTTTAAACAAGCAAGGGCAGAAAATATTCCGGTGGATGGAGTTTCCCTAAAAGAAAAGGCGTTGGTATGTGCAACACGTCTTGGCTTGGAAGATTTTAAGGCATCAAATGGATGGATTGAGAAGATGAAGAAACGTCATGGCTTGGTTTGCAGGTAAGTTTGTGGCATGTTTGCAATAAATCCTTCTTTTCTATCACTCACGTTAGTCTAAATGTTCAAGCAGGCCCGGAACTAGGGTTGGGCAGAGGTGGCACGTGCCGCGGGCGGCAGATTTCAGGGGGCGGCAAAATTGTAGTTCATTCTAAAACGTTATTCAATTCTTCTAATTAAATTATTTAACGATAATTATTAATATAGAAATTATTGAACAATAATATTAATAAAACTTCTTAATAGCAAATATACGGTGTGTAATTTCAACTACCGTATCTAAAAAAAATAGCTTACGGATGTGTTATATATTAGTGGTGGGGGAGAGAGGGAGCGAGGGGGGATCGGGGAAGGGGGGCGACAAACTGATCTTTGTCCCCCCTGACAAAACTCCTAGTTCCAGCCCTGTGTTCAAGCCACATTGAAGTGAAGTAATAGTAACTAATACTTTCTTGCACTTCCCCAGGTCCATCACAGGTGAAAGTGGATCTGTTTCTAGTGATGTTGTGGAAGACTGGAAATCTAACTTAAAATCAATAATAGAAGAATATGATCCTAAGGATATTTTTAATGCCGATGAAACAGGGTTATTCTTTAATTTACTGCCAAATAAAACTTTGTCGATGAAAGGAGAGCCATGCCATGGGGGCAAGCATAGTAAACAGCGACTTACAGTTTTGCTCTGTGTGAACTGCAGTGGCACGGAAAAAGTAAAACCTTTTGTTGTGGGTAAGGCAGCAAAACCAAGATGTTTCAAGAACATAAAGTATTTCCCTTGTCAATACAAAAACAATAGAAAGGCATGGATGACAACAGATCTATTCACACAGTTCTTACATGAAATGGATGCAAGAATGGGCTGTTTAAATAGAAAAATTTTACTGGTAGTGGACCAGTGCCCTGCTCACCCACCTGATATTGTTTTGAGAAACATAAGATTGCTTTTCTTGCCAGCCAACTGCACAAGTGAGCTTCAGCCACTGGACTTGGGAATAATTAGAAGTTTCAAGGCTCACTACAAAAGAATGCTGGTTAGAAAAGCATTGGTGAGCATCGAAAGAAAAAAAGATTATAAATGTAATGTACTGGATGCATTACATTTCATTGCTGCTTCATGGAACAGTGTTGGGTCAGACACAATCATTAATTGTTTCAGGAATGCAGGTTTCTGTGGAAAAAAAGATGAAGATCAAGTACCAGCAGTGTTTGAGGATGAAGACTTTAGTGAATGGAACTTACTGCCAGAAGCTGAAGGAATTCAATTCAGTGAATTTGTGAGTGCAGATGATTCGATTATTACAACTGAAGTAAGAGATATAGAAGATATCATCGACGACCATCAGCAAACGAAAGACGATGCTATTGGGGAAGATGACGTAGATGAAGATGAACATGCTAGTCCAACCTTTGCTGAGGCCGTTGAGGCCCTGGACACTGTGCGAAAGTATTTAATCACAAGTGAAATGGGTGATGTAATGATGAACAATTTTATTCAAATAGAAAGTCATGTCTTGAAATCTCGAGTAGCCTCAGCAAAACAGACTGTAATAACAAATTTTTTTGAAAAAATTTAGGATTTAACACAGCTGTGCATACCTGTAGTTGACATTTTAGTACAAAAATAAATTTTTGCACAAGAAGATGGTGTGGTGTATTTTTGTTCCATGTAGGGCTCCCTATTACGCGTGTCCAGATTTTTATTGTCACGAAAGGAAAGAGAGCCTTAGAGATATGTGTTGGGAATTGCCCTCCTATCCAGGTTCCAATTAAGTTATTTAATTGTTTTTAAATCTCCCAAGAATTGTTAGATAATTATGTCATGTCAACATTGAAATTTGATAAATATGGTTAAGAAAGGGTTTTGTGTTCCCATTTTTCGAAACCTCAGTTGTGAAACTTCCTCACTTATGAAACTTTTTCCAGTTGTTCGATGAAAGTTTCATAAGTGAGGTTCTACTGTATACTTTAATAATATTTGGAAGGTACATATTTAGCAGTAAATTGTATTGAAAATTACTATAGGAAAGAGAACTTATGGTCAGGGAATCAAACCTTAAACCCAGGTTTCCTTAGGCAATGTTCAAATTGCTATGTAGTACAGTATTTCTCTAGGCCATTTATACAGTGCATTTTATCGTATAAACAAATGTATCACTACATGTGCACGTGAATGCAAAATTATGGTGAGAAATGCAAATAATTCCTTGTTGGTAGTCAATATAAATAAGGAATGTTTCAAATTTGTCTAAAATAATTCAAAGGATCATCATTTGGTTAAATTTATTAAGGAATGCTCATTTATTCAACCGCAAGAAATCAGCATTGGGCATATTTATTACTGATTATGCAATAAGTAGTTAACTAATTGGGTATTGACAATGAGATAAGAGTTTTAAATGAGGAGTTCTGCTTCACTGCTTAGTGAAGCAGAACTTCACTTTCAACAACCACGTGGCCAATTGTAGGCCTTTTTTCGACCCCCCCTCTCCCCTTGTGACCAGACGTGGCCATGGTCTTGACCACCCCCAGGGGGTCATGTGGTCATATATAGAAATTCTCCTTTTCTCTATTTTTGAATATTTTCACCTCTTAACTCTGCTGAAAAATGAAGAACAAAGAAAATCAAGCTGAAATGTTCAAGCTATAGCGTTGACTTATTGGTGGGATCGGACATGCCGACGTTAATGATGATGCATACCACACACCGGAGCTAAACCTTGACCGCCGGACTTTCACTCGACCGACCCTATGGATGCACTGGCAATGTTACATCGTGCCAGTTGTCAGTAGTGTCTACGATTGGACGGCAAAGATACGAAGCTTACGTTCGTCTACTTAGTTGCGTTGTGGGCAGGGATACAACTGCCTTCGTCTACTTTGTCCGACCCCGTGCCGCCCTGCCCGAATTTGTTGACAAAGCTAAACATAGTTGTCAAGGTACATTGGGCGGGCAACCACAGAGTGAAAATCAGCATTCGTCATTGGGTTTTTGTTCATCCAAATCGGCCACGTGGTAAGCCTCCAGACCCCCCCTCCTCCCTCGTGACCAACCATGGCCAAAACTCTAACCCCTCCTCCTCCCCAAAACGACCACGTGGTTGTTGAATGGCCCCTTAGCTGTCTGCTTGTTTAAGGAACAAGGTTTAATAAATGCCATTGCTGTCCAAGCTCAGTGGAATGGAAAGAATTGACATTGCCTCAAAAAACAGTTCAGTTTGATGGTAAGAAAAAGATTGCCTTCTTCCATGCTTGCATCTTCCCTACATAATAAGGGCCAGTTTGGTAATGAGCACCTGATGCAACAGAGGCCTGGTGCAATCATATTCAGCTCTTGAAGGTTTTAGTTCAGGATGAATGAAGTTGCAATCCCTGTACAGCAGCCATGACAAATTTGTAGGACATCAGTGGTACTTATTTGAAGTTTTGTAGGACTCTCTTTTATTTTTCAAATGTTCCATTGTATGAGAAATGGCAAAAAATATTGGTAAGAGGGAAAGGCAAGAGAGTCCCCTGGCAAAGGCATATCTTCTGCCTGGTAATGAAGTAGCTTCTTTGGCATTGTCTGATTTGTGAGCTCAAATTACTGGATAATTCTTCGATTCTATTGTTATTGACCCATCATTCACAGTATATGATCCAGATTTGCAGATGAAGAAAGAACATTATTGGGAGGGACTGCAAATAGTTCAAAGCATGAGAGTAGTTAATGACACAGCTGGAAGAGGGATTGCTTTGATAAAAAAATTCCTATAGGGTAATAACTTAAATATGAATAGCTAATGAAAGATTTGTTAGCAGTTGCCACCAAGTCTAGAAAAAAATATGCTTAGAGTGCTGTTGAGTGACATTTGGTCTGTGTGGTCATCATTTAAGAGATTATAATAATTTGTTTTTCAATATGAGGATTTTCATTCCCAATGCATGTCTGGATGGTGAATGCCTACCTGCTGCAAAGAAAACAAAAAACTTGCCATAAGCCCTCCCTTGGTTGCACCCCCATTATGCGAAGGTTTAATTGGTGTCACACCACTGCTGGATCCCAGTGGCATTACCTCCTGTCTGAGACACCCTCCAAACCAACTGCCATATCCCTGGAAGTTAGGCAAATGTGTTTGTAAATTTTTTTAATTAGTTGATATTTTTTCATTGTTTTAAGCAGATACACAATCCCTAAATGTAATCCAATTGAGTCCAAATTTTTTTACCTTATTAGAACCAAGAATCAATTGAGCCTGTGAATATTTTGAAAAGTTCTGATTTTGTAACTACCCTAGCAAGTGACAGAGGGAGTTCCCTCATTGAAAATTTTAATGTGGGCATAGTGGCAGCCGCTTGTATCCCTTCCTATGGCTGTGAATTGCTCAAGTGTCAGTTATCAGCTGACACGAGCCTAGGACACTCCATTGTATTTTACCGTCAGTATTGAAGTATGGAGTTTTATTTGGTTTTTGACTGCAAAAAATTAATTGGCCACAGAAATTCATCATCAGCTCTGCTGCGTTTAAGATTTCATGTTTGTCCAAATGAGAAATTGTTGGCTAACAATATTTATTGAAGACATAGGAAATGTTAGCAGTGATGACAGCCTGCAGGCAACTATCAATGAATAGGTGCAAGGGTGCACAATGGAGAGGAGAAATTCAGAGGGGGATTATGGGGAATGGGGACCAAACGGGTATTTCAACAGGGAGAGAAAGGAATTTATAGGAAAGGCAATTATCATAGGAGAAGTGGGGAATTGTGGGATGGGTGGATTCACAAGTGGGGGTTTTCCAGAAGGGGTATTCGTGGGGTACAATGTGCTGCTGGTTTGATGGATGCCCTTCTGGCTGGATTCCAATTGACATTTTTAAAACCTCCATTCTCTACAGGCATTGCTAAAAATGACTGCCATGTATGTAATTACAGAGCTCAAAAATATATCAGGGGTTGGTATTACACCAATAACGCTTTAAGGAAGCAGAAGGTGGATTAAGGTGTCTCAAGAATCAGGCAGGAAGTTTCAGTGTAGAAGAAATGACCAAACTGTTGCATAAATAACATGAATACTCAAATAGGGAAGAAAATTATTTAGAAAATTAACTAATGCCATTAATTCTAGAGTAAACTGCCAAACTTGACTGTTTACAGGCAATGATATCTGCTTAGAAATTGCCTAATTAAGTGGACTTAAAAAGTTCTCCCATCTTATCCTTATAGCATTATGGCATGATGTCTTGAATGAAGACTAGAACTTAAGTCTTTGTAGATGCAGTGCAATGCATGTCTTGCAAAAGAAGTTGCAGCAACACTATATGCACAGAGTAGATGAGTAAATTTATGGGTGTCTAATGCTTGGTAATCTTTAGCAGAGAAACTGTTATTTTTGTGTTAATTTTTCTTACTGTTTAATATATGATGACCTTTGTTTTGCGTAATGGTGAATATCATTACTACCATCATTAGTTCTCTAGTTATTTGAGACTTAATGGGAAGGACTTGAGTAATTTATCAATTGAATTATGTTTGAGCCCAGTGTATTTTCTGAGGACACATGAATGCTTACAGGTGTAGTGTTGAGTGTTAATGTCCCTTGAAAATATTTTGCAATTAATGTTTGGCCAGAGGCTTAGTATACATTTTGAAGGTTAATATAATTGACTTACTGTTTTATTACAGACAGAGTGAAGTAAAAGTGAGTCATTACTCCAATGCTAGTGACCAGAATCCAGCTACACTCCCAAATGGAATATTGGGTTTTGGCAACAGTGCCTTGGAAAAACCATTCCAGAAAGTTTTTGAGGGAAAGAAAACGTTCAGTAAAATAGTAAATGAGTATGGAACTAAAGAGCATGAGAAGACCTTAGTTAATGAATTGATGGCCTTCTTGAAATGTAAAAAACAACACTATCCAGATGAGCAAATTCTAGAGCAAGTTCCAAATATACAGGATGAGAAGCACAAAATGCACAGTTCCCTCTATGCTGAATCTCTTAGTTTGGATTATGGAACAAGGTATGTGTAATGGCTGAAGCTTAAGTTGATGTATTAACCTAGCACTACTGTATAATTTTTCTTATCTCGCAGGTGGTGGTGTTATTTTATATGGTGGTCTCTCCAAATTTCTGCCTCTTGCTTGCACTACCTTGTGTATAATGGCACGTATGCTATTACCAGTCTTCATTTTTCCTCTTTCAACAACAGCAGCACACACTTAAATTTTATTTAAGTTAGTGATACCTTGCGCCAGCCCTTATTGTAATTATGGATTGCTTCTGATGGAATTCCAAAGCTTAGTGTCCATTAGTTACATTTTCCATGCCAAGCATTTTTTCACTGTGTGCTTTTCAATGTTTGGACATGTTCTCTATTTCACTACATTTGCTCTTAACCCTATGGTTCATGTTTCAATGTATGCAGGATTTTGATTGCCAATAATCATAACACACACATTCCTGTTGAACGTTCTCACCATCAAAACACTCCAAACTCACTGCTACGGTTGTCAAAGCAGAGTCGGTTATTGACAAGGTTAATCCTGTAAGGTCAGCACTTCTCAAGATTCATCACATTTTGACCTTGAATCATTCGAAAAGTACGTAGTAATTATAATGTTCCTCTGGGTAAATTCACTCTTCTTCCTTTACTTCCATTTAGATTAGATGGAATATGGAGATAATGACAAGGGCTTGTTCATTTCAGTAGTTAGACTATTTCCTTTTATGTGTTGTGAGTGCTTTTTAATTTTCGGTTATGAGTGGTATTCAAGATCTAAGATAGGGAAACTTGGATGTCTCTTTCATAAAATGCGATGATTAACTTTAATAAGCCTTGAGGTGGAAATTCAGCTACATCATCTGCTATTAGTAAATGAACCGCTGATTAGAAGCACTTAGATGGCAGGAGTTAAACTCATTATACGTTGATCCATATTATTGATGAAAATGCATATCTTTTTGAGGAATTGATTTTTTTATCCCATTTGCAAATGATTTATGACTATTGAAAACACATCATAAAGGGATAATAATAAATACATATTTATTAGCAGCCATAGTAGAGTTATCGACATATCTTAAATCCATTTTGGAACATAGCCCTTGTACTTCCTTAAGGTTTAAGATTCCTCCTTCGCAGATTCTTTAGCTGAATACTTAAAAAATACAAAAATATTGAAGCCTATAAAAATAAAAAGTGATATCGCATAGAAAGAAAAATCATTTATTATAAATGTTAAGTGTATATTTTGTTGCAATAAAAATAATCTCTCACACCAGGTCTATAATAATCATTGCAGGACTCATACAGTGATCCTGGTAGATCATGAAAATCAAGTTGACTTCATTGAGTGGACCATGGAGGAACCAATAAATGCAGAAAATCCCACATGGATGAAGCATCAAACAAGTTTCACGCTAAAATTTTAAATGACAGTATACAGAAGGAAAATATTAGATTTTCATAACACAGAACAGGTGGTGTTACGTAAATAGGTCAATGTATGTACAATTTTATAAATTTCAAAGTGGCAACAGCCAAGACTTTCTGAGCTGACTTAGGGCCAATTATTTTATTCAGTCCATGTCAGAGGGCAGATCTGAATCTTCATCATCACTGGGCAATTTCCTCTTCGACTGCGATTTTCTCGAAGAAGGTCCTGCAATTTGCTCAGACTCATCAGACTGATCACCCCTAGTGTCATCATCAGCATCTGCTTCCATCTGGTCTTCCACATCAGACTCTTCTTGCTCTCGAAGTGATGGGGATCTTGTGACAGCCTTAAAAGTATTTGACATATTTAGCGTAATAATAAGTTAATGGGAAGAAATATGATTTCCATATAATTAGTATGTATTAATAGTGTAGTTATTAGTGGTCATAAATTATACAGAAATGCTCTATGACTTTTGTTGGCTGTGAGAGATCCATTATGGTATCATGCCTATCAACATTTACTATGCACATGAGGGGAATAGTAATTTTTCACTCAAACAAGGCCATATTTTGGTGCCTGTCTCTTAATTTGTCTCCCTAACCAAACTCTTCATGATGCTATCTTATCGACACTTTTATAAATATTAATATATCATCACTTACATAGCCATCATAATTAAATATGTATTGTTTTATTGCAAGCATATTTTAAACCTTTGATTCAATGACTAGGCCATCCATGAGATAGTAACCTGGATCATCCTGGTCCTGTGCTAACCTAGTAAGCCAAGAAGCATTTGTCCATCAGAGAAAAGCATAAAATTTTATTTTGTGAGGAAAGATGTAACTGGCCTGTATATATTCTAGATAAAATACCTCAGACTTCATCCAGTTAGAGGTAGCGATGGCTCAATTAAATATTAAAGTAATTATAGTGTTTCACATACAGAGCCAGTCATATTGATGCATGATAGATTATTGACTAAATGAGATAATGAAGGATCACTTGGTGGACCTAAAAAGAGTAAAAAAGCTAATTTTAAGTCTAATTCACATACAAGCAGCCTCCCAACAGCTTCAAGTCATTTCAGCGTAATGTATTACAATTGTTTTTTTTGAGACATTTACATTTATTCTAAGCAGTCACAATTCATAACTACAATTTTATACTAGATCCAACTGGCATAGTTGAGCTTAAGCTATGCAAGATGAATGTAACAACCATAAAATGAAATTGAGTACTAATAGTATGTAATGTTCATGATTATTTTACCTACAAAATGAGTGAGAATTGTTACCTTTATCTCCTTCATTAAAAAAGAGAAAGAACTATCAAACAATGGGCCTTCCTTTACAAAAGACAAGAGACTAAAATAAAAACATAGTTGAAGGTCATGGCTCAGAAGCTATCGTATCTGCTTTCATGCATTAATGTTATTTCAATAAAGCCATACATATCAGGGATAATTAATCACATCGTAACAGATCATCTCTACCTAAAAGTAAGGCAAAACAGCAGCTATGCTATATCAATATGAGGGAAGAAACCAATGGAATGATACTAAGTGTCACTAAAAACTTAACAACTCTACATTATCACAAAACTTAGAGAAGGACATAAATTAAGAGCACATGTACGAACTGACTAAAATGACAATAAAATCAATGGATACAATTTTAGCTTAAACACACAGCTATGCTGGTGATTTATTTCTCAGGTACTTGAAGCCAGTAATGTATATACCTAAGTAGCACTTAATAACAAAGGTGATCTGTCCAATATTTTTCCCCCAGTCCATCATGACCTCTCCTGGTCATTGGGGGTTAACAACTCATTGAGGGTAACCTACAGAACTAAATGAGCTAAAGTGCAATTATATCAATAATGTAGTCATTATTCCTTCCTTACTAAGTGAGTTGTCCACATTAATCAATGAACTGATGACTCATTTGTTTCCTCTTGCCATGAGTTTTTATTTTTAACTTATAATTTAGTATATTGCTGTTTACTATCACTAGATTATTATTATATATAACTGGCTGCATTATGTTATTAATTGTTTTGGAAATATATGTAAATGTATGCCACTTACTTAGGGTGTAAATATTACAATTAAGGAATCATTGTTCAAGATTACAAGATAATTTAAAAAAAGACTGTCCCACTTGAGGGATGGACCTGAAAATGATAAATAGATATGAATAATTGCCTTATCATGTGTAAGCACTGAATAAGTCTAAAATGTGAGACAATAAGCTGATTTCCAATACATGATTTGCTGTTCATTTTAGGTACCATAATGTGGAGTAAGTTTGAACACACAAGGTGATTTCAAACTCTTTAAACACTGGCACGAATACTTAATTTTATCCTCACTGTTGCCTTTTCGTACAATTTAATGTGACCCTCTCCAGGAGAGATATGCTGCGATGTATTCTCTTCAATGGCAATGACTCAACACGACAATATTACCTAACTACAGAGAAAATGGTAAGTGCCAGTGGTGTTAAGCCTACAAACTCATCCCATGTGTTTGGACTAACCCCACGTTGGAGCACAGCCATTAAAATAGCAAAATGGGCAAATCTTAACTAAAAAATCTAACTTAATCTCTCCAATATTGAAGTCCTGCCCTCATCAATCTTAAATTTGTTATCAATTATAGCATCTCATTTAATTTCTCCTATTTTTACTCCACATTCAAAGAGCTCAGCCCTCAAAAGGAATCCTTTAGCCAAAAACTAGCAAATCAGGGATATATGATGTGATTTTCTTTTTGCTTATTAAAATAGCAGTGCAATGAAAAGGTTTGAATGATAAAATCAGAATAAAATCCATTTCACTTAATGTCCAGGATTACTCACAACTGTTTATAATGAATTTTTTTCTGGAGGAAAAATCTCCAGTCCATTGTAGAGGTATACTATATTTATGTAACTGTAAATTGATCCAATCATTACATCTGCAAGACTGGGTGAGATTCACACGAGTAGGGATAAAATCAAACTATATACTTAACCAGTACTTAAGATGAATTTTGCTTTTCTTGCAGTGAACAGCAAAAGATTTAAATCAAGAATAACTAATCAGTAATATTGATACTTGTGCAAGGTCGAAGGATGAAAAAAGTAGTCCATGCTGAATGTAAAAAAACACAGAAAACCCTTCCCAGTTCATTTTCCTGGTTATTCCTCTAAAGCTAATCTTGTGTTTTATACAGCAAAAATATTTATTTCTAATGTTTCCATAAAATTAACCGTCTGTAGAGAAATTAAACAATTGTAGTACAGATGGTTTCTAACCACTCTTCTAGAAGATATATTCCAGTTTATATTTCTTGAGGGATTCCAGTATTCTTATAAATTATTTTGTACAGAGCAATTGTCTATTTTTATTTAATTTACAGCATAAATAATTGCCTACATGATACCTCAGTGTGAGACAGGACTCTTTCTTTTGTCATTTATAGCTGTTGTTATCATAAGTATGTACTTTTGACGTATTTATGTCTTAGTGCTTATGAATGATGAATAAAAAATGTATTTTTTCAAATACTGCTAGTCATTTTTTCATTAGCCATGTGTGATCTGGGTGACATTATTTGTCATTTTATGTCTCCTGCTTTAGTTAAAAGACTGTAATTATAAATATATATTGGTGATATCTTTTTCTGACTTTCCGGTTACAGCCAAATCTGCCAACTTGTCATAGCTCCATCAACAACAACAGTTGAATGTTATAAACAAACGATATATTCATTCAATGATTGCATCACAGCAAGCATGAAGCTTTTACAAAAGTTAATTATTAAACCATTTGAAAGGAAGGAATATATTTTGATAAGATTCCAAATGATGGTTGCAACAGAAGCGTACTAACACAAACAATATTGGGCTAGTGAGTGGATCTGAAGTCCCTGAAACGCACGGCTTAGTAATCTGTGCAAGAGAAGCAAATTTCCAGTCGGAGAGACGCTGGAGAAGTTTCTTTAGTTTTCGTGGGAATTAAAAAAAGAGAAATTTGGTTATCCACTTACATTTTATTTGCTACGATCCAAGTATTGTTGTGTCGTGACATATTCAGATTCAGTGTTCTTCTACATAATACTGTGCAAGCCACCACTAGGGTGTGTGACATGGGGTCTCCTTGAGTTAATTTTAAAAAGTTACACTTCAAACAGTTTATCTTATTTCATTTTCCTGTTTAATGCTCCACAGTGCAGTCAAGTAGAGAAAGCGTAAGTCACAGAGGGGAAAGAAAAAACTCAATATTGGAATGGAGAACGCTGGATCAGTAATATCTCTACAATGCCCATTTGGAATGAAGTTTCTCATTTACACTATTGTGGATAAATAGATCTGAAAATCCTGGAGTGATTCGGTAATCACTTTTGATAAACGAGGCATTTTATTAGCTTCTATGCTTTAGCTTACCAAAGTTGGCATATAAGGAAGCCATTGGATAAAATGGCATTCAGTGTAACACTCACCACGTAAAGAGATTATGCATGGAAGGATAAAAAATAATCGCTTAATTTATTAACTGGATTAATGTTTTGCAGGATAGAACTACAAGAATGAATAATCAAAGTGAAAAGGGACTTGGTCACAAGTTTATGTTTCTTACTCGAACTTGAATGAGCAGTGAAACCGTTTGGCTTGGAACAAAATTATATTTCTTCTTAAGTACATATATCCTGCAGGCGATAGGGAAGAAACCACAAATAATAACCTGAGAAGGAATTTTTTAAATGGACTGAGTCCTTTGCTCTTTTTACCTATTGCTGGGCGATGAAGAAAGGGCGATTGGAAGCATGGTAGGGCCAGCTACCATCTTAACTGCATAAATGTTAGAAACATCAATAAGAATTGGATTGGTGAATTGCCATCATTGCAAGCGAATGCATTTCCTGGGCGGCAGTTTTAGTGTTTGTTCTCCATGAACCGTGATTTGAGGTTCTATTTTCTTCAGCATCCTTCTCCACAACCTCCACATTAATATTCCATCTATCCAAAAAATCTCTTCATTTAGAACCGGAAACTTAGCATACTCCAAGCTGATAAAGATATGGAAAATGTCCGGATCGCGCCCAATTTGTTGCCAGTAATAAGTAATTGGAACAAAATAATATTTCTTCTCAAGTTCATATATCCAGCAGGTGAAGTGGAATAAACCACAAATAATGATCTGAGAAGGATTTTTTTAAATGGACTGAGTCCTTTGCTCAATTTACCTATGATTGAGCGATATAGAAAGGGTGATTGGAATTGCAGTCGGGCCAGCTACCATCTTAACTGCATAGATGTTAGAAACAAATGCCTCTTTTAAACGCCCATACCAGTTGCACATCCTGATTAGCTGAAGATTAAGAAAGCTAGAGTCTAATACAAAATGCAGAACTTGCTTTATATACATCTTCTAAACTGGGCGAAAATTTTGCAAAGAAAATGATAGCCAACTAAAAATTATTTGCATAGGGAATTAAGAGATAGTTAATTTACAGTCGATTGTGACATTTAGCTTATGATATAAAGGCATTATTTCGAATGCTTTCAGAAATAATGACTACATATAAATCATTTTTAAACGATTCCAAAGACCAGAGAAGTCAGGGGGGAAGTGGAAATATTTTTCGCGATTTATCAAAAAGGTTTAATAAATCGAAACTCAAAAATATGAAGCGCTGATTTTTCAGTCCCGCCAACTTTGTATTATCGAGTTGCAACTGTATATGCTTACATTTTTTCATGCAATTTTAGCATTATGTACTTTTTCGAAACTAATGTAAGTGGAAACTTAGTTAACATCGTGATGGCAGACTTCACGGCATTTGAATAAGGAACTATGAAGTACAAGTTATTTTAGGATTATATGTTATACAAGCATATTTGTTAAGAATGCTTCCACAAATAAGGACCTAAACTCACGGTCGCTTGTTATTAAACACGGCAATAGTTTGGGGGAAAAAATGTGTCCACAATTTATTGGAAAGGTTTGATAATAAGAAACTTAAAAATGTCAATTGCTGATTGTTTGATTCTGCTGACCTTGTATTATCAAGGTTCTACTGTAAATACCATCATCCATCTTATAATTATTTATGATATAATTTTCAATGAAATTATCAACACTTCTGAAGTAAATGATGTCACCAACAGAGATGATAATTTTGCAGGGAGATTTATAACAAATTACTATGATGTAGTGCACTATGCATGCATAAGCCTCCTAAACAAATGGCACGAATCTTTCATGGAAGCATTCAAACAAATCATGAGCTAATGGATTCAACAAGATTCAATTGAATCCTTCAATCATGGTCACCACACTACTTTTTTAAATCTGGAGTTATCTTTCTCACAGCATTTATTGTTTGTAACTAGAAATTAGTTTCTTAGAATTGTAACATTTTGAAAAATCCAAATCAATGAAAGTATACTTACTTGTGAGACAATTTCCTCACCACGCAGATTTTTATTCTTCAAGTTTCCAACCCAAAATGCAATAGCACAATTGTTTTTTAGCAGCATGTCCTTGACACGAAATACAAGTTGATCTAGGACACGCTTCATCACAGGAACATGGGTTGTAAGCCCAACATCTTTCTTTACCTAAACCAAAAGATAAATTTTAGGTAACATAAAATTGATAGGTCAAACAAAAATCACAAACTATTCACAAGGAGAAAAAACATGTGTTTTTCTTATTATTAATACTTAATAGTAAACTAATAATAGGACTAGTAGGAAGATAAAAGAACTTACATAAAAAGGAAATTATGCTCTTGATTCAGAATAGCAATTGTATACCTCAACATTTCAGAGATGAAAAATCATTGTGATTCTGAATTATTTTAAAATTATGCAAAATTCCTTTGCAACAGGCTTAAATGCCTGTTAAAAGTGTTGACCTTTTCCCTACATCTATGATTTCTTGGTAAATACATTGCCACTACCATAGAATTTGCTGTATGATTACGCCAACACAAAAAATGCTTCAATAGTTATTCATTGAAAACTTTAGGAGACATCAGCTTTAAAACTATTATCATTCTCAGCATCAAAAAATCTTATAAGCATTTAGGATTCTAACCACAGTATATGTTACTTGAAAATGTTTACTGAATGAATGGCGAACTTGCTTGAAATTTATTCTGACTTCTCTTAATTTCATACAACTCATCATGAATACAAACCCATGTGTAAAGTTACTTCTAATTTTAAAATGAAAAAGAATATGTAAAATGAGTCAAATGTCTCAAAACAAGTCAGGATGAAAAAAAAGCTAATAAAATGTAATTGAGACACTAATTATGAGGCACATACTCATTGGCAAATAAGCACAAAATCTTTCACCCAATTTATAAAAGCATATTCACTACCTGATCTTCTGATTGATATTCATCATTCAGTTCAAATCCTAAACATTGATAGCACATAATATCAAGAATATCAACTCAGCCCTTACCTTGCAATCACAGCAAAGATGTTGAATGTACCTAGTGCTGGTTTGCAGCTCTCGAAGAACGGTGGTAACTTTTTGAGGATGGGAACAGAATGCTTTGTCAAGGACAGGCATTCCATTACTAAGAAACAAGTTGACCAAAGAATATGATTTCTGAAAGTAAAATAATAATATTCAAAATATAGCTCCTAAGTCAACATGTATGAAGCACAGATGCCATGTTTTTTCAATTAATGAGATATATCTAATAAGCAGAAAATATTATAAAAACTTCAACCAGAACAGAGCAAGGCTCTATGAATCATTTTTTTCATTTGAGTTTTCTACCACCTCTCGAATTCCTCGTATTGTCTCTCTCTTCTTATTTCATCCAGAATCCTTACCCTCTTCACCACTGTTCTCTCTATTATTCCCTTCAACATTCCCTCTCCTTTCAAAACGTCTACCATCTATCTCTTCTGCCTCCTCCAAACCTCTGCCACTGGTTTCCTCTCCTCTCAAACCATATCCATAACCTCCTCGTTAGTCTTTCTCACTAGCCAGCTCATCCTCTCCATCCTTATCCAAACCCACATCTCAAACGCCTCGAGTCTACATACATCCTCTCTTCGCAATGACCAGGTCCCTGCCCCATACAGCACCATGCTCCATATCAGAGCTCTCACTAGCTTTTTCTTTACGTGTCTACTCAGACTCCTCCTCATCACTCTTTCCCACCTCTTTGAGTATTCTTCCTCGGCTAGGGCAATTTTACACCTTATGTCCCTATCACTTAACCCCTTCTCATCCAATATTTCTCGGAAATGTAAACAGCTCGACTTCCTCTATTATGTGCTCTCCAAACTTTATATTCAGCCCCATCTTCTTACTTCTAGAGAATCTCATCACTTTCATCTTTTAATGGTTTGTCTTCATCTTCTCTCACACTACCTCCACTAATGCATTCTTCACTGATTGTGACACCTTGGCAGATTGACACATCAATGCTTGATCATCTACAAATCTCACTGACTTCATCGGATCGCCTCCTACCTTTATTCCTACTGCCATATCCCCTCTGTCTCCAATGCCATTGTCTCAGAATCCACATTAAAAAGCCACTGATAGAGGGCATGCCTTCTGCACTCCCCATCCTATCATAGCCCATTCTGATTCTCCATCAGCTACCCTAACCTGCACCATCTGGTCCATGAATGCTGATGACTGAGCTGACGAAAAAGGTTTACCATGAGGATTAGCCATTGGAAGAAACAGGCATTGAGATTTCCCCCAGAGCATGTGGGCTATAATGAATATTAATATTGGAAGATACAAGCTATAGGACGTGCAACGGTTCAATGCTCCTACGAAGATTTCAAAATAAGGATGGTATGGTCATAGGTCACAAGAAAAGTGCTATAAAATGAAGCATTTACAATAAAGGACAGGAAATTTGAATAGAGACATTTCAAAAAGATTAGGTGAAATCCTAATTTGGAGTGTAGCAGTATTTTGAGATGCAGATAAGGAGAAGGGAGGAAAGAAAAAGCTGGGTATATACTAAAACAAATGATATAGAGATTCAAGATAGGAGGGAAGGAAACTGATAAGAGAACTAAGGAAGTGGCAAAATTAACTCATGGACATATTGAGGGGAAAGGCATGCTGTAGAGGACGAAAGAGGGGAGAATGTCAGAAGAGTACTGGATCAAGACAAGAATACTGGATGGTCAGAAGAGAGGTAGACCAATCAAAAGATTTGAACAGGTTTTAATATAGGAAAAATTAATTTAATGGTTGGTCTAATTTGAACCAAGAGATTGAACCAATCGTGAACATGAGTTATATTTTATAATTTCTTGTAAGTGAAGTTTATTTTCTGTGGGGAGAAAAGATTTTTATTAAACACTGCTTTTTTGTGGAAATGTTTCCGGTTAAAAAATATAAAATTTGCATCACTGACATATAACATCATCAAGAATCGAGAGGATGACTAAATACGAACAATTATTTGGAAAAAAAATGGATTAGCCAGTAATTAACGATTAGGCCCACACTAGTAAATAAATATCCACTAAATTATTTGAAATAATCAAATACATATTACATTAATCAACCAATTAATTTTTCTACATTATAAACTCTGTCATACTTTTGTGAATTCCACAGTCATACCAATTATTTTTTCAATATTTGCTTCCCCATAAC
The DNA here is from genome assembly GCA_963169105.1 of Ceriagrion tenellum. NCBI lineage: Eukaryota > Metazoa > Arthropoda > Insecta > Odonata > Coenagrionidae > Ceriagrion > Ceriagrion tenellum. Next base: position 114,762,141 of record OY720635.1, on the reverse strand, counting down.
AGCTACAAAGCAGAACTCAAATGCAATTTCCCTTCAATGCGTTGTAAAAAAATTACCCAGACCATTGCCTTCTTTTCTATTCCCCACTCTAAAATAGCAAAATCGTTGTGCAAAATTGAACTTAGCTAAAATAGCTAAATCAATTTCCTAAGAACAACTCTACAACATTAACTCGTGGATTTATTTCAATATTTTCCCATATAAAATTTTCAAAGGTAGGAGAGAGGAAGTTGTTAGGGGTAGTTTGGTTGGCAATTCCATTTCCAAAGAAGTGGAGTGGGGCATGACTGAACCCCAGTTACGCTGAAGGTAACTTGAGTCATAACTCACGATTTAAACCTGAACTATACTAGGCAAAAGCCAACTACTACACCCATTATACAACCAGGTACTTCTTTATTTCACACTTGATGGTATTTTTAACCTGAGGCAAAGGAAAGGTTAGTGATTTCATGTACAAATTTTGGGAAAAAAAGTTAGGGAAAATCACAGCATTGGACTTCACTGCATGAGATAAAACGTTTTAATAAGATTTTATTGACAATACCATATCATTTTAGCATTTATATTACAGCAATAAAGAGGCATATGATTATGAATAACTGTATAGAATAAATTTAAATTAAATAAACCTACAAAGAAATGGAGACCACAGAAGAAAAACACACACACAGCAGACTTCACCATAGGCTATTTTCTCAAATACACCACCAATTATTAATCTTTAACTTTCATGCAACCTTTGACTAGCCTACACTCACAACATATACTTAAATTACTGATAGGATTTTTCAATTATTGATTAAGAGTGAAAGATGTAAATTTACCTTTAGTAAGATGCTCAAATTTTTTCGAGAATCGTGAACTTTAGATATTTTCACGAGTAGGTGGATACATTTTATGACTATTTCCCACCATTCAAGTTTGGCATCGGTCACAGATGCCTGCTGAGTGGCAGCAACTTGGGAAAATTTGCTCTGTGTGGCCTTCATCTGTGTTGATCTCATCTGTGAATTTCCTATGTGCGTAGACCTTGGAGGTGGCTCGATATTTTCTTCTTTAACAACCAACTCAAGCCACGTTGCCAAAGCATGGTACACAACATGAAAAGTGGACCTAGGTGAAAGAAAACCAGTCAAACAGTAATGGTAAAGTCCACCACTATCAATATCGATTTGATAAAATTAATGACATAATTCCATCATTGAGGATATGAACTCAGGTTTTCAATGATCATGAATGACCTCAGCAATTTAATTACTCAATGATGCTTGGCAATTCAACATTAAAAACAATCATGTGATATGTGGAAATTTTAAAGAAATCTCAGAAATTACCTCGGATCAAAATGTACCAAGATGCTTTTGATATAAAAAGAAATATTTCCAGAAACACTTCAGTTTTTGACTCTAAGAAGTTTTCCAAAATCACGCTTAAATCAAAATTGACACTAATGACAAGATTGTTTAAATACTTAATAGAATAAAATTATAAAAATTGGATTGGAATTGAGTTGAAATTTAGGGATGTAGGTAGTAGAAAGGGAGACAGATTACCAGCAAACTAAATGATTAAACATGGATAGCTAAGAGATAACACAGCAATGATCAATAATAACAACACAGGCATAATGTTTCCCTTATGAACATTCAATGTCATGAGAGTGGAGTCCAGTTGGTGACTGGACAGGTTTAGATAATTCAGTTCATACCTAGGACTGGACATCAGCTTACTTTGTTATTGCTGGAAAGGTGGAGAGCCTATCAGTGTTACTACTTAAATCTGCAGCTGAAAGTGCCACTTCATCTATGACACGATGCAGTGCCACAAGAGGTGAGCCAGTAGACTCCCATTCATCTCTCTTCTTCTCTGAGCAAGAGGCCCACAAGAATGATGTCATTATTGCACCAAGAAGATCAGCCGCTCCAGTACCAGTTTCTGGATGTCCATCTATTCCAATCCATTCACGACTTAAAAAGGTTCGGCACACCTTTGCTATTTAAGAAAATGCATACGTCATCACAAAATTGGATATTCAAAGCCTACAAAGACTTTTTTAAAGCTCTTATATACTCAAAGTACAATTAAATGAACAAATTTCACATCTTACAAGAGCTGAAGGACATAAATGATGAACAAATGCATTATGTATTTAAGCATAATAAACCAAAACATATCTGCACAATGAACAGAGAAGCAAACCAATTCAAAATAACAATGAGGATGCAAGAAGACTCTTATATTTTTACTACCATAATGTTTTCATCTCTTCTGAAAAATAGCAAGCTCATGAGTGAGGACTACATTATGTTAACCAATTAAATCTAGGAATGTTTTCATACATCAGCAGCAATCCAGAAAAAATTTGCATGTACCATCAATTTTTGTGAGTGAAAAACAACAGGCTCCACATTTATGTTCCTGTGATGATCATTAGATAACTAATTAAAGTCATCCCTACCACATACGCCAGAAGAATAAAACACTAACCAAAAATTAATTTGTGTTTCCACTCATATCCAAATCCTCATTGTTTGCCTTTCTCACCACCTAGCTCACCCTCTCACTCCTCCAAACCTATGTCTAAAACACCTAGTGTCTACGTATAACCTCGCTTGGAAATGAGCTCGGCTGTAGAAAAATATATAACTTATAGAATGTAGAAGATGTTGTATTACTTTTTACCACGTTGATTAAAATTACATGGTTAATGTGGATTATATTATAATCCAATCAACATAATTCTACAAAGAAAACGTGTGCAGACTTTCTCGATCCCAAGAAGTATGAGATTCTTTCAAAACTTTAATTCAAGACAAGACTTTCAAAGAATTTCAAGGAAGATAAGAGTTCTAACCAAGCTCTTCTCGTTGAGTGAGGCGAGACTCTGCCAACAAAGTGGCCCGATGGATCAATGTAACCAAGGCCACAGCAGCAGGCAACCTCACCACCCATTCAGCAAACCGGGCAAAATAAGAGCAGGACTCTTCTGCCAGTTGTACAGCAGTCATGCTCGATTGGGTTCCTTGGGTGGGTCTCCTCACTGCCCCCAAACGCCCCCCAGTCACATTTAAAGCATCTGTGAAAAATAGAAAAAGACCAATTTTCTCCAATATATCATCATGTCTTTTCACTATCAATAATAACTATTTCCATCATTTTAACTTACTCCCTCCAACATTTTCAACAAGAGGTTTCACTATTATAAGGTAAGACAACTATTGACTGAGCTCCAGCATTTGCTGTTCCATGACATGGTTACCAAACCTCAAACACATTCACTGCCCCCATGTTTCTTTTTTACTTCATTTTTCTTTCTTTTTATCCATAACATTACATTTGCCATTATTTAATAATAATATTATTTATTTTGTCCAGAAGGTTCGTTAATACAAACATAGGATAAGTCAAGATACAATAGACAACATAAATAAGTAAACAATATAGATAATACAGAGCATAAACTTCCTACCTAACTTTCTAAGAATTCATCCACAGAGTAAAATGGGTATGTAAGAAGGAATGCTTTTAGTTTCATTTTAAACATAATTATATTACCTTCAGATTTGATAATGTTAGGGAGGTGATTGTTGAATACACAGCCAACATACGCTGGTCCTTTGCATACATTGCTAGATTGCGGGTTACAGTCCTATAATCATAGCCGATTCTAGTATTGTAGTGATGAATATCCTTGTTAACTTATAAACCCAAATTCTGCTCTTTAACGTAAAAGATGGCATAGTAAATGTATATGCAATACAAAGTTAGGATTTTATCTATATATATAAAAACGAATGTATGTCTGTGTGTCTTGTATGCATTACTACACCGTTGATCCGATCGCCAAGAAACTTTAAGAAGTTGTTGAGTACACTCTTGGGAAGGTTTCGAAGGTTTTAGATATAAAAATATTTTAATGCCCCCCCCCCCCAAGGCCCTCTTAATCTTTCGAATACTTTTCGCGCAACAACGTCCGACGGGTAAGCTACTAATCCTAACCTAATTTTTCAAATTCTAATAAATTTAAAAATAGGATCGTTCTGAAATTTTTCCGAGTAATAGTTTAAGGCAGGAGAAAAGTTGTAGGCTACTTTAAAATGATCTCAGGGTCCATAAAGGGCCCAAAAAGGGGCCCTTAGGTGGTTCATTGTACGTATCGGGTTTTGTGCAGTGGTTTCATTTTTTACTTTTTAAAATTATTTTCGCTCAAGATAGAGAGTTGGAATTTTTTTATTAAACGTCTGAAAGAATGAAGTTTTTAATTCTTTCAATTAATTTTCCTTTTCACTTCGTAATTGACTGAAAATTGCATTTTTAGCTGCAGAAACACATATTTTTCTGTGAAATCAACAATACCATATTCGCTTGACAACCAGATTTCGGTCATTGCTGTTGGAATTCATATTGCTTAGTTGAGCCGATTGGGAATGCTAAGCATTATGATTTGTGCAGCGGTGAATTATTTCGCTTTTTAAAACAACTTTAACTAAAGATAGAGAGTTGAAATTCATTTTATCGCATACCAGAAAGCACGATACTACTAAAATCATGCCCGAAAGAATGAAGTTTCTCTCTTTTTCAATCGATTTTCTTTTACGCATTTTCCTTGACAACCAAATAAACAAACAAAAATAAACATAAAATAAAATCTTAATTAACGAAAATGAACATCTGAATAGCTACTCAACAAGTAAGTACTCGAATTATGTACTAAACTATAATGTTCTTTTAGCCTGGCTGTGCAGGTAGTATGATTACAGAAATGGGTTTCAAAAAATTGTCTCTCTACTCTATATTAAACAAGTTTTACAAATTTCATTGTTCTTATTTTACCATGTTATTTTTTATCATTCTGTCAATTTTTCTGTCATTTGACTTATAATTATGTATTATTTTTCATGGGAGATATTGTCACATTGTTTACTTACTATTGTCTCACAATTGTATAGATGCTCTGCAGAAGAAAATATTAATTTAATAAAACAATTATTTGAAATGTAGTCTGTTATCACAACTACTTACTAACTCCTCACCTCTTATATAAAGAGTTTTGAAGGAAGTATGATCCCGACCAACGCCGGGTAATTCAGCTTGTAGTCTATAAAATATTGTCTACAACTGGTAAATCTATTCACACCTGCCAGGATTCTGACCGTTTTTGAAGCCCATTTTTGAAGATAGAATAGTCTCAATGTGAAATGGAAATGCCCCCAAACAACAATACTGTATTTTAATTGGCTGAAAATAAATGCATTGTATACAGATGAAGCTACTTGCATGTTTGTGACAGGTAGAATCCTCCTAAGAAGAGAGCAACCTGAGGCCACACGAGAGCATATGAAAATTAAGTGCTTCCCACTTAAGAGACTAATCAACGTACACTCCCAAGAATTTAGTTAAGGAGGAAGCAGGAATTGACCTGTCCCCAATTTTTATCAGAGGGAGGGATATGATTTTCCTCTGGTGTGGGTGGAACATCATAAAAGTAGATTTGGAACCATTCAGTAGGACCTTGTTTCTGCCACACCAAGAGACCATGTTGTTAACTTCATGTTGAGCCACTCCTGATACATTCTCAGGACAGGAAATGAGATGATTAGACTCATCCACATACAAAATCAGTTCACTATTATCAGCTCAATCTGGCAGATCATTTATATATAATAAAAAGAGCAAAGGCCCCAGAATAGCGCCCTGTGGAACTCCTTTTGTAGTTCTAAGACTGACTGAGACAACAATTGTAGGATGATCATTTATAGAAACAAACTGATTCCTTTCCCTCAAAAAAGACCTCAGCCAGTTATTCACTGCGCCAGAGATTCCATATGAGTTCAGTTTTGTTGGCAGAATATCATGGTCAACAGTATCAAATGCTCTTTTTAGGTCATAAAAAAATGCCAATGCATTCATATGCTTATCTATACCCTAGAGAACCAGATCAACAAATTTATAAATAGCTGTTTCTGTACATTTACCATTCAGAAAGCCATGCTGAGACTCAGAAAAAAGCTTGAATTTTGAAAGACATGTTGACAGTATGTAGAGCATTATGTCTTCAAACTCTTTTGAAAACACAGAGAGAAGGGCTATTGACCTGTAGTTATTTAAGTCTGTATCTTCACCACCTTTGAGAAGTGGGAGGACAAGTCTGTATCTTCACCACCTCTGTGAAGTGGGATGACTTGAGCAGTCTTCAGCAGAGAAGGAAAGGTTCCAGAAGACAATGAATCATTGACCAAGTGGACAAGAGGTGAAATTAAGTAATTTGTAATTTACCCCCTCATAATACTTCAAGGAAATTCATCGAAAACTGGGGAGGATTTAACACTGATTTTAGACAGTATTTTAAAGATTTCCTTTTCTGAGGTGGGATATAGAAAAATAGCATTAGAAATTAAAGGATGCTTTGGATTGAATGGTTCATTGTTGACTGATGGTAGGCTATTGGTCAGTTGATTTACAGTATCCAAAAGACATTGATTGGTTGAGTGATTATACCTTCACTTGACATGATCAATGGGGTTAAGTGAGTTTTACCACCCATGGAGGATGTATCTTTGATTATCTTCCAGGCTGCCTTAACAGGGTTGTTGGGAGAGGGTACTTTTTCTATGTGATATAATCTTTTGGCTTCAGAAATGGTTTTATTGTACTGTTTCTTGTTCAGTTTGTATTGTTTCATAACATTTTCACAATTGCAGGATTTCACTCTCCGAAACTCCTCTTTGAGTAGTACTGACAGAGCCCTAATTTCAGGAGTAACCCATTTTTTCCTATCCTTCTCAATAGTGGCACATTTGATTCTTTTAAGGGGAAAGTTTGGATTAAAGTGGAATCTGAAGGTGCTGAGGAAGTTGTCAAACTTCTCTTCAATTGAGATTTGGAGAAATACAGAATCAAGGCATTACCAAAAAAGACTCTCTTAAATTTAAATTCGGACACAGGGTGAGAATTAAAGCCATTCACTTGAAAAGTAACAAGTTGGGCAGTGTGGTCAGTCCAAGTTACATCAATGACTTGGGAATCACAAAGAGGAAGGCCACAAAGAATATTATCAATAGTACTTGAACAATATCTGGTTATTCTAGTTGGCTGGGAAATAGTAGGTACAATGTCAAACATACCACAAAAGTCTTGTAGTAAGGAGTTGTATGCACAGGTGGACTGCAAATCCACATTAAAATTCCCACAAATAATAGGGTAAGAGGTAGTGCCTACCGTAAGGGATAAAGTTAGGTTTGATCCTTCGCTATACCATACGTATTTTTAAGGCACTTTGCCCGGGAGTTTGTTTCACAAAATTTGTTAAGAAATATAGTTTAAAAAATTATAATAAAAAGCCAAACTCATGACTAGATATAGCCCACTGCAGGAAAAGTGTAACCATGGAAACTGAATGCAAGGGGAGCATTTGTAGGATAGAACAATACACATTTATATTTGGAAGTGTAGCAGGTGGTGTTAGGACATCAAACATATGAAAAATGGAGGAAATAGAAAATAGGAATTCAGTGAGGGAAAAGATGAAAATTAACTGCAAGGTAACAGAATGCCTGTGGGTATCACCATTTTGTTACATATAGTCATAAATGGCACACAGAAAGGGGAAATTTTGTACCTACTGATCAAGTCAGCAGCACATCACTTAGCTGCTCCAGTCAGCTCCAGAAATATTGTCTGGGGTAAAAATAATGTTCTCTGTCACCCTGAAACTTGCATAATCAGATTTTTTTAAATTGTAGGCTTATGTGTAGCAACTGATTCTCCAGTGGCTCCCAACCTAGTCCTTCCCTCAGTTGTGTGTGTAAACAAATATACTTCTAAAATAACGCTAAGTTATCTCAAATACCTCATTTCATATGGGAATAAGAGACAAGAGCAGAGAAAGATTTATGCAGAAACAAGGTCAAATGTATGCAGGTGACATGCATAGGCCAATGATTCCTTGAACTCTGTATGTCACAGTTGACAATGTCACTTTAAACTGCTGTGGTAACTAAAGCCACACATGATTAGTTTTAAATTTTAGAATCAAACTATTTTTTACAGAAAAAATGATACCTGCCAAAAGGGATTCTTTCATTTCATGTAAACACAAGAAAGAAAAAAGTTAATAAAAATAGAACATTTTCTTAAACTGACTTGACAAAAAAGAATGGAAAATGTAACCTTTCAAAAGCCGAATTCCTGGTGCACCCATTGCTGTGTAACCATTCCATGACAAAATTATCTCAATGTCTCTGAAGAGCAAATGGAAGCACCTTGCCAAGACAGGAGAATGCCCCAAAAACATCTGGGGATTGTCCAATATTCCATCACATCCATCTATTGCATCCTTCAAGTAAAAACAAAGAAAATATTTTAAAAAGAGGTCCAATTGACTTTACCAAAAAAATTCCAGGCCAGTAGTAAATTTAAAGTCAAGGTAAACATTTTGAGCTACTACTCAGCAGCATGATCTAGAACTGTACAATGATGAGGATCAATAAAATACTGCAGTTCTACAAAATAAACTTCCATCCAATATCTTAATTATAAAATCATCATAATTTTGAGAATTTTCAGTATTTCATTGACCCTCATAACACGAAAGAATTCCACCTAGCCAAGCCTGAGACTGTCACCTTTAGAAATACACACTTCTGCCCAAAAGTAAAAGATATTTTGATTAGCAACTCTTCATTCATTCAATGAGAAAAACAATGATTTTGAAATCCAATCAAAATGCTACTTAAGTAACCACCACACAATATAATAATGAAAATGGCACAAGAAAATGTTAGAATAATACCTCAAAAATTTATAATACACATTGAAAAGTAACCTCAGAACTCATTAAAGGATAGATTCAAGATTGAAACTTGGTCTTACATATTGACAACTAATTTATTTGTTTAGCAATAATAGCCAACTGCAAATTAGTGACCATGAAATAGTATGAAAATCACTAACATATTCACATCATACATTAAATTACATTCCTGGCATTATTTAAAATAACAAACTCTTATAAAAGATAAAATTTTATTTGCAATGACATTGGCATACTAAGAATTACCATTAAAATCCATTATGATTATCTGATCATGTACAAGAAATTACTTCTCATTAATTTGGATGCATTAATCATTTTCCTATAGTATAATTAAGTATAATAAACATCTTTACTAAAAATTCACGAATCAATATAAATCTCACCTGAAAATACTCAGCAACTCTCTCAAGTTTTTCACATAGGGAAGGCAACAGAGATACAGCAGATAAAGCTATATCCTTCGACTCATGAAGATCTAGGTTCAGAAATATGCTAGTTTTCTTCACAGAATAGCTGAAAGGAGATACTTTACCAGCATTGCCTTTACTGGTCATTATTAAAGGATTACTAGGTAATTTATGCTCCAACTTGAGGGTATATTCTTCTAGCAGGAACTTCAGCTCAGGTGGTCCTAGTTCCGAGGGTCTTTGGCGACCATTCTAACAGAATGAAAGTAAAACAAAAAACATTTAGCTATGGTTCACAAAGGGATGCCAGTTGGTAGGCAAAAAGTTTTAATGTTTTCTACTACATCTAGACCACAACACTACAAGATCTCGCATGATTTTAATGGTGAAGATAGAACTTGCAATTTCTCACTAATAAATACATGGTTAAATTTCAACTTAGGTTTTAATGTTCTACATCAGGTTCAGCTACATACAAATTACATCACTTAGCACATCAAAACGTAGGTCAAAATAAATCTATTTACTGGTGGAAATTTGCAATTTCCATCCTCATTACATTGAAATTCCACCACATCAGGCCTGATACTTCTCTTTCGTGCTTTTCTATGAAACCACATCATTAGAAACTTCTACCTACTATCCTGCGCGCCACTACATGGGGGTGTGGCAGTGTGTGTTAGGACACCAGCCATGTAAAGATGTAATGGATAAGGTTTAGGGAGGTCAAATGGTGACGTGTATTACAGGAGTGTATTTAGTGGAGCTCAGTTTTTATTGTAGTCACTTATTGCGCACGGAAAGAATGAGTTTTTGTACCTATCTGTTCGGCAATGCATCCACTTATTTGATCATTTCCTACATACCAAGAGATGTAGTAAGGCATTGAGATAATACTCTGAGTCACTCTGAAACACACCAGTTCTGTTATTCTCAAGCAAGCTAAACCTAGCATGTAGCCTCCAAGTCTCTAGGGGCTCCCACCATAATCCCTCTAAAAGTTGAGAGACACTATATGTTCGCACTACAATAGTTAAATGAAGCGAGCAGCTTTTCTTTATGTTTTGTTAATTTCTTTTGGTTAAATCTTCATGATCAGGATCACAAATGCTTGAGACATATTTGAGGTGTGCCCTAACCAGATCTCTATCTTACTTTTTCATCCAAGGACCTTCCTATTATACGCATTACAAAACCTAGTTTCATTAATGCTGTGGTGCATATGATTTGTAGGTGTGTTCCCCATGATATATTAGAAGGTAAGGTAATTCCAAGATATTTAACTGTATCTGAAGATTTTATGTTCACTCCACACACAGTGTAGGTATGGCATTTGTGTGATGAGATTACACTCTCCAAGGAATCCACTAATGTATTTTGTACACATTTTCAAAATATACATATTTATACAAATAAATATACATTATGTTTACGCAGTTATTTCACATCTGCAACTTCAATTAAATTTACACATCTGTTACACCCTTTGTATACAGCCAAAGTTAAACGAGTCTAATGTATTGCACCTAATGGTTAAAACACCGGAGCTTAGTGCAATGAGACAATAGGAAGGTCATTTCACTGAGGATTCACACGATCACTAACAAATACTTACCTCAGCTGAGAACTGACCAATGACAAACTCTTCACGCAAGAGAATGAAAACTTCTACGTCTAACTCTCTGAAGAAGGGAGCCATTGCAGAGAGAAGTTGCTCACTCTTGTGGACTTTGCTGCCGACTCCCTCTTTAGGATTCTCATCTGCATCTTCCTCATCTCTTGCACCACCATCTTCATCCCTCTCCTCTCCACCACTTTCGCCTTCATCAGGGTCCTGGGTTCCCCCACCAAGTGACATTGGCAGCTGTTTCTTGCCTTTCTTAGATCCTGGGTTAGCTCTTTTCCTGATTTCCAAACAGAATAAAAGAAACTCAGGCAAATAAAAAAGATCTGAAGCTTTCCTGGATCATACAATTAACATAGAATCTTTGAGTATTCCACTTCATCCTTTCCTCCATCGCTGCTCACGTTTCATTGATTGAGTCGTCCATCAAAACATCTGCAATGATGGAGAAATTGATCTGGAATATCGAATGTCATCACAAACAAATCACTAAAAGTGTACTGGAATGAAACAAGGCTGCTGACACTCCCTTTCTGAAAATGAGGGCAAATAAAAATCTCTATTAAGCTTTGCTTTGCCTTTTCCCTTTGTGTGCTTTTTTTCTAGCCATAGGAAACAGTTTTCTGTGATTGATTTCAATAAATGCAGTGTCACTGACCACCTGGGTAGTTACCGAGGATGATGTTATTATGTGAAGTTTTAACGAAATAGTAGATTCCATTGTATCACAAAGACTGCCTTTGTGGCTTATGAGTTTAAATTACTTTGGCCTTAAATGGTGTGCACAAATGAAGGGCTTCCATCATCATGAAACAAAATTCACTTCCACGAGAGCATTGTAAATGCACATCTATGCTGGCAATATGCCTAGTGAATAATAATAATATCTTTATTTGGCCAAAGATCTGATACATTGATATGAAAAAGATATAAGGCATGCCATATTCATACATACATATATTATGCACAATTAAATGTTTTAACAGGCAGTGTCATTGAGGTATTCCTCAATGGAATAGAACAAATTATTTTGTAAGTACCTTTTCAGTTCTGATTTAAAAGCATTGATGCTTATTATATCTTTTACACACAGTGGTAATTTATTGAACAATTTTATGCCCATTTCTTTGGGTCCCATTTTAACAACTCTTGTACGTACATAATTGTAATGGATGTCATTTTTTGTCCTTGTGTGGTGTTGGTGGAATACACTGTTCACATCAAAATTAACAATGTTATTCTTCACATACATGATAGTTAGAAATAAATATATACATGGCACAGGAAGAAGATTTAGGTCCTTAAAAATTGGTTTACTGGGGGATCTATTACACTTCTGGGTAATGATTCTGACAGCTTGTTTCTGAAGTCTGAATATTTTTAAAGACAAGTGGGTAGATCCCCAAAAGAGAAGAAAAAGTGAATAGTGTAGTGAGAATATATTTCAAGCTTTACGGTTCCATGGTATTTCCCTCCACAAGTGAATGGTGTTCCATAAGGAAACGCTACTTTATTAACCATTTGAGTGTTGTTGTGTAGGTGATAAATTTACTTACCTTCCAAAACGTCTTTTACTAGTCACAATCAAACCTAATTGTTTTTTTTTTAACTTATATTACATTCAATTTGAAGGTAAAATAGAGGGAAAAGTCCCCAGAGGAAGACCCAGGAATAAGTTCATGGACCAAATAAAGAGGAAAGTATGTACATAGGAAGAGATACCAGGAGATAAGGGAACTAGCATTAGATAGTGAAGCGTGGAGGTCTGCAGTCAACCAATCTTAGGATTGAACGACCAATGATGATCACATTCAATGGCTTCAAAGCATTTTCTCTTCTTTCAAACCCAGTGAAAGCAAAACTTGTTCATAGATTTCAATCAGGTGATGTTGCATCGCCTCACTACTTCAGTGCCATCCACTATCAATGCGGGAGCTAATCCTGTTTGCATACCAGCCTAATGATGGAATAATGGCATCTAGGGGTGCCTCAACCCCTTTGAGTCATGACATTCAATCAAATTTTAATTTCAACAAAATATTTCCATAAAAAATATAGGATTTCTTGTGGTTCCCTCCTTAAATTGGTGCAATATAAAAATTTACATTGCAACAAATTATGTGTTCACAAGACTCAATTGTATATCCATAGCTAACTAGACATTTAAAATATTGCAATATTGCTACTACCCAGATATCAGGGGTATTTTTCTTTTGACAGCAAACATGATAGAAAGTACACAACATTACTTAGCATACTATGACAGAGACTCACAGAATATACCAAAAATAAAAAAACAGCATTACGTAAGGAAAAAGCAAGTGTTTGAGATTATATAAAGAATGGTAATGGCTAATAAGACCACCACCCATAATTAATGCCACTATAATTTATGTATTTATTTAGTAACAATTGTGATGATACTAAGGAACAATGCCACTTAAGACTAACTGCATTATGATACTAGGAAGGTCGACCTTTCATTCAACTTTTCATTCAAATCAATCAAAAAAAAACTCTCAATGGAGGATTCACCTTTTGTTTTTCCTTGGTCCCTTTTTTCCATCTTTTCCCCCCGATGCAAAGGAAGGCACAGGAGTTGGGCATAAATACTGACTTGCAGGAGGAATATAACCAGGGAGCTGAGGTAGGCACTCTGCCAGAAGGCTGCGAAGCTCAACAATATTCATCACTCGCTTCATAACCTAAAATTAAAAAGAGCAATGAAAACTGCCATGAATTGCCATCCCACAAGTTAACGCTATATGCTGGCTTTATCTTAAGTCATGAGACATTTAAGGGGCAAAAATTCAATTTTCATTTCTCAATGTGTTCCCCTGAAAGTTTCATTAAAATGAACCAACATCATTTGCCCAAATCCAGAGCAATGGACCCAAAAAGCCCTTCTCTTCAGCAAATCCAATTGACCTCAAGGTCGAATGCCCCTGGGGCAGCACCATCACGAATAACAGAGGTCACTGCCAGGGCCATTTAGCAGCTCCATGACACCCTCCCATGCCCACATCCCACTCACTTCTCCAGGAAATCTTAGTAGTATAAAGGCTGATGGCCCCCAAAGCACTGCGAGCCAAATCCTTACATTCACAGATCAAGATATTTTTTGCTTTAGTGTTATCACTGTCACCCTCAAGCATCAATATTTGAACGAAAAATATCTACGACACATTTACTGCAACAAAAACACATTTTTTCACAAATATTTCATTAAAATAACTTTCAAACAACAAAATTCAAACTTTTATTCATTCTCCATTACTTCACCAATGAGTGATTTAAATTTTATGTATATCACACCATTTATAATTCATAGCTATAAATGTAAGCATTTCGTTACTAAATAAAATTGATAATTTACAATTTTTCCATGCTAGTCAGCACTTCATGACTTCTCTTCACTTTTGATGAACTGCTAGTACTACTTTAAAGTTAGGGAGGTATCACCTGTGACGCAACAACAAGTATTGATTCTGAGAAATTTCATGACCTTCCAATGCACATTTTGTGGGCTTAGATGGTACCCAAGGACAAAAAGCCCATTTCAATAAACCCTGAAAGAGGGTAGATCTTGAGGAATGATAGTCACTTTGGACCAATGATCAATTATTTTAGGGAAATTTCACTGTTCATTTCAGAGCCAAGTGGACTGCTGATAACTGACACCACGGATATAGGATCTATCCTAATATGATAACTCCACTGCATTCTCAAAGGATTATGAAAGTAAAAGAAACTATTGATTTCATTGAAGGAGCTTTGTGGGAAAAGGAAGAAAGAGGTGTAGCGGCCACAAATAGGAGATAAATAAGCTCAGGACATCTTGGATACATCAACATTATGAAGATAAGCCAGTATCAATAGGTGCACTCTCAGTACATTTCATAAGACCCCAAAAATATCCTTAACCCTTTGAGTAGTACAAACGTACATGTATGTCCTCGGGCCTCCTGGCCATCTGGAGTACGATCGTACATGTACGTCCTGTAAGCTTGAGCTAGAGCAGCAAAGGCATACATATACGTCTCCTTTTCAGAAGCATAGTAGCACTTGTCGCCATCTATGCCATAGTCTGGTGAGCATAATTATCACTATAAAGCATCTCTGAAGAGTGCTACCATCTATATTATAATACTAGCCACTACATTCTCAAAAAACTCACTCCTGGGGGTCAGCAAGCAGAAAAAAAACTCACTACTCAAAGGGTTAATGTTATCATAAAAAATAAAGCTTGAGTTATATTGGCCTAATACCCTCTGGGTTATTAAACAAGGGAAGACTGTAAGTATGTAATAAATCCTTGATTTATAAGCATTTAATTTTATGGAATGAACTACGTAATCCACACCAGCTCTGGGTGAATGTACAATGTTCTTCCCTAAATGAGCATGCCAATTCATTTAATACCTAAACCAACCAACCTTTTTCCTTAATAAAGCTCTGGGTGAATGTACAATGTTCTTCCTTAAATGAGCATGCCAATTCATTTAATACCTAAACCAACCAACCATTTTCCTTAATAAAGCTCTGGGTGAATGTACAATGTTCTTCCTTAAATGAGCATGCCAATTCATTTAATACCTAAACCAACCAACCTTTTTCCTTAATAACACATCCTTTTGGTATGTGAATGCATTAATAAGTTCTACGAACCAATTAATGGCAAACACAACGGATGATAGTAAAGTCCTTTGTTCCATACAGCCTAGAGCAGCAAATTCCTCAGAGATAGACAATCCATCACTTTCATTTTGTTCTAACACTTTGGGAAGAACAACTCCACATCCAAGTAAAGCATCAATGCTAGACAAATCTCCCTCTTCCAACCGGAACCGAAGAATACGCATTAGCCGTAACAATGGATTCATCACCTCTAGTGGACGCTCCACCCTGTATAATGAGTACATTATGTAAATTACAGAGCATTCTTCATCATCCAAGTATATTGCAACAGTTGAAAAATATCATGCAAGAAGATTAACCCTTCTACTCCCAATCTATTAGCCTTCCATATGTTTGCAAAACCTGCAACTGACTTGACATTGTTATACATTTCCATGTTAATTTTTATCACCTTCAAAATGCAATGTAAAAGCAGGAGTTTCACTATTCAAGGAGATTTTTTTCCTCCTTACAATTACCAACATTAGAGGGTAGAAAGAAAAGAGGACAAAAAGAAACGAGCTTAAAAAAAGTATGTAGATATCAACCATTTAAAAACTTGGGAGACAGAAAAAAATGTCCCTGCTAAAACATTGATAAGAGGAGTTTTGAAATGAATCTTGGACTCATTTGAAAACTGGTGACTTCAAACTATAATGCACTCATTTACCAACAGTGTTGAGAAGCCAATTTATGGTGAAGTGAACCATCTTAAGTAGGGATAACCATACTGTACTAAGTTGCTCTCAGTTGTAATAATAACATATTCTCATCCACAAAATTATAAATTGAACACAGGTAGATGAAAGAAAAACTTCTCAATATTCAATAACATATGTAGCAACAGGGGTGCCGATCCCCCTCAAAAGCTATAGTGAAACCCCCACCCCCAAATTCATATTTCCCCCACCTGCCTAAAATTTGATTATTCCTTCTGGCTTTCTTGTTTTACATTTGAATAATAAATACATTTTAATAATAGTATCATTAAAAGGTAATGTTAAAAAAAGAAAATGATTATAAGTTAGAACAAAAATATTAATTTCTATCCTAAAAATCCCTTCATATCTTTTTATGTATAATATTTAATTATTTCCTTCTTCAGTGAAAAAATTTTTCCAAATATTACCCACCCCCCTTTCCCCAAAAAAATATTGAAATTTGAAAATGCCTCAGATTGTGTTTGTCACTCTCATCGTCAGAATTTTAATATTTCATTTATTTTTCCACCTTTGTTATAAAAATAACTTTTGCAAATCCCCCCCCAATTTCAACGGCACAACTTTCACCCCCTGTAGGCATCCCTGCATAGCAACAAAACTGATGACAATGAAGAAGGCAACAAAATAGCACAAAACTCACTTTTCATCCACAATTCTTCCTCCAAAACTGACACGAGGGCCTCCAAGCCTCTCCTCTCTTTGGTAAACTAATGGAGTAAGTTTCAATGCAATTGGGTTCACTAGATCTTCATCCAATGCAAATTGTACAGATAACGGCAAATCGACAGGCCTGTAGAATAAGAAGACAAATAATTACATCATGGACTAAAAATGAAATTGTCAGTAGAAATAAAATACATACTCTAAACTACCTATCATGTTTTGAGGTAAAAGCCAATAAAAATGATAATCAAAGAAAACCTATTGAAACACAGGAAAAGTATTAAATCAAGATAAAAATGAGCTCACATTAAATAAACATCAAATTACTCACGACTCAAAGTTAGAAGTGCTTTCATCAATAAAACTATCTTGAAAGTCATAAGTCATTGTCTTCGTTATCCATTCCTGGAAAGATAAAATGAAATAAAAAAATCAGTCTCCTCATCCAATGAAGAACTTAAGAATGTACACCTAGGAATAGATAGACAGAAAGGCCAACAATTATTGTGATGATCTGGAAAACCATTTAGGAAAACATCCAATCCTGGCAATGCACCTTTACATAATGCATAGATTAGTTACATATTTCATGGAGAGAACAGATTGCAAATACAGGCAGAAAAGAAGAATTTGCCATAACAACTAAGTATTGTTGGCATCACATGTGAAGAAGTGAACTCGGTAGCAGATTAAGTGAAAAAACATACATGTCAGCAAGATCAGCAATAATTCTTACCATGAACTTTTCATCTAGGTCAGCATCCATAGCCATGCAGGAGAGCTGATCATAAAGGAGACCAATTATTTCGGCATAACAACCACATGTACTCAACACCAGCTCTGTTCATTGAAAAAAATGAAATGATGATGAGCTGATTTTGTGCATGATAAAGAGAGATAGAACTACTTCTAATAGAAAACAAATTTTCAATAACTATTTAAGTGAAAAATCATCTCTTGGTTTAAGTATTGAGCAATAAATATGTTTCCATATAAAGCTTCTGATACTAAGCATCATTATATTTTATAATTTTATGGGAACATGTGGTAGGTAAATCATTTAGGTTCTTATACGATGCCAATATTTTTACAAAATGAGTTCTTTTTCTTTTTTTGGCAGATGTTCATGACTATTAATCCAACAAAAACGTCAAGTGATTCAGTTAACTAAAAGCACCCAACACTCACTGAAAACCTTTCAATATGGGAGACTTTTTACCTTTTCAACCTTCTCAACTTAGATTTAATTGTTGGAAAGAATTTCAAATATCCATCAAGGAAACACTAAGAAAAATTGATGGGAACAAAATTAAATGGTTAGAACAGCACATACTGTAACATTCATTGTAGACTGCCCAGACTTATTCCCTGAATGAAATGAAGGTGCCTTTTGTGCCATCTCAAAATCAGATGGAACAACTGTGCTCACAATAACCCAAAATTATCGGTTTACACACAAAATTCAAGGATAATTCACAGGTTTCTCACAGTTATCAAAATTCACAGCTTATTTGCAGTTCTCAAAGAAGAGTGGCCATCACTTTATATCTCTCAATGTAGATTACAATATTGAGTTCATTTTTGGACAAGGTATAAAATTTATAATTCCAACCAAATCATAAAACAGGCAGGAGAGATGACCTCAGAATATTCCCATGCATACCACTATATGAAGGCACTATACTGTCTTTTTTTAGATTACATAATAAATAAAACAAAATTATCCAGCAAAATAATTTTAACAATCATCAATTCTAGCACTAAAACACCAAATACAACCGTCCAAGGTCTAAATGAGATCTGCATGAAAACCATTGAAAAAATATGTGCTTCAACATTAAATTTACAGGAATGTAGTAACAAGAAAATTTAGCCAATGAAATATAATACAAACCTAGGAACATCACAGCATTGGCAGCTTTGCTACCAGGAATCAGTGACTCTTCACTGCCTTGTGAACCAGCACTGCTAGCACGAGTATTTGCCATTGAAGGTCCTCGTACAACCATATCACATTCTGATTCCACTGAGGCCATGTGTTTTACTGCCATTATTGAGGTGATTACACCTTTCCTTTTCAACCTTAATGACATAAATGTAAAACTCAAACAAAATTCAACACATGCACAAACATGCATTAACCCTGTGAATGCCAGAGGGCTGATCCATATGGATAAAAGCAAAGATATAATGGGCCGATCAATTGGCCACTTTAATCAATAAACTTTACTATAATTATTTTTTTCCTAAATAAAAAATCAGAAGAAAGAGCATAATTACTTAGTGCAACATATCTAAAGGGTCTAAGGAGATTCGAAAAAAAATTAGGCCCTAAAATATTATACGTACATAAATTTTAAAATAAGGAGGAACAATTTCATGCAAAAAAAAGCCTGGCATTTTTCCCCATAACCACTCATTGAGGTTGGAAATAAAAGACTTTAAAGATTTTCTAACAGTGACTTGTGAAATATATACAAGCAAAGGTCATTTTGTTTTGAGCATATACAGGATAGTCATGCCCTCAGCAGAAGAGGTTGCCTCAACAATAACTCCTAGAGTAAGAATGTCCGAAAGTTGGAAAAATTGCTGCCTCATTTTATGTAAAGCCCTGGTTACATGATACATTAACCCATATGAGTTAATGTGCGAATGCATGAAAGGAAAAATAGAAACTGCTCTATTTGGTTCATGCAATGGTACATGAACTTGTACAGGTTAATATATCGTGTAACCAGGCCTTAAGACTCATTAATGCATTCCAGAGAAACAACTAGCTGCATTTGTACTCAACCCGAGAGAAATTTAATGCCTCATGGTGAAGCAGCATTTTAATATATCTTGCACTCCTAAATATAAAAACTATGAGTTTTTTTTTAAATATTCTATAAGGTCTCCAACTTACACCACATATATGCTGATAATCTTTCACATTACAACATCACAATAATCAGCTTGCTTAGGCTTCACAAACATATATAGTTAGCATGACTGCAGAAGAGACTCAATTTTACGAAGTCAGCTAGACCAAAAAATCTGCACTTCATACTTACGAATTTCTTCTTTTCACTCCTTTTCAATGTATTACACATGGTATTCATTTTTGTTTCCCCTAACCATTGTGGCCTTTCACAGCATGTTAAAACAAGTTTCGGGTCATCACTTGAGAAAGCATTCTTAAATTTTCTTTTTTCTCAAATGTTCATTCAAAAGCATTCTTAAAATACCTTTTCACAAAAAAGAATCCTAAAATATATATTATTTTGCGGCTCCTTTTGTATTTTCTTTTAAGTATGTGGTCATGGATTGATGAAATTTCATCCTGTTTAGAAAATGTATAAAGTTGAAGTTTTGCATTAAATTAAGTGTGTATTAAAATAAACTGTATAAGGTTTTCATTTTCTTAATCCACAGTAGACAGTCAGTAAAGAGGAGCAACTACTATGGCCACTTGTTTCTAAAATCTACGTAGTTATGACGATACCTGGTTCAACCATGCTGCAAGTCGCTCACTTTATCGGGCAATCAAAGTTATGAAGAGCATGGACTCAGCCCATTTCCAAAATTTTCCCTTTCAAATCATTACTTGTGAGATCTTCCATATCATCTGCTGAAAATGCAAACTTAAGATAAAATATTATTTCATTCCAATTACTAATTGCTTTACAACAAATGGGGCATAATTCGGCATATTTTCGACATTGCCGTCAGTTTATGATATGCTTCGTTTTCGGTTCTAAATGGCAAGAATTTTTTGGATGGTAGAACAAGTAATAATGTGAAGGTTGCAGAGAAAGAGGCCAAAGAAAATATACCTTTGCCTGTTGGTAGAAAGAAATTATGCCATCTATTTCAAGTCTTTTATGCCTATCTATTGCAAGCCATAGCTTGTGAAGATGGTGATTCACCTGCTGCTTAGGAAATGCCTTTGCTGTCAATAATAGCAACTGCTGATCCAGTTCTCATCGATGCTACATCGCCCATTGAGGTTAATGAGCAAATCATAAACATGCTCCCAGGTCTATTTTTACTTTGATGATTTGTGCATATAATTCTGCTCAGTGAAAAAAATTATTAGATTACAAAATAATATCATTATTTTTTATCTTCACATGCATACACCTTTTTGCCACCATCATGCTTCATGGGTGTCTAGGGACAATTAGAACACTATTTCATGAATTACTTTCTTAATTTACCCATTTTGATGAGCTCAAATATAGAGTTCATATAATGATTCCATATTTAAATGTGATTACTGAATCACTCCATGATTTAGGAAACTTTTTATCCATTATAATAAGGGTGAAAGAGAACTTCATCTCAAATGGACAATACTCAGATTATCTCACTCCAATGCTTTCCATGCTATTAATTATTTTCTTTCCCTGCTCTGATTTACGGCTAATTTTCCAATGGTAGTATGACTTTGTGCTAAAAATATCAGTCTTCTCTCTCAATTGTAATGCGGCCTTGAATACTTGTCAACAGAGCAAAGACTGGGCTGGATTGGGTTGGGAGCTCATGAAATGATAGGAGGAAGAGAGTACAGGATGAGGGTCTTCCTGCCTGCAGCTGAATCTGCGTGATCATGTATATATGACTCATGAAAGTTCTTTCGCCAAAAGACGGATAATGAGCAATGCTAGGAGGTTGGGGACACATGATTTGGGCATTGAGAGAAAGAGATATTAAACAGAGGTTTTGGAAGATGAGATCTCTCAGAATGGGATGTGAGGCAGGAAATACAGGATCGGAGGATAGTTTGTGGTTAGACTTGATGGCTCCATATCTTCATTAGCGTAGGATCATGCAGAGTAAACCAGGATTTAGGGTTGCTCCTCCACACCAAAGTCTCATAAGCCTGTGGTCTAATCTCATCATCTGCCCTTAGAGTTAACATTTTTGCCCCACACAATGCTACACTCCATATCATCAAGCTCTTCACTAGTCTCTTCATATCCCTCCTCAAGGACCAATCATCACCTCCCATCTATTATTAAACGCTTCCTCCACTAATGCCATTCTCTTTCTTATCTCATAGCTTCTATTCCTATTTTCTTCTAGTGTACCGCCCAAATAATAAAATTGCTCAAATTACTTGGGCAGTACACAGGAAGAAAATGGATAAAAGGCATAAGGAGGAGAAGAGTGTTAGCGAAGAAAGGTAGTAGTAATAGAAGGGAGGTAATGATGAGGACCTTGGGTAAGGATTTAATGAAGAGGCTAGTGAAGAGCTGGATATAGAATGTAGCATTGTATGGGGTAGAAATGTATGCATATATGAGGCATATATTACATAATAGGCACCTAATTTGAATGTTTAAATTAAAGTAATAAAATTTTAAAGTAAGATATAGCTTTTTACTAAAACCGAAAGCAAAAAATCTTTCAGGTTATTATTTAATAAATTATAAGCAAATATATTATTTGAACATTAAAGGTATTTGATGATATTCAAATTCAATTCTAGAATTCGAGAAAACTAACATCCGTCCCATATCTAATTATAATAAGAGATAACATGAACTTTGGCTAAGTTAACAAGTCCATGGCTGACAGAAAGGAATTATTAGGGGTCAAGGATGAAGCTCAATGGCAAAGAGAGGGGGAAACCATGATTTATTTTTATTAATCCCTCTAATGGAACTTAATTACCCAAAGGCTATTATGAACTTTAAATAGAAAACAAGGACAAAACAAGCAAACCATATGATTAAAAAAATGTCATGCCATGATTTATCACCACACAACAAAAAAGAAAAAATAAGTCCTCCAAAGCAATTCTGTAGCTCCAAAGTTTCAAAGTAATTCTCTAATGACACTCACTGAATATTTGTGCTAGATAAATGCTTTCTAATAAGAATGGTGATGTCAGTTCGCAGTCCAGATCCATGATCCTCTTTTGAAAAAGCAAGGAAGCATAAGACATCCATAAGGTCACGGACTTGCTCAATATCCATGTCCTCCACTTTATCCAGCAATCCCTTCAAATAAGAAATAAATTACTATAAGAAACTGTCTAAGGAATTACGAATAAAAAAATCATATAAGTAATGTTTCAGTTGCAGCAATTTTTGGTCCTCCACTTTCTAAATTCTTCATAGCCTAATGTCTTTATGCTTCTCATTAGTTGCACATCCATATTAAATGCATAACATGAATGAGAAGTCATAAAAATCTTGTCATCAGCATGAACTGAGGGGAAAAATTGACAAAGTTTTGCAATTATCATTTTCTACTTTTGTTGACAAGTTTAGCATAGCAATCCATGTCATACTGAATAAGCTCTTGATTAGGAGAACGACAATCATAATGCCCACCTTAATTTTATAAATTCCAACTACCCATTCATATAAAAAAAAGATTCAATTTACACCATAAATTTGCACAAGATAGCTTCTAAGTGCTAGACAGAAACTTACATCTCTTAAGTTATGTATTATAAGCAGGACAGACTGTGCTATGTGAAGTTAATATAAATCAGTTCATTAGTGACAGAAAAATAAGTTGTAACATGAGAAAAGTCCTCACCAAGAGAAGTATTGAATGTGGAGCAATCTTTTCATAATGTTCATGAGCAAGAGTGTGAAGGGTTTTCAGCACCACATTAGCTGTATCAACTCTTCCAATGGCAGTATGCATTATCAACTCTCCAAGCACAGTGGGTCTCAGATGTTCAGCCAGATGAATGATGGACAATCTTTAAGACAAATGTACACAAATGAGTTCCAAAACCAAATATATCTGCTAACAGGCAGTACTTATGAAATCATCACTAAGTTTTATAATAAAAATATTGCAAAACAGAATTCGATACATTAAAGATCATATAGTGGCATTGGCTAAAAGAATGCTTAAAATATGAAAAGTTATCTGTGCAAAATTGTCCAGAGAGTAGCAGTACGTAACCAAGCCAAGTAAGTAACACTGCCTGCCATTTGACCACATGTTTACAACAGTACTTCTTTGTACTCCGGTACGTTAAAGCAGAAGTTAATTTTAAGAATGAGAACTATGGAATTGACCTCACATTCAGCAACTCTGAGAACTCTCATTTGGATCAAAGACAATGCTACAGTCCTGACACTAGGAATTCAAAATGAAAAAGATCTATTCATTCAAAGATGCAGATTCCCATCTGATGTACAGATTTGCTTAGATCTGTTTCCTATTGCAATGCTTTTAAAGTTAATGATTGCAAGAGATAGTCAAATCCAGTCACTGCAGAGAGATATGCCAATCATTATAGTGATATAATACAAAGATGTGAATACGTGAGGACAGCAGCTGTATGAAATGATGAGAAATTCAAATCGCAAGCATCCCATGTAGCAAAAAAGGCCAGAGGAGAATGGATGAAAAAATTATAGAAAAAGTAGAAGACAATCTCTCCCAGGGAAGAGTAGAAGCAGCTACAGAATGTGTAAAGTTAACCCAAAGAACACCCAACAACAGGCAATGTCGTTCGGAGTGAAGAGAATGAAGGAAAAGTAAAGAGATGGAAAGTATATACATTTTAAGATATCTTGAGAACAATAACAGAAGGAAAAATGAGTGGGAAGATTAAAGGGAAGACCAAGGATGAAATACATCAGGAAAATGATGAGGGCATTAAAATGAATACTTATGTATGAATGAAATGCTTAGCTGGTGTGTACGTGGAGAAGAGAGGCAGTGGCAAACCTGCCTTCAATGACCACTGTAGCTGATAATGATGATGAATCAGTTTTTCCAAGCATACAGGGAAAAAATACACCTCCAAGAAGAAAAATGAATAATTACCTCAGCCAAGCAGCTCCAAAGAGTAACAGAGCTGACTCACGACATGACAAAAGGATTGATGATACCAATGTTACTGTTCTGAAATACTCTCGCAAAACCTGAAAAGGAAATTGCAATCAAATGTACGTGCAAACAAGAGAGATTATAAATACATGTACTGAAATACTTTTACAATGCACCAATGCTGGTTAGGCACCACTTTATTTTTTTAATTCTTCCATAGGCATAAGTGAAAATTAATTCATTAACACTGCAAAGCTGAGGACTATAACACCTCATAGAATGACCAGGTGGCATTCTCAAAATTATCATATCTCAGTTCATTGCCTGTGTGAGACAAAGAGAGGAGCCTTGCCCCCAATTCCCAGATTTGTCATCTAGTTGGATTCTTGAGTCAAACTGAAGTTTATACACATTTGGGCATTGATCTAATGTCAGTACTAATATATTTGCAAAAAAGTGCACCAACTTTATCAGTGAAAATCAACATTTATTTGATTATTTCTAGCTCTTGAAGGAAGTGGGGTGCAGTTGTTAGGATGATAATAGCAATAAAAACAGCACAAACAATAATATATGTTATGCCAACGGCATTGAACAAAGCACTGCCTGCCACAAGCACATGCAGTCTTAAGCACTTCCTCTGGAAAGCACAGCTGGCAAACACTTTCAAAGAAACTTCTTGTTTCTGCCAATCAAGCAAAGCGTATCAAGCATTAAGTAACATGTTTGTGAAATTAAACTTAGTCAATTGATGACGTATCAGGGAATGAATCCTCATCTTGTCCTTGGATGTTTTTGGATGGAATAAATCAAGTCCCGCACACTCAGTCTGCCAAATTCTAATCTTCAACTTTGTTTCTAATGCAATATTTGTATTTCGTGATTTTTCAGTGATATTAGGGTATTTTCCTATTCGTACCTTTACTAATCAAATTCCGAATTCCATTTTTCAATGCCTTTATCTCCTCAGAAATACAAAAATATAGGTAAAAGAAGCAGCTAGTGTTCATGCAAGTTAGTTTATGTAGTTTAAACAAAGATTGAAATTATAAATTAAGCCATCAATCACCATTCCTTTTCAAGTGAGGCTATCGGCCATAAAGGATCCTAAACAGGAGTACGGTTTTTGAGGTAAAAGTTATGAGAAAAAAGTGTGCTGAAGCCCTATGAGGAGGCTATGTAACTCGGAGGCTATGTAACTCGGAAAAATCTCTCATGGTCCTGTTCACACGAAGAAGGGAAAAAAAAGAAAGACCAAGACAATGTTCGTTGCATTTTACCTTGTGCATTCAAAATTCAAATATACAGCATTCAAATTGGCAAGTCAACATACATAGTCTTCCCTAGTGAGAACAATTCAAAGCCAGCACTCCCTCCATCAGATAGGACATAAAACTGTGGAACCCTTAACACCTTTTCTTAGGAGCAGGCCAAACCTGATACCAGGTTTCTGTCTACTCTTCTTACTTTTCCAAAAACTCTTATGCTAACCTACCAACCCACCCAAAAATAACCCTTTACCTACAGAAAATGAATTTCTACATTTTGTAGCATGACTGTGGGAAAATGTCCTGGTATGCTGGTCAACCACCTTCATCCATCATTAAACCTCTCGTATTTATCTGTGCTCCCAAAACAGCACAATTGGCCTCTTACATCTGGTTTATAAACAATGGAAGAACACGAACACCCATGCCCTGAGTGGTGAAAAACCTACCCACGCAGGACTCTAACCCCTCGACCCTCAAATTGACAGGTGAGGACTTTACCCCATCACTACCAGGTCAACAAGCTTGAATATTGTCTTGAGTTTGGTGGCCCAACCTTCCCAAGTAGGTTTAAAAACTTTCTTACTATCCCAGAGCAAGGTCATTCATTCTAAAGTAAGTATGCAAGGGCATGTGTACCATGTCAGAGGAGGTTCACAAAGCACTACCCACTTACTTTAACATAAGAATTATGGATAAAAACCATGGTTCACACACCATTTAGTATAACTGTAATCAGATAAAAATGATCAGTAAAGTAAAATTAGGAAGCATACTCAATGACATTTCTGCATAAAAATGATCCATTCTTTTAGCCACAGCATCTACTTTAGTTCTACATCAGGACAGCTTTCCTCAGCAAGAGGAAAAGGGTTGATGTACATTTTTGAGGATGCACCACCGAGTACTCCTAGTCTAGAGGTTAAAAGGAAGTAAATTTCCCTGCCACTATCATTGCTAAAAAAAATGAGGCCGCTGCAGCCAGTTCAGACTTCATGGGATCACTACACTGAGGCAAAATTGCTGTGCATGACACATGGCTGCATAGTGAAATAATTGTTCCTGCCAACCACCTGAAAATAGCTCCCTTAAATCCCTTAAATAACAACGTTAATATTGAGAACTTACAGTTGATTGAGACATAAATGTTTTATTAAGGAGTTCTTCCGTGAGAAGTCCTTTCCTCACTTTAGCCTTGAGAAGAGCTTCAGTTTTTCTGTGGCGAGCTTTATCCTTGGGCCGGTCATGAGTTCCATTACCCGAGTCCAATAAAATAAGCATTATGAGTAGGTCCAATGGCTTGTGAGCATTGGCAGAATCCACAGCATCCAACTGCAATAAATAGCAAAGGAAAAGAACTTTTTTTTTAATTTGAAAACCTTATACAGGAGTGCTCCAATTATGTATCTGACATTTGATTGACTGACGGTGATGACAGTGTACTGGATGAAGATTCCTCCGGGTCTTAACAGTGTCAGCAACTCACATCCTAGCAACGTTTCAATGGTTGACTCATCGAAATCGACTCATCGAAACACCATAAGGAATAGCAATATGATCCAGAATCTTCATTCAACACACACACAGTGAGTAACAGATACTCTTTATTTGTATTCCAAATTTTGTGAGATTAAGATACGACTGTAAACAAAGAAGTCACTAACCAAATGACTAATACTTACAGCAGTGAGCCATGCATCTACCAACCGCTGACCACGCTGCCCCACCTTCAGCCTTGTGGCAATGGCTTCAAGGGTGAGTATCACATAACTATTCTGAGCTGACTTTGAACCAGTAACACCTTTGCTAGTGCTTGCACTTTGGCTGAATTTCTGCGAAAGTGCAACACTTCGAGATGGTGGAGCTGATGTAGGAGTAAGGTCCAAAACCACACGAAGGCGAGCAGCAACCTAGTGATAGAATATGTGAATTAATGGAAAGGTAACGAACACCAGAGGATTCAATTCACAAACAAGATAACAAGAAAAAGATCATATATTAGATTGGGCTGGTTGAATGACAAAAGAGGAAGATTTAGTTTTCAAGCTAATATTCTGGAGTAGGAAGTCCCCAAGTCTTGAAATAGATATTCACAATTGACACTCACTCTTGAAATAGATGTTCAATAATGCCACATGGATTTTAAAAGAAGTCAGATGCAGAACTTTTTGTCATCTACAGTGCAAATGCCCTTAGTTCAAGTGACCAATTCTAGTAAAACTTAGTAGAGATAGACAGCATTATAAATAGTAATCAAATCATACCCCACCATCGTCTAGTACCAGATAAGCCACATTTACTTACAAAGTTGATTCAATATTCATATCTATTTGCACCCAAGGAGTACATATAAAATAATCAAAGCTGATTCTGATTCCCTTCCAGCTGCTTTGGAAAATAATGCTCCCTCATTAATAATGCCAACAAAATCTCTTACTTCCAATGAGTTCAGGCACAGCACGATTAAAAAAATAAAATAAGATAAAAGCTTACCAATTCCAGGTCTGCCAATTCGGACTCTGATAACACATAGGCCACAATTGAAGGAAGAAACTCAACTGGAGCCTTCCGAAGAGCGTCCAACATTTCTTCACAGACTTTGGCTCTAAGCATGCTTCCAATATTCAGCTGTGACAAGACTTCCAGAATGGCAGGAGTAAGAGAAAAATTTTCATGAAGTAATTTGCTGAAAAATGAAATAGGCCCAAAATAATAAACTGTGATACATTAAAACAAATATAAATAAAGGCTAAAAGCATACAATTCACTAAAAAATTGAGTTTACAGATTTATTGGAGAGTTGAAACCATTGTGCAGATTTATTTTTAAGTCTTTCGCCCATGTTATATCATTGTTCACATTATCTGAATTAGGTTTAGTATTTAGAAACTTAAAATATAAAATTAGTCTTTGGAACAGGATACACTTGCAGCATGAAACCCAGGTAAGTAAATTCAAAGACATAAATTATCATGTGCATGACAGTTAAACATTAAACTAAATATGGATTAAGTCCCTAAGGAAACAAGTACATAATTGAGGAAAGAAACGTGACATGTCACAATTGCTGTACGAAACTAAAACACAACAAAGACAGAAACTACAGGTGCTACAGATAACTCAAAAAATGTATGTTAGGGAAAACACATGATGGAGTAAATACCTAAGACTTTCAGCAACATCTTGGTGCACATCATCAGATATAATGTGTGGCATGAAAAATATTACTTCCTGTTGAACCTGTAAATGTAAGAAGGAGAAACTACCATCAAGAAAGAATTTAAAAAGGGATATGGATCATGATTCTCTCTCTCTTTGTACAATGAGACTTAAGATATATCAGTTCTTTTCATTTTGGATGTCCTTGAAATAATGACAAAATTTATAATCACAACAATTTTAAAACCTAGAGGCTCACATGACACAAAAATGTATATCCCTTCTTGAATCTACCCTCATCATTTGGGGAAGTCATGCCTTCCACCTATGCTGAAATAAATGTCAGTATTCACTCATTCTCTTCCCTCTGTGTAAGACAATCATGGTAACAACAGCAAGGCCAATTTTCCAATCATTTGCACAAATACTGCAGCCCAAAGTCATGCACTCAGGTGCAAAGGTGTATGCAGGGAGAAATTTACCATGAAAAAATAATTTGAATTGACCAGGATTCAAACTCAGATCCCCAAATTATCTGTCAGGAGTAGAAGTCAGTTACACACTGGCTAACACAACTGACCTGCGATCAGGAGATTCAGATTCAAATCTGTCAAATCAAATGATTTTTTCATGGTGAATTATGCCCTTTTGGATTGTAATGGTAGGAACACGGACTGGCCACCACCAATTGAAGAGGCACCTCCACTACATGGGAATTGGAGAATTATCATGCCATTCACATCTCATCTAATGCATGAGAGTCCAGCCATTGCAAGAACTCATTATGCCATAGGTAAGAGTACTGAGACTTAGGGTTATGAATTTAGATGGTAAAATAGACCAATCCATCTAAATGTCTTAGGGCCCCAATTAGGAAACTTCATAAAAGCCACAGGGACAACAGTGATGAGGGTCATGTCAGACTACGAAGCACCAGAGAAAATGGAACCTCACACCTCATTAGAGGCCCGAGAAGGCTTTGATCAAATGATTTACTAGGTCTTTAAAGTACCAGATCATTAATTACACTTCACTTCTGAGATTTAATATCCCTAGACGAAAAAAGGCAGAATGAGTCAACTTACTGATTCTGGGGCAGCTTGAAGAAGCTCAATCAACTGAGTAGCCAGAGTTTCTCCTTCAACCACAAAATCAAGAAGCCTTAGTTGGCTCAAGATGAGCCGAACCCATCCAGCTTCATCAAGATCATTCCCCATGTCATCCCTGCATGCATGAAACATAAATAGAGTCATTACTTTACATAAACTCCACTTAAGTAATTATCACATCCCTACAGAGAGAATGTAAATGAGGGTAAATGCGTGCAAGACTAAAGTAGTAGTTTTTAATAAGGAGAATGGGGAGAATAACTGTGTGATGAGGGTGAATGGTGAAGTAATGGAACAAGTGAATGATTTGGTAAGATGTTTGGGAAAAATGGACCAATAGATAAGGAGATAAAGAGATGTACGAATGCTGGAAGGAAAGTGGTAGGTAGCAATTGGAGCATATCAAGGAATGAGTGCCTGTCCAAGGAAGCAAAAATCGCTGTGTACAAAAGTGTACTTCTCCCCACTTTCTTGTATGGTAATGAAACATGGGTATGTCAGGATAGACATAAGAGTAGACTAAACGCCATGGGTATGAGTTATCTGAGGAGTGTTTGTGGCAAAAGTAAGATGGATAGGGTCAGGAATGAGTGGGTAATAAATGAATGTAGGTTAGATGCTCCAGTAATGGACATATATGAAAGGAGTGTGCTTCGTTGGTTTGGCCATACTGAGAGAATGGATGAGAGTCGAATAACGAAGCAGATATATGAGTGAATTGAATGGTGCGAGAGGTAGAGGTAGGCTGAGAAAGTTGTGGTTGAGGAAATTCTTAGGAGGAATATTAGGAGTCTTAAAAACAGGAGGGCAGGTATGAAGCAGTGTATGGGGGTAAATGAGGTGAAAGAGGTTTGCAATGATAGGTCAGTATGAAGGAAATTATTGACGCAGAGTTAGGTGTACACTTATGTATTTTTTAGTGAAACTTTGTGACTGTGCCTACCCCGGAAGGGAACAGCGTGATTGCTATGTATGTAACTATGATAACAACATTAGCAATACTTTGCTATGTATACTCAAATAAGAAAACGAAATCTCTGTGGAAGGTACCAAAAACTTTTTTGAGGGTGTGTGGATCACCATTTCACTAAGGTTAACAAACAATTCTTTGAAGGTAGCAGGCATGAAATGTCCCAATATTACTGAAGTACTTACACAGCCGAAAGGGCATACTCGGCAGCTTTTTCAATGATAAATTTAGCTATTCTTGATTGCAAGTTAAAGGTCAGAAGCAAAAGTCGCACCAAGCTGTCCTGCTGCACTGATCTTGCCATTGCGCAACTCTCTGATGTCTGTAAGGGTAAAATTATCAACGTCGTTTAAGGTACATCCAGTATCAAAACTAGGCGCGAATTAGGTCTAACAGTTGTGTACTACTCACTTTGGTATGATTTAACGCTTTCTTAAGGTCCTTAGAAGTAGACACATACTTTTCAAACCCATTCACGAATTCATCAAGATTGTTAGGGTAAGATAAATTCTTTTTCAGCTCATTCTCTAAGTCTTTCACAAACATAGCCTGATCTTTGCCTGAAAATACAAGGAAAGTTGAAGAAAAATCAATATGAGAGTAACAACTCCACCTCACAATAAATTATGTCAGCAATAACAACTGAAAACACACCCAATACGAACGTATCGTCTGACTCATGCAATAATAAGCCACATTTTATCATCACTTCCTCAAAATAAGTCTTCGGTTTCTGATGCTTATGCTTAGTTTTCTTCTGCGACAATAAGCGAGTTTCCAAAGATTCTTCTGCTTTACTTGAGAAGCTTTCTTTGTTTGACGGGTCATTCTCCTTCGCTGAAGGCAGTCTTTCACGTTCAATCCCCTTCTTCGTCGGAGAGGGATTAGGAACATGAGATTGTGAAGACAAAGATGTTGATTGCACATTTCGATGACGGATCCCTGAGAACTTTCGCTTATACATGTTGCTGATGATAAGTATTTCGAATCAAGATAATATGTCAAATTAAAGACGAACAACGACTCTACGAAATCTTCATGAATCTTTCACATTACTTCACATTATGGCGCCATTCTATCAAAACATCTTTCATATTCGCTACGAAAAAATTAGCTCGCACGCAGTACTTCTTTTCGACCGCGCTACGCGCCAAGTTCGTACAGAAATTAAGGAAATATTGTTAAAACCTAAATAATACTACTTCGTGCGCCTCAAAAAATTTTCCGCCTAAAGGAAGGAAATGATGCTCTATCGGAAAAACATAATAGTCAGTGGTTGATTTACATTCATGGGTAATGTTGATCGTCTGCACCGAGTTGACCTGCGTCGGTAAAATATAAAATCTTAAACCAGAATTTACAAATGAAGGGTCGCGTAGAATTTATCGCGCACTATTACTACTCAACTTGAAGTCTCATAATATCAACCGAGGAGAGTAGACTCTCTAATATTCTTCAAATAAACATTCCAGTATTGCCTTGTGCCGCACTGCCCCCAGGCACCGCTGCTCATCGGGTGTTGCATGGTGAAGAGATGGTAAAAGGTGATCTATTATTTTATTCAAAGAGCCCACCATAACACTCCTATTAGTCAAATTTGTCTTCACAATATAAATTTATTTACAACGTTTACAACAATTTTGAAGCCAAGGACCTGGCAGCTTTAAATTTGCTTGCTCCACGTTGCTCTTTTATTCTTCATTCAGCGGTGGCGGCAGCACTGTCCAGCCAGCGAGGCGGCAGCGGATATCGAGGTTTGAGTTCCCGCGTTCTGGTAGGATTTTGTTGTTGTTCTACAATTTCGACTCTTGCCATTTGCCTATTTTGAGCGCAGATTTTATATCCAGTTATGCGATGATGGACCCCACCCTGCAGCATGAAACTACGTCTCCGGACGGTTTGACTGCCGTGTTTCGTGATAATAGTAATTCCGAAAATCAAATTTTAAAATCCCCAGTTCCTGATATATGTAAAGAAGAGCCTTGTATATTGGGCGTCGATGAAGCAGGACGTGGGCCTGTATTAGGTAATTTCGTACTAATAGGCCATGAGAAACAAATTTGCCTACCTTGAGCAGTAGTCAAGTAACTATTTTTCGTCTGTTAACCTTCCCGTTTGTGTTTCAGGCCCGATGGTCTATGGCATATGCTATTGCCCTATAACGAAGTCAGAAAACCTGGCAAACCTTGGTTTTGCAGACTCCAAAACTTTATCCGAAAAGCAGAGGGACGGTCTTTTTTCTACTATATGCTCAACAAGTGATTACGTTGGATGGTCCGTGGAAGTTATTTCACCTAACGTAATTTCTAATGCAATGTTGCGCAGGTAATAATTATACTGACTCGATAATCCAAGTGGTAGCATCTTTCCCTGATCATAGTTTTCTCTTCTCATACATGGCATTTTTCCGACTTTCAGGTGTAAGTATTCCTTAAATCAGGTATCTCAAGATTCAGCTGTGAATTTGATAAAACTAGCGGCGGACTCAGGAGTCCAGATTAAAGAAGTTTATGTTGATACAGTCGGACCTGCCGAAAAGTATGAGGTAAGATGACGTTATCGCAATTTGGTTTCCTCCAGAAGTTTTTCACGTGGTGCAAGACTGAAAGAAAAATCCTTTTGCAGGAAAAATTGTCGTCCATCTTTCCGGAATATAAGGTTACTGTTCGTTCCAAAGCTGATTCGCTCTTTCCAGTTGTTAGTGCTGCTAGTATATGTGCCAAAGTTGTCCGAGATTTTGCTCTTCAAGCATGGATATTCAAAGAAGGTCTTGAAGTAAAGCATGATGAGTGGGGAAGTGGATACCCTAATGGTGAGCAATAGTTTTATATTGTTGGTGAGGTATAAAGTGGCATTGGTAATAAACACTCAATAGTGTTTGAGAATAACTTTGAGAAGCAGTTTCTGCACTGTACTTAGAAGTGCTTCCTATGATATCTCTAAAGCCTCAGAAACTGTGACATCGTTAAGTAATTTTGACTCCAGTTTAAAGTATACTAAAGTATAATAATAAAATATAATAAAGTATAACATGCGCTTGGAGGTGGAGCCCAATATGCAGAAATTCTGTAATCGTTCACCATGAACCCAAGTTGGAAATAATAATATTTATTGGTCCCGGGACTAGTATTATACAAGTATAGGATAGGTCAAATTACAAGGGAATTGAGGAGTCAAATAACACTTCAGTCAATTAGCACAAACAAACAAAGAAAAAAACTAAAATGTTATCATTATGAATTTACAATACAGTAAAACTTTCTCGAACGTGGGGGTTCCGTTCCGTGACTATGCCGCGTTGCGTGAATCCGCGTTGGGGAAAGCATTGACCTTATGGAGATAAGGGGGTTCCGTTCCAAGGTGGAAAGAAACGCTCATTCAGTGCCTTTTTCCCATAACTTTTACGCGTAGTTTCGCTTTATTTATCTAAGAAACAATAAATCACATCCTTTAAACAATTACAGTGGTGTATTCTGGTACATTAAGCATTTAACTATGAAACAATGAAAACTTAAAGAATTAGCTTATATGTATATTGAATAATACATTTTTGGCGTTTTGAACATTAATAATTAACATTCACTGTAGATTTATTCTCTTCGTAGAAAAACAAAATTAATACTACAATAACTAAAGTAAGAATTCCCTAGAAATCGTGTCGATTTTCACTGATGATACAGATATCCAACAATTGGATCCTTCGCTGTGTCCTCCCGTACAAAGTTTGGTAGGTACCGGCCGTAGACTTGCACTCACTTAAAGGGTGCATACATGCAAGTATTTTTCAGTGATCTTCATTCGAACCTTATTTTATTTATAATCTATCGACTTCTAATGAAACTAAAAATACGAAACACCGTAATTATTTGGTCTACTCCCGGTCTGAGGATTTCGAGCTCGGATCTTGACTGGGGATGAAAGCTGGCCGGAAAAGTTTCGTGATTCGTTGCTGCATCAGCATTTTCCTTAGGAGTTCTACATCAACTCCCTTAGGAGTTCTACACAAGCTATGACAACTGCATCGAGACACCTCTTGATTGCCAGACTTTTTTCACTCGAAGGTTCAAACTGTAAGTGTTCATGCTTCAAATTTTCTGCCTGCTGCAAAAAATTCTCCAGAAGCGTAACTGTTAGCTTGGGCTTTTCAGGCTCCCGATCTTACGAATTACCATCTTAATTTTTATCTTCACACGATGACTGCGCCATTACATCCAAGTCATCAACTGTCAGTTCCTCTTCATGAGGCTCCAGTAATTCTTCTACCGCTTTTTCTTCCCAGTCTTGAAGTTCCTCCCCCCGATTTGCCTGGCAATATTAATGATTGCCCTTAACTCCTTGGCATAATCAGGAAAACCTTGGGAGTCGCGAATAATATCAGGCCAAACTTCTTTCCAGCAATTTTTCACCGTTTCACTTCTCACTTCATCCCATGATTCTTCTATTATTTCAATGGACTTTAAAACATCAATTTTTTTCCAGCAGTCACTCACTGAAAGGACGGATTCACCTCCAACATGGAAAGAATGTTGGCGAAACTTCTGCGTTTGTAGTAGAATTTAAATGCTGCAATGACATTCTGATCGAAGGGCTGCAGAAGAGAATTAGTATTTGGTGGCCTGGCAGCAGGAGCACTTTTAATGCCAGATTTTTCTCCTGTAAGTAATGCTTCACATCGCGAACGAAGGAATGCACAAACTAATTCTTAAACAGTCTTGCCGTGACCCAGGCTTTACTGTTGCTCCTCCAAAATATAGGCAATGATGAATTGGTCTTGCCCTTCAGTCCCTTTGGATTTTCTGCTCTAAATACCAACATTGGTTTACTTTTAAAGTCTCCTGCTGCATTGGTGCGAAAGAGAAGAGTAACTCTGTCCTTAGCTGCTTTAAAGCCAGGTGCTGACTGCTTGTCTTGGGCAATCAATGTTTGCTTAAGCATTTTTTTCCTAAATAAACTAGTTTCGTCCGCAATAAAGACTTGCTCAGGCCAATAATCATATCTTCCGATGAGTTCCATGAATAAAGCTGGAAATTTTGAGGCTGCTTCATGATCAGCAGATGCAACTTCTCCAACAATCTTTACATTATGGAGCTGAAAGCTTTTATTAAATTTATCAAACCACCCTCGGCTGGGTTTAAAAGAAAATCCGTCTTGTTCTTCATCTCCATATTGCGCTTTCAAATGGTATAAATCTGAAGTGCTTTGCTTCTAATGATTAGCCCATCCAAAGGACCATATTTTTGCGCTTGGTCTTCTATCCGAATGTTCAAATGTTTTTCCATTTTTTCAACCTGTGTGTTTCGCCTGCTGACATAGCAGGTACTAACAGAAGCACCGGAACTAAAACTGGAACAAATTTTTTCTTCAGTCTTCTTTATAGTCCTTATAGTCGATTCGTTGACACCGTACCGTCTTGCTAATGATGCAGCTGAACTTCTGTCTTGAAGTGTATTCAATACTGTCAGTTAATCCTGCAAAAGTAACGCCTTCCTACTTTTCTTCGCAGGATTATCAGTAGCACTTTCGCCAGGTCTTTTTGGATTCATTTTGATTAATGAACGAGGAGAAAAGCACACACTTTTTTACTCTAAAGAAAAACGCTAGCCTCACATGATCCAATACGAGTCACTGCCACATACTAAGTGATTCTCCTCAGCATTTTTCATCTTGTCTTGGGACAATAAACAGAGGAAAACGACTAGGGGTACCATAGGGAGGATTGTGCTTACTTTATGTTTCCCCTAACAAAACCACATCAAAACAAGCATATCTCCTAAGCTTGACCTTCCAGTATAGATTTTGTCAATCAATCCCTTCCTGAAGGGAAAATGGTAGAAGAATGGGATCCCTTCTTGGAATAGTAGTGAGAGTAAGGAGAACGGGGGAATCTTGGGAAAGATTGTGCATACAGTTTATTTCCCAAGTACAAAGTAAGCAAAAAAGAGGATGTATCCTGTCAGAGGCTGACCGTCCACCTTGCCTCGGCCAATGACAGACACCTTTGGATGCCTCCTCTGCAATTTTCTTTACGTCGTGACAAAGGTAGATCTTAGTGCGGAAATGCACTTTGTACATATAGCCTACCAGATAGGTACACCGAATCCTGTATTCATTGTTCCACGAAACATCAGCATTACACCAGTGGTTGCGATAAAATACTTTATACTGATTAAAATGGTAAATATCGCGCTAAAATACTGATTGATTGCAATGAAGTTCCTTTATTTCTGCATTGAAAAGAAAATTTCATTGGGATAAGTAAAGCATAAAAATAATTTATTGCCATGCTGGAGGTTGAGGCTCAATTCTTGCGTGAAGTATAAAACTGAAATCTCCATGGTGAAAGAAAATTAATTGTTAATATTGGTCATTTATTTATATAAAGCCTCTATCATACCAGAAAAAAATGGTAAAATGTTCTCCAACGGAAACCGCGTAAAACAGAAGCTTCATACCGCGTTTTGTGAAGCTTGGTGCCGATCAAAAACAGCATAAATTAGAATCTGCGTTGCGGGAAGTGGCGTTCGGGGAAGTTTCACTGTATACACATATGATCCAAATCACTATCTATTAAAATACCCGTTCACTGAGTAGAAGGCTCTGTCAATCAAAAAACATATTACCTGTTTTTTAAAATGTTGTATAGATTTGATTGCCTTAATCTCTGATGGTAGGGAATTGTAAAACACACCGGCATACACTGGACTTTTGGCTATAGCGAGAGGTTATTTGGGATGACTCTAAAGTCTTTATTTTGCCTCGTATTGTGGTTATGAATGTCCTTGTTCACTAGCAGATTGAGAGAGGTATGCTGTTCCTTTACATATATAACAGAAGAGTAGATATACATACAAGTGAGGGTTAGGAGGTTTAGCTCCTTAAAAAAGTTTCTGCAGCTACATTGTTTTACAACACCTGTCAATATCCTACCGAGCCTGTGCCTATATACTTGAAACAAATGGTTTAACTGTAGTGCAGGACCACAACCTCTTCTCCCCTGTCTTATTAATCCTGGATTTTCAAGGTATTTACTCTTTTTATTTTGTCAGTCCTATGGATCATCATGAAGTGCATTGAAAACCATTCTCGGTGTTACATACATATTATTACAGATCCAGTGACCAAGAGCTTCCTTTCAAACAATGTTGATCCATTGTTTGGGTTCCCACAGCTTGTTAGATTTAGCTGGTCCACTGCCGATAAAATACTTCTAGAGGAGGCTGTGAAAGTTGAGTGGTAAGTTCTAAATTATTTTTTTCTTAGTTGTTGAATGAGCATAGTGTGTCAAGTGTTTTTTGTTAATTAATTTTTTATCAAAGCCCCCCTCCATGGGCTATCATCTTATCATGATGGAGAGGATCTTTGTCTCAAGGGCCCAGAGAGCTATGCTGGTGGGAGCTAAAGCTCCTGGTAGGGCCACCCAAGACAGACACGTCTAAGGGTTGGGGACTGACATAGAGTAGCCCACTGGTCCTCCAGGCGACACGCCAGTAACCTGTCCATATAAAGATTTCATAACTCATGAGCTTCATATAGAGCCTGGGAGCAAGTTTGGATCCAATTGATGATGACTAGGCGAGAATTATGACACGAATACTTGACTTAAGGCCTTCAGGGCCCTGGGCAATGTTTTGCCAGGTCAGGGGCAACTATGCCTTGTGGGGGCCCTGGCAACTATGGTTTGTGCAGCCCTGTGTAACAATGGTTTATGTGCTGTAAAATGTAGTTATTCAAGCCCTATATTAAAAACCAATTCATTACCTGATTCATTATTATTTTCAATTTGTTTATTAACTTAATGTGTGTCTTACTTTTTTATAAAACTAATGAATTTTAAATTCCAAAAGTAGGGCAAGAGTCCCAAGTTGCACAAAATTTCCGTATCTAGATACAAATAGCAATTATGATGGCACACTAAGACAAATATCAGATACTGTAATGTGGTGGTCATACCAGATGTTTTATATATCAACCAAATTTTAATCAATTGATATTTCCATCCTGTGGCTATGGAGCTCCTCTAAAATGCAGGGCCCAGAGCAGTTGACCTGCTTGCCTGGCCTGGTTCATAAGGCAGTACTGCCTGAGATAGCTGTTTTATTGAACATAGCCACGTTGTATTCCCTTTAAAAATACAAATTTAGGGTGTTTTGGTTGTTTACATGACTTAAAATATTTTTTAAAAGGACATTGATTGCTTTTTAGAAAGTTATTGAATGCACCAAACAGGAAAGCACCAGTATTTAGGACGTAGTAGCCAAATAACTTTACTGGTTTATTGTCCCAATTTTACTTGGACCATGAGAAATGGATGTGCTAAGAAGGAACGTCCTTACCAGGTTCTACTGTCCCAGACTACGTAACAGGACGATTATTACAGCTGAAAATCTTGATATTCCCTAGCTCTCATTTGGAATGCAACGTAATACCATTTACGTACTCTGTATATTGGGATGGAATTTGGTTTAATTTTTGCAAAAGAATGTATTCTGCTTGAATAATATCTTCCGTACTTACCAACTCATGCATACCTCTTTTGCTTCAGTTACCCTCACACATTTCTTCATACACACCCTTCTATTTTAAGGCCCTTTTCATTCTCCTCCAAGTCTCTTCTACAACATTCACCCATCACTTTCTCAGTCTACCCTTTCCTCAAAATGGTGAAACCAAGGAAATGCACTCCTTTTATATGTGTCCATTACTGAAGCATACAACCGATATTCCCTCATG
Source organism: Ceriagrion tenellum (assembly GCA_963169105.1). Classification (NCBI taxonomy): domain Eukaryota; kingdom Metazoa; phylum Arthropoda; class Insecta; order Odonata; family Coenagrionidae; genus Ceriagrion; species Ceriagrion tenellum. The sequence continues at coordinate 114,722,206 of OY720635.1, read as the reverse complement.
ACCCACTCATTCTGAACCCTATCTATCCTAATTTTGCCCTTTACTCTTCTCAGGTATTCTATTTTCATACCATATATGCATACTCTTATGCTTATTGTGACAAAGAATTATTAGAGTAAACTCTCGATGTTCATGCTTATGGGTACATGATGAAACTTGGGATATCTAAAACACAGATACATAAAAAATGCAGAAACTAGCTAAATTATAGATAATCAATTAAGTGTGAATGAAAAAAAAGTATTTTAAATGCTGACAAAATGTGTTACCATGATGGAAAATGAATGACAAAATAGAAAGCTGTTATAATATTGTGGGATTATCCATCTAACTTACAGATTTCGGTGGTTGCAGGTTGGAACGTATTGGTTAACTTTAGGGTTCATGAACAACATTGAAATACTGGTGAATCGTTAAATAACCTGTCAGTATAGTTGTGGGTTTGAAGTATTCATGGCCAAATGTTTAGAGTGACTTAATCAAATCAATGAAAAAATTTTTACAAAGTAAAACTAGCTCTTTTGGCATCGGAGTTTGTTTTCTTAGCTGGGAATCAACACAAAAAATACAAACATGAGTGCAATAGTAGAAGTTGTTTCATGCAAATTTTATTGTAGTGCACTGTTCTCTAAGCACTAGTTGGCAAGTATGCCATAATGTTATGAAAACAGCTGCATAATGAAAGCACTGACAACTGAATTGTTCATCTTCTCTTTTATTTTCAATGTTTTGCATCATTGAATCTGTAATATCCTTGTCATTCGTAATCTGAATTCCTTGTTGATATTCATTGCATTTAAACGATTCACTGTCATTTTAAGAATCCTTGTCTTCAAAACTTCCATTGTTTGCAATATGTTATAGATATTGGTATCTGATATACATAATTAATTATTCTTCATTAGAAAAACCTAAATTCTCTTCAAGGTAGTGAAGAAATTTTCACCGTGATCATACAATGGTCACTGGGTTCACAGAGGCCCATGAGTGACACTTTCTATTTCATCAAGAAGTGACAATATTTTCTAAATACTGTTGTAAATTTTCTTTATTTTAAAGTTAAGTATCTATAAGACTAGCCTGTTTCAAAGTTGCATTTCAGTTTCTGGGACTACTCTGTAATCCATATGGTGTCCAGTAGGCAATGAAGTCTTTCCCGATTCTATTAAGTGATTTTATTTTCCTGCACAATGGAGTGTTCATGAGTGTATATTTGTCATTCTTTATTCAGATCATATTTTGTTTCAAAGCAAAATCTCTCTTGTTCCAGGGATGAGGAAGAGGAGGAACCAAAGCAAGCTTCCGTACTGTCATTTTTTAAAAAGGATTCTAAGAAAGACAAGACCAAGCATGCATTCTTCAAGGAAAGAAATTTAACATCCTCTACACTTTATTGATAGCTGTTTTATTGAAGACTGTGATTTTAGCATGTGCGGTTTTGATGAGCAGTGCTGATGAAAATTTTAAGCTTCGATGTTTTAAGTGCTTGCTGACTATATATTTCTATGAATTTCGAGGTGGTGCTTCAAAATGTTTTGATTCTGTACCTGTAAATCTGATGTAAGAATAAAATCATGTTTGAATCTTAAATGAAATTATGTGGTTTTGTTTCGTTATCAAATTTTTCATTTTTGATTAGAATGCAACCGTGTATTCTTGTATCCTGAAACTGAATTTTTTATTTAGCAATTCATGTTGTTTCCATGAAATCCAACATCATGATGCTTTCCATCATTGTGTGTATTCCTATCTTCTTAATTTAGTAATCCTAACTTTTTCTGCCTGGGTATTGGGTGAGTCATTTTTATCTCCAATCATTCTCTCCCCTTCCAGCCTGCACTCGCCATTCTGCATTGTATCGCTGCTATTGTTTACCCTTGAACAACTTCATTGAAAGACGTGAAAATATTATTTTTTAATATTCTTATGATGAAATTTGTATTCATCTAAATCTACTGTATTTGGCCCAAATGTGACATTTTTTCAACCTTAGTCGATGGAAATTTTTGTGAGAAAAGTCTAGTGGTTCTCATGGGAGAAGGTAATGGGTTTGGCTGACTTGGGTATTTTGTGGAATGGGAGGGATTTAGTGAAATGGGTGGGAGGGGTGTTTGAATTGGACAACATTCTCCGTGAGGTTGGGGCGGCTAGTATCCCTCGCCCATAATAACCTTTCTGTAGATTAAGCTAGGTGGGCTAAGTCATTAAATGTGGCCAGAAAAGTTGTTCTGTCAGTAATCCCTTTCTTCACTCAAAAGTTTTTTACTCAAGCCCAAAAAAAGTTAAACTTTTGTATCGACTATGAAGAACTTCTATCTATAAAGCTATCTATTGAGTGTTGCTGGACTCCTGGTGATACTAAATGACGGCTGAGTTTTGAGGAATACTGTTTTGGGCCTAATGAATGGCAATATTGAATATAAGGTGGGTTCGGTTAATTTGACCCTATATTAGGGAAAAAATTGCATCTATGGAAAGAAGAATCATGCAGAGTGCGTTATAAAGCAATAAGGTTTTTCGAAAATTATGTACATTATTATTGAACAATTTATCCCAGAGTTAAAATGATTGTAATAGGATGATGTGGAATACTGTGTTCTCAGTGGTTAGGTGCTTCACATTTCTAACAGCAACTTTTAATATTATCTTCACTTTTGTCTCGAAATGTCCTCTTGGATTCCTTTCATCATCATTTTCAAAATGATATGTCTTACTATAACCAATGTTATGCGGGTTGCCAAATTTGTGTGGGTTGCGTCCTGGACTTGTTGTATCTTCAGGCTCAAAAATAAGATGGGTAGCGACTTTCGATTGTCTCTTAGAGGAAAAATTAACATTCTTATGTTCAGGCCTATACAGTACATTTGTTATTGTATAAAATTTCACACAAATTAGTGAATACTTTTGACGAATGGTGCTTATGTTATGAGTTACAAAAATTATCATATCCAAAAGTCTGCAAGATTGAAGCATACATTGACCCAACTCACTCTATCATCCTTTGCTTTCTATTGTTTGCCCATATTTCTTGCCAGCATTATCAGCTGCATGCCCTGCAGTCAACCCTTATGCCTCATCTTACATTGTCCAATAAGTTTCATGAGAAAAGAGCAGTGGCATAACTATGGGGGAGGATGAGGGGGAAACCCCCCCAGAACCCTAAAAATAAAAAAAAATATTTGTATCACAGCAATCCTACTTGTTTGAAATACAGTAATTAAATGTTTTTGTAAACTTGTAACTTTCTGTAACAAATATTAAATGTAGCCATGTTTTTCTAAAATACATTCCTGTTATAAAGCAAAATTTCGTGTGTTATTACCCGGTGTGGTGTGCTATTCAATCTGATCCATCCCCCCCAAAGCCAAGCCCTAGTTACGCCACTGGAAAAGAGTACATTTCTGTGCTTTCCATGAGAATGAAGACCTTGAAGGTACCCATGTGGTATGCTCAAATACTTAATAATGAAATACCTGTTCACTTGGTTTTCCTCATTAAATCATTCTTACGGGAAGCGAGTGATCAAGTATTTAAATATGATGCTATTCCACCAAGTGTTAACCAATACCATAGATTGTCTGAAATGTGTGCTGACAGAATATATAGCATGGATACCAAGAGGTAAATGGTAAGCTTGGACCTGAACACATTATACTGTACATGGTTGAGGAACATGAGCATTGGCTTTGCAATCACTTTTTACTAACAGCACAATATGTTTCCATACTACGCAGTTCATCTAACAGGAAATTCCAGATGTTTTTATTAAATTGAATCTAATGACTAAGATCTGTTGGTGGTGTGCATAGTGGATAGTCTTTAGCTATAGTCTGAATTGATAAGGGCTTAAGTCAGTATAAAGTCTGTTGTGATGCTGCAGGCTGTGAAGGCAGTGCAGCTCCCGAAACAGTAGCAGGAATCAGTTTCTCAGAGATAGGAAGAAGTGCAAACAGCAAATCTGATACAGCAGCAGGCAGTTGTCCAATTGGTGCTACCAAATTTGCTGGTGGCAACCATTGAGGTTGGATAAATAGATGAGAAGATTGCAATGAAGGAGAGCTTAAATTCAAATGTTGAAGGACTCACATGCTGGAAGGTTGACTTTGTAAAAATAGGTACATCCCAGTGAGAACAAGTTGGTGGAACCCACTCAAGGACAACGTGGAAATTTGGTGGAATTCATGTGAATGTGGTCACCAGATCCACAAAATTTCCACCAAGATGCCTAATTTCCACGTGGAATCCACATTGATTTCACGTGGATTCCACATCATACCTGTATGGATTCCACCAAAATCCCTTAACATACTAATTTCCACCTGGAATCCACTTAAACTCCACATGGGTCCCACATCGAATCCACGCGGGCTCCGCTTCAACTCAACAAATTTCCACGCGGAATCAACATTGGTCCCGCGTGGATTCCGCATCATACCCGCGTGGATTCCGCATCATACTCGCATGGATTCCACCAAAATCCCTTAACATACTGATTTCCACTGGGTATCCACTTAAACTCCACGTGGATCCTACATCAATTCCATGTGGGTTCCACTTCCAAATTTCCACGTGAATTCCGCATCATACCCGCGTGGATTCCACCAAAACCCATTAACCAATTTTTTAAATCAGGGATACACATTAACTTCATATGGGCCCCACATTAATGTTTCAGGGAAAATCTCAATTCTACGCAGCCGTCGTGGAATTAACAAAGTATATACTTTGTTAATTCCACGATTTATTACTGAGTGTACTACACGTTTCACATACTTTGCCATCATCTAAGCATCAATATTGGTATACCCACTGAAAACAGTAGCACATACTGCAATGAATTGTAGAGATAACTAAGCTTGCATTTTTATTAAGACCAGCTTACCTAGGTCTCTAGAAACTTGGCTGTCATGGTTTGAAAAATGGACTTGAAACATCTTATCATTCCATTCCTGACACAATCCATTCCATTTGCCTGTAGCATGGTGGCTGGAGAGAAGTGTGGGGGGCATGTGAAAATGTGACACTGAAAGTCTTTAAATATGCATACATTATGGGTGCCAAGGCCAGCAGCACTTCTGCCTAACAACTCTCGGAAATTATCCCGAAGCAGGGAAATGAAGTACCTATGTCATGGCAAGCATTGGTAAAAATGTATGTAGGGGCTATTTTAGGGGTAGGGTTTATCATTAACCAGCTCTTCCAGTGTAGCCTTGATATCTTCTTCCTATGAGGCATGGAAACTAAGAAATATGACCTAGAATCTGCCCTGGAGGGTTTCGTGGCTTTGAGTGCTGGATTCAGCCGCTAGTAGAGTTGTTCTAATATGATTGTAGCTGGATGTTAGGACAACTTCTGGCTACCCTGGTGAAAATAAAATGTGAAAAAAGTGTGCAGAAAATGTTCATGCTGGTCTTTGCACTATCTTTCTGCATACTTCTTTCTGAATGTTACCATGCACAGTCTTTACACACATATTGAATACACATCTCTTGCACACTTTTAGCACACTCTTGCCACTGTTTATCAATAAGCACTCTTTATTCATTGCCACTATATGTCTTTATATGATAGTGAAAAATGATATTTAACTGTCAAACAAATGACGATTATTGATAAACCACCTCTTATTTTCATTTGTGTGTGGGATTACAATTCTTGGTAAACCACATTTTAATAATTTTTTTAATAATAGTAATCATGTAGTTGCAGACCTTCACTAGGTACTCTTTCTATTTCCTCTTTGTATTCTTTAATTTCATTAAATGTTCCAATACCACACATGCACATTTTATTCACACTTTAGGAATGCTATTCACACTTTTTGCATATTTACGTGCGCTCCATTCGCACACCCTCAGCACACTTTCTTCACACTTTTTTCCACTTTATTCACACTTTAGGTGTTCCAAATCACACTTTTGTCACTGTTCTTATGCTTTTAGTACACTTCATGCACACCTTTTGCACACTTTTGTCATTTCATACACATGTCTTGCACATTTTTCTGCACACTTTTCTTACACTTTATGCACATTTTATTTTCATCAGGGTATGAATTGTAGTGGACATTCTGGAGTTACCAGAAGAGGTAGCTCTTAAATTACTTTCTTTGGTACATGGCTATCTGTTTGGGTGTGCTGAAGTAAGATGTCCATTCATGGAAGAATCCTCATGCCTCTGTTTCGGCCAATATGTCCAGTGCCAGAATTGCCTCTGACCAGCATTAGCCACATGTATATTGCAGCAAGATAAACCATGGTAATCTGTAAGTAGTCCAACCAAATCGAGTTGGACATGCTCAAACTTTGTTGAGGGGTAGGGAGATCACATGAGTGGGATGCTGTGTTTCTTTAACTTGATGACACAAATCACATAAGCGGGCCTTAAGACAACAGCCCTTTCAGTCCAGTTCACTTCACCACTTCAGTGGACCTGAATAAGCCAGCTGGAATGTTGGCGAAATATTGTCCATAAAAAATGGATTAACACGGAAGGAGGCCCAAAAAGCCATTCTCAATGTTTCCTGCTTATTGCCTTACAGTAGGACATATCATATGTGTCTTATTCATTTCTACTGATCTGGCTCTGTAGTGCCAGACCATGAATCTTCTTGATCTTTACCATTAGGTGAAACCATAGCCTATTACTAATGAGAATGAAATGAAAATATTGTGCGACTGGAATTAAACCTTGACCCTCAATATGGTAGTTAAACACATCACTTCTAGGCTACTTTTGAGCTGAGGTTTACACACCGCCAGAGTATCACATATCTATTTTTCAGATGAGGATGGAGGTTAGCTACTCTTGAGTTCGTGATGAGAAATGTATGGGTGCTGAATGGGGTATTATCCCCCAATAGACTTTGGTCTGATGTCAGTGGTTTAACTATCATTCTTCGATGTTATGTTTTCTTTTCTTCTATTACAGAATCATTTCTGTTATATGTTCAAGAAAGAATGACTTTATGAAAGAGTACTATAGGTATAGGTTATAACATCATCCGCTCACCAGATGACTTATGCCTTAACTGTAGGGATAGTATCCATTCATTTAAGGATATTTGCCACCTTATGCCGACAGATGGTCCTGAAACCTCCCCATATCCCTCCTCTATAAGGTGAAAGTTTTGGATGTCCAGAGGAGATTTGAGGTTTGTAATGCTTATCTTGGGGCCTGTATTTTTGTAGGTGGGTAAGAGCTACTTTAAAAAAATGTAATTACCGAATGTATTTATGTATATAAATTTATAAGAAGGGATGGATAATGAGTTCCAAGGTCTCTTCAAAATGTATGCCTTATCTCTTCATTCTATTGTTTGGGAGCTCTATAGGTTGACTAATCTATACAAAATGGCATGAAAAATAAGTGTAAGTCACCACTATATGTTAGGTAATAGATTGGTGATTTTATTGAAAAGCCAATGGATTCTATCATATGGAATAAATGTTATACATATGTGAGACGATCATGTTTGTTTTCAACTTAAGTTAACATTCATTTTGCCTTACTTAGGAAAATTTTAATTATTCATTGAGTCGTGGAAACACTATCAGGTAGTATATACATGCAAAATTTGTTGGTCTCCTTAAAAATTTTGATTGACAGTTATGCATGTGTGACCGAAAAATTAGGTTCTTCTGTACGTGCGAATTACCGATGCTTAAGATACTTGTGGTTTTCTTGGAAGCCAATAATTTTTCATAACTGCAGGGAATTAAGAGTAAATCAAACATTGGAACATCACTATTTAATTAAAAAATTCGATTCAGGTCATGGAAGAGGGACATCACTCAGATTCTTAGCCACAAATGTCTTATAAACCTTCGAATTGTAGCTTATTATGAATAACTTTTTATAACATCGACCATTTACTTATAAAGAGTGAAAACGTAACATGAAGATTGGTGTAAAGAGGAAAAATGTAGAAGATAAGGTAAGCATAAGCTATATCACTTAAAGGTCTTACACGTCATATAATGATATTAAGTCGATTAATTGATGAAATATATTATTATGTTATCCATAAAAATTATTTAAAAAGCCTGTTTGAGTATTTTACATAAAATTTCTTCCAAACATGCCTAAACAGCAGTTTCGTAATGGCGGGTGTGCGAATCGCTATAGTCTTTTTTCCTACCCATAAAACCCTCGGACCACTCAACGGAAGCGGAAGCTAACCTTTCCGTGAAAGCAATTTGGGTATCGCTGTTGCTGTAAGTAATCACTGATGCATCTGCAGGAATCCCTGCATATCAGTCCCATAATCGTAATTTATTTTAGCTGAATTATTATTTTAAGAAACTTGGGTCATTTAATATCGGTGTGGTGAATCTATTGTGGTTATATTTAATAAGTTATTGCAGTGTTTGGTGCATGGTGTCCACGTTGCACACGAGGCATCATGGTAACTCGTGCCGTACGTGGATAAAGGTAATATTATTTATACTTTTTCAGGTACAGCATACCCGTCTAAAATGAAGTTAAACAAGCTTGTGTCCTCGTCGAGGCGGAAAAACCGCAAAAGGCACTTCACAGCTCCTTCCCACATACGTCGGCGGCTCATGTCATCACCCTTATCCAAGGAGTTAAGACAGAAGTACAATGTTAGGACGATGCCCATTCGCAAGGATGATGAAGTACAGGTAACTTTATATTTAGTTAATTAGGTGATGACTGGTCGGTCATCGCTAATGATCGTCCTGTTATCATTATCCGGTACCCTGCTGCTTACCCGTGCGGTGACGTTCAGTGTGCTTAGATTTGTGAACTTCACCCAAACATGATGACTTAAACCATTCACTGATGAGGCAACTACGGGCATTAACGTTATTAGCAGTTTTCAGGGTTTTCCTATTAATTTGTGAACACGTTTTTGTCCCTGTTGTGTCCTGGCGAAGATAAGGCTCTGATGCACCCTTGCACAATCCGTCGTGTACATAGCCTATTCCGTTGTTGTATGTTTGATTTCTTTTTGCAGGTTGTACGGGGCCATTACAAAGGGCAGCAGGTTGGAAAAGTGGTACAAGTGTACCGAAAAAAGTTTGTAATTTATATTGAACGCATTCAGAGAGAGAAGGCCAATGGAGCGAGTGTGTACGTTGGAATACACCCGTCAAAGGTAAATGATAATTCTGAAGTTAATGCATCGTGTCTCATGAACACAAGTCTTTGGGTGTCTTAAGTTCTTGCCAGTAGTCCGAACGAGAGAAAAACTCTAATCATGTTCCTTCGGTATGGCTTAAAGTAAATCATTTATTGTTTGCATAAGCCTTAACTTAGCATCAGCACATTTAGGCGGGTGTGCAGAAATACGGCAGGGTGGGACAAAGGCCAAAAATGTTAAGATTTTCATGCGAGGTTCTCAAGGGACGTTCTGCAAATGCCCTATGCCAGTTAACACTACTTCATTTAAAAAAATACATTTCGCTTAATGTCGCGAGTAACCTACTCGCAGTAAGGATTTCTTAGGCGTGCGAACTCATGGCTTTCTCACAGTTTTTAGTATTGCGGCAGTCATTTATCGTTCGTTAATAACTTAGGGAGAAATACAGGAAACTTTGTGGCCTAAAATGTGGGTGTTACGAAAGGAAGGCCTCAACGTGCTCGTGTCTCCGGATTTTCACCTTTGACCTGTACGTACGGGTCAAGATGTGGTATATCTTACGCAGATGTAGAGTGAACAAACTGTAGAAAATCAAGTGTGTGAACAATGTGGATAGTTACAGATTTTCTTTGGCATGTTGGAGACTTGGTGGCCTGTTGATGGATGGACTAATGTTCTTAAGTAGAAGTAGGAGAGTTAAAAGTAAAGTTATTAGCCCATATTTTATGCTGACGTTTTATATCCAATCATCTTAGCCTGAGGCATACTGGATTCTCAATGCGCCGTACTTAACAAAAGCTTGGGTCGGAGGGTGCGGAAGTCTTGTTGTGCAGCGTTCATTTAAGTAACTTAGGTAAATGCTTACCCAAGATAGTGACTTTGTAGCCCTGCCTTCAAATAAACTTACAGCAGTTGGAATATCGTGGACGCTCAGGTCAAGTTCTAGTTGAATTTATAGTAATTTAAGAAATCTGCAATTCGTACAATTGGAAGTATTGTGTGAGGTATAACTATTTAGAGCCAGTAGCTAATGTGCTGGAGAAGTTTGTTTGATGGTGAATTTGTGTTGGATTTTGTGTAGCAATTTGTTTGCCACACCCATTGAATCATCTATGCTATTTCCAAGTGTTATTAATGGCATTCAGAAAGTCTTTCCCATCAAACTGCTTGGAAATGAATGGTAGCTACTCTATATAGATTAATTTGAATTGTTGATGCAGAAGGAATTCAAGGGATTCCTTGGTATTTCCCGATCTGTTTTTTTTTGCATTGGGAACAGTAATGTTAACTTGAAACAGTGATGGCCTTGAAGAGTATAGTAACCTGTAATTGAAGTTGTTTGAATGAAGAAACAAGATAAGCTGCAAGTCTGACAAAATGAAATGATAATCTTAATCAGAAATGGCTAGGGATGGAGAACCATATTAGTTGTGATGTAGGTACTAATTTGGCTAATCAATAAGTCAATACATGAAAAAGAGCAAAAATTATTCGCCTATTTCCAAATTTCAATTTGGTTATTTCTTCAAATTTGAATATGCATAGCAATGTTGGCCATATTGAAAATAATTGACAATACTAGAGCGTTGGTGAATATTCACCGCGAAGATAGAGGTTGGCTTCTTGGAAAGCACTTTTATATGTTTCCATGATATTGAGGTACGCATGTGGTAAACTATCAATGGTACTCACTCATTGCTAAGGAGGAGATTGAGGAGAGAATAAAGAGTCAGGATTGCAGCCTACCAATTTCCAGATTTTGGTGTGATTGAAACTGAAATATGCAAGGGTTATATTTTTTTGAAATTCTTGGGAACAATGAATCTGAGGCTGGTTGTAAACTTTGGGGGGGTACAAACTTGAGGAAGTAGAGCGTTTTAATTCCTAAGGCAGTATGCTAGAAAAAATGGACACAGTAACAAAGGCATAAGGAGGAGAATGGTGATAGCTAAGGAGGTGTGTAGCAATGGAAGGGAGCTGATGACGGGTGCCTTGGGTAAGGACGTGAAGAAGAGGCTGTTGAAGAGCTTTATTAGAGCAGGGCTGTTTGAAGCAGAAATGAGGACCCTCATTAAGGAAAATTAGTAACAGGCATTTTAGATGTGGTTGTCTGGATACTTAAATTATCCAGACAATTATACTGGTATAATGCCCGTACTGAAACTCAACAAAATCTATCGCAGGTGTGATTGTCAATGTTCTTTTATTATCTGGTGCTCATCAATTCAAGGGACATGGAGGAACTCTACTCTTTGAATCAATTTCAAGTTGTATGGACTGAGGTGTTTCACCTTTAGGCCTAAAGTTTTGTGGGAATGCATCTGTATATGTTGTTCCTGACAGTGACGACCTTACTTTGGTTGGCATTGTCTGGGAGAAATGACAAGTCTAGAGTGCAGTACTCTGTAATAGAGCAAATAAAGGATTATGGCATGATATTGTTTGACAAACCGGAAAGATTCACATGCGTAGCAAAACATTCAAATATTGCTCAAGTTATCGTGGATGTAGGAATTCTTATTTTGTTTGCCATGATTTGCCTTTTTTCACTTCTCACTACAATTTGCGGAGAAGGTAGGACAGCTGTTGCAGGAGCTCCAAAGTAATAAGCATTTAGTGTTTATGTTGGTCTGTCTGGCTGTCTGGAAAAGGGGCTCGAGTCTTCTACCTAAGTGTTCTGAAGTGAGCTTTCAAGAGCAACCCAAGGCAGAAATGTTAGCACTGGGAGTTTTGCATTTTAGGAGCCTCAGGTTTCACAAATTGGAATTATCATTGCAAATCAGCTGGCATGAAAGTAATATGCTAACTGCCAGTATTCAGTAAACTGATAAATTCACATAATTGGCAAAATAGTGTATATCATAGTGGTTTTTAAGGGTGTTTGATTGATTGTGACACTACATGTATTCACGCTGAATTGTTCCTCATGGAACTAATTGATGATGTATGAAGAGGTATACCATTATTTACATAGTCCTGAATGGAAGAAGAACTTGATTCCCATGAACTGTGAAAGCTAGGCTCCCTATCCCATATGGAAAATGAGATCGGGAATGAGTCCTCATTGTTTCAGGTCAACGACTATACGCTTTTATTGTATTAATTACTAATGGTTGTGGGTACTATTTATCATTAAGTTTATTGTGATGAGTTAAGTGTCCTTTTAATTTCTCATTGAAATTGTTTTTAAGTAACTATTAATATTTTGTCTAGGTGGTTATCGTCAAGCTTAAAATGGATAAGGATAGGAAGAAGATCATCGAAAGGAGAGCTAAGGGCAGGGCAGCAGCTCTTGGCAAGGATAAGGGTAAATACACAGAAGAGACCACTGCCATGGAAACATCTTGAAGATGATTCTCGCGTGTGTTGTAAGGGAGACTGTGCTATTAAAAAAATTATAAACCCTAGCAGGTTGTTCTTCATTCCTTTCTTGTGAATGATGGCGTTGTGTTCAAGGTTGGTGGGATCATTGATGGTGTCCATTATTGCCTTAAATTTTCGGTAACCTTCATGTTTTGTAGGGAGAGGTGGTGAAAGTGTGATGGTGGAAAGCTGCCATGTTAGATGGTGGGCTAGGATTATGGTGATGTAAGAGAATTGGGATGTAATTGGTGCTCATGATAGGTTTTTGCTATTGCTTAGGGGTGAACCTTATAGATCCTCATATGGGGTTCTCACATGAAAAAGCGATTAAGAGATCTTCTGCTGTCTCATAATGAGGTAATAAGTGCCAAGTACCTGATTAAAGAGGGAGTTAAGTCACCTGAAAACAGTAAGACCTGTGCTCAAGTATGTGGTAACCTTTGCATCACAGAGCACTGTTGGGATGTTCCTGAATGTTTTACGGCCAACTCTTGGAATATTGCAAATTGATTTTAGTTATTCAAAAGGCAGAGAGAATAGCCGATAATAGAATAAAGAGAGAAATAGAAAGTTTTTTTTGTATGCTTGAGTTACACTTGATCACACCAAGGGTCACTCCTTGTCAAACTGGCGACTTAGTAACTTATAAATGATTTAAAATCAATTTGTAAGTTTTTATGTTGTGAAAGACTATTTGGTATCCCATAGCATTTGAGCTTGATTTAATGGTAGGTTTGGGAGAGTAAAAGTTACATCAGACTTGTTCTACTAGATACACTTGGCCGAGATCCATCTTTAGGTGGCTGTTGCCCCAGGGTCACTCGGTCCAGATTCTCAGAAAATTGCATCTTTGAAGTGCGCTCAATAAACTTGAGTTTAAAATAAATTAGGGTTTCCTGATTGGTTTTTGCTGTATTTTTCTTGTAGGAGATTTTAACATGGGCTCTAATGGAGATAATTCAGATTAATCGGAAATTGTCAAATGAAAATGTCATAAGTTGAATGAGAAAGTGTATTAAAGCTTTTAATTAAATCTGAGAAGGCTTAGGGAATTGATAAAACTAAAATGTTGACATCTTACCACCTATTATCAAAGTTATAGAGCATTACTGCTTGTGAAAGGCAACTTGAGTTAAGTGGAGTTTCTCATAGAACATGATCGTACAAAATGCAGGATGATGGGAATCCAGTCTGGTGACTTCAATTCATTAAGCGTAAAAGATGGCTTTGCTATGAGAAAGGACAAGATGTAAAACTTACTACTGGGAGAAAATTTGTGGAGTAGTTGATCATCATCATTGGAAAGTAAAAGACTAGTGGAAAGTCATTAAGGTATAGTATGTAGTAGGCTCCTATGGTTTGTTGGAGGCATTGAGAACTTGTGTAACCAATGCTATTCTGCAATATTGTCAAACATTTTATCATTCTGTGAACTAAGGACTGAATTGAGCCATTAGATACAGTTTTTCCATGTTGATGAGGAATGCAATGTGCAGTCTTATTTTTAAAAAAATTGTCAAACTTTTCATCATCCCAAGTTGATTGATGTGGCGACATGGCCAGACCACATCCCTTGTGTGGGAGAGCAATAAATGTGCAGAATGGAACAAGAGCCCCCCTCCCTGTAACTTCAAGGAAAAATATGCATGGAAGGAATGTGGTTGAAAGAACTTTAAATACAGATGGATGCAGACAGGATTTTTTGTCCTGATATTGGAATTTGTTTTAGCAATAGGGTCCATGGGTGTTTGAGTACCATTATGGACTCTGTAGTTAGGTAATTTTGCACGTTGAGTCAATTTTTGTTGAATTTGTACTTAATTTACTATTCTCAAGATCTGTTGTGAAAGGTTATGAGGAGTCTTTACAAAATTGCATTTTCTTGTCTCTTTAATTTTGCCAGGTATACATGGATAAAACTGCCTCAAGTGCAATTTGATGACTCAATAAACGAAAGTTAGTGTCAAATTGAATAATCTTCACCATCATGACTTAAGAATAGAGTCATCAAAAAACAGAGTTTCTACAAAAAGTTAATTGCATGGACTAGGATTTGAAATCACATTTGGATTCAGCTGTTTTGTAATTGGCTGATTGTAACTTGAATTGTTGAATTAGTGAAGAATGAAGGAAAATTTTTGTAGTGGTGATGCATCAATGCATTAAGTTTTTCTTTAAAAATTGACATTTCTAGGGACCAGTATGATACAAATTTTCTTTGGTGTGTGTTTAATAATGAGACTGCAAATCTTTAATTTTGAATATATTAGTCACATGAAAGCCTTAAAGTTCACTACAAGGGGCTGTGTTCACTACATGACTAATAAATACAGAATGTCCATTTATTCTACTGTTGGAAACTGCCTTAGATCCACTTGTTCATGGAGTTTAGCCCACGCACTAATTTTGTTTTATAGTGGAAATTACTGTGGGTCAAATTTCCTGATGATGGAAGCAGGCAGGATTTTTGTCTTGCTATGTTGTGAATTGGCCCAATTAAGCTAAATATAACACAGTATAATCCAATAATATCAAATCATTCATTAGTAGCTGTGTGTCTCAAATGCTTCCTTCATTGTACTCTTATTAGTGAATACAGCCTTCACTCTATTCTCCAGAATCTAGTGCAAAGCAAGTCCCTGAAAATTCCCTTTAATCATTTTTGAGTGAGGTATTAAATTCTGAACTGAAGATGGCCCTTGCCATTCTGGTTTGAGGAGTAACTACTTTTCTTAAACGTGATCAAATAGTGCTGAGGTGTGGTTCTTCAGGTGGGAGTAAGCATGTTGGAGTGGTGTTGAGCCATTTCCATTCATTTTGGGTTTTAGGCTGCCATTGTTTTGATCGAGGAGGAGAAATCTCATTAGAGTTATAGAATATCCATGACATTGTGTTGTTGTTCATGACTGCAGGAAGGCATAGAGGGGAAATGCCTGTCTTAGGTCTCCATCCTCATCTCTCTCATTATGACTATTTTCTACTTGTATTCATAAACTTTGGAAATCGTTGAAAGGTTGACCTCACTTCTGTACCATATTATTCCTGGTATCTGAATGACCTTATAGTATCTCAATCCATATCATTTTTGAAATTCCAATTTGTGCTTGGATTTCTTGGAACATAAGATTACTTTTTGTATGCTCTGTGTACATTTGCTGTTTTGGGAAGTATGTGAAACCACAAAAGTAAAGAAGTTAGAAAAAACCGCGAAACACACTGTAGGAAATGCTTTGGTTAGTCTTTTTTCTCAGCCTTGAATAGAGTATGAAGAAACCCAGTATGGGTGGAATTTTAAAATTCAGTAATGTCAGTGAAGCAAGGGCAATTATCAACCTTATTTGATCACAGTGAGGAAGAGGTATTTGGAAGTTGTTGTAGGAAGGCTCCTAGTCATCCAACGGTTGATATTTCTTCATCTGGAGATCTGGTCCTTTCTTTGGAAATTAATTAATAGAATGTTGCCAAGGGACAGTCATAACTGAGAGTCAAAGAGCCTGACCAACTCTCACAGGTGATGCCGTTTATTGAAAAATTTGATTAATTAATTCCCTCAGTGTTCTTCAGAACCATTGCATAGACTAAACTCAGTGACTGCCAGGTATGAAAACCCTAAAATCTGATCGACCCTTGAACTCTGTGATATCTCACTCTATTCAAGTCATTAGTGAAGAGTCATTTTACCACAGTACTTCAAGTTATCGAATAACTAAGGTGATTCAAGGAGGAGATGAGGTTAAGTGCCCTTGATTAGCTTATATCAGAAGCCGACTCATTTGAGGAACAATTTATCTAGAGGGCGCTCATAAATGTAATGCATAACCACATCAGTCAGTCAACTGTGGACATTTTTTATGAGATTCTCTTTTCATTCTCAAGAACGATAAGCTGACAGGTAATGAAGGTAATTCACTTTTTGCTCTTCATGATATATGCTTTACCTCATGTGGATGTCACCAACCCACAACCAACTGGGAATGCTTCAGTGAGAATTTTTTTCACTATTGAGAGTCACAGCATTTTCTTGATTTGACGGAATAAATTGCTGGGGCTAATTTGTCTGTTCAGCCCATGATCTCTTGGATTGTGAGATGACTTAACTTCAGGTACATTCTACAGTGTGTGTGCTAACTTTTCATGGGTGGTATTCATGTAAATAGCTTATTTATATTTATGAAATATTATGGAGAAATCATACACCTATGGAATGCACATGAAACATTATTTACCCTTTGTTACATGGTGCAACTTTACCAATTTTGTTTCTATCTAATTTGAAACTGCATTCCAAAATCATCCATTTGTTTGACAAACTTGAGTGGTTTGAAGATGAGATCTGTAAAGAGAAAGGTGGTAGTTATTTGAGCTTATTGTATGTTTGTATATACAAATAATATTTTTCAATATCTCCGAGAGAAAGCACTCCTGACCCCCCTTTGCCCTTCACTTGATTCTGTGATATCAAACATCTTTATTGGTCCTCAAAGATGTATATTTCAACATTTTGATATAATTATTTTCAGGGAAGGCATTATTTGAGTGCAGCAGTACTGTCAGTGGTTAATGGACGTTTCAGGCACGGAGTAGGTCCTACTCCGTGGTTTCAGGAGCAAGTGGAAAAGTTAAATTACTTGGGTTGTATATACATTAGACGATTATGGGCATAGCATCAAACGCATTTGGGTGGATTGCACTAGTGAAAGAAGCAGTCAATTAAATGAGGGAGCTGAAGACCTAGACCTTGAATAAGGACAAAGGAAAGTCCGGTGTTTAGTTCAATATGAAGTGTAGCTTTACGTGGGGCTGGAATGAGGGCTTGAATGAGAATAGGCCACAGGCTTTTAAGATGTAGGTGTGGTGGAGGATGGAAAAGGTGGAGTAGACAGGAAGAAAAAAATGGATGTTTAGTAGGATTGGAAAGGAAATTACTAGATGAGATTAGGTGGATGTGAAAGAGAATGGAAGGTAAATTATTACTCTAGGCCATGATAGGGAGAAGGATTTTGGACAACTGGGTTGGGGAAAAATAGAGAACATGTTTTATTGACAAGTGTAAAAAGGAAAGGACCTCTGCTGAGATGAAGAATTATGTAAACATAATGCAACAATAGGGAACTCCATTTCTAATAGAAAGATATTTTCCTGTCTTCCTCTTCTTTAGCAATAGATGACTTGATAAATACATTTATTTACCACTCATTCTCACATACAGGCCTTGTCTGCAATGCAGATTACTAGGCATCTGATTGTGGAGGTGGTTCAGTGCGGTCAAAGTGATGGATGAAGACATCATTGACCATCATATTTGATGTAAGGAATTGATTTAGTGTGTCCACTCCATCATGAGGCATTCTGTCAAATGGATAGCCCATCGACCTCTTGTCGGGGTATTTCTGGTCACGCAATCTACAAAAACTGGCAGCATTGGGACAGCCATCTTCACGTTTGGGGTGATCAACCTGTACTGATGAAATATGGAAGGTAGATTTTCATGAAGATAACTTGGTGAAAATGAATCAAATTATGTTTAAAGAGTATACTCTCTTCGTAAGGCCAAGGAGATCACATTTGAATTATGTCATCTAAGTAATATTAAGGCATTGAGAATAATGCATTGCAAGTAAGTTATGAATTTGTTTCTATGAGAATTTAGATAACTGAAATACACTTCTTCACTCATTACATTTTCTGTACACATAGTCATTTCCGTCTGTAATTTTAAACTCATGTGTAAGCATGCATATTTTTCTCAATATTGTTGTTCATTTATTAGCAGTGGTCTGAGAAATTGAGAAGACTGATTATTTTGTACTTATTTCTTGAACTTTAAGTTACATTGAGTCATAATTCTTCATAATATTTTGCAATCAGCTCAACAGAAACTTAGTCCACCTTATTGCTGGTAAGAGGTTGCATTTTTATTGCTACTCAACATCTTGGGTATTATTATATTCCTCGTATAAAGATCCATCAACTTTGGTATATCTGGTTTTATTTGAAATTGGGAGACTGCAAAATATAACCTCCCTTACTGTTTGTAGATAATTCTCAGTTGATGGTATCAATGAGAAATACCTTTTTAACTGGAGGCGAACTTACCAAGTCGTCCTTCATGTTTGAAATCATGACAAACAGCTCACAAGGATATCCACCTGGGGCTCCTTTTGGGATGAGCATGTGTTCAGGCCATCCACAGCCACAGTGATTATTTAGCTGGTTTTCAGCAACTGATCCAGGAGGGTTGACCTCAAGGTCTCGGAACGTTTGTTCCCATGGTATGGAGAGTGAGTTTTTCGATGAAGCCCGCTCAATCACATTTGTCCGGGTTTCACTGGAAACGAACCAATAAATGGTTGTTGTTAAAAATCCTTTATCAAGATTCAAATAGCATCCATCAGTGACTAACAATATTACAAGTGACCCTTGAGAATTTCATATTTGTCTCACTACATTTCCAGGTCTGACAGATGCGATAAAATGAGAGAGATACACTGCCAAACAGATAGGTACAAAAACTCATTCTTTCCACTAACAATAAGCAACCAGAATAAAAATTGAGCTCCACTAAATACACTCCTATAATACATGTCACCATCTCATCTCCAAAGAACTTACACCTTTACACGGCTGGTGACCTAAAACCCCAGCCACACGCCCATGTGGTGGCTCACAGGGTATTATATAGATGTTTTAACCCTTTGGCTGCACTGTATTTTTATACTTGTGAGGGGAGAGATGAAGAACCATGTAAAAACGATACTGAAATGTACTCATCCCATAGGATGATACATAACTGATGATGATACATACGCATCAAGCATAGCAAAAGGGTGAAGTTTGAGCTAAAACAATAAACTTATCTTAGCGTGTTGGGAATGCATTGAAATGAGTTGTTTGCATGCCTATGGTTTAATAATAGCATTTGTCTCTATATAGGAAAATAATTGGATTAGAAATAGCATTAGCCATCAAAGAGCTCATAGTTGATATTTTTATCGATTTTTTATTCATATCTAAATAATTTGCTTGACTTGTACAATGAACAATTCATTGTTCTTCACCGATAATTGTGCACCTTTTGCCAAATAGCTTAGTGTTATTACTTAACTAGAAACGACATATTGAGATTGAGTTAGACAATGCTCAATATTGTCAGATTGTTTTTTTTTTTTAATATATGCATTTTTCATGGTGAAATCTGCTTCGGTATGTTTGTATCCCTTGAAAGTATATTGATTTACATGGGTGAGTGAGAGTATGCAGTTTTAAGTGTGCAAATGTTTTAATTTAGTTTTAGCATTATAGTTTCTTGGTAAATAGTATTATGTGATCGATGACTGACATTTCCAAACTGTTTGAAAGCTCTAATGTGTTTAAAAAAATGTTATTTTGCATAGTTTGAATACTTACACTCAACAACAAATTTTTTAAGCTCAATGAACAGGATCCGTTGTTCTCTGAAGAGCATTGGTGTTTTCCTTTCATCAAATTTGGGTGCCATGAAAATTCTAACTGTTCTACTCTGCGTAGAATTAGTTTCATTTTCCACCTGTGGAAACCCATAACATCATTGCCTTATGACTCAAACTTAGCTTAACATGACACCTCAGTCACTTTTTATATGACTATCAATCAGCTACTTTCATTATATGTTTGAAACACCTGAATTTGGAAAACGAAAGGCTCATGTTGGAGGTGGATTATTCTTGCAAAAACAGCATCCCTAGGGGAGAAATCAACCCCATGAGAAAGATCCACATCTCGCTTCTGCCAGTAGGTTGCCAACTCATTCGTATCTCTCCCTGGCGTCATCACTTCGAAGCCAGTGACCTTAATGCCTGAATAATCTAGCTGTTCAAGAAGGAAGAATCAAGGATGATGGTGGAAGCACCGATTGTACAAGAGATGGTGAATGCAGCACCAATTTTTCAATGCCCAATTAAAATGGAAAATTAGCTCTTAAGTAGTACTTTGATTTATAAACATCCATGAGATATAGCAGAAAGTTATTTTTACCGTGCTTACCTGGTCAACAGTATATTGCGGAAGAGTCCTTTTGTGCATGTGGAAAAGTTCATCGACTAAAGCGTGCAGACGATAGAAAAGGGGATCTCTCATTGCGGTTGATGGATCTGCCCCTGGAGTGTATGTTTCCTGAAAGAATTTAAAACCTTTGCATGTGCTAGGAATTCAGTCTCTCTAAGAAAAAGAGATATTAAATCAAAATATTTACTGGTAATTTTAAATAAATAAATAGGCCGTTATTTAGTTGTGATGATTAAGTGATCGATGCATATTGTCATCACTCTAAGTTAACCCTTTTATGTGGCATGACATGATATTACATCCTGCCGAACTCAAAGGGTTAATCTGTCAGATGAAATGACTTTAACTTTGAATATGAGAAAGGATGCACGTGGACCTTAGTCATTAATCAATGCCAGGTCTTTGAGAATTTGGGTGTTTTAATTTAAGTTGATCATTAAAGTCAGTTTTCATGCCTTGCTTCTGATGCATGTACAGTTTAAATAGTAACTTCCTGTTAATAAAAATTGGTTTTTAGTCCATTTCACACACAGCACTTCATTGGACTATTTGATTTACAGAAAAGTGAGAAGTTGAGCAATGGATAATATAGGGGCTATTTTTCCCATTTGTTATTTTTGCATTTGTGCATTAATTCCAGCAGTTCTATGCTTCATGTTGCACAATTTTCACTGGGCATATTACACCAGACTGCAATCAAGTGCCTTGATTAAAATGAGAAAAAACTTTTGAGCTCACCAAGTGACGGAAATCTGGATCATGGACGATCCCAATTGCACATGTCCAAGGTTGGGCATGTCACCGTAAAGGTTTCTACTGATACTGAGGATGCTTGCTTCAATCATATTACCCAAAACATCAATACCTCCCATTTCAGTCAGCTCAACAACTTCACCATTTTCCTGGAAGAGATAAGGATATTTTATTTTGTTTGCTGACATTAGTTGATTACCAGGGAGGGTGGCTTGGGTTCTCCACTGTGTTCATCTCTCCATCATTGCTAACATTTCTATGTTTGAGCCATCCATTGAAAAGTCAGCAGAGATGAAGAGCTTGACCTTGTGGAGTGTGTGAAGTTGAAAAATTGTATTTATAAAGACTTTAATGTCAGTAATTTGAGATAGAGACGGTTAATAATTTGTTACATCACACCCCTAGTTAAAAATTTGTGTGGAAAACTGGTTAATTTTTAGAGTACACTCTGTAGCTCAATTTTCTTAAATTTCAAATTCCTCTTCTTTTTCTCTGTCTTATTGGTCCCTTTCCTTTTATGGGTTCTATACTATTGTTCCCATTTACTTTGGTGGGGAATGGGATTCATTTGTGCATCAGGAATTTTATTTTAAGGGTAATGGTCAGCATCTATTAGGTTAAGCTAGCTGAACAGTGTAATCTGGACTTTTGCTGTATACCTTGACTTGGCTCTTAGAACTGTTTTTACTTACCCAGTGTGCATCTTCCTATACAGCTATAGTAAAGTAATTATAATCTAAAAATTCTTGAGATACCCCATTTGAATGTGGAACAGGATAGTTAATGTGTGGACAAAAACTTTAATATTTCCCATACAGTACAAGTACATGCCCATCTAAGGGTATATCGGAAATGGGAACACACTAATTTCCCTGAAAGTATGGGAAGGCAATTTTGGTAACCCAGTTTCCCCAGCAATAATCTAAATGTTACACATTCCTTTGTTTTTTTTTGTGAAGATGAAGAAAAGGGAATTTTTTCTTTAATGGGAGATTGCACCCTTAACCCTGCTGATGAACTATTTTGAGCATTGATTTAGAAGCTTAACATGATTTCCTAGGAGGAGACAGAGCCTATCTGCTTAATTATTAATTACTATTCTATTTGTATGTTTTATGCATTGTTTTTAACTTACATTGATCACACGTCCAAGATGGATAGCTTCAATGATACGATCCCTCCACCGCTCCAGGTCTTGAATGTCAAATACAAGTTGGTCAGCATCACGGTTGACATCCTGAAAATGTTTGAAAATTTAAAAACTTTTAAACAATTAATTTTGGTCAGCAGTAAGTAATTTTAACCTGTTCAGTTTTGAGAATCACATGAATGATAGTTATTTTTTCACCTCATGAAACTAAGCATGTAGTTTAATTGTAGAATATTGTATTTAATCATTTAATAAAAACATCTCTTCCTTACGCAGAGTAGTGTTCAAAAAGTGGTGATTGAATCTGAGCATTAATGGTTAATTTTTTGTACGTCTTGTAATATTGTGGCTCATTTTATCTATCTAGTATGCTTGGCCTTTCCCATGCATTATGCTTTTTACCACTGACCATTTCCATGGCTTCATTCATGAAGGCTTTCTGAGCCACTCATTTTTTGCTAGGTATAATGCATTGAAAAAAATGTTTTAAATAAAAGTTTATAATATAAGGTATAGGAGTACATTTATAGTTTATTAAATTCAACCACCTAACCCAAAGAAATAATTTCCTGGGACACATTTTAGTTCAGCTAAATGCTACCGAAAAACTTATGCAGTTTTTTCCAGTAAATGTTAATATATATGCAAATGTTAAACCAGGTTTTTACAAAAGAAGTTGCAAAAATACTGGAGTTTAATAAGGAGGCCATCAAACCTGATGTGTTGAGAACAATAGGGTAAATTTCCTAAACGTTTTATTTTATTTACCTATATAATGTTTTATAGCATGTAACTGAGGGTGTCACAAGCATTAAACTCACCTGAAGGATCATGTTGTCGGGTCTCGATGCATAGTTACGGCTGGCCATGGTACTATCCAGTTTGGAAAAATATCCCTCAGACAATGGTGCCCGGAAATCGTGGAGGCGTTGTACTCTCCCAAGCCCATTGCAGAGGCGCTCAAAGTTATATCTGGAAGGTGAAGAAATAATGCCATTTTTAAAAGTCTGTTTCCTCTCTTTGTAAGGAAATTAGTTATGTATGAATGAATAGTTACCTTGCTTGGATTTGCTGATGCATGAAGTAAAAGAGTTCTCCTCTGCGATATTTGTCAACAATAGCATGAGGCCCATTGAAGGGATAAACCAAATGCCAGTGATGGAGGTTGATCCCTATCTCCTCACGAAAGTAGACCACTGGTGCTCTACATCAAGATCTGAAGCTGTGCAGTCCCGTGGGATTTCAATGGGTACCTGAATGGCAGTAAGAAAAGAATCCATAATGGATGAGTATTGATGTTCATTCATACATAATGTTCTTTTCATCATAGAAATTCTATAATGTTACTTCAAATTATCATTACCATTGAACTCCTTGAGTAATTAACTTTCTTTTCGATGAATCCATTCTTTGAAAATGCAAATGGTTTCTTTCATGGGCATCGAACATGTTGAGTATCCTTTGAAACTAGTAGCAATTGCCATTTGCGCCCACACTGTCTTGGCATGTGGACTAAATTAGCCTGCTCATATGACTTTTTGAGTGCCACCAAATTCCCTTCATTCCAAATTCCATTTCAATAGGTTCTTGCCGTTTAGGTCTAGGGAAAGCATTCATCAATGCGTATTTGAAATGAGTGATCGTCCATAATTTGAGCTCATTTGCCTACGAATTTTTTAGGGGTAAGTTCAGAATTGACTTTCGGGGAAAGGTTTGAAATCTGATTTTGCGATGGTAATCTGGGGTCCCCCCCCCAATTCGAGTAGCGGGGACAAGGTGTCGCCCAAATCCCACGTAAGTGTTTTAGGCCTTTCTCTTTTAAGTCGTCCAGTGCAATTCAATAAATATTCATTTATCGTTGGTGGCACTCGAGCACAACTGGCAGAACTTTTAAACGACCTTGCGGCAAGATGCGCAGTCATTTGTCATAGGCTGTCGGACCAATGAGCTTCAGTGAAAGGTTTGACGAATGTCTGTAAAATTTGGCGGAATCTACGTAGTGTGCATAAAGTTCTGTTCTCACCTCGGAAAGAAAAGTTATAGCGCTTCCTGCATTATGGCGTGCCACGGTTGTGATATGTGATAGACGTCCGAGGTCATGATCTTGAGGGAGAAGTTTTTAGTTACTGATTAGCTGCTCAGTGTTAATCTTGGCACTACCACCCAATTTGTTTTGCCTACCCATCCCAGATAGCACAGTTAACTTGCTGCAAACTTTCAGCAAGTTTGCAAAGCAAGTCCAGCAAGCTTGCTGCAAACTTGCAATGCAAGTCTGCAAGTTTGCTGCAAGTCTAAATCAAACTTGCTAATATACCTTTTGTCCACTTGCAGCAAGTTTGCATGGTAAGCCTGCAGCAGGTTTGCACAGTAAACCTACAGCAGGTGTGCACGGTAAGCCTGCATCAAGTTTGCCCTGTAGGCCTGCAGCAGGTATGCAGCATAAGCTTACATTATATGGTTTGCATAAATGAAGCTCAGCACCTAATTTACATGACAGTATTTGACTAAAATATATCCCAATAACAAAACAAGGAATTACTTATAGAGGTATGGTATTAAGGTTTTTTGTCTGTCTACAGTCAATGATCTGCACTTTAGTGCCTGCATCAACCCAGATAGCATTCTAAACTTAGGTATAATTCAAGAGAATAAAAAACAATAGTTGAAATTTTACAACTGAAAAATGTTAGTGAAAATACTCCAGCTAATGCAAGCTCTAAGCGAAGACTCATACTGACAGCCAACGGCCATTCCTAATCAACCGACAGCCACGACTTAAGATATGATACTAAAATTATAAATGCAGATACTTTAAACACATGTACATACCTAAATACTAGGGAAAGTAATTTGTAAACACACATTAATATAAATGAAATAGAAGTGAGAACGTAGCCACTTGTAAGATATTATACTTTGTGTTATTTTACATATACTTAAAAATTAAAAAGTAAACTGCAGCAAAATAGACTTTCTTTGATAAAAGTATTTATTTTAAGGATAATGACAGTTGGTGCATGGATAATCAATAACAGCATACATACTTCATTTGTAGATCTCAAATGCAAAACCTTCCTTAAGGATCCAAAGTTTCATTGACATAATTGACAAGCATATTTGAAAAAAACCTAATCGAATGATTATCAATATTTTTCACAAATGACACCTTGAAATAGTTTTCTTTTTCCCAGGTTCCATCATGACGAAAACCTATAAAGAAGATAAACACTTTTAGAACTTCAAGCACGTAAACCCTTCACTATTTTATATTTTTTAAATTGACTATTTCGGTAATGTATGTGAAACACTTCAAACATTTGGATCGCATGAACATATGTACATTTTTTGCATGACCAAGGTAGATGATATCAAAGCATTACGTTCTTACCCTTGACGTAGCAACAATGAATTTTATCCTCAGATTTGGCCATCTCATACTGCGGCAGGAAACAGGCCTCACCGAAATCTTCAACAAAAAACAATATAATTGATACGAGGCACAATCCAATTTCACATCAACTTATAGTATACATAACAGAAAGGTAGGTAAACGTACGCTTCCGTCACCCACTCCTAAAATTTTTTGGTAGAAATTCCTGTATTTCACGTTAATGACAGCGTTAAGTGAGAATGGCTCATAATTTTTTGTGTGGGTGACGAATGCGGACGTTTACCCATCGACTAAGTCGAATAATTTCCGACGGTCAATACAGACACGACAAAGTAACGAGTATGAGACTTAACAGTTTTCGCACGCATTGCAAACAAACAGAATTAAGGCATAGGGGATGATTGAACTTACCGTCAAAAAGAAGATTTCAGCATCTTGGAATGGTTCCACCCCTCATTGGATTCATTCCACAGATGTTTGTCCACATATGAGTGATAGATGAACATGTTCACCCAAGTTACATTCCAAGTTCACCATGGAAAATGTGGTGTCCTCGCCCGCGTCATGATACTTTTATGAAGCACAAATTCCACAACTGAGGTATGAAGTGTGTGAGTATAAGATCGGCGACGGACGCCAATAGTTTTTTCTCGTTGTTATATGATCTTGATCCATCAAAGACAGCAAATTCATATCACAAACACTTATAAAAACACATTAAAATTGTCAAGCTTGCAAACGTTGCAAACCCTCACGGGAACAATGGAGCATCGCGATGCGCAGGAAACTGGGGAAAAGTGCTAAATAACTATCAATAGACAATATCGTACTTAATATTTAAGACTTGACGCCTTACGAATCCTATGTTTGAAGTCTTCAAAATGTTAGCTCGCATTATTTTTAGAATAAAGAATATGCAGAAATAACGCAAATGGGCAAACACACAGTGATAAAGCAAAAGAGACAGGAAAATACACGTGAATTTCAGATGGTTGCATTACAAATTTCTATTGAACGTTCGTTAGGCATTAAAATTCAAATTATAAACACATCTGAATATTCTGAATGTTTAGACATACTCTTCCCGTGCGTTGCAAGAGCATGAGTGGAGCATGAGCTGGAAATGGAGTTTCCGTAACACATGCAGATAGTTTTCAAGCTAGAATTAGTTTTCCACAGCAAGCTTGATGCAAACTTGCCACGACAACTTTGTCGTGACAAGCCTATGACAACCCTATGACAAGTTTGCCGTAAGTTTGCATGCTATCTGGGATAATATGCAGTAGAATAGTATGTTGACTTGCAGCACACTTTTTATGCAAACTTGCAGCACACTTTATATGCAAACTTGCAGCAAGCTTGCATGAAGACTTGCAGCAAACTTGCAGCCCACTTTCTAAGCAAATTTGCAGCGGACTTGCATGGTGACTTGCAGCAAACTTGCAGCACACTTTCTAAGCAGGGAAAGTCTAGCAAGTGAAAATCAAACATAGTGCAAACTTGCTGCAAACGTACGTGCTATCTGGGATCTGATTTATGTGAATTCACAATTTTAATTTAATTAGCATGATACTTGAGTTCTTTCAAGTGGCTTTTCCATGCAAGTACAATGCATGGATTTTTGTGAAGGGCTCTAAGATAAATATGATTTGGTCGAGAACCTTTTTTCTCTTAGGATATTGTTCGATTATTTCGAGTAAATGAGTTTCTTATGTGAAAGAAGTGCTCGTAATTTCCCTGGAGCTGACGACGATTAATGCAGCATTGCCATCAAAGCCTCATCTTCTACCAACAACCTAATCTCCTGATGAAGAATGGATGACTCCGATCAGTAAGTAACTGTACCTTTTGACATTGATAAAAACTAATGCTCTTGGTTTTGAGCATCGGCTTGCGTCCCAACCGGTAGCGTCACTTTGAAAAATACGTGTATATGTACATCTTACTGTGGTAGTTTTGGCCGATATGCAGTGAGATTCCACTGACTGCTTAATGATGCCGTTGAAAGTTGTGAGTTACAGTGTTTTCCTTTCCTTTAAAGATCTATTAATCTCCCCTAAACCATGGCGTATATAGCGTACTGTTAAGGCATTCGAAAATGTTGTGAATGTTCCCAGTTGCGTAGAATGTCCATTCATGTCATTCTAGCAAGGAAATTTTAGCAATTAGGGGATATTATCTCACCCTGGATGATTCTTGGGCCACGTTTGCCTCCTCTCGTGCCTGGGGGAACACCCTGGCGTTTAAGAACTCGTCCGGGAAGACCTCGGAGAGGGGAGGCAGTCTGATGTTCTTATTCGATGCAGGATGGCGACAGAAAGGGCGTAGACGAACATCTGAGGGTTCACCCTTTCTCGGCAGAAGAGGGATGCAGAGACGAAGTCTTGGTAACTTCTTATCCCTGTAGAAAATTTAAAGTGTGAAGATGCGGTTGGCTGTTCTGATGGAAGCTCGTCAACTTAGATATTTCGTGCCGAATTGGGGGGCAAGCTGAAATGGTTAGTTTTACGTGGGAAACGGATGAGGAAGGGTGAAGAGAAACGCGGCGTCAGGATCAGCCTTATCATGACGATAGGCGCGTGTAGGACTATAGATCCATCTGGCCTCGAACTCAACCGACAAAAGACGTAATACTCTCCACATTAGTCTTAAATTGGGAGACATGATTATTTCGCAGAAAAATATCTGTAAGTGAAGCCAGCGCACTTAAAATGGGAAGCCACTACTAATGCCACAGCTCCAGCCTTATCCCTTCCATTTTAGATTGGGCATAGCCCCTCGGAATAAAAAGTCCATTAAAGACGTGTAGCCACCTATTCTGTTGTATTCGTGATTTTTTATTTATTTGTCCAAGGATTTGTGATATACATAGCAAATGCAAATATAGGACAGGTCAAGATATACTGGCGAAATACTTAATTATATGTACATACTTATCATTTATCATGAATTTTACCTCACAGATGGAGATGTGGGGCCTTGGAGCATGTAACTAAAATGTGCAAGCTATAGAGATGGAGGAATTTCTGTGTATATACATATTTTTGACTTAGATTTAGATATATCATAGTGATTGGTTAGATACTTGGGGAGGCTACCGACGGCGGATGCCATTTATTCCATTTGAGATGGAGTTGGGTGGTAAAATAATTATAATTTCGAGAATGGAAGAATGCTAGAGAGAAATCTTACGTAGGCGAGTAGCAAGACTTAGATTTCGGGGGGTAGGGGTGTTTACCGGAGACTGAATCACGCCAGGAGATTGCGATGTGCCTACAGTCTTTCATCAATCTCAATTCAACAAGAAAGAAGTCCAAGAAAGGAATAAATATTGCCTTCCTGTCATATACCTCAGGGCTTGAGGCAGGGGTATCAACCCTGTATAGTTGACGGGCACATCGGCGAGGGACTTCAATTTCCAGTTCCAGTCCTGTCAAAGCAAAGGCATGGCAATGGACATCACGTGCTATCAGGGACTAAAGAAACGAACCTGGCGTGCCAGATGACGAATGTTGTCCAGGTTCGTTTCTTTTTTCCCTGATAGTACAGTAAGGAGCAACAACAGTGAATACGGACCTTCGGAATTCAAAGATCCGTTTCACCCCGTTGCTGCGTAAAGCAAAGTATAGCAAAAGCACAAATGTGAGAGTTATCTATTAAAGCAAGGAAAAACTAGAGACAAGTAGGTACCTGTAGCTTCATGCCGAACTCTGGTGAAAACCTTGTGAAAATGCTCAGTAGAATCGTCTCGCATTTTCTGCAAAGCACCTTGGGCAGTGTCAGAGACATTGCCTGAGCAAGATCCATGAGTTTGGTCTGAAGTTAGTGACTCAAGGGGAGGCTTATAGAAGAAACTTCTGCAACAACATTCATAGCAATGAGAAACCCTTCGTATTGAATGGGCCTTTGCAATGTACTTGCAGTCGAGATGGAATCCTTGTCAGTTCAGTTTGACATGGCCTGATGGAATGAAGGTGATTACTGAATCGTGTCTCTCAACCCAACGAGTGGCACAAAGTTTCTTCAAGCGAATGGCTGTAGTTTGAGGCTTCAACTCTTCTATTGCCTTCTGCAATCCATTGCTTCTCGTAGGATACCTGAAGAAGTCGTATGTAGACGCCACAACAGCCATGCAATTCGTAATATGGAAAACCATATGCATCAGAAACTGCAAGGTTGAAGCTGTGAGAACTGCAGTGAACAAAAATGGCAAGAGAGTTCTTAGGTCAGATGTAAGCTTGTACACCCTGAAAGTTAGAGCTCATTCAACTAGCACCGTCGTAGCCCTGCCCAAACGTGTTTTTTATTTCTATGCCCATGCTGATTAGATAGTAATTGATAATGGCATCATCTAATGCTATCCCTCTTAAATCTGTTACAGGAACAAATATTAGGAAGACCTCCTTCACCTCATAATTTTTCAAGTAATGTATGCATTTCACAAATTGTTCTGTTTTAGATGCATCTGTAGTTTCATCTGCTAACACTGAAAATCCTTTAGCTTGGCTGATCACTTCTACTAACTGTTTAACTATGATCTTGTCAAGAGCTAATTATTTCATTTTCGATTTCAAATAATGTGTATTTAGCATTGCCTGCAGCTGATTCCAAATGTTCAGTAAGAGCCGTGACATTACTGTTAACTTTGTATCAGAGTATATATCCCGAAATTTGCCATCCTTTGTTACTTTCTCTTGTTCCTCAGGAAGAATTTCACCTGCCTCCCTATGTCCCCGTAACCGCAACCCTCCCTGCCGCAAAATATTACTGCCTCTTTTATGGATTTGACTTCTTCTTTTCTGTTCGACCCGAAAGGAGTAAAACCGCGGCAAAGTATCTCTTAGCCATTTCAAGACATATTACCATCTTATCAGTTCAGATCAAGGATATCCTTAGCATTATCTATCGCTTGAGGGCGGAATCGATTTGGGTTGAAATTGAATCTCGTTGCTTGCCAGTCTTGAAATGTCGTGAAACAGTCTTGAAATGAGCCGCAGATATCCTCGCGTCATGGTGGAGTTGAGAGTTCTGGTGACGTTAAAACATTTCCTTAGCATCTTTCCTCTTGAAGAATTTTGAAATGACAATTTGGCTACCTTGTTCATGACTTTTCTTTCCCACACCCAGTGTTGGCCGCAGACAAGGAGCACCAGAGAGCATCGCTAATGCACAATAGTCAATCGTTCTTTCGTGGATTTGTGACCGGGAGCATGAGTTTCTCGCACAGATGCATGGGTTCTTGACGGCAAAAATTTCCAATACAACCGGTCTCGTCGGCATTGTAAATGTGATGGGAGTCATAATGCTCCTCTATCACAGATTATTGAAATTCCTCCAGAAATGCATTAAAAGCGGTAGTGTTGGCACTAATTCATTCTCCTTGAAGTTCATGAATACCATGCCTCTCTTTGAATCTGGTGAGCCACCCTAATGCCTTCAGCTCGTCTCTGGGTAAAGCAATAAAACAAGGCGGGGTCTACATCTCCGTATTAAGGTTTTTTGATGGATTAGCGCTTTGAAAGTCCTACAGCATCGAAGCATTGTCACCTACGTCTGCTCAATTTTGTTGTGAAACGTAACCACCAAAAAGTAACCAAGTTCCGAATGCAGTTGCAGTTGAAGACGAAACCTCTCATGTTTGATTTTGGGTGACGAAAGTCCCAGTTTTCCTAGGGCCTCGTCCACCGCAAGAAGCTACCACTCACTACCAGCCACGATGCGCGATACGCGGCTGCGCCGCAACGCTTGGACGTACGACAGGGCTAAAAACAAAGACTCGCTAAATATTGAAGAATGTTTTACTATTCCACACTCTCTCAGTCTACAGTTTCGGTAATAATAGTTTGCTCGAGCGAACGTTGAAGCGAAAGATGAAACTATTACGGTCAAGAGAAAGAAAGTGTTTAATGTTTGTGTTATAACACATTATCTCTCTCTCCCCCTTCTCTTCTTTCCTCTTCCTTTATTTTTCTCCTTTTCCCTTCCACTCTTATTTTCTCTTTTTCCTCACCCTCGAAATATTTCGGGGGGCTTAATCCCCAAACCCTCCCCCCCCTGGCTACACTCCTGGGGGGATTAGTCCACTCTTAGCGAGAGGCGCAAAGTTTTCCAGGCCTTCACGCCGCATCCGAAAGACAAAGTAATTAACTAGAAATGCTCTCAGCCAATTAGGTTTTGAGATTCCGCTGAAAAATTTCCGTCATCGAAATAGGAATTTAGTACCTATCTAACCACCATACCAATCTGATAGTGAAAATTTTAACGTCGAATTTTTGTGGTCAAGTGGAAGAAATGAAATCTCGGTTGGATCTCAGTGCCTCAGTGGATGGATGAGGATCGCGTGGAAAGTTAGCGCATTGCCAAACATCATCAACTCGAAACCCTCGTAGATATGAGTTATTTGACAGTTCTA
Source organism: Ceriagrion tenellum (assembly GCA_963169105.1). Classification (NCBI taxonomy): domain Eukaryota; kingdom Metazoa; phylum Arthropoda; class Insecta; order Odonata; family Coenagrionidae; genus Ceriagrion; species Ceriagrion tenellum. The sequence goes on along the minus strand of OY720635.1, from coordinate 114,689,988 downwards.
GGTAAATGACTCGACGTGGACCATTGGAAAATTTGAACAGAAGAGCGTAGAGAATTTTGAAACCTGGTATTGTGGGCGGATGCTTAATGTGAAATGGGCATAAAAATCAGAATCCGGGAAAATTAACGGAGAATTGAATAGGAGGAACCGGGCTATGGGACAAGAGCACTATCAGGGAGACAGGGTCTAGATGCCATGATCTCACATTATGAAGATGTTGTTCACTTTCTTCAGAGTTTTATTCGCACCGACCAAGGTTTCGACATAAGCTATGTCATTTTCAAGGTAGCTTATGTCGAAACCTCGGTCGGTGTGAATAAAGCTCTGTGGAAAGTGAACAAGATCTTTTAATGTGAGATCATGGCATCTGTTCACCATTTCCATAAAATATCGCATGATACGCTAAACTTAATTTGGGGTCTAGATGATTTGCATACCCTCCTAGACTACGAATTTTCATAAGGAATGTAAAAAAAGGTTCCACGATAAAAAACGAGGAACCAATTACTTGTGGCAACGATACAGGGTACGTAAAAGAAGAGCTACAGGGACATTGAGGAGATATAAGAGGGGCCCTGGCTGGAATGCAGTCAACCAATCTTATGATAGAATGACTGCTGATGATGAAAATGACGTGAGATTCATTTCTCGAGTGCAAACATACTTACCCATAAAAATGTCGATGAGTCGGCCAGCCATCTCCCTGTGGTACGGGATGAACAACGAGAATAATTCATTCCTTCCAAGTTGCATCGGGAAGGATATGTCCGGCATCGAGATGGGATTGACAGGAATCCGGACCTGCGCCTCTTCACCGAAACGGTTGCCCAGCTCGTCGGCCAAGGGTCGGAATCTCTCAGTCTGTGGAAATGAGGTGTTAGAAATTTAGCCTTTTAAGAGTTTCATAGAGGTGCTGGTTGGCTTTCTATATACCGAATGTCCCAAGGTTCCGTCTTCTTTTCTTGTAATGAGGACATCCAAGGTATCGTCCACATACCGCAGCCACATTGACGGTTTGTAGGGGGCGTTCACCAGAGCTATCGTCTCAAAGTCCTCCATGTATATGTTGGCAACTGCGGGAGAGATGGGGGATCCCATTGCTAGGGGGAGAACGCCCCCTACAAACCGTCAATGTGACTGCGGTATGTGGACGATACCTTCGTAATATGGAGACACGGTAGAGAAAAGCTGGAAGAGTTCCATCATTATCTAAACAGTATTGACGAGGACATTTCATTTAAGAAGGAAGAGGAAAGCGGCGGGAAGTTACCCTTCTTGGATGTCCTCATTACAAGAAAAGAAGACGAAACCTTGGGACATTCGGTATATATAAAATCAACCAGCACCAACAGGTATCTCCTTGCCGGATCACACCACCATCCAGCACAAATCAAAGGAGTGATGACCACAATGATCCACCGATCCATCACTCTCACTGACGAAGACCATAGGGACGAAGAGTTAAACAAATTGACGGCAATTCTAATGAAGAATGGATATGGAAGACGAGAAATCAGGATGACCATCTTCCGTAAACTAAGACGACGAGAATTGAGACAACTTGACGAAGAGAAGACCGAGAAGCGGAAAAAAGCCTTCCTGCCATATATCAGAGGAATCTGACAAAATCTCCAGAATATTACGAAGGCATCAAATAAGCACCATCTTTAAGCCACGCACACAAATAAGGGATATTATCAGAAATGTGAAAGAAAAAGATAAAATGGAAACAGAGGGAGTATACCAATTGAACTGCAGCACATGTGATCAAGTGTACGTCGGTGAAACTGGTCGGATAATAAAGACAAGAGTCAAAGAGCACAGTGCGGCAATTCGACTGGGCTACGCCGATAAATCAGCAGTTGCAGAACATGCCGCCCTAGGGCACACCATTGACTTCACCAACCCAAAAATTCTCGCCAGAGAAAAAAACATTTCAAGACGAGAATCTTCCGGGAGGCATTAGAAATTAAAAAGCATAACAAGAATTTCAATAGAGACCAAGGACAAAAAATAAGTGAATCATGACTTCCAGTAATTTCTAAAAAGAAGAGCGACGCCCAGAAGACTCTCCACCAACACCCACCCTCTCCCCCTCTTGCACCACCGTGACGATATAAATTGATGCAAAATAAAGGCAATTAGGTCATTCAGCCCTGATGAGGTCTCCGGCAAAGGAGAAGAAACGTTGGCTTTTTTTATATCTTGACGCGGGTTATCCCAAAAAAAACCATCACTGCTTGCCGAACATGGACCACGAAAGTTTTAATAATTTACATGATTGATCAATAGAGGAAGATGCCTTTAGAGATGAAGTATTTAAAATAGATAACATGGAAAAATGAAAAAAATAACTTAGTTTCCTTCTACAGATTTATTTTCCTGGTACAACATGTTTCGGCACAGCGGTGTCATCATCAGGTGCCAATGATGATGACACCGCTGTGTCAAAACATGTAACAGGAAAATAAATCTATGGAAGGAAACAAAGTTATTTTTTAATTTGTGAAATTCAACTTCCACATAGTTGAGCCTCAAACTATGGAACGTAGAAAACATGGAATTTGAAAAGATGAGTGCCCTTGAATACCCGAACCCAACGTTGGCCCTTATAAATTCACTATTGGAGGGAATAAAACGAAGAAATCTACACGTGCAGATGTATTGTACAGTTCAGTTGTGACATTACCTTGCTTCTTAAAGTTGCTAAGCATCCAATGGTCGCGTAATACACATGGCAGATCGACAAAGAATGAATGATATGAATTTTTGAAGAAGAAATGTATGAATTTTTAGCAGATTGGCTAAGGCACAGAGTGGGACGCAGCAATAGATAGAGGGACGGTGTCCTTAAGGATTCGTGGCGAATGATCTATTTGAAATGAAATGAGATATCGAAATGTATAAGAATATTGGCGATTACTGTCGACGAGACTAAGCCCGCGAAGGGCTGTTGATCCCCGGAGAAGAAGACGCGCTATTCTGCATGAAATTTTTAGAACATAAATCTACATATTACCCTGAAACGCATATCAAGGGTGTTTGGCCGGAGGATTTTACATCACAGAGTAATTTAAATTATGATAGATTTTTATGAACCCTGAATAATTTGTTACAGAGGTTTCAGTACGTCTTCAGTTAATGTTTTGCATGCTGAAATGTGTGGCTAATAATCGACGCAGGTAATTACATACGATCCTGTGATGCTCACTCCGTATACACGCAGTGTCTAAGTATTCGAACAGCCCGTATAGCTGTTTATGTGGCTTGAAAAAATTTCTTCTATGGTGTCTGAGATAAATTAGATGCTCTACATTAGTTTTTTTTTAAATCTCGCTGCCGGTGATATTGAATTTAAAAATTAAAGCAAAAACGCAAATACTAACTTATACGCTGTGATCGGGGAGTACTCACCAGGTAATCATTGCTGGGAACATCGAACGCGGCGCCTTTCTCTCCCTTTGGAATGAAGAACGGTTCCTTGGGTATTTGGGGTGGGGGAACGCTGACATTCCCCCATTCCCTCGCCCCTTGAGGAAGTACCCGAACCCAAACGTGCGGTCGCGTCCGGGGAAAGTCACGTTCATGTAAGCCCTGTAGGTATGAAGTTCAGCATGATTGGCATGCAAACGGAATGGGAAAATCTGTCGAAAATACTCGTCGGTAGGTTGATTATTTTGGGGATGCGAACAAAACTGAGGAGATATGCGCTATTTAAGATAGGTGGGTTGTTCAGTAAGAACAGGGTTATTTGGGAAATGAAGTGAGGGCATTGAGAAACCTGTTGCCAAGGCGTTCTCAGTTGAACGATTCCTTCAGTAGGACGAAGTACCTCGGCTGAGTACATGCAGATGGGTCGAAAGTGACAATGGCTGTTATAATGTCGGCCCCGGTGGCGGCGGGGTAAAGTCCTCGCCTGCTAATCCTAGGGTCGCGGGTTCGAGTCCCGTCTGGGTAAAATATTATCTGCCCAGGACATGGGTGTTTGTGTCTCGTCCGTTGTTACTGTAATTCACCCGACGTAAATTGGCACATCGTGCTGTATTCGGGGTAGTGAAGATAAAATAAAATAAATAAATAAAATAATGTTTTCTGCCATTCGCCATGCTCTAAGCAAATCCCATCCCGGCCAGTCAATAGTTAAATAGTTGTGGACAGTCAGAGAAAATGAAATTTTAAACGAGAATAGGTTAGTGGGATGTGATATCCAACTTGAAAATCGTGTTCGATGAAGAAGATTTTGAGTTTGCGAAGGAAGGATTCGTTTTTGTTTAAATTGTTTGGATGTGCATTGAAAAAAAAGTTCTTCAATTTTTCCTTTACATGATGATTATGTGAAAGACAAAACAAGAGCATAGTACGTCCCCTTCAACAATAATTAGGGCTACTTACCTGCTAGGATATTTTATTTTTCGAAATGACCTCCTTTTCTAGCTAGTAGTGCTACAGTTTCAAAAGGAATTAGGAAGATTATGATGGATACGTGCAGTAATGCTTATATGAAAGAGTTAACGGAGCCACCAAATGGACACTTTTTATTGTACTCCTTAACTCTACGTTTTCAAGTGATTTACTTGTAGCGCCCAATTGAGAATCGGAATTTCACTGCTTAATATCCATCGGTATTAGTATGCTAGTTTCTACTTGGGTACACTTCGACGGTTAAGGTTATTTAGCCAGGTATGGTAATAGAAACATATCAAGGTTCAAAAAAACGAAATTGCAATAGTTTGAACTATCAGATTGATAATATTACCTTCCAGTCCAATGATTATTGCTTTTTAGATTTTCTGATATCAAACCAAAATTTATTTTAATCGTGAACGTAGTAAAATTCTTGTAGTTCGTGCTTCTAATGCTTTATCTAAGCCCAAGAAACATCGATGGTCAATCATATCGTACATCGCGCTGACGTTGGCCGAGCACCCTGCTAAATAATGCTGTTTACAATCTTGGTTTAGCGAGCACCGGTTAAGCCGGCAATGGAGCTTCCAAGATATGCTCATGCGTTTAATGCGTAGTTTTCAGTAATAGTATGACAAGTATAGATTAAAAGTATTACTTAATGTTTTGATCTCGTTCTGTATCACAATCCCTTATACACGAATCGAATATATTGATACTTTTACCCCTCCACTCTGTTTCAGAAGCCGAAACTTAACTAGAAGCACAGGGGTTTGGAACACCCGGTTTCTTTCCCCAGAGTATCGTTCCGTCCCTGATCGAAATTGAACTCCCTGGTGCGTTTCATATCGTACTGTGACGGACCGAAACGTAAACCTACGATTTTCTTTTCACTCCGGGTCGAAACAAGAGATATTTAATAGTTCTTGGACTTGGGCCGGTGCTGGATTCGTGTTGGGTGCCGATAAATCGCTCTTGTGTCCACTATAAGTACGCTGCATCGCAGGAGGTAGCGAGCCGGATACTTGTCGAGTTTATTTGAGCATATATGTCGAGTTTAACATAGACGGTAGATGAGAAAGTTGGTCGATCGACGAATGTGTATTTCAAAAATAAGTTATGTCGTGGAGGTCATATGCTGGGGTAAAAAGTTCTTCTTCAACTTACAATCAAGCATAAAGCGCGGCTTACCCCGATGGGATAAGCATAATTGAGAATATATTCTAAGTGAAACCTCAAGCTCTCTTGAATCACTTGGTTTCGCAGGTACTGGTATACTTCTCCGCCGCTCAAACATCCAGCGATGAAGTACATTGCACATTATGGTACAAGAATTTGTTGGAACTTCGGGTTATGCCCAATATAAACAATTTAGGAACTAGCAGGTTCATTAGATGAACATATATTAATGAGCTCCATTGTGCCACTTTTTTTGCTAGATGACACAGCAGGTTAGAGATTCATGTGTGTCTAGTTTTATATTTGACTATTCTGGTTAAAATGCAAACTAGAAAAACTAACATTTGCATTATGTTATGTGAATTGCATGGGCAAATCCTCATGACTTGACGTCATGGCAATCAGAGGTCGACCGGCAGATGTGGATAAATATGGTTTTGGCTTATCAATGCTCAAATTTTATATCCTATATTTTTAGTGCATTTTACATGTAGCATATCGTCTGAACTTTGAGCAGTGGCAGCTGAGAATGCACAAAGATATTCTCATACTAGAACTTATAGAAATAGTTAGAGCCTCAATAACGTCGAAAAATAAATCTCTAAGTAGTAATAAAATATCTTTCGAAAATAAATGTAACACCTTGGTTGTCTTGAATTACAGATTTCCAAAAAAAAGGCTTTAATTCAGAGAGCGTTTTGCGAAAGGATGAGATTAATCGTTTTTTGTAGACTCAGTAAAGAATTTACTTCGTAGGTAATGTATGTCTGTTATCGAGATATTGCATTTGTTCGTTGCACTGCATGTGTTTCATTTGAAATAAGGATGTGAGTCCACACAAGTCTCCGACTAGTGAGAGACGATTGAAAGAGAATGGATTACCGGGGGAGGGGAAGACAGAAGGAGGAACGGGAGATTAGTTTCCAGCTTTTGGGGAAGGCCGACATTATGGTTTACGCCTTCCACCAATATACCATTGGCGGAGGTGAGAGGGTGCGAGGGGAGCCAACGTTGGGAAAACCCTAACCTCCCTTTCCCTTTCTCACCACCACCGATCCACCTTTTGATATCAGTCGTAGATTTCAATGGACACCGCAGAACGCTATTCTTCACCTCCATACTCTGCGGAAGTACGAGACGACGACAGAGAACCGGTGGCGGAACTGGGTGGGAATTGCGGAACGCCTGCGGTGAAGGACCCATCACAAAGTTCCGACTTAAACCGTCTGGATTTCCCTTTTTTGTAACATTCCGGTTCTTTCAAGCACATCCCCTTACTCCTTGCCGTAAAGAATGTGTGGAAAGACGTACATAATTTTCTGGATCATTCCGTAAAGCATTCATGGAAAAACAAATTTACCATAGTTATACGCCCAATGATCTCTTCGCTAGATTAAATATCCTCGAAATATCTTGTGTTCACTTAATACTCTATTAAAGTATCTCGATGCACATATTTCTTAAACCAAGGATATTGACTATTTTATGTAAAATTTTGCCTGAAATGTATTTTCGTGACGTAAGAGCACAGAAATATGGACAAAAATCTCTGAAGCTTGTGCGAAGTGCAGATAAAGAACTATGTAGCCAGAAGGTAATGTTTTTTTCTTTCAATTAAATCCTTCCACTTCTCCACAAACTGCTTAAGATTTTCGAAGAAAAATGAAAACGAGCGTTTTGTTGGAAATTAGGTAATATATATGCTTCCGTATCTAAGTAACGGCTGAGACTAAGATAACGACGTACCATTCCATGGACAGCAATCATTTGTGAATAAATTTGCCAAGTTTCGTATCTTTACCTCAGAAAAAGCCATTTTGGACTTTGGTCCGGCTTTTTTCAATTTCCGACCACTGTGCGATGCTTCCGTCACGGCTGGCCGCCGGGATTAGATAGCGATACTCTAGCCTCGACATCAACCTAAAGCCCTTTGTGAGTTTCTAATGCAATTCCAGTGACTCGTCTGGATATTTTTCCTTCCTTGTGTACTTGAAAGAGGTTTTGGACATTCATTAATTTTTCACTCGTCTGCCAAATTAAAAAAACGAGATTGGCAGCTAGCAATGGATGGTTTATGCCAATTTTTATTGATCAACGCGTAGCAACATTGGACTAAGAAGGATTAGTTTATTAATTTTGTATACTGAAGAAACTTTAGCATAAATGGGAAAAACGGCTTCTGAATTTATTATTCACGGTGTAGCGAGATCAGTCGAGGGGTGATTGGACGTATTGGTGCAGGTAAATTTGGTACACGGTTTGTGGTGCGGTCGAGTGAATGAAAAATGAATAGGAAAGGATGGTACATGTTCGAAATTGACCTAAAAGGTTCGAATGAGCTACTCCTCAAATGAGATTAATTATTCTCTTGGATGAAGTGTTATTAAACCCTATAATGTCAAATCTCTGTTCTTTTCGAATATCCAATGGAGTACAAAAAATTCATAAATTAGAAAAAACAAAATATATTATTACTGCTTCTGTAACTTCCTCTTTTGAGGAAGTCTTCCACCGGGATAAGCTTTTCAGTGCCTTTGATTCGCCTTGAGAATGGAGTACGAGTCGGACTCCGAAACGTCGGCAGTGAAAAGCTTATCCCGGTGGAAGACCGGAGAAGACTTCCTTAATATTGTTCGCCGGTAAAAAACTAAATCGAACTCCTCTATAATTTTTGAAAGTAGTCTACCGACTGATACTGCCTTGATGGGTAAAACAGTGCGGACGCACTCGCGTCTGCTCTTCTTGTGAAAAAGGAAACTACATCTCTGTTCAGTCATCTACTTCAGATTATCCGGCACTCTACCATTAGAGAAAAGAGATTTAGAGAGAGTCTTCACGGGCGAAAGTTAAGCTTGATTTTCAGCGAAAAATTACCCTCGTGATAATAATATGGACTATTGGCAACATGAAATTCGGGCGAGCATGGTGCGATAAATGCTGGCCACTCGCCAGTTGAGGAAGTGCTCCACCCTAAGCGTGCGGTCGCTTGGGGAAGTCACGTACATGAAAACCCCTTTAAACTCAGCATGATTGTCATGTGTACGGGATTGCGGAATCTGCGGAAAATACTCGTAATCCATTATCGGTTGGTTGATTATTTTGGGGGATACGACCAAAACCGAGGAGATGTCTGTTGTTTAAGATAGGTGTTTTGGTTGGTAAGGAATGGGTTATTTACGTCTACTTCTACATCAGAGACCTGCAATCCTGGCCCGATTTTCAAGGGAAGCCCGACCCGATTATGTATGAGCCCGATAGGACTGGGGCCCGATTTTACCCGATGGGGTGAAAGCCCGACGTGTAGACCCGACTAGGCCCGACGCCCTCAACCATCCGTATTCATTGAAAGGTTTCATTGAGATATTTCCACAGACTAGGCCCGACTTCCCCGAAGCCCAGCCCACGTTCACGAGACTCCAAAGCCAGGCATGTGAACCGGAGAGAAGTTCTGATGATTTCATTTTACCCCGCGAAATTTTCCTACCGCTTCCGCCTAGAGCAAACTAATCGCTTGTCATAATTTTTCTTGGATATGTACTTAGAAGATTATGACCCACAAGTACTCAAGATATTAGCATAGTGACAGCTTAAACAATGGGATTTCTAATTGTATTCCCACACAGTAAGCTTTAAGAAAGAGCTGCAATGGGACTCTCTTATATCTCGATAGCGAAATTCTTACGTACCCTTACATTAATGACTCACAAGCCTCAGCCACGGAAACGCGTGGCAAATGCAAATTAAGTAAAATATAATAATTACTGAACTGGAAACCGGAATAATATTTCAAATGAGTAGTTCCGTTTACGCGCAACTTAAGAAAAACGTCTGATCTGAGTGTTGGATTGTAATGAGAACGGTGTTGAAAAGACAAAAAATATAGCTGGCCCATAATTTTTATTTCAATTCATTTTTGTGTGTAATTTTTTATATCGATAACTTTTTGTGCTACAGAGTATTAATCCATTTCAAGTGAGGTTTCCTTTATGCCTACCCTCTTTGGTCAATCGAAAATTAATGTTTTTTTAAATTTATGAGATAGATACTGAGTTTGGAATTATTCAATAAAATACCTCTCTTATTCCTCATTTTTTTTCTATTTTTAAATGCTGTGCAATCCTTTGCTCTTGGCCTCCATCACAGTATTTCCAATTATTTTTTTTAATTTCTCAAAACCAACGCTTTCGTGGTCTTCCTCTTTTTCTTTTTATCCCGGATTCAGCGATTTGTTTATGTTTCCTATGCCACACCTAGTCTTCAGTCTTTCTGAGCCATGCAATTTACCTAAATATTGAATTCGTCCCCATATCCATCTCTTGGAATATTTGTGCAGAATATTGTTCGAAACCGCCTAGAGATTTAGAATTTTACAGTGTTCATGTATAAGAATTCATTCTGATAGATATCATGTATCGCAAACCTGCCAGAACTTTCCGGCAGTAAAATATTTCATTAAGTAAATTTACAAAGAATGTAAATAAAGGTAATTGGCTATCAATATATTTTGTTCTTCATTCAACTCTATTCTCATTGCAACCTGTTATTCAGATAAGGATTTTCCCTTAAAGTTGCGCTTTAATGGAACTAATCATTTGAAATATTATTCTGGTTTTCTTATAAGTAATTTTTTTTGTTCTTCATTCAATTCCATTCCCAATGCTACCTATTATTCAGATAAGGATTTTTCCTTAAAGTTGCGCTTTAATGGAAGTAATCATTTGAAATATTATTCTGGTTTTCTTAGGAGTAATTATCATAATGTACATTATTTGTAATTGTTACACGATGCTGTTGCTAAGGCTTCTAAGGCATATATATAGTTACATAGCTCGCGTAAGATGTTACCTCTTAAGATGCACGATAGCCGTATTGTTGCTCTTTTTTAAAGCTTACTGTCCGGGAATCTTATCAGGAACCCCATTGCTAACGTTGTACTATGCTAGTATGCGGAGGAATAGTCGTCGGCGATTCCCTAAGATAAGCCCCAATCATGAGTATCGGACACTCCACGTTTCCCAGGCCTGATGGTTTGGCATGGAATTTGAATCGGGCCGAAGCCCTTCCCTAGTCATGCTATCGGGCCAAGTCGGAGGGGCTCTGTCGAGCATGCCTTTCGTCTGGTCGGGCCCACTCGGGCCTATCACTCATCGGACAGAGTCGGGCTCGGTCGGAAATCGGTGTCGGGCCTAGGTTACAAGACTCTGAATTACATACTACCCTGACAGCCGCCGCATGGGCGTGTGGCAGGGGGTGTTAGGTCACCAGCCATGTAAAGATGTAAGGTTTTGGGAGGTGAAATGATTACGTGTATTATGGGAGTGTATTTAGTGGAGCTCAGTTTTTATTGTGGTCGCTAATTGTGCGCTGAAAGAACGAGTTTTTGTACCTATCTGTTGGGCAATATATCTCTCTTATTTTATCGTCTCCGTCACACCTCGAGATGTGGTGAGGCGTCGAGATAATATTGTGTCGCTCTGAAACACACCAGTTCTGAATTTCTCAAGCAACCTAATGTAGCCTCCGAGTCTCTAGGGGCTCCCACCATAGTTCCTCTAAAAGTTGTGAAACACTACATATATGCTCGCTCATAGTAGTTTTTAACAAAGCTTGCAGCTGTTCTTAGTGTTTTTTTAATTAAACCTTTATGTCCAGAGTCCCAAATGCTCGCGGAGTATTAGAGTTGTGGTCTAACCAGAGCGAAGGTTATTTGGTAAATGGAGGGAGAGAATTGAGAAACCCGTCGCCGAGGGGTTCTGAGCTAAACGTTCCCTCAGAAGGATGGGTTACCACCACTGAGTACATGCAGATAGGGCGAAATCGACAGTGGATACTATAATGTTTTGTGATGATGTTTGGGCCATTTGCCATGATCTTGGAAAGTTTCATCTAGGCCTGTCAGTTGTTAAATATTGGCGGACAGTCTGAGAAAATGGATTTTTTCAGAGATAAGATTTGTAGGATGTGATATCCAACTTGAAAATAGCGTCTAATTTGGTGAATTTAAGTTTACTCTAGAAATGAGCATACCTCAGCTCATTTTTATCGCAAGGAAGATACTCTTATTGTTTGAATAAGTGGTATGACATGAATTGATGAAATATTTCTTCAATATATTGTTCTCATTACGCTACCATAATTATACATAATCAACTAAATGGCACAAGAAAGATAATTTCTGTATATAATAATATCGCTAAATATTTATTTGTCGATGCGCTTGATTCAAACTATTTAAACTCGGTAAGTTTGTTGTGGGCGAAATTTCTGCCTAGTTTAAAAAGCGTTTATTGTAATTTCAATAGTATCAGGCTTAACTTCGCGGAAATCCATTATGATTAAATCAAATTAACATAGTAAATTTTTCACGTTGTTACATTCTCAAACGACTGGTTTCATCGCATGGGCAACATCTTCATGTACCTATTTTCAATCTGGGGTCTGTTTCTCAGAGCTACATTGTAATTATAACGTTATAAAGCTGGTAATAGTGGTTCAATTAAGAAAAAACCAACTCAACATGGCATCTTGACAATTAAGATTTATAAATAACTACCATTTCGAGCTCATCGTTCAAGAAATACAACGAAATAAACGAAATTTTTCGTATGATGTTAGGTTTCCCCCAAAACCCGACTTCACTTGGGATTCTTTAAGGTAAGTTACGAAATTAAAATATATTTGAGCATATTTTAAATCATTTATATTTACTCAAAAAAACGTACCACCTACTTTTGGTTTGGAAATATTGCAAGGTATACTCTCAAATTTTATCGTAATATTCAAAGTTCGAGGTCTGGATTACGTCCGCCATTTGTTTGGACTAGTACAAGTCTCTGATTGGCACATATGAGTTACGCATCCGCTTTGTGACGTAGACTTGTAACATGTTGACTTGTTGCTCTGAGAAACAGGCCACTGGTAGAGTATACGTACAATGTTGAAAGGCGGGACGGGGGAGGATGACATACCAATGACATGCAACCCGAGAGCTGAAGTGCACCAGAGATATTTGCGGAATTGGCAATTTTACAGATCCCATGTCGCGGAACACCTGTGAGAATGTGATCACAAAAGTGACTTTCTCCCTGAGATTCTCCACCTGGAGAAAATGGGACGGACGATGGACTCAATGGAGCAGTTGGATATAAGGAAACACCTGAATGAGGGATGCATGTTGAGCGAAAATATCTTTGGAAACTATTCCCACCTCTTGGATGTTCCACTATACCTAGACCCTTTCCCAACCTTCCCGTCATATTAAAATACCCTTCCTGAATCACGCCCCCCTCCCTACTCTGAGCCCCATTTCTGGCTCAACGTCCACCTTAAGTCCCACACTTTCTCTCCCCGCACTTCTCCTCCTTTCTCGCCTATCCTTACCTGCCACCTTCCCTCTCACCCCTTTATTTTTTGTCTTCCTTCCTCCCCTTTGAAAATTGCATTTATGAAGATGATGCGTATGCATTGAAACCATATTATGAAACCGGTAGTCTGAAAATGAAACAGAGAAAACGTTACAGAGTTAATTTAATTGTATCAAAACGTTTACAAGGAAGAATTCTGCGTAAAAATGTACAACGCCAGATTTCGAAGGCGTCTAGTCTGTTCTGGCTAGCTTTTCCAATGGTCCATGCTTCCGATCCATAGAGTGCCACGCTCCACACGAATGTTTTCTCATTTTGTTTCCTAGTTTGCAGCCCTATTCTCTTTGAGCACAGCAGTTGTCTTTTTACCACGAACGCCATCTTAGCGTGAGATGTGATAATATGATACATATAGCTATCGAATTCGTCGAAGAAACGTTAAAAAACGACAGCTTTTTACTAAAGAGCTTTCAAAATATGTATTATTCGTGTTAGACGCTTTTCTTGAAGAAAAAAACCACAAAAAGTACTATTATGGATGTGATTATTGAAGTTTCTTTTTTGTCTTTCGCAAATCGACTCTGATTTACATATTTTTTCAAAAGTGTAGCCTTGGGAAGGGTGAATAACAGTTTTTTTATTGCAGGTAAATTACGGTAATTTCCCAGTTTTTTGGGATTAATAATTGAAATGATAGGTGTAATAGGAAAGCAAGCAGCTATGGGAAGGGAGTTACGATATTTAAACCATCCCCAATACTTACAAAAAAATGTATATTACAAATTAAAGAAATGCGAAAACAAACTGTAACGAAATGGAATTTGGCGTCCCATTGTCGTATGACACAAATTTCGTTCAAAGGATTCCCATCTCAATCCGTGGTCATTAGACACCAGTCTTTCCGTGAAATTCGTGACTCTCATTTCGCATCTTGTCTAGTTTTTGAGACGAGACTCGAGACGTCACCGTTACTTGTCAAGACTATCAACGCTGCGAGACTCTCGAAAGTTTCATGAGTAAGAGGTCAAGAATCATGACTGAAACAAACCTTGGTAGGGCAAAGAATTCTACGTGATATTAAACAGTGGATTTAATGATCTGTTGGACCTTGTGTGATCTTTCGAAACATATGGAAAACTTAGGCATACATCGGTATGGTAATTGATTAAATTAGTTGAACTATAGGTTGTACCAAGTTGTGAATGGATGTATGTAATTATTTTTGTTAGACATATTTCATACAAAAAATACTCCTCTGGGTGCGATTGTTGAATTTCCTTTATCGCCTTGCGAAAATCGACTCTAGTTTACATATTTGTTCAAAAGAATTTCCTAGGGTAAATTGCAGTTTTTTTCATTGCAGATAAATTACAGTAATTTCCTAGTTTTCTGCGATTAATAATTAAAATGAAAGATCTAATAGGAAAGCAAATAGCTATAGGAAGGGAGTAACGAGGTTTAAACCATCCCTTATACTTTATATTTTACAAATTAAGGAAATGCGAAAACAAATTCGGTAACAACATGGAATTTGGCGTCCTATTGTCATAGCATACGATTTTCATTCAAAGGATTTCCATCTGCGCAATGGGTTATTTGTGGAGTGTATCTCAGGCACTGTCAAAACTAAATTGATGTGATTCCTAATGCTTCGTGGTTTCACTTGTCCTAATGACTCATAGGACGACAGTGTCCTTAGACTTCAGTCCAATTTGGTTTGCTCAAATACGCGGACAAGTCGGTGAAATTTTAATTTCGAAATATCATAGGTAGTATGCCATGTAATGTAACCTTCTGGAGAGAATTAATGGTTTTAGGGAATGTTTTCACAGATATAGATTAGAGTGACAGCTAAAAGTATAGTTGATCATTAAAAATATCGTAAGTAGTTCGTACAATTTGGCAATATGGCAAGAACCTGGCGATACCGTACTCTTTTGCCCAATTTTGGTGTTTGTATGTATTGAAAAAATAATTCTCGTCACAGTATCATTTTTATTGGTTTCATTAATAACGTCATGAGCTATGGGTGTTATTGGAGTAAAAAATTGTGATATCGTTGATGAAAATATTCTTACACGGAGCTCATAATCATTTTACGGTTACATAAGTTATAATTATATTTAACTGAAAAACCTTGCACATATCTTTAAACTTGTAAGCCATTTTGTAACTTTAACTGGTGTAAACCAGTCAGTTTTTAAGTGAAATCAGGGATAATCGCTTACACATAAATTATCTTAGTTCGTTTTCAAGGAAGACTTCATTATCCTAAGGAAAAAATCTTTATTATCCAAAGGAAAAATTTCGTATATTAAACTGGTGTACAGGTAAAACCTGGTTGGCCAAAACAGGTACCTGTAAACCAGTCAGCTATTTAATGAAATCCGGGAAAATTGCTTACGCACAAATTATTTTTGTTCGTTTTCAAGGAAGATTTTATTACCCTAAGGTTTATAGGAAAAATGTTGTTTATTCACCTGGTGTAAACCAGTAAGCTATTGAATGAAATCAGGGATATCGCTTACACATAAATTATCTTACTTGGTTTTCAAGGCAGATTTTATTATCCTAATGTTCATAGGTAAAATTCTTTGATAGTACCAGAAGTGTAGTTTCACATGCTCCACGTTTGGTTTACATATACACCTATATGATACATATTCGACCAAAAATCACGTTTAGATACAGTGCATTTCCCTGCGGGAGATTTCGAAATATTCACGAACGAAAGTTTTACTACGGAGAATAGCGTGTGTGTGATTCAATAATTACTAGTTTCTGACAGCTTTGTAAAATTTTTCCATGATGCTTAATAATTAACGAAAGGTAAAAAATAGCCAACCCACTACTTGGCCTTTCAAGGTGAGAATTGAAATTGTAGTTTTAACCCTTAAGAGCAGCAGCATTCTCTATATTTGTAATGGAAGGAACTATTTATGTGCTAGGCACATAATCTTTTATGGAAGTCTTACGCGTGGCACGTAACTGCGAAATTTTAAGGATAGAAATGGCGTGGACATGTCCGAGGCATTGGAGCAGGGGCTACTTTTCCCACTGTTATTCATGCAATTGAGCATGCATCATAGCTATTCAGCACTTTGCGTGACGCATATTTAAATGCACTGACATTCATACGTGAGATCGTGCAATATACTGTCTCGTAATGTAAAACAGCTTTAAGGATCATGAGATATGTATGTATTCATTATCAGGTACATTCAAAGGTCTGCGTACAAACTTTTCAGGTAATTTATAAATCACTGGTGAATACTATACAACTGGTACTTTATTGTAAATATTTGTTACATCTTGCTACTTAGCACCAATATTTGTCATTTTAAGTTGAAAGGGACACATTTACGTATGGCTGTAGCGACCACTTGATTGTGAAACTGCGATCCAAAATTATCCCATTGTTCGACAAACTTGAGTGGTTTGAAGATGAGATCTGTAAAGAAAAAAGGTTTTGATATTTGAGCTTATAGGTTATTTGTGCATTTCATATTTTTCTACACCTTGCAGCAAAAAAATTCACTACCCCTTTTTCGCCCTTCATTTGACTCAGCTACATTAGACACCCATTTAGGTCCCAAATAATATTCATGCAAAATTACAGTACATATAATATTTTCCTTGGCAGGTATTACAATATGCGTTACAGTGCTATCAGTGATTATTGTACGTCTTGAAATTTTGATTGGATGAGTAAATCACAAACTTACGAAAATGAACCTACCAGTTGGTTGCCGAGCATTGTTGGATTTTAATTATCCCAATTTATTCAACACTCATTCCTACCTGGGGCCCTTCTCTGCAATGCAGATTACTTGGAATCTAATGGTGGAGGTGGCTCAGTGCGATTGAAGTGATTGATGAAGACATCGGTGACCATCATATTTGGTGTGAGGAATTGATTTAGAGTGTCTACTCCATCACGAGGCATTCTGTCAAATGGATAGCCCATCGACCTCTTGTCGGGGTATCTCTGGTCACGCAATCCACAAAAACTGGCGGCGTTGGGACAGCCATCTTGACGTTTGGGTTGTTCAACCTATAATGATGATGAAATATGGTATGATAGAGTTTAATTATGAAAACCCGGTTAAAATGAATAAAATTCATGTTTGAACACGTCTCTTAGTCTCTTGTTAAGGCCAAAATCATCATATTTGAATGACTGCATCTGAGTAATATTAAAGTGCTGAGAATTATGCTTTACTAGTAAATTATATTCTCTTAATTATCAGAATTTGGAGAACTGGAACGCTTATATTCATGCTTAAGATTTTCTATGCATGTAGTTATTGACTGTACCATTTGAAATTCAAGATCATGCACTGGCATGCACATATTCCTTAACATTGCTGTTCAAGCTATGTGTTATGGGTTAAAAGTTGTCTGTTAAAAGGAGAAAACTGCTTATCACATTAATTATGGATTTCTTGAACTTGACGTTTTACTAAGGTATGCTTGACAGTAATACTTAGTGATGTGCTCTGCCAAAAATATTAGCCCACTTTATTGCAGGTAAACAGCCGTATTTTCATTGCTTATCAATATCTTTCGTATGATTACATTCTATCCGAAAAGATCCATCAACTTTGTTATTTTACGATCTTCCTGGTTTTATCTTAAATTGGATGACTTACTAGTGGACAATACTACCTGAAGAATTGAACAACCTTAAGTAGTTAGTTAACATTGTCATGCATCATGCTTTGCCGAAGTAAAAGTTAATTAATATAGCCACCCATGTTGTAGATAAATCTCAGTTGGTAGCATAGATGAGAAATACCTTTTTAACGGGAGGCAAACGTACCAAGTCGTCCTTAATGTTCGAAATCATGATGAACAGTTCACATGGATATCCACCTGGGGCACCTTTTGGGATAAGCATGTGTTCGGGCCATCCACAGCCGCAGTAATTATTTAGCTGGTTCTCAGCACTTGAACCAGGAGGGTTGACCTCAAGGTCTCGAAAGGTTTGTTCCCATGGAATGGTGAGTGAGTTTTGCGAGGAAGCCCGCTCAATCACATTTGTCTTTGGTTTCACTGGAATTGAAAACGTTAACGCTTGAGGTAGAAATCATTTATGAAGATTCATATTTCGCCCACCAGCTACATAAGTTATTCATAGTAACCTATGATCCACACGTATGCCGGAAGTTTTAAGAGCGAGCTAAAAAAGGAAACTTTTCTCTAACTATGTGAATGAATTTCATTGAATAGAACTAAGTGGAGCTCTGTTCTTGCGCGAGAGAGCTCTAGGGCGAATCTTCGACAGTAGAGTCTTTACGGGATACAAACGGCAAAGTGGTCACTAACAGTATCGACGAAACCAATTAATTAAACAAATACTTCGAAAGTATATCCGCTATGGATGACACAATACACAATTTTGACATTCCTGACTTTAAAGAGCCGATGGCTGAATTAACAATTCAACGTGATGGAATAATTAAACAACTGCCTTCGATTAAAAGTAACAAGTCCCCAGGTCCAGGTACGCGTGCTGAAGGAGTTAGCGCCACAGATTGCACCATTATTAGAAATTATATTTAACAAATCATTATCCGAAGGCAAGGTACCCCTAGACTGGAAAATAGCCAACGTCACTCCGATATTCAAAAAAGGAAATAAAAGTGACCCAGGAAATTACCGGCCTATATCGTTAACATCACTTTTATGCAAGATCCTCGAACACATTGTCATTAGTAATATGATGACATGCCTGGATAATCGTAACTTCTTACATAGCAGTGAGCACGTCTTCCGTAAGGGCAGGTTCTGCGAAACAAGGCTTGCGCTCTTCCTTCATGATACCCCAAAATAAGGTGAATCGATTAAGCAAGTCGACGCGATATTCATTGATTTCGAGAAGGCATTCGACAAGGTTCCTCACAAAAAACTCACATATAAATTGCAATTATGCGCAGTAAATAGCAAAATAATGAATTTAATAAGTGCCTTTCTCAGTGATCAATAACAAAAAGTAGTTATTGATGGTTTTAGCTCTGATATGGTCGAAGTCACATCAGGTGTTCCACAAGGAAGTGTGATCAGCCCTCTTTTATTCATTATTTATATTAATGACCTAAGTTCTAGAGTTATCAGTAAAATAAGACTATTTGCAGACGATGCAGTTGTCTACCGTGAAATGAGCGAAGACGAGGACTTTGAAGCTCTGTCATCGGACCTTAACAACGTTCATTCGTGGTGCCAGGAGTGGGGGTTAGAATTAAATATCTGCAAATGCACCACAGTCCTCTTCCTGCGAAAATCATCACAAAAATGCCATACCTACACTGTGGGTGGAGTAAACATAAAATCTTCAGATACAGTACAATATCTTGGAATTACCTTAACATCTGATGTATAGTGGGGATTACACATACAGAACATATGTGGCGCAGCATAAAAGAAACTAGGTTTTGTTAAACGTATAATAGGAAGGTCCTTGGATGCAAAAGTCCACGAGAGATGCTACTTCGCTCTGGTTAGACCTCACCTCGAATACACTGCGAGCATTTGGGACCCTAGTCGAATAGATTTAATAAAAAAATAATAAAATACAAAGGAAAGCAGCGCGCTTCGTTAAAAACTGCTATAGTGTCTCGCTACTTTTAGAGGGGTGAAGGTGGTAGCCCCTAGAGACTAGGAGGCTACACGCTAGGCTTAGTTTGCTTGATAAATTCAGAACTGATATTTTTCAGAGCGACATAGATAATATTATCATGACTCCTCACTGCATCTCTAGGTCTGACAGATGCGACAAAATAAGAGAGATACTCTGCCGAACAGATAGGTACAAAATCTCGTTCTTTCCGCGAACAATAAGCGACCACTATAAAAATTGAGCTCCACTAAATACACTCCTATAATATATGTCACCATTTCATCTCCAAAAAACATACACCTTTACACGGCTGGTGACCTAGCGCCCCCTTCCAAACCCCCAGGCTGCGGCTCGCGGGGTATTATGTAGATGTAACAGTGTTTCCTTTTATAAAATGGAGAATTTTATCTATATAGGAGATTAATTTGTGGCAAAGAGGCATTACACATTAAAGGGTTCATGATAGAATTTTTTGTTTCTTCATTATTCATTTCTCAATAATATGTTTGATCATTTGAATATTAATTCATTTTTCATCATTCGTGGATCATTGCAATGCACATCAAACTAAATTGGCTGTTTGTTAGTATATATCATGAACTGATTCATCGATATTTAAGTAAAAAATATCATTAGGTTTTATTTATGAACATCACAATATGTTTGTCGTTATGAAATCGCCTCAGTATTTTTATAACCCTGGAAGTCTACTGATTATATGAGCGAGTGAAAGTTTGGTTGCAAAGATAAAAACTTATATTTATTACTTTGTAAAAAATGTGAGTAACTCGGTGAACTGTATTTTCTGACTGCTCCCAATTCATTTGACAGCTCTATTATGTTTAAAATTATGTGAGTTATCATTGTTTTAATACTTACACTCGACAACAAATTTGTCAAGCTCAATGAACAGGATTCGCTGGTCTCTGAAGAGCATTGGTGTTTTCCTTTCATCAAATTTGGGGGCCATGAAAATTCTGACTGTTCCACTCTGCGTAGAATTAGTTTCGTTTTCCACCTGTGGAAGCCCATAACGTCATTACCTTTTGACTCAAACTGCTTAACATGACACCTCAGTTACATTTCACATGGATATCGATCAGCTACCTTCATTATGTGTCTGAGACATACCTGAATTCGGAAAACGAAAGGCTCATGTTGGAGGTGGGTTATTCTCGCAAAAACAGCACCCCTAGGGGAGAAATCAACCCCACGAGAAAGATCCACATCTCGCTTCTGCCAGTAGGTTGCCAACTCATTCGTATCTCTCCCTGGCGTCATCACTTCCAAACCAGTGAACTTAATGCCTGAATAATCTAGCTGCTCAAGAAGGAAGAATCAAGGATGATGGTGGAAGCACCGATTGTACAAGAGATGGTGAATGCAGCACCAATTTTTCAATGCCCAATTAAAATGGAAAATTAGCTCTTAAGTAGTACTTTGATTTATAAACATCCATGAGATATAGCAGAAAGTAATTTTAACCACGCTTACCTGGTCAACAGTATATCGCGGAAGAGTCCTTTTGTGCATGTGGAAAAGTTCATCGACTAAAGCGTGAAGGCGATAGAAAAGGGGATCTCTCATTGCGGTTGATGGATCTGCCACTGGAGTATATGTTTCCTGAAAGAATTAAATATCAGGACTATGTGTAAGGAATTCGGAATCTCTAAGAAAGTGAGATTTTAAATAAAAATATTTTGAGGTAATTTCAGTTCAGTTCAGCTGTAGCTGTGAATGTAAGAAGGAATGCATGAGGACGTTAGTCATTAATCAATGCGTCTTTGAGAATTTGGGCCTGTTTTAACTTAAGCTAATGATTGAAACCAGTTTTAATGCCTTGGTTAGGATGCTTGTAAACTTTAAAGAATAAAATGATGTATAATGTTAAAAATGATTCTATAAATAATAGGCTTTGATTCCATTTTACACGAGATATTTCGTTGCAAAATTTGATTTCGAAAAAAGTGAGAACACGGGCAATGAGTTGAAGTGAAAACAATTTTTCTTTTTTGTTATTTATGCATTTGTATCTATTCTTGCAGATGAGACTCATATTATCGTTGAATTGGTATGTACATTTTGGCTGTGAAATTAGTGCCTCGTGTAAAACTGCCTGTAAAAGCAAGAGTTTATTTTTTAGCTTACCAAGTGACGGAAATCTGGATCATGGACGATCCCAATTGCCGCATGTCCAAGGTTGTGCATGTCGCCGTAAAGGTTTCTATTGATACTGAGGATACTTGCTTCAATCATATTTCCCAAGACATCAACACCTCCCATTTCAGTCAGTTCAACAACTTCACCATTTTCCTGGAAGAGATAAGAATATTTCGTTTCATTTGCTGACATTATTTGATTGCCTTGGGTTTTCCAGTGTCCATCCCTCCATTATTACTGACGTTTCGATGTATTAGTCATGTATTGAAAAGTCAGCAGAGATGAGGAGCTTGACCTCTTTGAGTACATGGAGTCGTCTCTAACATCATACTTCGGGAAAGTTCAGGATCTTATTTCAATACCTATTGAAAAATCGTATTATTTTTACAGACTTTCATGTCAGTAATTTAAGACAGTCGGAGGAATTAATTCATCTCACCTCTAGTTTAACATTTGCATGTTGAACTAGCTTTCAAAGCACTACTCTATACGTTAGTTTTCTTCTGTTTAAAATTCCACCTCTTTTTATGTCTTTTTTGCGCCTTTCCCTGCACCGGTACAATAGTACCGTCCTCATTCGCCTTGGCGAGGGATGGGATTTATTTGGACATAAGGTATTGATTGTTTATGGTAACGGTCTTTATGGATTAGGTTAATCTAACTGAATTGTGTAATCTGGACCTCTGATATTTGCTTTTTGCTCTATACCTTGACTTTACTCCATAACCTGCTCTTTATTTATCCATTGTGCACTTTCCTCTATAACTAAAGTGAAGTAAAATCCTATAATTTGCGAGAGGTCTTTTTTGTACATGGAATGGGATAGTAATCTAGCATTCTTTAGATCGCATTAAACAATGTAGGATGGAAATATTCATTTTACTCAATTGATGTGTCTACTTGATAGTCTAAATGTCCATTTGAAGAAGGGAAATTGTAATTTCCTCTAAATTACACAAGGGATATTTTGGCAACCCAGCTTCTCCAGAAGGAATCTAAATGTTACAAATTCCTTTGTTTCTTTTTTATATACAATCGAAGCGGAGTGCGTTTGCTTTCATGGACACTACCACACTTTTCCTTACTGGTAAAATATTTTAAGAATCGCTTTAGACGATATCATGATTTCTCAGATTCAGACAAAACCTATCTGCTAAATTGACTAGTAATTACTTCTGTGATTGTTTATCCATTTGCATTATTTTTAACTTACATTGATCACACGTCCAAGATGGATTGCTTCAATGATGCGATCCCTCCATCGCTCCAAGTCTTGAATGTCAAAAACAAGTTGGTCAGCATCACGGTTGACATCCTGTTAATTGATAAAAAAATTTAACTTTATTAAATAATGTATATTTGTCAAACAGACATTTTTACGTATTCAGTTTTGAGGACTAGATGAATTATTGATAATGCTACTCCATACTAGTTGGGTTTATCATTTAGTTTTAGGTAATTATGCTTGAATCGTGTAATAAAATAATCTCCGACTTTTGCATAGCAGTGTTTGAAGAATGGTGATTGAATCAGAACGTTAATGGCTAGTCTTTTATTATCTGTCTTGTAATATTTCACCCTTAAATTTTCTTCTATGCTTAGCCTTTTCCATGCTATTCTGCTCTTTACCTCTTACAGTTGCTTTTATTTGACTGCATTCAACAAGTCCTTCTTAGCCACTTATTGGTTCTGCTGGGCAGAGTGCATTTTATGAATATGTAAATGAAACATTCAATAAAAATGTAAAGTTTAACATTCAAGATGGGGTGCATTTCTAGATTATTTAATGCGCCATATTTAGGGAAATAAATAACACTGTAGGAAACATTTGAGCTAAGGTAAATTCTATTGAAAAACTTCAGCTCTTGACCGTGATATTTAATACTGATAATGCTTGCTTTGTAATATTGAGAGGTCATCTAAAATACCGCATTGTCAAAGGGAGGCCTTCAAGTCTGATATGTTGAGTAGAGATCGGCCATTCAGAAAATTACCGTGGTACATATTTTACGTAATTTACTGCAACCATTGAAAATTAACGTAGTTTTCGATATCATTCAGCTCCGTCTCAGATATTTTCCATGCAATATATTCCAAACATATTATTTTAAGCCAAATATATACATATTTGATAAAATATTAATTATAAATTAAGGTACGAAAAACTTATGTGTAGAATATTTGGTGGGCTATCGTTTTTACGGTTTGAACGGAACTTTCTCATACTAGACACTTGCGTGTGGGCTGCCGTAATTGTTTTTAAATTTTCCGCATTTCTAATATATTATTGAGGCAATTTTAATGGTTGAAATGTCCTTAAACGCTTTCTATTGCTTTCCTAACTAAGCATCCAATAATTATTAATTGCAGATAGTAAAAGTTTGCTGAAAATGACGATAATTTTCGAAAATTATTGTAATTTATTCATATCTAGTGTTGAGAGTATTAAGGAAAATTTCCTGAATCTTATATTCTATCAATATAATATTCTATAGTGTATTCTGGATGGTGTCGCAGCTATCAAACTTACCTGAAGGACCATGTTGGCAGGTCTCGATGCATAGTTACGGCTGGCTATAGTACTATCCAATTTGGAGAAATATCCCTCGGGCATTGGTACTCTGAAGTCATGGAGGCGTTTTACTCTCCCAAGTCCATTACAGAAGCGCTCAAAGTTATACCTGGAAGGTGAAGAAATTATGCCATTTTTTGAAGTCTGTTTCCTCTCCTTGTAGGAAATGAGTTGTGTGAGAAAATAACATTACCTTGCTTGGATTTGCTGGTGCATGAAGTAAAAGAGTTCTCCTCTGCGATCTTTGTCAACAATAGCACGAGGCCCATTGAAGGGATAAACCAAATGC
The DNA here is from genome assembly GCA_963169105.1 of Ceriagrion tenellum. Lineage (NCBI taxonomy): Eukaryota > Metazoa > Arthropoda > Insecta > Odonata > Coenagrionidae > Ceriagrion > Ceriagrion tenellum. The sequence continues at coordinate 114,665,401 of OY720635.1, read as the reverse complement.
CAATGCCAGTGATGTAGGTTGATCCCAATGTCCTCACGGAAGTAGGCCACCCGGTGCTCGGCATCAAGATCTGAAGCTGTGTAGTCCCGTGGGATCTCAATGGGTACCTGAATGACAATTTGAAAGAAATACATCGATGTATATTTATCAGGGTTTATTTTTCCAAGGAATTTCTAAATATTGCTTAAACTTATCCTTCTCATTTAACTCTATGGGTAGTTTAACTTTTTTCCGTGAAACCTTCTATTGGAAATGCTAATGGTTCTCTCGTGTTTGGGTTTAGGCATCAAATATGCAGCGCATCTCTCGTAGCTACTAAAAGTAGATAGTAGTAGAAGAAGCTAGTAGATACAAATATCATATGCACTCCCTCGGTCTTGACATATTTGGTTAATCATTCTCACTCGTGTGACTTAGTAGTCCCACCAAATGCCTCTTTTTCGATGGTTTCTTTGTCATTTATCTCTTCGAAAGCAGTTCACATATGTGCGCATTAGAAATGAGTGATAGTAGATAATTTAAGTTCATTTGTTTGCCTAAATCTAATGGTAAATTTAATTTTGGAATTCAAGTAAAGGAGGAAAATTGACGCCCAATACCTACTTATATATTAATGGCCTTTTCTATTTTATGACCTTCAAAGTCATACAGCGAATCGTCATTTTTTGTCGCCTTCACTCAAGCGCAACTTTGATATGAACTTGCTGTGAATAAGCAGTCATTTGTCAACGTAAGTCGGAACAATGAGTGTCAGTCAAGGCTTCGAGGATATCTGTGTTGAAGTGAGCGCCTTTAAACTCGCAGACGTCATAAGTTTAAGTTGCTTTTTGTTTCTCAGTTGTTTTTCTTCTGTATATAAGCCACATACGTCTCCTTGGCTACCCCCTTTTTTTTCTGCCGCTCATTATGTCACGTTACGTTCTTCCGCGAAGTTTTTTTTTCACTCTAGAAAGATTGAGACCGCTTGGGACGTATATGACGTGGGAGTTATAAGTTACAATATATTTTCTTGCAAGTTATGTGCCTTTTTGATGCACATTACCCAGACCTTATTTATTTGTAAAATTTGGCATAATCTACGTGGCGTGTATAAAGTTCTGTTCTCGTCTTGGAAAGAAAAGTCATAGCGCTTACTGCCTTACGGTGTGTCACGGTTGTGATATGTGATAGTCACCTGAGATTGTCATGTCGAGGAAGAAGTTTTTAGTTACCGGTAAGCTAATGTATGTTAAACTTGAAGTATCTCAAAATTTGTTTTCCCGCCATTAATTTGGTGTGAATTTAAGTGTTATTGATATGATACATTTATTTATGTCGAGGACCCTTTTTTCCCATGCTAAGATAACTTTTGTGTTTTTGCAAGGACCTCAGATTACATTGGGGGTGGGTTTTCAATTTTTTTTACTCGGGTTTCTCATATGGAAGTATCGGAGTAACTCATTTGGACCACGCGCTCGAAATTTTTGCGGAGCTGACCTCTGTCCAATCAGCGGACATGCATCAGATCTTCATCTACTGACCATCAACTGTTGCCCACTGAAGGACATGAGTACCTCTGATCAGCAAGAGTACCGTCTTTTGTTGAATGGACGTAATTACCTAGTTATTAATAACTGGACTGCGTCCTTTCCGGTAGCGTCACATTCTGAAAACAACGAATATTTTACTACGGCAGGAACAGCCTATTCGCAGTGCTAATCCGCTGTCTGCTTAATGATGCCATTGAAAGCTGTGAACTGCAGTGTTTTTCATGCATGTGTTCATATATGCACTTCCGCAATACAGTGGCGCATATGGCGTACTTTAAAGGCTTTCCTTAAAAGTTGTGCGTGCTCTCAGTTGCGTTCAATGTCCATGTGTGTGTTTTTCGCTTGGAATTTGTTGCAAAAGGGGGATAATTTCTCACCCTAGATGATTCCTGGGCCACGTTTGCCTCCTCTCGTGCCTGGGGGAACACCCTGGCGTCCAAGTACTTGTCCGGGAAGATCTCGGAGAGGGGAGGCAGTCTGATGTTCTTGGTGTCGTTTCGATGCAGGATGGCGACGGAAAGGGCATATACGAACATCTGAGGGTTCACCCTTTCTCGGCAGAAGACAGATGCGGAGACGAAGTCTTGGTAGCTTCTCATCCCTGTAAAAAAGTTTAGAGAGTGAAGAAGTGCTTCTTGGTTGTCAGTTTTGATGGATGCTCGGCGATTAAGGTCTTTCGTGCCATTTAGGGGAGGTGGGACAGTTGGTAGGGTAAGATTTAAATGGGAAACTGGTGAGGAAGATTGGACTAACTTTATCCCTTCTATTTAAGGAAAGATATAGATGATCTTCTTGGTATCGTTTCGATGCAGGGTGGCGACGGAAAGGGCGCAGACGAACATCTTAGAGTTCACCCTTTCTCGACAGAAGATATGCGGAGACGAAGTCATGGCAGCTTCTCATCCCTGTAAAAAGTTTTGAAGTGTGAAGAAGCGCTTCTTGGTGGGATGTTTTGATGGAAGCTCGGAAACTAAAGTATTTCTTGCTATTCAGTAGAGGGGAACATGTCAATATGGAATGTTTTACGTGGGAAACGGATGAGGAAGTGTGAAGAGAAACGCGGCTCTGGATTAGCCGTATCATAAGGAGAGGAACATGCAGGACCGTTGATCCATCTGGCCTCGAACTCATCCGTCAAAAGACGTAGTAGCCTTTTAATGCTTGGAAGTGTGTGCTTTGCTACTGAAAAGTACACTTATTTAAGATTGCTTGCATATTTTTGTGAATAATTTCCCCAGGGCATACTGCGGGGGTATCCTTACTGAGCGAACGAATGTAGCTTATATAGTTGCCGGGAATTGGTATTATCTGAAGCATGGCATGAGTTTCGGAAAAAATTTCTGGCCATATGATTACGTGAAGAAATCTTTTTATGTTTTCTCGATGAAATAAAATCTTTCCAATCGTGTCTCTGGAAATACTAAATATTTTTTTTCAATAAGGATACCTCGAAAATTCTGGATTTGATGGCAAAGGGTAATGTGGTGGATACTTGGAGAGACTATCGGCAAATAAACCCATTTGGGATAGTTTGATCCGAGTGGTTAGTGAAGGATCATTTTGGAAATGGAAGAATGGTGGAGAGAAACCATACATGGGCAGTTGTCCACTCTTAGAGAGAGGCACGAAGTTTTCCAGGGCTTAATGCCCATCCGACGGACAAAGTAATACACTTAAAGTGCTCTCGAAGTGAAGAGGCAACCAATGAGATTTCGAGATACCACTGAAAAATTTCCGTCATTAAAATAGTAATTCAGTATGTATCAAACACCATACTATGCTGATAACATGAATTTTAGTGCCGCATTTTATTGATCATGTAGCAAAATGAAATCTAAGGTGGATCTCGATCACATATCCTTGGTGGTTCAATGAGGATCACTTGTATTAGTATTACCAACGCATCGTCAACTCGGTTCGCTGGCAATTATGAATTATTTGGCAGTACTAGGTATATGAAACGATATGGCATATTGGAAAGTGGGAGTAAAAGAGCGTGGAGGACATCGAAACTTAGTATTGGGGGCAGATGCTGAAGATCAAATGAGCGGATACGATCAGAGACGAGGTAAAGTAAAGGAGAATTGAAGAGGAAGAACTCGGGAATAGGACAGGCGCACGTTCAGGATGGGGTGGCCCAGATGAATGGCCCACCATTTCAGAGACAGCGAATTTGTTAGAAATATAGAAGAAAAAGTTCCACTAGGAAAACCGGGGAACAAATTACAGGTGGTAACTAATACGAGATACGGACCAGAAGGGCTATAAGAAAATGTAGGGGGGCTCAGGTTGGAATGGGGGCTGCAGTCAACCAATCTTCGGATCGAATGACTACTGATGATGAAAATGCCGAGGGCTTCATTTCACGGTGAAGACATTCTTACCCATGAAAATGTTGATGAGCCGGCCGGCCATCTCCCTGTGGTACGGGATGAACAGCGAGAAGAACTCATTCCTTCCAAGTTGCATCGGGAATGATATGTCCGGCACCGTAATGGGATTGACGGGAATCCGGACCTGCGCCTCCTCACCGAAACGGTTGCCCAGCTCGTCGGCCAAGGGTCGGAATCTCTCAGTCTGTGGAAATGAGGTGTTCAAACATTAGCCCTTAAAGCGTTGCATACCAAAAAATGCACTTCTTTTCACCCCAAGGAAAACTGAAAACTGATACACGTTGCATAGGATATTATTTTGCCTCAAATCAATGTATTTCAAATCCATTCCTTACGAGTCGGTTCTTCAGACCACGAGGATATGCATTAGAATGGGATTAGTCGTGGAAGTCGGGAGAAGGGAACCCGGTGCTGGTTTTGGCCGGCGTAAGATGGTTAGGGAGTGTAGACGTAACGTCCCATCCAACGAATGGAATAACCTACATGTAGTGATATGCCAAAGGTACTAACTAGGACTCGGGTTTCGGAAAACCACTTCAAAATTTCCGCCAAATTCGTGATTCGAATTCGAATCTTTTCATTTTTTTAAACATTTTAGATGTACCCTTATCAGCCCTTAGTAACTGGAAAGTATCATATTTTTAGATAAGTTTGACCTTTGTTGTTATGAAAATTTAATAACATATAAGGTTTTTTGGTCGAATGATGCTTTGTCCTAACATTGATAAAAAACAAGTACATGTTTCTAGAAATCGATCACGATGCGTTTAGACGAGCCTTAAAACTAGAAAGTATGGGATTTAAAAATGTGAGTGCCTTTAAACACCTATAGCCTACAATGAGCGTAAATAATTCATTCTCAGACGAAATGACACAAAAAGTGCAGTTAACAGATGTCTTTATTCCCCTGGGGAACTTCTAAGTTAAAATGTTCTACGCTAGCAATCTCTCTAAAAATAAAAAAAAAACAGTAATGAGTCAGTTCTGGTATTCGGTTGGTAGACGAGTTCGTTGACCCATAAAACAAAGAAAGAATTAGTAATATAAAGTAAATTTTTATAAGAATTTTATGAGCGAAGGAAGATGAAGCAGGTAAGTTTAGAATAAAATAATTTGCTATAGGAAGAAACCCTACTCCTTTAATCCGATAGTTAAGTCGCATAACTCACTTGGCAGGGACAAGATCGACAAAATGTACTTACAAATATTTAGCAGTTGGAAATAGCCACAAAAGAAGACCTAGGAAAATATAGAGGGTCCTACGAGAGGGCCCACATGCTCTACATTAATTTTCGATGTGTAATACATGCTGATATTGAATTTAAAATTTTAACATAGAAGACTAATCCTAACTTCAGCGTTGTGATCGCGGCATACTCACCAGGTAATCATTGCTGGAGACTTCGAACACGGCGCCTCTCTCTCCCTTTGGAATGAAGAACGGTTCCTTGGGTCTCTCGAGGAGGTAGAGCATCTGCTGCTGGGGGTTGGCCGTCTGCGCCATGGTTCTAAGTGTCCCAGGAGATTCGGTACGTGAAAGGTTACTTCTTGCCGACCAACGGACAGACTGCGGGTTTTTATGGAAAACGAGCAGTATTGGAGGTGCGAGAACGCTGACATTCACCCCCTTCCACTCGCTCCTTGAGGAAGTACCTCAACCTAAGCGTGTGGTCGCGTCTGGAAGTCACGTTCATGTAACCCCTGAGTTCAGCATGATGAAAATGTGAATGGAATGGCGAAATCAGTCGAAAAGACTCGTAATCGTTCATCGGTTGGTTGATTATTTTTGGGGTTGCGACTAAAAGCGAGGGCACACGCGCTGTTTAAGATAGAGTGGTGGGTTGATAAGAAAAGGGTTATCCGGGAAATGGAGTGAAGGTTTGAGAAAACCGTCGTCGAGGCCTTTTTCCTTCAGAAGGATAGAGTACCATCGTCGAGTACATGTTGATGGGCCAAAGGCGGCAATGGTTGTAATAATAGTTTTCGCTCACCGCGATCTCAGAAAGTTTCTTCTCGGTCTGTCAATCGTTAGATAGTTGCCGAGTGAGAGGAAACGGATTTGTGATGAGAAGAGGTTAATCGGATGTTATACCCTACTTCAAAATCGTGTCTACTTTAGAAGGTTCCGAGTTTAATCCGAAAAAGAATGGACTCCAACGCATGTTGAACGAAGGAATGATACGGTTTTTGTTTGAATTGTGCTTTGACATGAATTGATTAAATAATTCTTCAGTTTTTTTCCTTCACATGATGCTCGTGTGAAAAAATAGCAAGAAAATTGTCCGTCACCTTTAAGAATAGTCAGCACAACACATCATTTAGGATTATCTTTTAGCCGTAATGACCTCCTTTCCTTGAGGAGAGAGCAATACCTATATAAGTTTGGCTTGAATGAAGAATTTCTTATTTTTCCACCAATAGCAATACCAAAAGTATAAAATTTGTCAAAAATCACTGGTCACGCAGAATTGGCTCAAGCTTTAGCGGCGAAAGGACTGAGTAAGATTATGGTGGATACATGCAACAATGCAGGCATGGACTAGTTTTCGAAGAGGAACCAATTTCACCTCTTCTTTTAATTCTCTGTAACGATTCGTTTTCAACTCATCTCCACGTAGCACTCCAATCAAGTTTGAAATTTTGTACGTATTATTACAAATTAAATACAAATCCATCTCCATCAAGTTTGAAGTTTTAGTGCAAGAGCGCGGGAAAGAGTCCTCAATTTTAAGAAAAAAGTGCCCAAAAGGTCCCTAATATTTCCGAAAATAGTTCTTAAGAAGACCCAGGAATTTTTTTGCGTTTGTTGCAAAATTTAAGCTTTTATTAGAAACAGGAGTTCATCAATTTGGTTTTTTTTTTAATTTTAATGAGGTTCTTCTGGAAGAAAATTTCCCGAAATGTTTTTCAAAATCACTCCTTCATTTCATTTAGAATAGCACTTCGGTTCACGTCTAGCACTTTAGAGAAGGTAGAGCGTTTATTTGCGAATCATTGATATTCTTATCGCGACTGTCATGTCCCTTTAAATGTTTTGTCCGTTGAAAAGTGAAATAAATATATGGAGTATGGATAACCGATTTTACACCAGCGAAAGTCTTGGGAGTAACTTTTTTAAGACCTTAAACATCAAATGTTGTTAATTAATACCTCTGGTTATGGTCCCCACAATATGTTTCACTCAGCACCGGCTGTGGTTTCGGCACTATAAACCATTATTAAGGTTTGTTTACTTTTGGGGGCAGGCTGAAATGTATTCAAATCGGGATACAAGAGGGTGGGTTGGTATCATTAGGTACTGGGGAAGGGGCTGTTTTTATTTAGAAGGTCAGGGAAATCGGAAGGATTGAACAAGTTGTGTCAAGGTTATTGTTGTACGTGAAGTGGAAATATGGTGGGGGTACTGGATGGGAGTGGTGGGCATAGTTGAAGGTCCTAAACATTTGCTCTCCCCCCTTCCAGTTTCTCACCTTGTTTTCACTTGAAGTACAACATAAAACTTGACTTTAAGTGAGCGTCTTGGCGCAAACTTTGTGAAACCTATGGATTATAATATTTGAAAATAAGCATTTGTACAATGTCCACACTTATTTTTGTCTGAAATAATGTGCTGAAACCATGGTCGGTGACAAAAATAAAAGTGTGGAAATCGTACAAGTGTTTAATTTCAAACATGAAAACTTAACTTTGTTTAGTTCTGTTTCCCTGACACTCCAAGAGAACAATCCATCCCCTTCGCCCCTGTCTGTGGCATATAATGAGGACTATTATTAAACAATGTTGAACTAATTTGATATTTCAAAATCTTATCAGAAGATACTAGCCTAATGTTCATAAACTGTCATTCATTTTCATTGTCATTCCCTCGTTAGATCCCACTTTTCATCAAGGGGTAGCAGGAAGGTCATTTATTTATATTTTCCTTGGTGAAGGATGAGTGACGGTCGCTCAAAATAAGTTTATGCAGAGAAAATTCTCTACTTCACTCGTGTTACAGAATGCCTCTGAGGAGCTCCTTCACCGTCGGAAATAGTTTGCAACGTTTCTGATGCCTTTCCCTTATGGTTCTTTAAAAAGAATTTGAGATGCTCTACTAATAAACATTCAGGATTTTACCTTTAATCCATGCATAAAGTAATTTCTTATGAACACTAATGGCGCATATACCCTTTGCATCAGCAAGTATCTTTTTTACATCCATACTTGTCGACAATGATTCACTCAGGTTAAGGCGAGAAGACTCAAGATGTTTGATTATATCGATTGAAAACTCGAATCAAGTTTAAATACATGTTATGTCTTGTGACAGCGAGTCATCTCTCAAAAGCTCTCGTACATTTTCATGTATCTTCTTTCATCAGGACGCAAACCAAAGCTAAAATAATGGAGGTGAAATTGATGGAGGATGAAAAGCTTTTATTGGCCCTTCTATGAATGGACTTTCTCATGGCCTCAACTTACAATTTTAATAAAATATATTAATTAGTTACTTGATATTTAATAAAATGTTATACTTTTTAATTGATTAACCTGCCTTGTCTTTGAAAAACAAATTACACCGTAACTTTTAGTGATTCCTGTACACCGTAGACTAGACATTCGAAAATTTCATTTCCTAGCAGTCGAGGTTTCGAAATATTCACGAACGAAAAATTTACTATAGCGCAGAGCGCGCAAGTAATTCAATTATCACAATAAAGTCAATTGTCAGCATAAATATCTCCGTAGCTCCATACGTTCGAAGCGATCAGATTAGTGCGCTGAAACGATATCATTCATCTGTTCCCTTTTTCCGCCATGTAACAGTTGAAACATGACGAATATTCTCATGCAATATTCCTTGATGTCAATTATTAAGATATCCTACAAAGGGTCAATAAGAATATTCCACCAATGAACTCAATACAACTTAATTTTTCAATAAGCGCGTAGGAAATGTGTATAGACTTGTCTTAATGGAATATGTTTGTAGTTAATCAGTAGATACTATGAAAACTATCACAGTCTTTGGTGAATTTTCAGGGGCCGCGGTAAATAATAATATTTATTTGCCTCTATGATCCTTTACAATAAAATTGCATGATATAAGGCACGTCAAAATATACAATCATATAGTACAACAGAGTTACTAGGCAAGAAGTCACAAGTCAAGTAGTATTAAAAAATTCATTCACAGAATAAAAAAGCTTTTCACGCAGGAAAGCCTTTACTCTCTTCACAAATACAGGTTTTGAATCAATTACTTTAAGGTCATTAGGCAGCTTGTTGAAAATTCTCAACCCCATGGTTTTGGGTGCCGTTGAAGCTCCTTTAGTCCTAACATATGGGATGTGGAAATTCCTATTACCTCTGGTATCATAACTATGCAAATCGGAGTTCTTTACAGCATCAAAATAATCACACTTGATCCAGGTGACTACTGATAAAATATACAAGCATGGAAGGGGAAGAATTCCCAATTTCTTAAATATTGGGCGACAATGAGCCCAATATCGCTCTTTGGCGATTTTCTGGATTATGAATATCTTAGTAGCATGACTGGAGGACCCCCAAAATATGATATCAGGCCTTATCCTTGAATAAAACTCGCCATAATACATGGTCAATAAGACACTGATGGATACAGTAGACCTTACAACTCTAACAAGAAAACATAGAGAACTTAATTTATTAGCTAACTTGCCTATGTGTGTTTCCCAAGACAGATAGTTCTCAATATGCAGGCCGAGCAATTTAACTATGTCCACCTCTTTTAGTGCCACATTGTTCACCATAAAGCTATATTCCCTCTTCGGTTTATTAATATTAGAGAAACATAATCATTCAGATTTACTTACATTTAGATTTAGGCAATTATTTACACACCATTTAGTCAGATTGGTTATTACCTGCTCTCCTGCCTGTATCACTGCATCCTGCTTAGAAGCTGACAGAATGAAATTAGTATCATCAGCATAGACTATAGGATAAACGTTCTGTATACTGGAGGAGAGTTCAGGCAGGTTATTAATAAATAATAAAAATAAAGTAGGTCCAAACACAGAACCCTGTGGGACACCACTTTTCACAATTCTGCAAGTAGAGTTCGATGTAATATTATCCTTGTTGACACTGACATATTGTGTCCTATGGTCTAGATAAGAACATAACCAATTTTTAGGTATGCCCCTAATACCGAAACTATTTAGCTTACTGCATAGGATTTTATGGTTGACAGTCGCGAAAGCATTTGAGAAGTCAAAAAACAAATCTACTGTCTCTAACTTTGCCTCAACTGATAAGAGGATTCTATCCATCGCTTGGTGACAAGCTGTAGCTGTTGACTTATTACGAACAAAACCATGTTGGTACTTTGAAATAAGTTGATATTTCTCCAGGTAAGACATTAATCTGCCATAAAAAGCTTTCTCAAAGATTATCCCAATCTGATTTTGAATGGCTATGGGTCTGTATGAGCTAAGATCATTCAAATCGCCTTTATTCTTGTATAGTGGAATGACTTTTGAAACTTTCAAGGAGGATGGATAAACACCTTGACTAAAAGATAAATTGATCAGGTATAAGAGGGGGTGAAGGATTATATCACATGCCAGTCTTAATAGCATCTTGGTACCTCATCAGGGCCAGCTGTATGTTTAGTCCCCAGATTTAAAAGGATATGTTTCAACTCAGTTTCTGTGTAAGGATGGAGGAAAAAGGAATTACCACATGGTGGACTGTCCCTCTCCTCCAAGCTTACATTATGTTGAGCCATAGAGTTTTGGCTAAAGTGATCATTAAAGATGGTAGCTAAATTATGTCCCTCATGAGTAGACCCACCAAGCTTTCCTACAAGCTTTGGCAACTGAGAATACCGAGTATTATCACAAGCCCGGTGATTTTTTTATTATTTTCCAGACCTCTTTAGATTTACATTTCGATTGCATTAATTTCTATCATTGTAAGTGCTTTTAGCATGCGTAATCAGGTGTGCATAAAATCTTTTTAATGCGCTGTATTGCAGCTTCCAATCTAATGCATTATTCTCTTTACACATTTTATTCAGGTCCTTTAGCATAACAGATAGCATGCGAATTTTGTTTGTAATCCATGGTTTTCTTATCTGATTATACCTCACCTTCTTTGTGGTGATAGGAAATGCTATGCTAAAGTAATACATAAATTTCTCATAAAAGGCACCAAAACTTACATTAACATCTACCGATGCATACACGTCCTCCCAATTTTCATCTGCAAGCAGGTTTAGAAAAGTATTAATATTACCATCAGAAAATGTACGTGACGAATAGACCCGGACTGGAAGAGGGTGATTGAGGTGGAATTTAGAAATAACAGGGTCATGATCTGATATGTGTGAATGTATTACGCCAGTTTCCACCCCATTAAGTTCAACACTTGTAATTATATTGTCCAGAAGACTTTTAGTTGAGGAAGTAACTCTGGTGGGTTCAGAATTGGTTATATGCAAATTGAAAGATATTAAGATATTTAAGAACTCTTCTTTCTCTTTTGAGTCGCCCAGTGGATTACTATTAAAATCTCCTGTTAGTATTATATTGGGGTTTTGATAGGCACCATGAATTAGTTCCAGTAGTGTCGTTAATTTCTCCAAAAAAATGTTAAAGTTCCCCAGTGGTGATCTGTATAGTGATACAATAATAAATGATGTACCGTTTGCATTTACACTCGCAACACACGATTCAAACACTTTATCTTCGTTTACTGATAGGAATGCGCGATTTACATTGCCCAGAGTTAACCTATCAGATATGAAGATTAGCACACCACCGTTTTTATAATTAGTTCTACAAACAGCAGTTACAGTACGATGACCCGGAAGGTGCACTGCATCAACTTCTGAGGATTTTAGCCAGTGTTCATTCACACAAATAACATCCACCTTTTCTTCACTCACCAATATTTCTAGTTCCACAAGTTTATTACGCAAACACTGGATATTTACATGAAGTACAGTTAGAATTTGTTCTAGCCCTCCGGCTTTGTCTGGCTGCCCCTCCGAAAATAATACTCTCCAATAAATATATTTTTTGTCCAAAAGCTAGTGTCCATTAAAGTTTCCCCCAAATTCTCATCAACCGATACCCTAAACGAGGCGTAATCTCCCCGGATTACCTTCAGTTGCTCGATCCTACAGTTGCTTTTAGTTACATCCGGGACCTTTTTTTTCACGTAATCCCAAATGTTATCAACAGTAGTTTTACTTGTGAAGTTCCACACGTGAACTTGAGTTTGGCGAGGATTTCCCGATAGAGAGCATTCTTCATTAGAAGAACCCAATTTCGGAGGATTCCGCCGCTTACGCCTTCTTGTCACAGATGTAAATTCACCACTATCGTCGCTTCCAACCAGCTTAGATGTCACCTCGTCATCACCCATCACTGAGGCCATGTCATGTAATCCGGTATTGGGGGTTGATGCTCCAGGAATGTCAGGAACTACATTTTCTCGAACTGGGCTGGTAACCGAATTTTTCGACTTAGGATCACATTCAGAAAATCTCACTTTTTTAGTCGGCTTTCCAGGAAAATGTACTTTCATTTTTAAATCCCGTAATTCTGACTTTAGGGATTCTATGTCAGCCGCCATTTTTGCTACGTTGAGACCGTCCGTTACGCGACAAGTTAAACATCGCCATCTTCAATGGCTTTTCAGTTGATTTCTTTCAGCCCGGTACATGTATGGTGGAAGAGATGCTTGCAGTTATCACAGGGGAGGACTTTTTCCCAGTTTGAAAGGCTTTTTTTACATGCGTGACACTCAATGCCTACTCCCGGTGCCGCCATCTGGACTACGTCCTTCATAGAAGACCTACACACCCTATCAGGTCCAAATTACCAAAAATACCATAGAACTATGAAAATAGCCACAGTGATTTTCCTTGTGGATCGTATCTAGCTCTGCCAAGGGAGTAGGGTCTGAAATGAAAGGAAAGTAGGTGCATTGTCGTGTTGTTTGGTGAGCAGCAATGAAGGGATAATGTTCAAATTTATGTATCGGGTCTTAAAACCTTTCTAAAGAGTCGCACATGAAGCGACGTCTTCCCACTACACCGCCCGATCTGTATTCATCTTTTCTCCATCTAGCCGGAGTGGAAGAGAGTGGGTAACTTTGGGATATCATGGTGGGGAATGTGGATTGATGGCATTCGATTCTATCTTGCTATTACTGGTTGGATTTTTTTTCAAAATTACTGGATGGATTTTGAATGCATTTTATAATCTAGCATCTTATTTTTACCACATTTTACATTTTTACAGATTATACATCACAGAAGAATTGCAAATAAATTAATAAGTTTTTCCTTGGCTTTAATTTTTTAATTCTGTGCAAATTGTAGGACTGGAAAATGTTTAAACATTTCCATTCATTAACAAAAAAATATGCGTTTTAAAAAAATTTGCTTGCCATTTTGTATCTTTATCAACTCTCGCAACCTTTGGTGAGAAGTCAATGCTGTAGATTTCGCCGTTTTTCCTAGGCTGAATTACAAAGTTCATGAAGTAGACTGCTAAGTTTAGGTGGTGCGGTATCGATTATTGCAGTAATGTGTCTCCGTTTTTGGTTATATTATATAATAAAGATATTTATGAAATTAAAATAAAATAATCTTAAAAATGGTACATAAAGTATTACACTAGCATTTACACAGACCAAGATACAAATTCTCAATATACAGCGGCACATCATTTTTACGCCGACCCTCGAGGCGAACGAGGGTGTAGTCCAATCTTTAAAGTTAAATATCTCCGTTTTGTATGCACTGCCCACAATCAAACTTGTTTCTGAGTTAAGACAAAAGACTAACGTTTCAAACTAGAAAAAATTCAAAATTTAAACATTTTAAATTTAAACAATTTCAATAAAATATAGTTTATTTACAAAATTGATAATATACTTTTGCTGTAAATTCTTTTTCTAACAAAATATGATGTCAACCGTGTCTCTAGCTATTTTAGTTTAGGAGATATAGCAAAAAGAAAAAAGGTCTAAGTGCAAAATGGTCGAAACTTTGATCGTCTCTAAATCTGCCAAAAATATTTTTTCCAAAAACGCTTCCAAACTTTTTCATTTAACGCCAGATGAAACCCACACAAAAATTTTGGTTCGAATCGGAGACACCAAGGGTCAACTCACTGCTGATCTGACGTGGAATGACCCATATGGATATCATATGTCAACAAATTCCGGAAAATGAATATATAACTAGATTTAGAACTATTAATACTTTACGCGAGCAGAAAAAAATATTTATAGAAACGCTGATATAACATATATGTTATTTTTTGCTTGATTAGGCCAAAATAAAGTTAGCAGAAAATAATTCTTTGTACCTTACGCTATTTCCAATGAACTCCACGTTGTGGCATCTTTCAAAGGGACCACATACCTTGAGCACTTAAATAGGTTTTCTTCTGAAATTAAGGTGGAAAAAGTTGCTATTTTTGAATGGGGGTTGTTGAGAAATCATGGTATTCTTTTAGTGAATATTATAGGCTTACCTATGTATTGTTACGGTCAAAAGACAAATTTACATAGACGTAGGTAGTACTTAAAGATAGAGCTTAGGTTACCCTCTCTTATGGAATGTCGCTGTAGTTAATTCAATATCTTGAAATATTTTGTATCAATTAGTAAAATTACCGTATGCCTTGGCAAGGTCCTTTGCTATCGATTGTATTCTTTCTTCGATATAGGTCTTCGCAACCATTTCCTCCACATGTCCGCCACAAATGTGCTAGTTGATCCTTTACCGTCATAACACGCCCAAGGAAATCTGCGAATATGCGGCACAATTCGTCATTTAGAATAAAAATGCACAACCAGATCAACAATAACGTCGTCCAAAACATAACCAAATAACAATAGCCTATTGTATGCTTATGACGAATACAGAAAAATTAGCATATTAATGGCGGATTCACGCACGTTGCGAAGAACTATATCGAAGGAAGAAGGGGATCGGGTTGGTGTGGTGGCTAAAGCACTGGCTAACCATACGGGTGGCCAGGGTTCAAATCCCCGCAGAGGAGGATGTTTTTCAGCGAAAATCCGATCCCAGCTTGAGTGTCTAGTGGAGGGCACTTCAAGTACAGCATTCAGTCTGTCGGATGAGACGATAAACCGTGGTTCTCTTGGCGCCTTCGTTATCAGCAGGCTAATTCCAACGCCGGGTTTCCCTCCACCCTTCCTCCCTTACCTATCATCTATGGCGCCAATGACCTTAGCTGTCGGTCGCCTCCCTAAAAATCCAATCAAATCGAAGGAAGAACACAATCGATATTGAACGACCTTGGTACCTTAGGAGATTGCCGTGCTCTGGTAAGTCGCTGCTGTCACGGAAGTAGTAGCAGAGATTTCATGAAGAAGCTGCGTTTAAATGACATTGAATAGTTGTGACCAACAGTCTACGTATTTTAGGGGAACAATTTGTCTATTAGTATTTAACTATTTTATCTATTTAAATATTTAGTCTATCTATTTAACGTCGAAAGTGGAGCGTAATGTTTTTATAATTGTGACAATGGGCACTTTTGATGAGGAGGTGCCCCGCAAATGTATGATTTTTTTCCTCCCAATAGTGGAGCTGCGAGGTAAATAGATCATTCTAATCAATTTGAAAGAAATACAATTTTTGAGAACTTTATTGCAGTTGCTTGGTTTCACATGGAAGTTACCAAGCCACTTCTTTCTGGTTTGTCAAGGTGAGAATTAAAATTGTAGCTTAAATGTTAAGAACAGCAGCATTCTCTTTATTTATCATGGAAGGAATTTCTCGGAATGATTCGTTTGATAGGCACATTATCTCTTAGGCAGTTCTACTTGAGGCACTTAATTGCGCAATATGATGCACAGAAACTGTGTGAACAGGGCCACGGCATTAGAGCAGGGGCTACTCTTTCCATCTGTCATTTATGCAATTGCGCATGCGTCGTAGCAATTCATCACTTTGAGTGACGCATCTTTTGATACACACTTATCCATACGTCAGATTGTGCAATGAAGTCTCCCGTGTAAAAGGGTCATAAGAGTTGTGAGAAGTTTATTTTTACTCTGATGCATTCCAAGGCCCTTGTGCAAACTTATCAGGGGTTACATTGATTTAATTATAAATCACTTGTCTATGGAATATAAATGTTACTTTATTATTTATACTCGTTACATCGTGCAACTTAGCACCAATTTTTTTTTCATTTTAAGTTGAAAGGGACACATTTACACTTGGCTGTAGGGACTTCACGCTAGTGATACTCTGCATTCCAAAGTCATCGTATTGTTCAACAAACTTGAGTGGTTGCAAGATGAGATCTGTAAAGAAAAAGGTTGAAACTCTTTCAGCTTATTGGGTCCTTGTACCTTGTACACGTGATATTTTTAATAACCCAATGCCCGGTTGCAAGAACATATATAATCAATAATTAGGAGATCCATAAAGTTATAGATCTCATAACATATTCGGGTTGCAGGAACACTTCTACTTGTTAAATTACTTATTTTCCAATAGTCATTAGCTTCGAATATTTTAACTAATATTCTGCCGCCAGATAAAGTTTATAAAGGTTTAGCCTATAAATATTTGCTAATGAACATAATAATTAATCAGTAAGAGTAAACTAACTGGTCAATTGTCTCAAAACAACTCTTTTATCAAGTAATTAACTCTCCAAGCAGTTAATTGCCATCTTGGCTACGGGAACTATTATCAACATGCCATTAAGTTATGAATCCAATAAATTTATCGAGTGTTTCTGCAACACTTATTGAATGGTTGCCATGGCTTATGACGTTATAGACTCCCATAACTTTATAGAATACATGTGTGTCGTTCCTGCAACTGGCTGTAGTCCGGTAAAATTAAGTTACGACCTGGACAGAAATAATTACCGAGTGAAACCTTTTCCAATGTCTTCGGGAACTTCCCAGGATGACTCAAAAAAGCCCCAGGAGCTCCTGACTGGGATAGCGAAGTTATCCAGGAAAACCTGGAAAAACCTGGAGATTGCCTGGAAAAATCCTAAATTAGTTAAAAATTGAGTTAGAGCGATGGTTTTTATACCATTTTGTCGGGAATTAAATAAAAAAGGCAACCGAAGTCTTCAATTTCACTATTGACCCACTGAAAAATATATATACCAGAAAAACTTGGAATTTCCTTGAAATTAATTCATCATGCTAAATGTATCGTCGGATTTCACTGTACTCTTTTGTACTACGTGATTTCATGATTAATGGTATTGCGAATGAAGCTAGGCACATTCAGGTCGTCACTCAACCGTGTCCAGATTACAGGCTGCCTGGAATTCCCCTGGAATACACCTGGAATTTGATAGTCTCATCCAGTGTTTTTCTAAGAAGGAAAGACTCGCTGTTATAAGTGTTAAGCGGAAAGGATGAACACAGACTAGAATTTGTGCCAGAAACTGCATTTATTTCTGGTGGTCATAGACATTAAAATAATATATAAATTATGTTGCGATATCGCAATGTTTTTAAACAACAAAAAACAACAACAACAGGAATTGGTTACTACACCAACTTGCGTCGTCTCGCCGCTGGCTCGTCGACCTCAACAATGTTTTATGAAACCAAGACAACAGTTGTAGGACAATCCTTCCCTATTTGTGAAGAAGGTAAGTGTATAAGACAGTAAAATGTACCGGTTTGGTGATCGTGAGGCTGAATATCGTCATGGGGATCATCACGGTCCTTAGCTAGGATGCCATCCCCCATCTCCGGAACAAGTCGTTGCTGTACCGGCCTCTGTGATCTTGTTCGTTCGTGACTCAGTGTTCATGAAGTGTCAAGCATGGATAAGTTCCTTTTGTGTGATTTTTTGAAGCGTACTGGAGGTGAAATATTCATGGTCAATTTGTCCATTGTAATTTAAGAATGTGTGGATGGATGAGTCCCTGCTATTTTAGTCCATCCGCATTCTCTTTAATTACAAGGACTTCCATTCACTGTTTCAGTGTGGTACAAATGGCCTTGATACAATTCATAAAAGCAATGCAATACGTCAGGATATAGTTCGTGACCTCTTTGAAGGAAATATTTCCGTAACGCTGCATGTCGAATGTCGTTAGATCTAAACAAAGCGACCAATATCTCCCTCTGTTCGTGAACCTGAGCCGCAGAAACGGAGATCTCTCTCCGTTTCCATCATAGACTCTAGAATTCAATTCCATGTTGCACTGTCTGCTCGGTGAAAATTCAGAGAATCCTGATCATCCTAAGCGATCACCCTTCTGTCAAGTTGGGACCTTAGAAGTAATCGAGAACATTCGTGAGCAGACGTTGGGTATAGATGGAAGCAGTACATCGACGAACTCTACCGAGGGCAGACGCCGCCGGAAGAAAATCTGGTAAGCGACTAGAGCGAGGTTGACGAGGAAGATCGGGGTCCACTCATACTGCGGAATGAAGCCAATAGAGCAGTAGAAGATCTCGAGAAAAACAAAGCACCCGGAGTAGACAATATCAATGGAGAAATCATCAAAGCGCTCGGAAGTAAATCCAAAGATAACCTGTACGAGATACCAAGAAATAGCTACCAAAGCGGAACACTACCAGAGGACTATCATTGGAGCGTAATGATTGCGATAACGAAGAAAACAAGGACAAAGAGATGTGTGGAGCACCGAAGCTTGAGTCTAGTGTCCGACGCATCAAAAATACTAACACGAATTATAGGCCAAAGAATGGAGAGGAAATTGAAGACAACCTCTCAGAAAACAAGTTTCGATTTAAAGAGAACAGGGGCACCAGGAAGGCCATACTCTGCCTGAGAGTAATCGTGGAGAAAGCAATATATGTGAACAAACAAATGTGTACGTCGCATTCATGGACCTGGAGAAAGAGTTCGACAACGTTGAGTGGAACAAGATGCTCAGACTGCTGAAAAAACTGGGAATGGATCACGACGACAGAAGAATTATCTATCTACATTACAGGAAGCAAGTAGTTACAATACAAATGAGAGACGGAAACTAAAGAAGCTAAAATTATCAAAGGAGTATGACAAGGATGCAACCTCTCACCAGCATCGTGAGAAGAGAGAAATTAGAGCAAGTGGATTCTTTCACCTATCTCGGAAATGCCATCAAGTAGAACGGGAGAAGTACAACGGGCATCAAGCGGAGAATAGCCCAAGCTAAGAAGACGTTCATGGGAAAAATACAACTGCTGTTCTAAATGAAGATAGGAAAACAAAACAGGAAACTGCATGTAAAAATCTTCATGTGGAGCGTAGCACTCTATGGATTGGAAGCTTGGACCACAGGGAAAGTTGATCAGAAAAGACAAGAACCCTTTAAGACCTGGTGCTGGAGATGGTGAAGATAAAATGGATGGAATAAATAGGAAACGGTGAAGTGTACAGAAGAGTAGAAGAGAGAACACTAAACAGAAAAGAAGAACCAGATGGATTGACAGACCCTGAGACAATGGATTTGTGACGAGCATAATTGAAGGCAAAAGAGAAGGAAAAGTCCCCAGAGAAAGACCCAGGAATAAGTATCTGTATGAGTACCTGTAGCCATCATTAGAAGAAATGGCTGCTGGAGGTGGAGATCTGATCCCGAACTCACTTCGTATCCTTGTGCTCAAGGATATGAGACGATGTGCAGCACCTGCAGAAAGCACCGCATTGCGTACTGTAACATATGTGGATGCTGCGCTGGACATGGGTGTACTAATGGCATCCTAGGATACGATAGTGATGATTCCCATGACGATATTCAGCCTCACGATCACCAAATCGGTACATTTTACTGTCTTATACACTTACCTTCTTCACAAATAGGGAAGGATTGTCCTACAACTGTTGTCTTGGTTTCATAAAACATTGTTGAGGTCGACGAGCCAGCGGCGAGACGACGCAAGTTGGTGTAGTAACCAATTCCTGTTGTTGTTGTTTTTTGTTGTTTAAAAACATTGCGATATCGCAACATAATTTATATATTATTTTAATGTCTATGACCACCAGAAATAAATGCAGTTTCTGGCACAAATTCTAGTCTGTGTTCATCCTTTCCGCTTAACACTTATAACAGCGAGTCTTTCCTTCTTAGAAAAACACTGGATGAGACTATCAAATTCCAGGTGTATTCCAGGGGAATTCCAGGCAGCCTGTAATCTGGACACGGTTGAGTGACGACCTGAATGTGCCTAGCTTCATTCGCAATACCATTAATCATGAAATCACGTAGTACAAAAGAGTACAGTGAAATCCGACGATACATTTAGCATGATGAATTAATTTCAAGGAAATTCCAAGTTTTTCTGGTATATATATTTTTCAGTGGGTCAATAGTGAAATTGAAGACTTCGGTTGCCTTTTTTATTTAATTCCCGACAAAATGGTATAAAAACCATCGCTCTAACTCAATTTTTAACTAATTTAGGATTTTTCCAGGCAATCTCCAGGTTTTTCCAGGTTTTCCTGGATAACTTCGCTATCCCAGTCAGGAGCTCCTGGGGCTTTTTTGAGTCATCCTGGGAAGTTCCCGAAGACATTGGAAAAGGTTTCACTCGGTAATTATTTTTGTCCAGGTTTGCGGTCAAATTCAACTAATTTTACCGGACGTACGATTAGTAATTAGAGAGCTTGAAAAAATTTCTAAATTTTGGGAAAGAAACCTGTTCTTCCCAGCCTTGGAAAGAAATGGAAATGTTGAACTAAATATCAGAAAAACAAATTACGTTCACAGTTGAAACGGGGTACCATTTAAAAAGGATTACAATGTATAATTTAGAAAAAGGAATAAACAGACTTAAGTAATCATAGCGGCATTTGTGACAACTGCTATAAATAGTCGTGGCCAGCGATCACGTTGCCATTAATTTGAAGGTCACCTCATTTTATATTCAAGTTAACAAACAGGACAGATAAGTCTCGTTAAGACAGATATTCTAACCATTTAAATAAAAATAGCTCTCTAAATCTTTAATTTGACTAATTTTTTTCTCGTGGTACGTTGAAAACTCCTTCTCAAGGGATGGTTTTTGCGATCCTGAAAATATTACTGCGGTAACATCATAATTTACTTTCAAAAATAGTTGAGAAAAAATGCAAACTATGTACTGTAAATTTTTAACGAGATCCAGGTGTTAGAAACTCCTCATTTTTTAAATAATGTCTCTTTCTGGAGTACAAACACGTACCTTTTCCCGCATAAAATGGCTGGCATTTTTCGTCGAAAATATCGGGAGGTAGTTCAGTAAGGGGCTGATATTTTGGTATCTTTAGAAGGACGAGATATTTTTATTTAAGTTGAGAGCAAATTTATTGATTTCAAGGTGAAATCATATTTCGCTCACACTACCTTAAAGGATGGTAATATATCTCAAAGAAAGATTTAACTCACACGTTAACGCTCGAGACGTCCTGTTTTAATAGCATTCTTATATCTTCGCTGAAAATATATAAATTTATTTCGTTCTATAAAGGAGCCCTCTACCCTGCTAGGACTGAGCATACAGGCGTCGAAACGCATGTAATGATATGACCGGATGATGTCGCCTTAGAGTCGAAACGCGTCGTAGAATAAATCACTCAGTGGACATTTCAAATTCTTTCCTCTATGTTACACATAAATGATGTTCTCTTCTCAAAGCGAAGAGAAAGAGCTCGATTTCCAATGAAAATTTCTGCCGCTTTTTGAGTAGAATCCAGCACTCCAGCCTACTTACCAATTTCAGCTCTCTTTCTTCACATTGACCTGATTCTCCTTAGACGGTGGCTTTGCCTTGCTCCAGCATATGTTTTACCTCTCGTTATTGACCACTTAACCCATAATTTTTCTTCTCCTTGTCAGTTTACTCTATATCCTTCCCTCTATCACGACCTTCAGCCTCTCTTCACCTCTTATTATCAGGTGCAACCACCTACCCTGTACCCTCCTAATTTCTTCCAGAAGTTTTCTATCCTCTCTCAACATACCAATGATGTCTACGTTCAATTACTTTTCATTCCCCTTCACACTCGCATCTCAGATACCAGTGGGCAATTCTTGTTCCCTTTTCTCGGAGTCCTCGTTTCTCAATCAGACGATGCTTAATCTATTTTTAACTATTTACCGGCCTTTTATTGACTTCATCTCTCAAGTTTTCCTTCATCAACTTCCTCCTGCAGCTGAATGCTCCTTTTGCTGATGCAATAATCCTTTAAATGTCTTTGCTAATATGACCGTTTCTCTCCATCGCACTCATTTTATTGCTCTACTTGCTCCAAATGCATGATCATAAAGGTGAGCAGCCTCGCTTTCTTTTTCAAATAGAAACTATTTATTCTTATTTTCTTTTGTTCGACCTACCCTGCATATTTTCCATGCTGATTTCAAACACGTCTATCAAGGCTTGTAATCCCTTGGGTGATTGACTAACCAACGCCTCGTTGTTCGTGAATCTAACCGACTTTATCAGCTGTTCTCCTACTTTTATTCCCACAGATAGCTCCTATCAAGTATCTCTTACCTTTTCCTCAGCATACATTTTAAAATACAAAGGCGGCCCTGAGTAGCCTTGTCTTACCCCGTGACAACCGTCATTCCTGATTCTGTATCAGCTGCCCTTCATCAGTACGGTACGTTAGTAATATCATTATATTTTTGGTTGAAGAGTGTCTGTATAATGGAATTCCGAAAGTTTTTCCCAACTAACTCCGTCGAATCCAGATTCGAATTCCACAAAAAATCAAAAACGTTCCAACTCAGCCTAAATTTTGTCCTTAAGTGCCGGGTAAATATTTCCTTCATCCATTTTTTATTTCCATTTGTTATGGTAATTCAGGATCTCCTAATGGATGCAACAAACAATAATTAGTGTATTTGTGGTACTATCACCTCCTATGGTACTTATTCCAAATTCCGGGACTAACATCTCCGATTATTAATCAAGGACAACGATAATTATTGCTTTTGGAAATGATTGGAGTATTTTCCAAAAATTTCAAAATTTTCTTGGAAAAAACTGTTATTTCCAAGCCTTCAAATATCCAGATTTGATATGCGTGAAAAATTTCAATAAATGTAATATTTTCCGTGTAAGGTATTACAATGAGCGCTACAGTGATATCAGTGGTTAATGAATGTCTTGAAAGTTGCCTTGGATGAGGAAACCAAAAACATACGAAAACGAACCTACTAGTTGTTCTGCCGAACAGTGTTGTATTTTATTTAGCCCCAAGTTATTGACCACTCATTCTTACCTGCGGCCTTGTCTGCAATGCAGATTACTTGGCATCTGATTTCGGAGGTGGCTCAGTGCGGTCGACATGATGGATGGATACATCGGTGACCATCATATTGGGCGTGAGGAACTGTTTTAGGGTGTCTACTCCTGTACGAGGCATTCTGTCAAAAGGATAGCCCATCGACCTCTTGTCGGGGTATTTCTGATCACGCAGTCCGCAAAAACTGGCGGCGTTGGGGCAGCCTTCTCCACGTTTGGGTTGTTGAACCTATTAAGATAAAATACATGTTATGCTAGTTTTACATGATGACTAGTGGAATTGTACCAGATTTCTGATTACGACCAAATATTCTCTTGGTATGGCTTTGGTGATTAAAATTAATTTTTTTCGTCTAAATAATATTCTGGGGTTGAGAATAAGACATTGCAAGTAAGTTAGGGTCTCAATGCTATGAGAACTTGGAGCCCCGAAGTACTCTTATTCTTGCTTAAGATTTTCCAGGTATGTAGTCATTTACTGTGTTATTTTAAACTCAAGCTCATACACAAGCAGGTGTCTCTTTCAGAACTTTGGTGTTTAAGCCATGTATCAAGATTAACAGTCGTCAAAGGACTAAAGAAGACTGCTAATGACATTATTCATTCAATAGTTTTTATTATGATTCTTTTCCTCGGAATGTTAAGTGATGAGCTCCTGCAGAGGACATCTATGTCCACTTTATGGCTTCTTAACTGTCTTATTTTAATTTAAATTCAGTATTTTTGATATAATTAAATTCCAACCGAAAGATCCATTAAATTTTGTTTATTGGTTTTTTCTGAAATTGGGTGATTCACTACAGGAGAATTCTGCCGGAAAAAAATCAAATGACTATCAAATTAGTTAGTTAGAATTGTTATGCATCATGCTTTGCTGAAGGGAAAGACATATTATATAAACTCCCTTTCTGTTAATTGATAGATATATGATAATAAGTTAGGGTCTCATTTTGAAAAAAATATTGAGAACTGAAACGCATTTATGCATGCTTAAGATTTTCTATGCGTGACTTCACTTTGAAAGTCAGACTCATACAGAAGCATTCAAATCTTCCTTAACAGTGCTGTTCAAGCCATGTGTTATGGGTTAATAGTGGTCTGTTAAGTGGAGAAGACTACTTATTACATTGGTTATTTATTTCTTGAACTTGATTTTTCTTTAAGATATGCTTGTTAGTCATGCTTAGCGGTGAGTTCTGCCAAAAACTTTGAGCCCACTTTACTGCAGGTTAACAGCCGTTTTTTCATTACTTTTCAATATCTTTTGTATGATTATATCCCAGACTATTAGTTCCATCAACTTTGGTAAATTAGGATCGTCATGGTTTTTTCTGAAATTGGATGAATTACTGCTAGACAATACTACCATAAGAATTAATTGTCTATCTAATTAGTTTGTTACCTTTATCATGCGTCATGCTTTGCTGAAGGAAAAGTTGTACAATATAACCGCCCTTACTGTTGATAAATCTCAGCTGGTAACGTAAATGAGAAATACCTTTTTAACTCGAGGCGAACGTACCAAGTCGTCCTTAATGTTTGAAATCATGACGAACAGCTCACAAGGATATCCACCTTGGGCACCTTTTGGAATTAACATGTGTTCCGGCCATCCACAGCCGCAGTAATTATTCGCCTGGCTCTCGGCGCCTGATCCGGGAGTGTTGACCTCAAGGTCTCGGAAGGTTTGTTCCCATGGAATGGTGAGCGAGTTTTGCGTGGAAGCCCGCTCAATCACGTTTGTCTTTGGTTTCACTGGAATTGAGTACGTTAATGCATGCTGTTAATAAGTCTGTATGTTCGTAACCCTGGAATGTGGAGTATATACGTACAAAAGTTGAGTGCAAGTTGGCAGCAAAGTTAAGCACATACATTCATTTCTTATAGACAGTTGAGTTGCTTGGCAAAATGTATTGTATAATTGACGACTTAAGTTCCTAAATTTTTGGACAACACTAATGTTTCATAAGATGCTAGTTTTCTTTTTTGAAATACTTACACTCCACAATAAATTTGTCCAGCTCAATGAACAGGATTCTTTGGTCTCTGAAGAGCATTGTTATTTTCCTTTCATCAAATTTCGGGGCCATGAAAATTCTGACAGTCCCACTCAGCGTAGAATTAGTTCCATTTTCCACCTGTGGAAACCCGTAATTTCAATGCATTATGTTTTGACATTAGCTTTTTAATACCATAGTAGCCACTTTTCAAACGACAATCGGTCAGTTACTTTCGTTAAATGCATTGAACTTACCTGGATTTTGTACACGAAGGGCTCATGTTGAAGGTGGGTTATTCTTGCAAAAACAGCACCCCTAGGGGAGAAATCAACTCCACGTGAAAGATCCACATCTCGCTTCTGCCAATAGGTTGCCATCTCATTCTTATTCCTTCCCTTCGTCAATACTTCCAAGCCAGTGACCTTAACGCCTGGGTAATCAAGCTGTCGAGGAAGAAAGTTAAAGCACCATTGTGTACTATAAGTCATGAATGTTGCATTGATTATGTAATTCCGAATGTAAAAATGGCAAATTAGCTCTAAGCACGACATAGTTTTAGAAATATCTATGAAGTGTATCAGAAAGTAATTTTAACCGTGCTTACCTGGGCAACAGTATATCGTGGAAGAGTCCTTTTGTGCATGTGGAAAAGTTCATCGACTAAAGCGTGCAGGCGATAGAAAACAGGATCTCTCATTGCGGTTGCTGGATCTGCCACTGGAGTGTATGTTTCCTGAAACGATTTTTACATTAGGTGCAATTGAAAGTAATTCAATATCGCTAGGAAATTGAAATTTTAAAGGAAGATATTTTTGTGATAGCCTTAGTAAATATTACTAAATTGATGGCTTGTTTATGATGTGGAAGGTTCCTATGTATTCCGTCGTAACTTCATGTTCATCTACGTCGTGAAATACTTTGCGCTGTGAATAGTGTGGTAAAACAGTGCAATTAGGCGTTAGTTAGCAATTAATCAATGCCCAGTCTTTAAGAATTTTAATTATTATTTTATATTTATTTATTATCTTAAATTGACGATTGAAGTCAGCTAATATTATTTGAAATAAGGCTGTTTCTGTAAATGGAATATGACTTGAACACAAATATAGTAACATAACATAACAATACACAAATGTAGTAACGGCAGATGTTCCCATCTGCCGTTAATACATTTGTGAATCCGTTTTAGCAATTCACTGCTTTACACATAAGAATCTTTAACACACCTCCATTCATGCCTCAGGTTGTGCGATAAAGTGCCTCGTGTAAAACTGCTTTTAAAAACGAAAGAAGTTTCTTTTTGACCTTACCAAGTGACGGAAATCCGGATCATGGACTATCCCTATAGCCACGTGTCCAAAGTTATGCATGTCACCGTAGAGGTTTCTGTTGATGCTGAGGATACTTGCTTCAATCAAATTACCCAAAATATCAATGCCTCCCATTTCGGTCAGTTCAACTACTTCGCCTTTTTCCTGGAAGAGATACAAAGTTACATTTCACGTGATAAAGATATTCCATAGCCTTTTGAAAATCGCTTTTGCACGTTAGCAATTCTAGACATAGACATCCAATTGCTTTTTCTCACCCTTAGTTTCTCATTTTCATGGTACTGTCTCGTTGTTAGACTATATTTTGTGCGACAGTTTTCTTGTGTTAAATATTTCCTCTTTCTAATTCGTCCCTTGCTCCGGCTCAGTACTTCCCTCCTCATTTACCTTGGTGAGGGATGGAATCATTCTGTGCCTATGGAAATGATTCTTCCCGGTCGGAATGAACAGTCATTAAGCTTGGAAAGTTTGAAAATGTCTACTCTGCTCTTTCCACTATTAAATTATTTTCACAGCCCTGGTTTCGTTACAGCGTTACACCATGAGGTCCGTAGCAAAATCATGGTCGTGAACAATAAAGTTGAATGTGGAAAAGGCTATGTATAAACTTCTTCACACTTTACGAGTATAAAGAACTCCTACAAAGTTACGCCCAAAACCATTCTAATTACCATAAGGCTACATGATCAGTGAGATCCAACTTAGATCACTTAGATAACTTAGATCTTGCGTTCTGATTCAAACCACTGTTTATTTTTTTAACCTATCCTTTATTATCTAGTGTTCAATATACCCTACGGCTTACGTAATAAATAATAAAAAATCTTGAAAAGCTCTTTTTATGTGGAATGGGATGGTTTTCAATCATTCTTTATTTCTCCAGAAATTTACTCAAGAAATTGTCTGGATGTAAACCTTTATTTTGTTCTATTGATGTGCACTTCTCTGATGTTCCAATCTAAGGGTACAACTGAAGTAGGAAAGCAATCATCTCCTCTGAATTACGGAAAGAATGTATTTAGTAACCCAGCTTCTCCAGCAAAAATCTAAACGTAACATACCCTCTTATATTTTATGTTGGATGTGAGCCTGGGTTTCGCATTCATTGATCACTTCACACTTTTCCCCGCTGATGAACTATTTACATGGTTTAAGTAGACGATGGTATGGCTTTCCAGTCGCAGACACAGCCTAGGTTCTTATTGACTGTTAGTTACTAGATATGGCAACAATTAATCGCTCGGTGGAAATAATCGATTTTTCCCTTTCAATTAATTGATTTATCTAATGATAATATGTAACTAATTAATTGAATGATTAATCGACTTTTTTATAACTAATTAAATGATTGATTGTTCAGTTTATATTACTTTTTGCTTTCTCTATTCGTTACAATCTTATTTGATTCATTACATTCAATTTCTTTAACTTACATTGATCACACGTCCAAGCTGGATTGCTTCAATGATGCGATCCCTCCATCGCTCCAGATCTTGAATGTCAAATACAAGTTGGTCAACATCACGGTTAACATCCTGGAAATAGTTGAAAAATTGAAAATGGTTTAATAAATTGTTTGTTGGTCTACAGTCATTTTTTTCACTTTCAGTTTTGAGGATTAGATGAATGATTGATATTGCTACCCCGTACAAGTAAGGCTAATCTTTTAATTTGAGATTATTATGCCCGAATAATTTATTTCAAATTCCCTCCCTTATGCATAGCAGTCTTCATATAATGGTATTTGAACCAGGAAATTAATGGTTAGCCTTTTTTTATCTGTGATGTAATATTGCGGCCCATCAATTAACTTAAATTACTAGTTTCCAAGTCTTTTGACTCTTCAGCTCTTAATGTTGCTTCGATTTAACAGCATTGATTGACATCTGCTAGTCACTTTTGTGTTGAGCTGGGCATAGCGAATTTTTATTAATATGATAATGAAATGTTGAACATCCAATATGGGATGCATTTATAGTTTATTAAATGCACCACCTTACCAAATGAAATACGAATAGGAAACTTTTGAGTTTTATGCTTCAGTTATTGACAATGAACATTTAATAAAGCCAAAGTGGCTGGCTTTTTAAAAGTGAGCGTTCTTCTCGAGTACTGCATTTTCAAGGGGAGGCCTTCAAGCATGATGTGTTGAGAGCACTAAGGTAAATATCCTAAACCATTTATTCTATCGATATAATATTCTATAAATGCAAATAGTGTATCAGATTAATGGAGGTTATTTAAGGAGGAAGTTCTAAATGCCTCAAAAAAACTGCATCGGAAAAAGAGAAAAGATCCATACGATTCCAGAGATAAGATTCCAGTTGGATAACAAATGATATTCTCTCAATGATGAAAGAAAGGAGGAGGTGTAAAATCCTAGGAGACCAAACCGGGTACAGAAAATACAGAAATAAAATAAACAGAGATGCCAAAAAGGCAAGAGAGAGTTGGCTGGAAAACAAATGTAAAGAAATAAATGAAAATATGGCTAAGGGAAATTTAGAAAAAGCATACCCAGATATAAGATCAGAGTTCAACAGAAAAACTAAGACCCTATCAGCAATGAGAGATAAAGAGGGAAAAGTGATAACAGATGAAATAGGGATAATTAACCACTGGCAGGAATACATCGAAGAGCTATATAGAGGAGAAGATTTGGATAAAAGCATCTAAGAAAACGAAGCAAGTATAGAAGAAGATGAGATTGGACCACCAATACTGAGAGAAAAATTTGACAGGGTACTAAAAGCAAAATATAATAAAGCCAAAGTGGCTGGCTTTTTAAAAGTGAGAGTTCTTCTCAAGTACTGTATTTTCAAGGGGAGATCATAAAGCTCAGGGTGTAGATGAAAATCCGGGAGAAATCTTAAGATCTATTGGTAGCAAGACAAAAGATTGCCTCTTTGAAATGATCAAGGAAATGTACAATAAAGGAATTGTGCCAGATGACTTTAAGAAAATACGTTTGATAACCATCCGTAAGGAGAACTCAGCACAAAAATGTGAGGATTATAGGACCTTAAGCCTGGTGTCTCATGCCTCAAAGATACTAACTAGAATAATATATCACCGGGTCGAAAATAAAATTGAAGAAAATCTACAAGATGATCAATTTGGTTTCCGAAGAAACCGGGGCACACGAGAGGCTATTTTAGCGTTAAGACTAATTACGGAAAAAATGATAAACTTAATAAAAAGGTAGTCATAGCCTTTATTGACATTGAAAAAGCCTCAGACTGCATCAGTAGGAATA
This sequence comes from Ceriagrion tenellum, assembly GCA_963169105.1. Taxonomy (NCBI): domain Eukaryota; kingdom Metazoa; phylum Arthropoda; class Insecta; order Odonata; family Coenagrionidae; genus Ceriagrion; species Ceriagrion tenellum. The sequence goes on along the minus strand of OY720635.1, from coordinate 114,635,644 downwards.
CCTTGTTTAAAGTCCTTAAAGACGCTAAAATAGACTATAGCGATAGGAGGATAATTCTCCAACTTAACCAAAACCAGGAAGCAATCCTTAGTGCAGACGGAATAAAAGCAAAGACCTCTCGAGTTGTTAGGCAGGGATGCAGTCTATCCCCAATACTGTTCAATTTATACATGGAACAAGCAATGAAGGAATTTACAGAAACAAATAAGAGTGGATTAAAAGTGAATGGTAACCTTACACAACCATCAGAATTGCGGACGACATAGCACTTTTAGCGGATAGTGGCAATGAGCTACAGGATGCATTACACGAAATTAAACAAATTTTTAAAAACAATTGGGACATAAAAATAAACAAAATGAAAACTAAAATAATGAAATGCTCTAGAGATGGACTAGGGGAAGCTGAGGTATATCTAGATGGAGAAAAACTAGTGCAAGTTACTACTTTTAAATATGTGGGTAGCTGTATCACATCTGATGGTAGTTGAACAGCGGATGTGATAAGTAGGGTAGCACAAGCAAAACAAGCATTTATCAAAAAGAAAACTCTTTTAACATAAAAAAATGTTTCTCTATCGACCCGGAAAGAATTTGTTAAAACGTATGTTTGGAGTGTGTGCACCTATGGCTCAGAAACTTGGACTCTGAGGAAAGAGGAGAGGAAAAAGCTGGAGTCCTTTGAAATGTGGTGCTGGAGAAGACTTTTAAAAATATCTTGGACAGAGAGGGTTACCAAACTGGAAGTATTACAAAGGATTGGGGAAGGACAAACGTTTGTTAATTCTATTTGTAAAAAAAGAAACGCAATGATTGGACACCTACGTCACTCAGGGTGGATGACTACTTTAATGGAAGGAGTGGTAGAGGGCCGTGCTGGAAGAGGTGGACCAAGAAAAGAATACCTGGAAGAAATCATAGCGGGGAGAAGATACAGTGATATAAAGAGACTGGCTTTGGAAAGAAGGAATTTGAATGCCCACCAACCTTAGGGTTTAGGAGAAGAAGAAGAATATTCTAAAGTGTGTACTTGATGGTATCACAGGCATTAAACTCACCTGAAGGACCATGTTGGCAGGTCTCGATGCATAAACACGGCTGGCCATAGTATTATCCAATTTGGAGAAATATCCCTCTGGAATCACTGCTCTGAAGTCATGGAGGCGTCTTACTCTCGCAAGTCCATTGCAGAGTCGCTCGAAGTTGTACCTGGAAGGTGAAGAAATTATTCGGTGACTTGAAGTCTAATTCCTCTCATTGTGGGAAATGAGTTCTGTAAGAATGTAACGTTACCTTGCTTGAATTTGCTGATGCATGGAGTAAAAGAGTTCTCCTCTGCGATCTTTGTCAACAATAGCACGAGGCCCATTGAAGGGATAAACCAAATGCCAATGCCAGTGATGGAGGTTGATCCCAATGTCCTCACGGAAGTAGGCCACTCGGTGCTCTATATCAAGATCAGATGCGGTGTAGTCCCGTGGTATTTCAATGGGTATCTGGAGGAAAGTGAGAAAAAACACTTCAATGAATGAACATGGATGTTTATTTTTTGTAAGAATTTTTTAAAGTTCCTTCAAATTATCATTTCCATTTTACTCAATGTGTGATTTACTTTGTTTTCGCTGAAGACTTTCTTTGAAAATGTTGATGATTTCTTTCGCTAGGGGGATCAGGCATCCAGCATGTTGAGTATCCTTAGCAATCAGTAACAATTGCCATATAAACTCACACGGTGTTGGCATGTAGAGTCAATTATTCTTGCTCATATTAACTTTCTTAAATTTTAATGAGTTCTTTCGTATGGGATATCAGGAATCAAGACTGTGGAGTATCTATCAACTAAACAAATGCCATGTGCAGATACACCAAAATGCGTCAGCTTGTGGAGTTAAGACTTGTTCGACTAACGACTGAAAGATTTTGGCGTAATGTATGTACGTACCAGGCTTAATTTCAGTTTTCACCTTGGGAAGATGATACGTAACGCTTTCTGTTGGGCCACTGTTTTGATAGGGGATAGTTGCCTAAGGTCTTGTCGAGGGAGTAGTTTGTAGATACTGGTTAAATACCCTGTGTAAAATTTGGTAATGCCACGAAATTTATTTTGTCTTTCTGTCTTTGTTGTTTGAAATAAATGTTTTAAGCATGAAAGATTTGTTTGTGTCGAGGGCCTTTTACATGCACGTATAATATCTTAATTTTTATGAAGAGCTCAAAGGAAAAAAATGAGTGGATTAACAATCGTCTTTTTGCATAGTTTTGTGGTATGGAAAGTATCGGGGTTACACATTCGGACGCAAATCGAGCTCGAAATTTCCCCAGAGCTGACGTCGATCAATTCAGCGGATATGTATCGGAGCTTCATCTGCTGACCTCCAACTGTTGTCCCCTGAAGGAGAATGGATATCTCTGATCAGTAAGTGTTCCCTCTTACGTTGAGTAAATATAATTGCCTAGTTTTCAATCATTGGGCTGCGTTCTTACCGATATCGCCACTTTCTGAAAACTACGTATGTTTTACTACGGTAGGAACTGTCAATGTGCGGTTCTAATCCACTGGCTGCTTAGTGATGACATTGAAAGTTGTCAGTTGCTGTTTTCCTTTCATGTGCCCTAATATGCACTTCCGCAATACTATGCCGAACATGGCGTAATTGATAGGCTTTTCCGATATGTTATGCATGCACGTATGATCTCTTAGTTTGTTAGTTGCGTACATTGTTCATTTGCGTCTTTCTCGCTAGGATATTTGTGCAAATGGGGGATAATTTCTCACCCTAGATGATTCCTGGGCCACGTTTGCCTCCTCTCGTGCCTGGGGGAACACCCTGGCGTCCAAGTACTTGTCCGGGAAGATCTCGGAGAGGGGAGGCAGTCTGATGCTCTTGGTGTCGTTTCGATGCAGGATGGCGACGGAAAGGGCATAGACGAACAGGTAAGGGTTCACCCTTTCTCGGCAGAAGACAGATGCGGAGACGAAGTCTTGGTAGCTTCTCATCCCTGTAAAAAAGTTAAGAGAGTGAAGAAGCGCTTCTTGGTTGTCAGTTTTGATGAATGCTCGGGAAATAAAGTATTTCGTGCCATGTAGAAGAGGTGGGACTGCTGGTGAGGAAAGATTTACGTGAGAAACGGATAAGGAAGGGTGGTGAGAAACCTGGCGTCGAAATTCGACTTATCGTAAAGATAGGAGCATGGAGGCCTATAGATCCATCTGGCCAAAATCCAATCCGACGAAAGTTGTGATACTCTTTAAATGCTCTCCAAGTTACTCTTAAATAGGGTTCGGTAATCCGCAGAAAAATCTGCGGCGCTCCTGGGATTCAAGCCAGAGCACTTAGAATGGGAAGCCCCTACTATTGCCTCTGCTCCATCTTTATTCCTTCCTTTAAAGGAAAGACATAGTTTTTTCAAAGGAATATTCCGTGAAACACGTTGAAATTCGATATTAGCTATTTGTCTGAACTATGGGAAGGAAAAAAACCGACTATAGTTTCAATTTGTAGGAGAAGTGATGAAAGTGTTTGCAAATGCACCTTTTCTCATTTGATTGGAAATAATATGACCTGTAATTTAGGAGACCAATACCAAAGGTAAGAAGGCTTACTTGTGCATGCGTGAGTGTAATCGAGTGGATATTCCTACCATTTCGTTTGAGACGTAAAAATGCTTCAATGTAGCATGTAACTTTCGCTAATTCTAAGCAATTTAATATATAAATTTAAGTCTACGAATATGTTTATAGTGAATACATTTTTCTGGCCTGAGAGTCTACTGCAGAGACTTTTCTGCTTAGCGAATGCATTTGGCCAATATAATTTCATTGAATTAGTTGTGACTTAAACATGATACTAATACATGCAATATTTTTTGGTAATTTGATTCAACGGGGATTTTTTAAAACTAATAATTTCAGGTTTGAATTTGTGGAACCTCTCCATATCGGAAATTAAAATATTCTATAGCAATGGTCCACTAAATAGATTTATTCTTTACATCAAAGTAAAGAGTATGGGATATAGGAAATTGGGATATTTTTGCATTTTTTCGCTAAAATGGCGGCCTTGTCATCAAGTCAGTGGAACTACAACTTTAATTTGTTCTCCATTGGAATTTGCGTAAATAGAGCGATATGCCAGTAATTAGGACGTATGGATAAGAACCATCCAGCTGGTAGAATTATCAAATGGAAAGGAATTAGTCGCCGGAATTGGATGATATTGTCACATAATTGATTCACAATTGATTCACACAATTGTGTGAAATTTCACAGTGAAAAATCCATCGCCTGGACTGGGAATCGAACCCAGATCCCTCGATTTCGCGCAAAGTGCTGTAACGAATTGAGCTACCCAGGTGTCCTCTTCCACTGCGAATTCCATGAGGATTTTAAGAAACAAGTTGTCCTCATAGGTACAGTGCATGTAATGCCAGAGGTACCCGTCTGCCAAGGCCATAGATTATGGCCTTGCCGTCTGCGAGTGCTAAGCGCTGCAGTCCGAGGGGCAAAGCCCAACTATAAACTCAAAGGTGTTCACTTTGGTCGTTTTCAAAGAACTACGGAACTAGCCGCGCAGTAGCATTAACGGAGTCACCCGCTAGTACTTCTCTCAGTTGTGTGAAATCCACTATGGAAAAAGCGTGGACCATTCAGGATTAGAAGAGAAGTTTTCGCAACCTAGTGTAGGGGCGAATCCTGGAGATCAAATAGACGAATGAGATTAGAAACGAGGACATGTAACGGAGCATTGAAGAGTAAGAAACCAGATGTAGGACAATAACTTTATCAGGAAGAAGGGGCCCAGATGAATTACTCACACTTGAAAAGACAGTGAATTTATAAGAAATATAGCAGCAAAAGTTTCACACGGAAACAATTACCGGTGGTAACTGATACGGCATACGAAAAAGAAGAGCTCTAAGGACATGAAGGAGCTGACGCCTGTCAATTGTATGACTGGATTAATCAGCGATAACTAATAATCACTTTTATGCATTTAGTTATTTAGTTATTCATTTATCTAATAGTGAATTTATTATTTTTATTTTAATCGTTTGTTTTTTAACATGTTTTCATCATTTTGGATTGATTGTCATAGTAATAAAAGCAAAAAATAAGGGGGATTGTTGGCAGAGAGGGCATCTTGCAAGAAGGTTGATGTGTACGAATTGAATTGAATTGAACTATTGAATTTCATACTGAATGCAGAAAAATAAAAATTGCAAAGGGATATAAGGAATTCCATTTTAATCGTTTTGGCCCGATATAGCTGGGGAGAGAGACAGGCTAGAATGGGGGTCTGCAGTCAACCAATATAAAGGTCGAACTGATGACGAATATGACAAAGGATTTATTTCATAATGAAACTTTCTTACCCATGAAGATGTCGATGAGCCGGCCAGCCATCTCCCTGTGGTATGGGAGAAACAGCGAGAAGAAATCATTCCTTCCAAGTTGCATCGGGAGGGTTATGTCCGGCACCGTGATGGGGTTGACGGGAATCCGGACCTGCGCCTCATCACCGAAACGATTGCCCAGCTCGTCGGCCAAGGGTCGGAATCTCTCAGTCTGCGGAAATGAGGTGTTCAAACATTAGCCTCCGAAGCGTTTCATGCCGAAAAATGTATTCCATGTGACACCTTGGAAAAACTTTGCAACTTTCATAGATTTATTAATTTTCCGTTAGGTTTCGCCGAACGTTCGACAGAATCAGGTGCGATGGCGTCGCCTCTTCGACGAAACCGTACCGGAAATAAATAAAAAATCTATGGAAGTGACTAAGCTTTACCTTGGTCTTACTTCATGCAATTCCGGAAAGTTTTTCCGGACAATGTTTAGTAAGTGCTTGAGCTATCTTGCATAGAGAAACCTACTTATAAAATGCCTCCACGTATTTTGCTTCCAATTACGGATCAGCTTCGAACTATTTCTAACCATGTTTGCGCGTAGCGTGTTCCAACTGTATATGCCCAGCTGAACTCACCGAAACTGATTATTTCACAATACTCCTACATAACATCCCCATAATATTTAGCGATCCTTACAATACAGTTTTACGTTGCGTTTTTTATGTAATGTAGCGATCCTCTATGTAGCAGGGGGACGTCGATGTATTTCAAAACTGTGCCTAGCGAACTGGCGCTTCAGAGCTCGAGGATTTACGTATTATAATTGGAGTGGGCACAGTAGTTGTAAGAAGGGAAACCTGGCGCTAGTTTTCACCAGCGGAAGACCGCTAGGTGGTCTAGGATTAACGCTCAAACCTGACGAATGTAATACTCTGCTAGTAGTGATATGCCGAAAGCACTGCCAATGAATAGGGATCGGTTAGCCTGAAAATGTGGTGCTGAAGAAAGAGGTGCAAGAACATATTAACGATACTTCGGGGTGCAAGACATAGAAAAGGTTGGGAACCATCTAACTGAAGGAAGAAACTATACGTACTCCGCTTCGTTAAAGTAGTTTGAGCGAGATTAGTTCCCTAGTCGTATTAGAGACCATATCCGAATTATACGTTTGAATTTCAGTAACTTTACGAAGCATGAATTAAACTTTGCATTATTAATCGTCCACCAATATACTCTTGTGTGACTGAAATTCTCAATAATTAAGTAAAAAGGAGCATAATTCCTTCATTTGTCTCATTTTTTCACGCGGTGTGTTATAAACTCATTAAACACTTTTTCTAAAAGTAAGTATATAAGATGCATCTATTTTATTAATAATCTATATGACTGGAGTTTTTCCTTCGTAATTATTGATTTTCATGAAAATGTCATATGTATTAGACTGAAAAATACTATTTCTTTACGGGTTTCTCCCATTGAGCACCACGTCATTTCAAGTTTGCAATAAGCAATCGAAAACATGTAATCAAGTTCCAAATATCAAAACTACACAACAGTCAAAAATAGACCGAAAAGTTTCTATTTTGTTGATCATGTTCAATAGAGGATATTTTATTCTTTAAGTATCCATGATATGAATTAAATGGCATCAACTTCTCGGTATTCTCGGACATTAACTGCACGGTAATTCGTATTAATGACATTAATTCTCGGTGGAATCACCTTAAGTCACATGACACGTATGGTAGTGACAAGATCGACAAAGAAAGTTTACGAATGTTTAACGGATTGCATTAGGCACAAAGGGAGACCTAGGAAAATATGGAGGGACGGTGTCATGAAGAATTTACGAAGGTTGAGTTCTTCCTTCCGGAAGGAGCTATTGAAACAGAGGAATCTGGGAGATGAGTGTGGAAGTGGCCAAAACCCACGGAGGGTTGTAGCGTCCATGGAAGAAGAGGATGCGCTATTCTTAGTGAGTTTGTTCGGGCTTGAGGTATTGATTGCTGGCGATTACAGCTCTACACCCTGTGGAATATAGACTTATCAGTGAAATAATAAAAAAGTTTGTAACCGATCGTAATGTAACGCATTCATGGCGAATGCTATGCAATGAATGTCCGCGATTGCCATGAAAGCAATAAATTACGCCATAGGGACAGTTAGGGAGGGAGGGCGGAGAGAAACCCAGCGTCGGCATTAGCCTGCTCTTAACGGAAAGCACTAAAGGGACCATAGTTTAACGTCTCCTCAGACAGACAGAATACTGCACGTGAAGTGCCCTCCTCAAGACACTCAAGTAGGGATCGGATTTCCACGGAAAAATATCTTCCTCAGGGATTTGAACCCTGGCCGTCCGTATGGTTAGCCGGTACTCTCTACCGCAACAAACCGATCCCCTACTGTGAAATGAGTAAGATGACGGTCATTGTAGCGGGTAATTAGGAAGTTTAGCGTTTATTTGTACTTTGGGATTCTCTCACTTAAGTGTAGTTCACAGTTGTTACATTTTAAATGTTGAATAAATAGTATACTCCCTTCGCTCACTGCGCAAAACTCAAATGTTAAAATCGAAACAAAATTTTCCAAACCAAAAAATGTATCGTGACTTATGGTAGTTTATAGAATTGAAGATTAACGTAAGGGATACGGATGAGAGCTGTAGTGTATACCTGGGATTAAACATCGTGTGATAAGCATAAAGGATGACGGAGCACCTTACAAATTATGGGTACAGATATTCTATCTTGAAATGAGATTGAACGATCGGGGATGTAGAAGAAAGATGATACAGAATAAGATGCATTGATGCGGCCATTTTACTAGGATATAATTTTATGAAATAAATGCACCTTCTTATGAGTGTTATAACGAATTACTTGTGTGTATGACAGATAGAGTATTTTTAGTGTTTCCCCATTTACTCTTTTCATTTGAGAAATTGGAACCTTATCTTGTGAAAAAAATTGTGCGCGGGTAAGATCCTGTTGGCGTAAACAGATGGTGGGAACTTTTTCTAATGGCGTTAACTTCACGAAGAAACGGTGGATGTTCCGAAAGAAAAACTTCTAGAGCTAGAACGACCTCTGGTTACTTTAACTCAGTCTTTTGAAGGTTAAATCGGGGTTGACTTCCTACAACTGGATGGCTAAATTGCATTGGCGCCTACATTTTATTCCGTTTTTGCTTAGGTGAGTGGGTTAGTAAAGGAAGGATAATCTGGAGAAAGGGGGACCGTGTAGAGAAACCAAGCGTGTGAAATAACCAAAGCTTAGCAAAATATGTAGAGCTCACTGGTTAGCGTCCCATCTTTCAGACGGAGTACTCTACTTGATATGACAGCCACATACATTTCATATAGAGATCACGTGACACCCTGATGCTCAATAAGATCGTATACAACGTAATTGCAGGAAAAATTGATGGAATAGTTCCCAAAGGAAGACCCAGGAATAAAGATATGGACCAAATAAAAAGAAAACTAAGTAGGTAGACCTATAAGGAAATACGGGAACTACAGGACCATAAGATAGGGAAGGCAAAGCTGCAGCCAACCAATCTTACGATTAAACGACCGATTATTCAAGTAAAAAATCTCCGGTCGAATCGGGGCCCATCGGGATGGGAGACCAGTACAATGGCCAGCATATCAACCTGATCCCATATTATTTAATTCCCAGATTCTAAGACAATCGGTATTCGGTCAGTTCAATTACTTTCGGATATTGCTGAGTATATTCACCCTTTCATGATGTAAAATTAAACAGTGTTCCTCACAAAAATCAGTCTTGCTGCTGTAGAAGGTAACTGTTACTAGATGATAGTAATGCCATGTATTCGCGTCCGTCTAAGAAAATATTTCTCAATATATTATCGTTAGTATTGAATTTGAGTTCAACCAAAAAGTTGGAAAAAGAATTTTAGTGTAACCTATCTGCATATGCTTGAGTAATCGTATCTTGTCCCACAATTTGAAAATTTCACGTTTTATAGATTGCATTTGAATTTTCATAGACCTACGGGGAAATGCGCCTAGCCGATTAAAATATTTTCTCTGTTATTGAGGAATGATATCCTTCCACAAACTGACGTGAGACGCAAATTTAATAAATGATTTAATCACTTCCGTGGACGGTTAATCAATGGGAATATTTGCGTTTGTTTTTGGGAGGCGACCGACCGCTAAGGCAATTATGTCGGGGTGGTATTTCGTTGTAGTTTAGGGTAGGATTATTTATGAAATTGGGAAAGGGTGGAGTGCGAAACCCGGCGTTCGCATAAGACCGCCTTCAAACTATCAACCGACCGCTGTAGTTGATAAAGTTAACGAATCTCGCGATACCTTGTTGAAATTTGTCACAGATAACATGATCTAAAAAAAAGAAATATTTATTATCACCCACCGACCTTGGCTTGGACAATACTTATAGATCACGACAGCTGAAGTAAATTTCACCATTTTGATTGGGTTGGTAGATAAGGGTGGGATTATGTAAGGAATGGTGAAGAGAAACCTGGACAGTGTTCCTCACGAAAGGCGCAATATGGTCCACGTTAAGCATCTCATCCGATGGACAGATTACTTCACTTCCATGATGCGACTTCATTCGTCCACATAGCACGCAGCAAGTGATCGGGTAGTGGCAGGTTGCAGGAACGTTTAGTTATGGAAGCAATACTTATAAGATCCATGAAGTTATTGGCCTCACAAAAACATTCGGGTTTCGGGAACACATCTACCAGTTTCATAACTTATCAACCAATAGTTAATTGTTTCCAATGTTTGACCTTATCCTCCTATACTGGATGAAATTGATAGTGATTTCTCCTATGCATAATTGCTAATGCACATAATAAATAGTCAATCAGAGTAAACAAACCGGCCATTTGTCTCAAAACAACTAGTTTACCAAGTAAGTAAAACTCCAAGCGATTCATCGCGCTTCCGCCATCATGGCTAATTACGGAGCTCATAAATGTATTCCATAAGTTATGAAGCCATCGGAGCCATTTATGAAACGAATAAATTAATCGAATGTTTCTGCAACGCTTACTGAATGGTAGCCATGGCTTATGAGTCCAATAACTCTATGGAATACATACGTGTCGTTCCTGCAACTGGCCATGAAACGACTGAAAAATCTGCGCCACTTCCGTGCTTTGAACCCGGGCCCTCGAGATGAGATGGGAGCGATGAGTAATCTAAGCCAGCAAGCTAACCCCATCCCCGCGTGGGAAGTAGATAGGTGACTAAATTAGTTGTTGGCCATTGTGATGATACCGGGACGAGCCTCAGCATTATCTTCGCGGAGTCACTCGCAGGCGCACACAAATATGAAATTTCACCGAGGAAGTGGTGCCGATTTTGAGGTGAGTCCACTACTTAGAAAGATTAACGTTATAGGAGTGATTTCACAAAAGTGCAGAGTATGTACATATAACTCATTTAAACTGCTTACAAAGGAGCATTTAACAATTATTGATGCATATCAATGTCGAATTCAGTCATTAAAATGGTATTTGCATCATTCTTCTGACGAGTATTTTTATTTTAGGGAAACCTGAAAATTGACTTTAACGGAGCTGAAATGGATTTTTGTTTACTACGCACAGTGTTACCACATTATCGGGCTTATTCTTTCATCTTCACTTTGAAAAACTTTCCAAAATAAAGATTTTTTTAAGATATTCCATTTCTTGCTCTTCAGCGTTTATTTTGAAAGTAGTTAACGAGTGTCTTGAGACTTGACAACGATATAAAATGTTTACTGCTGGCACTGTAGTTGCTGACAGACGCTGCACTCGTGCATCTGCTGTATCTATTCGATTTGTTGTTGCCATTATATTGATTTATAGTTGATTTAGATTATTTGCTTAAATTTATAGGGATTATCGATGTTATGTAATGCTTTTTAATCGTTTTTGTCAACCTCAAGTAGATTAATAGACGAAAGACAAAAGACGATTGCATCGTTGCCATATTTCTTCGTCTAATCGATTTTAACATTCATCGCAGCAGAGCGTTGATTTTGCGTTTATAATAATTTGAATTATTGATAGATATTTATGAATCCTGGGTGTATTATTAAAATGGCCTCCTTAAGTATTCAGTTCGTATTATACTGGAATCGTGTGGTTAATGTTTGTTTTAGGTAAAAACTCACGAGCGTGTCATTCTAACTTCCCTCTCGACCTCTGTAAAAGTACTGGAACGTTGAACACATTTATGTCTGCGGAATTCCGCACAGGAAAAATCATTCGCCATGATCTTTAAGTCCGTACTTAATGAGATTTTGTAAATACTTCGTCGTGTTGACACCAAGTCTAGTCCTGGTAACCTGAAAACCCCTCTATCTGTTCAGCAGGCTCGAAAATAATTACTGCAGTGGTTGATAAGATGAATTAGATGCTCAACATTACTTTTTTGTATCTAAAGCCACTAATTTTGAATTTAAAAACTAAAGCAAAAACTCAAGTGCCACTAATTAAGCGTCGCGATCGCGGCGTACTCACCAGGTAATCATTGCTGGAAACATCGAACACGGCGCCCCTCTCTCCCTTGGGGATGAAGTACGGTTCCTTGGGTCTCTCGAGGAGGTAGAGCATCTGCTGCTGGGGGTTGGCCGTCTGCGCCATGGTTCCAAGTGTCCCAGGAGATTCTCTATGTGTAAGGTGTTACTTCGTTCCGACCCACGGCCAGACTGAGGATTCTTTATGGAAAACGAAGAGGACTAGATGCTGACATCCCGCTTAATTCCCCTGCCCCTTGAGGAAATGCCCCACCCCAAGCGTCCGGTCGCGTCGGGAAGTGGCATTTTTAATTAAAAAAAGAAAATTAATGAACTCTGAACCTTGTTCAACTGCGAAAAAATACGCTTATTATCAGATAAAGCGTTTTTTAATGCATTGATCAAATAGTTTTGATAAATTTCCTTTTCATAAAACTCTCGTGAACAAGACACAAGCAAGGAAATTGCACGTCGCCTTATAACAATAGTCAGGCCTACATATATTCAAGTCTTATTTTTTAGTCGGATTCACCTCCTTTTTCGTGCCAATAGTACATTGCTTTAAGTTTGGCCTGATTGAAAAATTTACATTTTCTTATATATGAATTTCAATAATATGAAATTTGTCCAAATTCACTGGTCACGTGGCAATGAAAGCTTTCTGCCGTAGAGACACTCTGAGAGTATTCTAGATATGCGATAATATCCTTGCATATAATAGTTTACAAAGCTACCTCTTTGTTTAATCCTCCGTGGCAATACGTTTGAAGTGATTTCAACGCAGCTCTCCATGGGGAATAGGATTTCCACTGCAACATCTCAATCAGGATTGTAGTAATAGTTCCTACTTGGGTGCTTACTTCGTCGGCTGAGGTCATTTAGCGCTTTCTGTCCACCAATTGCCCACGGGTACTAAGAAAAATAGAAGAATAACTCCCTGAACCGAATAGGGCCAGTGATGATTAACTTCGATGATTAAATGGGAACCGATGTTTTATTCGTGGCTGGTCGTTGCACGTTAGAGTGAAACTTGCCTCTTTCCTTCCAGCCCTCTGGGGTTTGGAACCAATACTACAGCCTCCACACTAACCTCCAGTCTTCTGATAGATTCTAATGCAATTCTAGTGACTCGCATAAAAAGAACTTGAAAGAGGAAAATTAGAATATTCATTCACTTTTCACTCGTCTGCCAATTATAAAAAAAACAAGCTTGGCATTTAACACTGGGCTGTTAACGCCTATTTTTTTTAAATAATCAACTCGTAACTAAATGGGACTAAGAAGGATTAGTTCATTATTACCGTGTCATCAATGGACACCGTAGCAGACCGGGGAACTAGGGGAATGATCCCTCTGAATTTGTTATACAGGGTGTAGTGAGATCAGTCGAGGGGTGACTGGACAAAATGGCGTTGATAAATTTGGTTCACAGCGCGTGGTACGGTCGGGTGAAAATAAATGTGTAGAGAAGAATGGTAAATGTACCAAAATGGCCTTTTCAGATGGAATGAGCAAATCCTATAACAAGGATATTTAAACTCTTGAAAAAAGGGGCAGTTACCCCTTAAATGTCAGGTGTTGCGTATTCGGCTCGTACTCCAGGACGCTCAGGAGTCGTTGCAGCTCTCTACCGACTCTCAATGTAGCGAATGGAGTACAAACTGAAATTATGCACAAATAAAAAAATATTTTAAAAGTAGTTATTGCCGTTGAGGAACATTCATTAATTATTTTTTAGGAGAAATACATCTTTTTCAACGGCAAAAATGTCTGTAAATAATGGGTTAAGAAAATGCGGATATATATATTATAATATGGAGGAATTACGATTTCGGCTACGCAGATACGGGTATTAAAGGTTCTAAGAATTTTTGGAGACTCCAGGAACTGACTATGGGGAATAATAATTTTCTATTGCTTTTTTTCAATAATTTGTTATAGGAATATGATAATCGTACCGCGATAACGCGATTCCGCTACTAATAATGATGTTTACGATTATCACTTGCGCAACTTATTCATTAAACATGGTCTAATGCGCACTTTAATGGCTCCAATATTCCCTTGTTATATCGTATCTTGTAGCTTTAATAATTTTCCTCATATACCAATTTCTCTATTCTCTTTCCACAAATATCCAATGCAACATGATCTGACATTTCAACCGTATTTTGCAGCCTAATGTCCTCGTTTATTCTCAGTGACACTGCCTAATTACTAATGGTCCTTTCTATGCCTAATAAGTATGTATTATCTGCGCTAGTATCTTGGACGTACATAAGTATGAAAAATGAATTTTTTCAAAAATAGTCCTGCAGCCAATTTAGTTTCCATTGGATCATGTTACATGGAATAACCATCCCCTGACTGTACCTTTTATTATTGCTTTCAGTAGGATATTTTGTCAACAACATGTGTTCAGTTGTTGTGTTCCCTCTCCTTATCGTAGTTTTCATTAAAGCATTCTTTCTTCCCAGGCGTTCGCATCGCCTCTTCATTGTTGGTTCTCTCCGTCTATTTGATGTTCATTATTCAATTACGTCACGTTTCCATCGCCTCCGATCTCCTTTGTTCCCATGATAGTGTAGCCCTACCTTATCTAGATTATACGAACCCATAGCTTTTGCCTTGACATTGTTCTTGTGAATTATTCATTCCTCTCTGCCTTATATTATTTATAATGCATTACACTGGAAAATAGTATTATTTTCTTATGCGTGACGTTAGAATATAATGGAATGCTCATTGAATCTCCATTGCCCACGCGTGCATTTTTATGTTTTAGTTCTCCTGTATTTTTATTGATTTTTTTGAATACTTAGATATTTAGAATTATTGGTGAAAGAGCGCATTTCTGCTGTGTGGAAAACTCACTATGATCATTGACAAACGATTATCGGATATGTTTAGGACGCTTCCGACAAAACAACTACCGCCTTCCGTTGGAATCTTCCAAAGTTCTTCAAAATTTCAGCTCCTTTTTTTTCTCTTCTTCTATTTCTATGTTATTAACTGAATGTATTCTCCTTCTACAACTCCTAAAAATCAACCAGTCAGAGTGTTTGACGATTTTTCTCCCCTTTCATTCGTACGATTGTTGATGGTGGAGCGCGTAGAAAGCTGAATCATTTTGCTCCTCCTATCTGATCCTGAAAACATGTCACAATCTTTGAAAAAGATAAATTTGTTTTTTTTTTCTATATTTGCGTGGCTGATATTTACGGAATCATCACCTAGAGATTTTCCTTCGATACCTTCATCAGCCACCTCTTTGTTTACTGAGGCTGTATCATACGGGTTCACCGGAGGAATTTTCCAAGAATAAAATAATTTGAGTTCACTTAAAGCATGAAATTTTATCAAACCTTAACCCGGATTTTATCCCTAAGAGAAAATTCTGTAAGATTCACCTCACCTTGTCTGCACTCTTACATCCAAGGTAGCGTTGAATTCCCTTTCCTTGCATACTTCCGTGTGTCTCTCTATGCATACCATAGATACTAAATCATGCCGTAAACTGGGGTGAATTCGGTTCAGTATTTGAGGTTTTTCAGGTCTCCTGTACTTAACTTTAAAAAAATAATTTTAATGAGGAAAATTTATTGATAATACTTATGTTTACCCGCCTGAATAAAAGAAATCCAACCAATATGAGCTCAAAAAAAGTTAACTTTGTTCTACCTTCACCCCGTAGGATGAAGATGGAACACCATCGTTTTTCGTTGAAATCTCGTTGGCACTTGCCTATATTTCCACTTGATCCCATCATTTTCATCCTCAGACACCTCGCAAAAATTCTGTGCTCTTGGGAATCGCCTCACCAACTCCCTGCTCGCATTACATTTTGACACTTCTCAAAACTATTGCATCTTCGTCATATTTGACGTGTCATCTAAACATCCCATCCTCCCCTCCCGTAAGGCCTCTTACTCCACCCTTCCTCCCCCACCTACCCACCCCCTCTCCACCCACCTTCATTGGGTCGCTTACATCACGCTGCTGCCCAATCCCCCTTAACCTCCTCTCCACCCCCTTCCACTCCATCCTAACACCCCTCCTGACTCTTGCTATATATTGAAAATGATTCTGTACAAAGTGCCTGATGATTATACCTTGTATCGAAACCGGTCGCCCGATTAAATAATTGTGGAACCTGCCATTGCTTTTTCCTTTCTGATCAAAATATAACCGTTATTATTCACGACGTGTGCTGTAATCAATTGTAACAAGAGGTCAGTCATGGCGAGTGAAGTGACGTTGATGATATCGTTGCACATCGCAATTATATCTCTAATTGGGCAATTTTGTTCTCTCGAAATGCGACTGAAAATCTCTAGCTCTGCACTCGCTTACACACCGTGTCAATCGTGCTTCGACTGATAGATTCCATTGTTCACTAACGATATTTTCAGTCCGTGTTGGTAAACCAAGCGAACTGAGTCGGCTCGCGTGGATTTTACAGATCGGTCCTAGATCGATAGGTAAACGTAGTGATGGTGATAGATATGTTCGTTGTGTTGTATTACAATGGCATACATTTACAAAATACACTGGTAATACGACCAGTACTCAATTATGCAACCATAAATTAAGTTACAAATCTTTTTCCCGCCGAAAAAGTTGTGAGTTCCCTGAGGATGTTGTGGGCTCTTCTCTTCCTGTTTGTTTCATTTGTGGTACGGACGACGGTGGTCGCACGTAGGGATCTGTATTTCGCATAAATAGCCAAGCCACCGCTGAAATTTTTTTCTTCTCACCACAGACCGCATTCCTCGTCTCCCTCTCTCATTCCCGCTTGCGGTCAGTGCCGAGTGCCGATTAAGATTGCATAAAGATTTAACCCCAGCTTCCGGTGCCGCAAGTTACCTTTAAGATATCCATACACTTTAGTTTACATAGTGAAAGAAAATACTGTGTAATCTCCGATAATTATTACCCTTTTCAAAATCTATAGTTAACGGGAAAGACGAGCAGGATCGATTATTAAAGTCTGATATATACAAAATTAAATGCAGTAGCTGGAATATATCTCACCGATTCATACTAGGAGCTAAAATGGTTTAAAGTAAAAAAATATTTTATTTATGTATTCTCTCCGCATTCAAAATTTTCAAGACAAGCTGTCCACCTTTCATCTTCATCTCCTTGATATTAAAAAAATATATCCAAAAGTGTTTAACAAGATCTCGTCAGAGATCCCTCAGTACAAAACTGATGTGTATCATAAATCATTCATAGCTACAATATCAAGAAATTGGAATTCACTCATAATTGATGTAAAAATATGCTTATCCGTACCTTGTTTCAAAAGACAATTATTTAATTCCATATCTTCGAGAAAATTTTAATTGAGAAAGAGACAATTGATAATTTTTGTGCATCTGAGAGCAGTATAGTATTTAATCTGTCACCGTGTATTTGGCGTGTCTTGTATTTATTTTACTCCTGAAAGTTTCAGACAACTGAATGCTATACTTTGACGTAATCTTCGCCCTGCGGCGTCAAAGTGGGCCGGATGACATTCTGTTAGAACACTATTCCTCTTACGCGGATCATGGAGAGCGAGAGGTCAAAGTGGGCTGGATGACATTCTGTTGGAACATTATTTCTCTTACGCGGATCATGGAGAGCGAGAGGTTTAAGGTTCGCTTCGTCAGTCAGTTGCTTTATCAAGTTAGTTGCGGATTTTGTTGTAAGTAAACATTCTTTACTTGTGCTTAAAAGTATGAAAGGTTGTAAAAATATGCCAATTTAGATTAGGAGAATTAGGCCTCCGAAAAATATCGGCAACCATTCTATTAGTACCGGAAATTAGCACTACCAATAGAGAAAACTCAATCAAATTTTCAGGAATTCATGTCGAATCAGTCTTCCAGCGAGGGTCGTACATGCCTGAAAATAAGTTGATTGTTAGGCTTCATTGAGATTGGTTACTGCTTAGATATTTGGGACAGTGGTGAACGTAAAGTTAAGATGAATTCCTTAGTTGTTCGATGATATCTCAATTATTCGTTTGGATTGGTTTTCGATGCATGCGTAGAATTAATGAGAAATAATGTGGTAGAGAATATCAAACGCATTTAAATTCATATTATATGGTAGCGATCTTGTCCCAAACTCGTTTCTCTCGGAATCCAGTGAGTCATATCTGATAAATATGAATCGAATAATGTCGTATATTCAGCGCGGCTGAAGTTTTCTCCGAGGTCGTACAATTATTCCAATAACTGATACTCCTTTTGCCAACGTTTTCATTAAATTGTATATCGTCGGGATCTCTCGGAATCCATTTTCTCATTTCTGATAAATATGGATTCAACATTGTCGTTTATTCTGCGCGGCTGAAGTTTTCTGCGAGATTGCTTAGATATTCCAATCTCGTACACCATTTGTCAACTTTTTGATTCAATTGTGAATCGTCACAAGGGCAGGAAGTGTAATGGAAACACTAAGACCACCTCAAGTATCATGTTTAACTTCATATACACCATCAACTACAACATTACTACATACCCAATTAGTACCGTATAAAAATCACGTTACATTCCACCTTCAACTAATTCTACATCTACATCTACAAAATACCCCGCGAGCCGCCGCATGGGCATGTGGCAGGGGGTGTTAGGTCAATAGTCTTGTAAAGATGTAAGTTTTTGGGAGATGAAATGGTGACATGTATTACAGGAGTGTATTTAGTGGAGCTCAATTTTTATTGTGGTCGCTTGTTGTTCGCGGAAAGAACGAATTTTTGTGCCTATCTGTTCGGCAGTGTATCTTTCTTATTTTATCGCATCTGTCAGACCTAGCGATGTAGTGAGGAGTCATGATAATATTATCTATGTCGCTCTGAAAAATATCAGTTCTGAATTTCTCAAGCAAACTAAGCCTAGCGTTTAGCCTCCGAGACTGTGGTCTGTAACTCCCACCTTAATCCGTCTAAAAGTTTTGAGACACTTTATATACGCCCGTAGCAGTTTTTAACAAGGCGCACTGCTTTCCTTTGTATTTTATTAATTTTTTTGGTTCAATATTTATGACCAGGGTCCCAAATGCTCGTGGCGCATTCGAGGTCTGGCCTAACCAGAGCGAAGTAGCATCTCTATTTGACTTTTTCATCCGTGGACCTTCCTATTATACGCTTAACAAAACCTAGTTTCTTTAATGCTGCGCCACATATATTTTGTATGTGTAATCCCCACGGTATATCTGAAGTTAAGGTAGTTACAAGATATTTTACTGTATCTGAAGATTAATTCTTCATCATCCACCATTTTATCGAAACGTGAGGCTCTAAAATTTTATGCTCGCGCAAAACATATGAGAATAGTTACAGACCACCCAAAAAATGCTCAAACATGACGAATTGAAAGCTTTCAAACATCAAATGTTATGTTTAAAAATCGTTTTGTTAAAATATATAAAAAATAATACATACACACCGTAATAAGCGCAGACGTGTTGAATCAAATAGCTGTATATTGGAAAACTATGAAACACTTGGACATCACTTCAAGTATCATGTTTAACTTCATACTCACCATTAACTACTACATTATTTTCTCTACTACATACCTCAATAGCGTGGAGATTTTTGCGATATGGTTTTTTCTTATAATACTTCGTGTTAAACAAATTCTTGTAATATCGATGCTTGTAAGGTTTCATATTATCATGGATTAGTGTTCTTGGTTGTCTTCAAGTTTTGATTGTATTCAAGTTTTTTGTGCATGAATACAATTTTGCAGCTTCTTGCACACGCTGGGAGAGAAATAGATGCATTGATGATTGAGTGTAATATGTTTTTAAAATAATAATTGTGGTACATATAGTTTTTTATGTAGTTGATGGCGTATCCTAGGCATACTAAACTGATGTTCTGGTGTTTAATTCTGTTTTATATGATATTTTCAGCTCTGATGAAGATTTACAAATAAATCGAAACCTGTGTACAAGGAGTACCAGTGATAAGAGTTATTGGCCACACCCTTAGGAAAACTCAAACTACGCTAACTGAAATTGCGTTACTGAAATACTGACAGGATAAAATGTACATATTTTTAGGAGTCCCCATTTTCTCTACTTTCTGGTATATGTCGTGCTAATGATCCTCGTTCCATGGCCGACCATGGTGGGACCCCTCTCTCCCAAATTTCCGGTGGCTTCTCTACTTCCGGGTGTGGTGAAGGCATTGACTCCGGATAAGATACGCGAGTGGCGGTTGCACCTGCGACTTTTTGTTGACAATATTGTCTCCATATGTCATCGTCACTTCGACTGGTTTTAACTGTATCGTATCTCACTTGAGGATTTAAGGGCAACCATGACATTGCTCGTATTTCCCTCGTTGACTGTAAAACACCAATTCTTGGAAAGTTGCAATACTTGTACGCAGGGATGCCGATCTCCCTCAAATGCTATAGCGCAAACCACCCCCAAATTCCTATTTTCTACTTAAAATTCGGTCATTCCTTCCGCTTCCCTTAATTTAAATTTGGATAATAAATACATTTAAATATTAGTACCATTAAAAGGTAATATTTAAAAAAGAAAAGGGTTTTAAGCTAGAACAAAAATCTTAAATTTTATCCTAAAAATCCTATCCTATATCTTTTTATGTATAATATTTTATTTATTTACATCTTTCATGAAAAAAGTTTTCCTATTTTTACTCCCCCCCCCCCCAATGGCCCATAAAATAATTTTTCAAAATTTCCCCCTCCACAAATTTCAGTGGCGCAAATTATGCATGTAACCCCCCGCGTTGGAACCCCTGCTTATACGTTTATTCATGAGGTAAAGTGCACTAATTAATGGCGGTGATTGTTTTCTGGGGTCACTCCGAAAAGGCGTCTCTAAGCCAAGCGCCCCTGACGAAAAAAGTCGCTCTTCGAGAAAAAATTGAATTCTTTTCTGTGTATTTTTCGCATCATATACTTAGCACAATGAAATTTTCTGACCATTAATGATTGGCCAAAGTTTTTTCTTTCCTCCCTATTGATGCATTTTGTTCAAAGTTATTCTTTTTGGAATTAATATGCGATCTTGAACTGAGTGGCGCTACTAAGTATAGGTAAATTTATCAATAATTTGTCCATTAATACATCGATTGTTCTGAATACATTTTGCAGTAATTCAAATCCTGTAATGATAGTATAAGAAAGATAAAAATAAACCCTTTTCCCATTGCCGCCGTTGCTCTCTAGTCATCCACAGGCCTTGTGGCAACTGCTTTTCTCTTATTGCCTTTTATATGCCTTCTCTCCAACTAATGCTGAGCCTTCCTCTTTTTTTTCTACCTTGTGGATTCCACATTCAAATTTTCTCAGTTAGTCTCTCGTTCGTCATACGTTGTATGTGACCATACCTCACAAACTGTTTTTAAAATATTTATTATTATATTACTTATTCTCTCGTTCCTGATTCTTTTCTGTCTGGATATACCCGCAGATCCACTCCAGTAATCAATCTTCGAAACATTTAGCGTTTGTTTTGTTTTCTCCTTCATCTGCCATCTCTCACTCCCACATGTGATATGCTTCTTATAATTGAATTATATATTCTTTTTTTACTATTAAGTAAATATGATTAGCCGAAAGAAAAAATTGGATGTCATTTTTAAATAACTTCTCGCTCTAACAATCTCTTAATTATTATTCTCACCCGATATAAAGCGAGATGATTTGCCGCAACAACATTTAGGTAGTCGTAAAGACAATCGTACAGTCGCATTTTGGTAATAATTGACTTAGTTTTAATCAACGAACCACTACTGATTCCCCAACACTAATCATTCCTTTTAAAAAGAAACCTAGAAGAAGAAGCAAAGTATAATAACTTTGTGGATAATTTGTTCTTATTATTAGTTATTAATATTCTCAGCCCATACAGCCGATCTCATCGCCATTCCAACCTTTTCTATATATATTTCCTTACCAATTGCTTCCATTGCTAAAAACATGCATGAGTTGCTGCCTGTATTTTTCATCATTGTACTTATCGGAAATGTATATTTCTACGTATAAGTTAATCGTGTAAAGATGACCTAAAATACTGATAAGGTTTTTCTCAGGGTTTATCTTTTTTTGTAAATAAAATTAAACGTTGTACAATCGAGGACGTCATTGACCGGGGTAAAGACGTGGGGTGACCTATTTCAAGGTTATTCTTCTAAATGGCTGGTAAAAGTTTTCTCAGATTTTTTCAGATGGTTTTCTGCCATCAAATGTTTATTTCAGTGTAAGTATGTAGTAGGATGTTAGTTAGTGTTCCTATTTTCCCCGTCCAGCTTAGGTAATCTGTTGATAACATTAATGCGCCTGGATATATAATTTGATATTTGGGGAAGGGACAAAAAACGTGGTCTTTTGCACCGTTACGGATAGACAGGTAGGTTTGGGAAGGATTGAGGACTGGAGTAGGGGTGGAAAAAATCCGGCGTCAAGAATTATTTACGTAAGGCACCCGTTGGACTACATTTAAACGTCCAACTGAAGGTGTACTTAAAGTACTTTCCACGTCGTTACACGCAAGTAGAGTTAAGGATTCCCATTATAAAATTGTCCGTC
Organism: Ceriagrion tenellum; assembly: GCA_963169105.1. NCBI lineage: Eukaryota > Metazoa > Arthropoda > Insecta > Odonata > Coenagrionidae > Ceriagrion > Ceriagrion tenellum. The sequence goes on along the minus strand of OY720635.1, from coordinate 114,613,225 downwards.
TTTGCCGGTATTCGAACCCGTTTCCTTAGGATGGGAAACCAGTTTTCTAGCCACTTCATCAAACCCATTCTCGGCGAAGTTTATATTGGTATAAGTTAATGTAAAACCCTGTTTTCATCTTGTGTAAATATGTGAGGATAATTTTTTTAGTAATTAATATTCTCAGCCCATACAGCCGATTGCAGCGTCATTCTATGGTCATAAATGCTTTGGTATAAGATTTGAGGATTGGAGTAAGGGTGCCCTATTTCCTTAAAAATACATTGTGACTTTTATCCACGCCTTGGGCCAGCATTGTGTTGAACTACAAACTTCAGTGATTCACCAACCCTCTGGAAAGTCGTGTAACTTAAGCCGACTTCGATATCTAATTACGATATTCTCATTATAATTAAGATGATTTTGTTTTCTATTCAATTCATTTTTTTGAGTAATTTTGAAACAAAAACAAGTGAGGAGCATATTACACCAATTTACCTACCCGAACTCACCTCCTTAATTTTCCATTCATAATATTAAACATATAAAGTAAAATTCGGCATAAGTAATTTGCATTTCGTAACAAGCTGTGTCGGCAAAGAAACATTTCCCCTCATAACCTCTCCCGGATGCTTGCGGACACACCACCTTCCTGTTTTCGTCCTCCCCGTGGGCCTGTGAGACGCGAATGTGGCAATAATGACTCGTGTGACCGATGTTGATGGTGATTAAACTTCCGAGTAAACATTCCACCGCATTAAATACTAATACAGAGACAAGGCTTGGATAGCTGATCTCGAGTGAGGTTTCACTTTGTGTTTTTTTCACCTTGACCTTACCAAGGTGACAATGAACTAAAAGATGCATTACATGTAATAAATAAATTTTTTTAAATACGTGGGACATGAAAATTAGTGAGAATAATACCAAAATTATAAAATGCACAAGAGAAAGACTACAGGAAGCTGTGATAGGAGGAGGAGAAGAAGAAAAAGTACAGTTTATGGGGTGTCTAGTTGAATCGCACTCAACTCTACAACTGTTGGTTTCTCTTTAAAACAAATTATGCTGTTTTTTTGTTGAAATCGATGAATTACGGGTACCTGATTTGCAGTTATTTTTCAACGATTTGGCCCAACTATTGAATAAACCAACTTTAAATAATGAGCATTAGTCTGCTTCCGCGAAACGCTCTTTAATTGGTTCATTTCTTCCATTCGCCACTGCAACCCATTACTCTAGAGTTAGCAGTAAAATAAGATTATTTGCAGACGATACAGTTATCTACCATGAAATGTGCGAAGACGCGGACTTTGAAACTCTGTCATCGGACCTTAACAACGATCATTCGTGGTGCCAGGAGTGGGGATTAGAATTAAATATCAGCAAATGCACCACAGTTCACTTCCTGCGAAAGTCATCACAAAAATGCCATACCTGTACTGTGGGTGGAATAAACATAAAATCTTCAGATAAAGTAAAATATCATGGAATTACCTTAACTTCAGATATATCGTGGAGAACACACATACAAAAAATATGCGTCACCGCATTAAAGAAACTAGGTTTTGTTAAGCGTAAAATAGGAAGTTCCTCGGATGAAAAAGTCAAAAAGAGATGCTACTTCGTTCTGGCTAGGCCACACCTCGAATACACCGAGAGCATCTGGGACCCTGGTCATAAAGCTTTTACCAAAAAATCGATAAAATACAAAGGAAAGCAGCGCGCTTCGTTAAAAACTGCTACGGGCGTACATATAGTGTCTCAAAACTTTTAGAGGGATTAAGGTGGGAGCCCCTAGAGACTGGGAGGCTACACGCTAGGCTTAGTTTGCTTGAGATCTTCAGAACTGATATTTTATAGAGCGACACATAGAATATTATCATAACTCCTCACTACATCTCTAGGTATGACAGGAGTGATAAAATAAGAGAAATACACTGCCGAACAGATAGGTACAAAAACTCGTTCTTTCCGCGCACAATAAGCGACCACAGTAAAAATTGAGCTCTACTAAATACACTCCCATAATACATGTTACCATTTCATCTCCCAAAAACATCTTTTCACGGCTGGTGACCTAACACCCCCTGCTACACCCCCATGCGGAGGCTCGCAGGGTGTTATGTAGATGTAGATCACTGCCGGCGCCAAAATCCTTTAGACTCTAGTTTATCCCTCAATAACTGCAAGGCGGTTCATGGAATTTTCACGATGTGCGCATCATCATTTAGATAATTTTGTTTTTTATTCAATTCGTCTGTAGAATAATTTTGAAAACAAATTCAAAACTTGTTTTCGGCGTTTCGGGGCCAAAAAAGCCAAGTTTTTTCATTTAGTAATTATCGGCATGATGTTCAGTTTGTAAACCTACTTTTTCTCAGCAGCTATTTATCATGGCGCCATGAGACTTAAGGAGTTATCTCCCTCTTAAAATATTCTGAGCAAATAAGGTGTCATCTCATATCTCGCTGTTTCGTAGCATTGCAGCGACAGTGGAGATTGGTAGGGATGGAAACGCGAATGCACTTCGGCGTTGTTTTGATTTCCTTTCCCCATAGAAACAGCACAGGTCCAAGCTAATGTGCAAGTGTGGAAAAAAAACTTATTTAGCCACCCCTAGCAAAGAAAATTTACTGATTGACTTCTTGTAGCGGGCCTTAATTTGATGGGGTAGTAGGGGTTTTAGAATGATTCTCTTAATATTGTAATTTCCTTTTCCGCCAGGAACTCAAGTTTTAAACTGTAAGCTGTCTCCAGGCTTCGTGTTTAAGGAGGAAAAGCGTCCATCAGATTTTTTTACATTGTACTTCATTATATAGCGTTTATGCCACTTCAACCTTTAAAATGTACTGCAGTTATAGCCACAGTTCCTTCATTGGACTGGTGTAAAGAAAGATATTGAAGAACATTGTTATTCTGTAGATTCTATTTTGAAGTGCATTGAAGTCAGTCATGAGTGTCTGTGGCTTTTACGTCATAGGTCAGGTTAATTGTAAATATATGCTGAAATTAGTAAATTTTTTAGATTTTCACGCTTCCAGTCCCATTTTTTTATAACATTTACTAGGTTCAAACTGGCTGTCTCTAAAAAAATGTGGGTTTTGTGACCACGCGTGGCTTTTATCCACACTTGGGCCGGCATCGCGTTGAAATACATACTTCAATGATGCAACAACCCTCTGGAAGGTCTTGAGACTTAAGCTGACTTTCCACGAGGCCTTTTTCCTTGTATGCCACGCTACGTTTCAATACGCTTGTGCCTTCCACCGGTTCCTCTCAACTGAAAACAATGAGGTCTCCTTGCCGTAAACGCAATACGACGATACTTTATTTTCCTGCATGGAGACGGGTATTCTCCTTCGTCGACTGCAAAGTGTTCTGCTATTGTTGATGGCAAATGCCGGCCGACACATTATGGGCGCACATCGTATCGTAAATAACAAGCACGCTCTAGATCATGGGACATGAATCCGCTCTCCCTATTGTTCACGCTCCGTAGAGTTTAAGGAAAAATAGCATTATGTCTATACTGAAAAAAAACGCATTATTTCAGTGCAATAAGACCCATGAGAGGTCCCAAAACAAAAAAAAAATAGAAGGAGCGAGGGAAAAACGCCTCGTGTGAATTCGGCTCTTACTTTCCATCTCTTTGATGTCAAATTAAGAAGTTGAAACTCTAAAAGTTGTTATAATTCCTTTTAAATAAAAATAGTGATTTTGGTAATGCAGCAAATTCAGAAATTCTGATGAAGGCTTCCGCGGGGCTTGACGAAATCTATGGCTTATACGATGCCTAAGAATAAACAACAAATTTAGAGTATAGGCAATCCGCACAACACTAAAAATTTTACCGACTCCGAGCATCACTTCAAATAGATCACTTTTGGGAGCCGTATTTGGGATAAATTAATATTTATTTCGAATGCAGTTCCTTTATAAATGTCCCAGCCGTCATTTGGCTGTACATACCTTACCTTACCCACTGGCATTACGGCCCTAAAAGAGCCCGTGCCTCCTCAATCATTCCTCTCCACGTCTCTCGCTCCAAAGCAAGAGGTCTCCATCTCCTTACACCCATTTTCTGCAGGTCCTCTTCCACATCATCCAGCCACCTTTTGCGCGGTCTCCCCAGAAGTCTTCTACCCTCTGGCCTCTGACTGAACGTTCTCCGTACTGCCCTATTTTCAGGCATTCTTTCTAGATGACCGAGCCACCTCAGTCTGGCACATTTGACTTCACATACCAGACTAGGTTTATCATATAGTCTATGTAGCTCGGCATTGGTGCGGATACGCCAAACGTTGTTTTAGTTAATTGGTCCGTAGATTCTTCGCAGGATCATCCTCTCCCACGAGTTGAGCAGCAGCTCATCCCGGGTTTTCATGACCCAGGTTTTGCAGGCATATAGGACCACGGGTCGAAGAATTTGTTCGGTATAATCTTTCTTTAGTTTTCCGTCTCAATAAGCGCGACTTAAATAGGCGCTAGAGGCCAAAGTAGGCCTTATTCTCCGCATTCACTCTTTCTTTGATTTCCTGGCTGTTATCACTCTTTTCTGACTGGCTATCAATAATGCTTTAAAACAGATGAAAAAGCGGTACGTTTTAAAACTAACTTAAATTATGGCGAAGATTTGCGGCCCTGATATTTTTCACAAAGATGATTCAAGCATTCATTCTCCTCCAAATATACTGCAATATCCAATTACTGGTTCTTGCCCCACCTGAGCTGCGGATTTTCTTCGCAAATCCAACGAATTTGTGTGTCGTAAATGTTCTTGAATTAGATTGCAAAAGGAGTGGGTGTTTACTCCGAGACAAAGCGGGCTGCGCGCTGGGAAAGATACTACGTATCATGCATTTTAATGCACTAGTGGAGTCCAAACGAATTCATTAGCTTGAGGTAGTCAGTCAGTTGGTATTCATTGCTGTGAGTGAATAACGACATTGTGCAGCGTACAGTGGTTTCGGTTGCAAGAAGATTGACGGAATGGCGAAAATACAGAGAAATCTTACAAGGTGTGGAGTGGAGTGCCTGATATTTGGTGCATCCGACAAGTGCTCGGGTAATGTTTTGCCTACTTATGAGGAGATGATGAAAATGGTTTTGTACTCTCGGTACGTTTAAGAAGAAAGTGGCAATACCGATACATCTGTGCCGGGAATCGCGGAGACGGTGGCTTATGTCATTGAAGACATCTGGAATAGATCCTCTATACCAGTTTTCGGACATAGACAAATTGTGAGACGAATTATTCAATACCATGGAAAATACCGCAATATTCTTCGATCTGTCAACAAGAAGAATTTCGTTGATCTGAAGCAAGACTTTCTTCGTCACGCTTGTCAGCTTTTTGATGTTTTGGCATGTAAATGCTCTAGTGGAGCTGATTGTGTTTGTGATAATACCACCAAAGTGCCATTTTTAGGACGTAAATTTCTTCAGGACCAGAGAAGTGATAGAAAAATGATTATCGCTGCCATTGATGTCCAGGAAACTAACATGAGGAAGAGGAAGTGGAATAGGTTAGAAAGAAAGAGATCATCAGAATGTTCCAGGCTACCTGAGCAAGAAGATTCTGAGATTTGGGAAGACTCAAGTGAAGAAACGTCTGCAGATGAAGAATTACGTGACGCAAGTGATGCTGATGATTTTTTGGAAAAAAGGTGGGTGTAAGTAATGTAAATTTGTCTAAATTTGCGTCTGCCTGTGAAAGATTCTGTATATCGAACCGACCTGCTGCAGCTCTCGCATCTGCGCTTCTAGTTGATATCGGGATGGTTTCTAAAGCAGACGATGTCCTGGTTGTAGACAAGAACAAGGTTAGGAGGGAACGAGAAAAATTGCGTTCCTCTCTTCGGAGTAATGTGGGAGATGTTACGCTCCAAGCGCTTTACTTCGACGGGAGAAAAGACTACATTCGAATACAATCAATCAAAGCGAAAAACTGTGGTAAAGGAGCATGCAACTCTCGTTGAAGAGCCTAGTTCACATTACTTAGGGCATGTCACTCCTAGTATAAGCAAAGCTGTTGAGCTGAAGGATGCGATCATGAATTTTCTCTCAGAAAAAAGGATCGATTGCAATGGACTGCGAGCAATGGGATGTGATGGGACCGCGGTAAACACCGGCAGGCATGCTGGGGTTATCAGGAGAATAGAAATGACACTAGGAAGGCCTTTGCATTGGTTTGTTTGCCTACTACATTGCAATGAACTTCCATTAAGGCACTTGCTAAATATGCTTGACGACCCAACTGTTGGCCCTAAAGCTTACTCTGGTCCTATTGGCCAATGATTGAGCAAATGCGACGGCAGGCCAGTTGTAAAATTCACAAAAATCAGTTCCCTGATTCCTACCATCAATGCAGAAGACTTAAGTAGCGACCAAAAATACCTGTATGATATGGCACGTGCTGTTTCAAGTGGAGAATGCCTGGAGAGTTTCAGCGAGAAGTCCGGGGAGAATGGTTCATTCTAGGTGGACCACAACAAATCGCATTCTTCGATTATATGTTTCAACCGAAACTCCTTCAAAAGAACTGATGACATTGGCAACTTTTGTGATGAAAGTATACGCTCCTATATGGTTCGCGATAAAATTGAGACCACAATGCACGGAAGGTCCGAAACAAATCATGAACATGATAAATTTCATGAAATACATCGATCGAGACATCAAATTACGCCTTTACTCAATCATTCAGGGAAACGCTTTTTTTGCTCACCCTAGGAATATTCTCCTTGCAATGCTAGCCGATGAGCGAAGACCAATCCGTGCAATGGCCGTAGAAGAAATATTAAAATCAAGAGAAAATCAGAAGACGGAATTGAGGAAATTCTAACTTCCACTTTGAATTTTGATGCACAAGATTACGTCGACTTAATTGACTGGGAAGCACTTCGTGTTGAGTTCTGGGAAGTTTCTCCACGAAACTAGCAAAGAGCTACTTAAATAAATACATGGTGATCAGGATGTGTCTTTATTCTACCTTGATTAACTGATTTTTTTGTGGTAATAGCTCAACATGCATAAAATTCCTCATCATAACTTAGGTTAGTTTTACAAAGTTTAACTTTTCCGTCTGTTTCAAAGTATTGTCTATATCTAAATGAATGATGAGATATTTATAAATGAACTGCATTCGAAGAAATGTTAATTTATCCCAAATACGGCTCCCAAAAGTGATCTACTTGAAGTGATGCTCGGAGTCGGTAAAATTTTCAGTGTTGTGCGGATTGCCTATACTTTAAATTTGTTGTTTATTCTTAGGCATCGTATAAGCAATAGATTTCGTCAAATTAACTTCAAATTTCAGCTTTGTAATCTGGAAATATCTATCTATCGTTGATATTTACCAATATTCCACTGTAAGGAACAGATTATTCTCCAAAATCGTTTGTTTCCCATTTCCGCCTGAATTTTCGCAAAATGTTAAACTTTAGAGCTCGGGCGGCAGTGGTTAATATTATCAGATTTCGAAAAAATTTTGCATGCGAGATCCTGATATCAGTACACAACTTTCTCGTGTAGGGAAAATTTGATCCGAAAAAAAACTTTTTTCGGCCCACCCTACTGTACTATGTACTCTGTACGCTACACCAAAACCCGATCAATGGTATTTTTTTATTAATTGACCAATTTTCATGCATTCCGCATTTTATGAACGCAAAGTTGTCGCATCGTATCATAAACTCTTTATTTACGTGTATACACATACGATGACGTGATTCACCGATTATTATCGGCCCTGGAGTTCGATCGGAGAGGGATGGCCCGCACCGTAGTCGTCTCAATCGGCCTCGGTGGCGCCGGCGTTCGGGCGTGGGGTGTCGGTCAAATAACCGTCCCAACCCACCCCTTAACCTCCCCTCCTGCTCCACCCGGACCCACTCAGCTCACTTAAATCGGAGAGACTACTCCGCCTGCCCATTCACTAAATGCCGCACACGAATAAGGAGTCGCTACTTCACCTTGACCTTGAAGACGACGAAAGCGTTCACTTCCGCTAGCTTGAGCTGTCGGCGCGGAAATGGCTCCAGCCAGACACAGACCCTTGCAACTCCCTGTGCTGTCGTATTGGTGCCCGTGTTCCCTTAAGGTAATCTGAGCGATGTATCATTTCACCTATAAATCAACGAATTTGGTCTCAATTTGAAGAAAAATATCTCACCCTTCCAATGACACCAAAAATTCAACCCCATACCGCATTGCTTCCCGGGATATTTGCCAAAAAATACCAATCCCTTTTACATGGGACGCGTATGCAATCATGCAATCCAGGGAAAAATTGAGGAGTTTCTAATACTTAGATCTCGTAAAAAAATTTTGTTCGTATGTTTTATCAACTACTTTTGACAATTAATCATATTATCACAGCTTTAAATTCTTCGGGATCACAAAAAAATTTTCCGTTTTGAAGGAGTTTCAAACGAACCGGGCGAAAAAAATGAGTTCAGTCAAAGACTTATTAAAATATTTTCATTTAATTGCTTATTATTTCTGTAATGTAAAACTACATTTTTTCACGATTAATAATGCAATATTTTATTCACGTGTGCCACAGCTGGTGAAATTAAAATTTATACTTCGAATATGGTCTCCATTATGACTAGAGATCTATCTCGCTCAAACTACCTTAAGGTAGTTAACGGAAAAGGTAACTAACAAGGTAACTAAGGACAAAATCAACCTTAAGGTAGTATAAGCGAGATAGATCCCTAGTCATAATCGAGACCGTATTCGAACTGCGTTTTAATTGCAGTAGTTGTGGGAAGCATTAATTAAATATTGTGGTAATAACGATCCCATAAGTTACGTTAATATGACTGAAATTCTATGTAATTAAATCAAAATATCAGTATAAGTCTTCAATTTGACTCATTTTTTTCATGCGATACGCCATAACTCCTTCAAAACGGAAGGATTTTTTGCGATTACTGCGGTGACATTATGATTTTGTTTCAAAAATAGTCGAGAAACCATAAAAACTACACACTATCAATTATTTGACGAAATTTCTATCTACATACCGTCCTATGAGCCGCCGCACGGGCGTATGGCAGGTGGTGTTAGGACACCAGTCGTTTAAAGATGTAAGGGATAAGGTTTTGGGAGGTAAAGTGGTGACGTGTCTTATGAGATAATATTAAGTTGAGCTCAGTTTTTATTGTGGTCGCTTATTGTGCGTGGAAAGAACGAGTTTATGCACCAATCTGTTCTGCTATGTGTATCTCTTACTTTATTTACCTAGAGCTAGAGATGTTGTGAGGCGCCATGATAATATTCTCTGTGTGGTCCTGAAACACATTAGATCTGAATTTCTCAAGCAAGCTCGGCCTAGCGTGTGTCCTCCGAGTCTCAAGGTGCTCCCGCTTTAATCCCTCATAGCATTTAAATATAGTGGAACTGATCATCGTTTTTATTATGAGCTGTGAAATCAGTTCACTTCAAAGATGCTGTGTTGGAACTTTCAGAATATCTGGAATAAGTGACCTTAAGCCACCTCAAGTTGAAGGAGTCGTTTCTCCGTGTCGCTTCCTCATTTTCGGGTCGGCTCCTCGGGTACGAGAGATCAAGAGTCGGAGTGAAAACGGTAAAGACCCTTGTGACGAAGGCAGTTCGTGTGCATCGGGTGGGTAGCGAAAAAAAAATATTTTAGCTACGCTTTAGATCGCGCATTTCCACGTATTGAGTTTTTGCATCACTGTTCTCATATTTTCCTTAAATATTTGTCGAAATGTTTTGTTAACTACGGATTAATGTGTGTAGCTACGTGTTCCGAATATAGATTTGGACTTACGTCGTCGGGAATCCCGAAGTTCCTTCAGATCCCCATGCCGCTGCGTGTGATTTGACAGTAAGAGATGGATGTCCAAATGAATCGCGCATTACCCATGTATGTCATCTCCATGTTACCCTGTATGGCATTGACCCGTTTATAAACCAACTCTGGTTCCTTGATATCTGATTGTAAATGATGCTCCCTAAAATTTTTTTACTTGATAATTGTATCCCTCTATGTATCCCTGTATGTCTCTGTGTGATTTATTTTCAAGGATAGTCGAGAAATCACGTATATTACATGTGTAATTCTGCAGCTGCTGAATTGTATGTGTTAATTTTTTGACAAGATCAAGGAAAATGAAAATCTTAGAAATTTCTCATTTTCGATCTTGGAAATTCCTCATTTTTAAATTAAGATCACTTTGGTGTGCATACATGTACCAATTCCCATTTTAAAGGGCTAGTTTCGTTTCTCGTCAAAAATCTCGGAAACTAGTGAGGTAAGGGGCTGATATTTTGGCATTTTTGGAAGAGTAAGATATTCTTTAAAATGTGACCGAATACATTGATTTCTTAGTGAAATGATATTTCGCACCAACCATCTTGTGGTAGTTTGCGGGATAGTTCCCTAGTCATGAAAGAGGCCATATTTAATTTGAGCGTTTTAACGTTTAAATTTGAGCAGCTGTATGAAGCATGAATTAAATATTATATTTTTAATTGTGCAGTGATATACCGATGACCGATTTTAAATGACCGATATTTCAAGTAATGAAATAAGTCTATCCTTAGAAGTCTTCCACTTGACTCATTTTTTCCCGAGACACGTTTAAAACTCCTTCAAAGCGGAAGGTTTAACGTGTTTCAGGAAAAAATTAATACCGTGACAAAATGATTTTTTTCAAAAATGGTTGATAAAACTTACAACCTACAGGCTGTAGGTTTTTTGACGAGGTCTAGGTGATAGGAATTCCTCATTTTATTTAAATAAGCTCTCTCTGGAGTGCATACACGTACCATTTTTATTTAAAATGCCTGGTATATTTTATCCAATATCTCGTTGTAAAGTAGTGTGGTAAGGGACTGATATTTCGGTATCTTTGGAAGGTTGAGATATTTTTCATTCAACTGTGATGAATTACTTTAAATGTGAATGGACACATTAAACTGAATTCTTTCACTACGTTTACCAATCTAACTCAGATCGATATAAAATCGGACCGATCTGAACATTTAAGCCAGCCGGCTCGGATCGCCTGGTTTACCAATGCGAAATCGATTGAAATATCGATTTGAATCGGTTCATATCGATTTGAAATCTCAGACTAGCAAAGAGAGCGGGCCGAGCTAGTCAGCTTTCCATATCGATCCCACTTGCCCGTTGCGTTTAGCATACCGAGCTAAACCGGCCAAATCGATCTGAGTTCCAATGGTAAACGAAGTGATGGATTACTGTGTGAAATGATATTTCGCTCAAACGACCTTAACGAGAGTTCTCCTCTTTGCGACCGTGGCCAGACACGCGAGACTCCGCGACCGGCAAATGTTCCTCCCCCACGCGTGTTTTGCTTCTTTTTTCCGCTTCCCCCTCTCCCTCCCCCCCCCTTAACTGCACCCAAACTCGCCGCCTCCAATCTAATCCTCGGTGATTTCGAGCGATTACATCCCGTGCCAGAGACGATCCCCTTCTGGCGCCATCCCCCTTTTTCCCAATCGGCTGTCTTTTGCGCATCAACCCACCTCTCCTTCTCGGAATTCGCCCACGCATTATAGTCGTAGTGGGATGGAAGGGGGGGCGGGGCTCAGTCTCTTCGAGTGTGTGTCGCGCCGTTCGGCTTGGCGTCCTCGGTATTCCATTAAGGACGGTTTTCCCCATCGGGGAGATATCCGCATGAGTACGTAAAATGTAGGGAATATTCTTGCTCGATAACGGCCGGGAAATTTCTATCCGACGTGCCCAGGAGTGAGTTTTCGCAATAATATTGCCTCAATCTCTATGCAATATTGATGCTTGTGATTATCTAAAAACCGCCAAAAATCACACGCGCTAATTTCCGTGAAAAAAGAGACGATGGTATCAAAGTATGAACTAGCTCTTAAAAAAAAGAGTTGTTTCAACTGTGATCTGGTGGAGGTTCATAATTAAATTAAAGAAAATTGGCGATTTTCCGCAATATAAACTTTAATGCAACCGGTTTCAATGTACTACATTATCATCAGGTCACCTATTTTTTATTTAATTTAATAGCTCTTTTTTATGATCACCTATCATGTTACTAAATTAATGAAGGCAGGAAAAGAGGAAGGAGTCCTAAATGTAATCATTTATGGAAAAAGGCTAAAACAAATACCATCATTTTGATACATCGGAAGTGTTATCACATGGAATGGAAGATGTACGGAGGAAATAAGACGTAGGATATCACTGGGAAAGGCAGCCCTCAGTAAAGTCAATCAACTACTTTCAGCCAAAGCAATCAATATAGGCTTGAGGAAAAGATTTGCTAAATGTTTTGTTTGGATTGTTGTGCTTCATGGAGCAGAAACACGGACAGTCCGGAGGAAGGAGGATAAATGTCTAGAGAGTTTTGAAATATGGCTATGGAGAAGAATGGAAAGGGTAAAATGGAGTGATAAAGTGAGAAACGAGGAAGTGCTGGAAAGTATGAATGAGAATAGGAATATTTTAATATCAATAAGAAAGGGGAAGGCAAACTGGTTGGGACACATCCTGAGGAAAGATTGTCTGCTGAAAATAATATTGGAAGGAAAGATCGACGGAAAGAGAGAGAGAGAAAGACGAAGAAATAATATGTTGACTGATATTATGAATGGAAGGAGTTAGGAAGAGCTGAGGGAGGCAGCACCGGATAGACGAGCATGGAGGGAGCAGTTCAATTGAAACCTTTCTGAGGACAACTTCACCTTAAAAGTGAAATCATGTTATAAGGTATAATGCAGAGAGAGTAAACATCATATAAGAAAAATAAAAATCCGTGTGGTGGAGATTCATCTTAAATTTTTGATTTACTGTCTGTAAAAAAAACAAGATACCTACCTCAGATTGAGATTCTCTATTATCCAAACGAGTTAACCGATTTCAATGCAGAAAAATTTATAAGAGAGCTTGTTCATTTCTACGTTGTATGATGTACTTTAAAAAATCCTCCGCCCGTTAGTATTTCCTGCACTTAATTTTTTCTCAAAAAAGTACTTGTTTTTTGCGCGTAAAATTCAGTTGTCCGACTTTGAGCGCTTGGGATACCCGTAATTTTCGTTCTAATAACTTGCAATTTTGATATAAGACAGCCAAATCTATTCCTAACTGTTTCAGAAAACAATTGTTGTTATCTGTAAAATTGAACATGTTATTGTATACAACGCAAACCTCTGATAACTTCTAAACTAATGGCTCAGTTGAAAATTGATTGAGACTGTTGTGTGCTCTATAATGTAAGTAATATGGGCACTTAGATCATGTAGAGTTAATAACATTATTATAGCTAATTTCGTCTGTTATTTATTTTTATTTATATATAATGTTGGCTGGTATTTATTTTTGTTTATATTGCTGGCTGTGTGTCTAGCGCTGGAGACCGTAACAAAGGATACTATGAAAAGAGAAATTTTCTCTGAGTCACGCACAGTTGCCACAATGTGCCTTGCGACTCACAGTACCCTGGCAGCTTCTGCTTCATGCACTGCTTACTTCGAAATGTTCGCTTTCAGTAGGCATTATCTTGCTATTAACCCTGTACACTCCATCGGTGCATCCAAGAACGGGTTTCTCGGAGACGGAAGTCCAAATGATTGTGAGTGCCATTTGTTTCTTCCAATGTGAAGCTGGAAAAAAGTTCGAATTAGCGTTATCCCGTGTACCAAACTGTGTCTGACTGCCTTGGAATCAGCTTGATATCTGTAAAAAGAATCGCCACCAAGCAAAAGGATTGTGACAAGGAGAACTCTAGTGACGACAATTCTACCGCAAAGAAGGGGCTTCGCGTGCTGGGAAGGCCAAAGATCTTCATTGACAACTTCACTTTAGGTGTAAGACGGAGAACACTATAGTTTTTAACTTGAAGAACATGTTCCCAACACTTCACAAGTTGATGGATGACTTGTTAGAAAATGTTCCCGATTGCCCGCGTTTCTCTTTCCCAAAGTTAAGGTCGATTCTGTTGGATTTGGGTTTTAAATATAAAAAGTTGAGCAAGAACCCGGTAATGATGGAATCCGTGACCATTGCAGCAACCTGCCACAACTTTTTGCGGCGAATCAGACGCTTAGGGAATGATGGCTACAAAATGTTTTATACGGACGAGACATGGTGTTCTCAGCATCATTCAGTGAAATATTGCTGGGTGGACAATGTTCTCGATCAATCCCATCAGAACTACAACGTGTACCACGGACAAATTCAGGAGGTGAATGGCTGGCGCGGGGGATTTAAGACACCATCCAGAGCTGGGAAAAGAGTTATAATTTAGCACATTGGCCGCGAAGACGGTTTCTTAGAGGGTGGGGAACTGTGTTTTGTCAGCCGCAAGGGCGGAGAAGATTACCACTCGGAAATGAATGCCAAACATTTCGAAGAATGGTTTCGTAAATTTTGTTACTCCTGCCGCCGCGGTTGTTATTGACCAAGCACATTACCATACTATGATTTACCCTTAAACCAGAAATGAAATACAGGAAATACTAACGGGCGGAAGATTTTTTGAAGTACATCATCCAACGTAGAAATGAACAAGTTCTCTTATAAATTTCACTGCATGAAATCGGTGTCCTCGATTGGACATTAGAGCATCTCAAACTTAGGTATCTTTTTTTACAGACAGTAATATACTTGCTTAATTGGCTTTCCTGTGGAACAAGTTTGTACTAATGATCCATTATTGAAGATCACTGTAGGATGACACGTTTGTTAGCTCGAATTTAAAATAAAGAGGTTTTTAATTTTTAACTTTGCAATATTTACAACTACGGTTCCCCTTCACTCTTTCGTCAATCACAATTTTAATCATTGAGGTAGACGGAGAGGGCGCTTGCTATGCTGGCTAATGCTAGAAGTTGAAGCCAGTCCACCATCTTCGTTAACTCTCATTTTCCAATAGTGCTTTTGGGCTAACGCACTAATTTGCAATTTTACCATGTTTTTTATCGATAACTTTTTAGAAATCAGCTTGCACTAACTTCTTCCATGTGCATTCTCCGTAAATAAGTTGTATATTTATTAAAATAGATAATAATCCGCATTCCCGATGAAGACTAATGAAAAATCGAGTAGAAGCCATTGCACTAAGTGACCATTGTCGGTTTGATGAGTTAATTGCCTTAAACGTAAAGCAGATGGTTGATTTTCTTGCATTACATCCGCTTGTCCGTCCATTCCGTCGTATTATCTTTAGGAAAGTCAGGAGTCAGGAGTGAGGAGGGTTAAATCATTGAGGTATATGGAGAGGGCACTTGCTACGCTGACCAATGCTAGAGGCTGAAGCCAGTCCGCCATCTTCGTTGACCCTCATTTTCCCATAGCGCTTGCGAGCTAATGCTCTAATTTTGCAACTTTACTATGTCTACCATCGATAACTGATTAGAAATTAGCATGTACTTACTTCTTTTACATGCATTTTCCGTAATTAAGTTTTTTATTTATTAAAATTAATGATAATCCGCATTCCCGGTGAAAAATAGGGTAAGTAAATAGCCCTAAGTAACAAGTGTATTTTTCAAGAGTTATTTGCCTTAAATTTCAAACAGATGATTGGTATTATTAGATTATATCCGCTAATTCAACCATTCCTTCGTGCTGTCCATCGGGGAAAGTAAGAAGAGAGGAAGGTTAAACAATATGGTTTTTATACCAGTTGTCAGGCTTCAGTTTGATTATGTAGTGCCCTCTCCATTTATCTCAGTGATATTACATGACTGTTGTTTGTTATCACCACAGCAATGTTAAGGGAAAAGTAAAAACAATTGGCACGTTTCAAACTTTAAAATGACCCGATTTCATATTCCGATGGATACTTCACAGAATGCTGGAATGATTAGGCTGATAGTGCCACGTGAATTCTTCCTTCGTCTAGTTTGATCTATGATAATATTGCCGTATGAGAATAAAGGTAGCATTAAATTACTCTCCGGACATCAATCGGAGAAAAGGCCAAGCTAATAAGGCGTTCATGGGCAAAAGACAACTGCTGTGCTCAAAGAAGATAGGACAACAAACCAGGAAACTGTATGTGAAAACATTTGTGTGGAGCGCAGCACTCTACGGATCGGAAGCATGGATCATTGGAAAAGCTGACCAGAATAGAATAGAAGCCTTTTTGAAACCTGGTGCTGGAGGAGGATGCTCAAGATAAGATGGAAGGACGAAAAGAAAAGATGAAGTGTACAGAAGAGTATAAGAGGAAAGGACCATATGGAACACCTTACAGAAAAGGACAACCTTGATTGATCACACCCTGAGACACAATGGGCTTGCGAAGAACATTATTGAAGGCAAAATAGAGGGTAAAGTTCCCAGAGGAAGACCCAGGAATAAGTTCATGGACCAAATAAAGAGGAAAGTACATAGGAAGAGATACCAGGAGGTAGGGGAATTAGCATTAGATAGGGAAAGGTGGAGGGCTGCAGTCAACCAATCTTAGGATTGAACAACCAATGAATAAAATTACTCTCCCATCATCCTAAACAAATTTCTTAGTCCTCCATCAGAAGTTCGTCTTGAACCTGGCTTATTGTCTCTCGACTCTGTTCCTCCTCTCTAATCTGGGATTAATCCAGACATACATTCTCCTAGCTTTATGCGATATGATTGTGGCAGTCACAATGAAAGTGGACATTGCGGTAGCGGTTGGTAACATTACATTATTCCGATCCAGTCTTTTCGTCGCAGAAAATTCACGTAATTCAATCAACCGCGTAAAACAGACTCATTTCCAGGTCATCTTTGTAGTTAATTCGCGAATTAATGCGTTCGCATGATCATTCTATACGTAAAAAGGGGTTTAGAGAATTGCGTCAAGGATTCCAACGTGCCCACAGACAGCATATAGGAAATTTGATCGCCGATGTATCGCGGGCACCACTGACATCTGGACTCATGTGTGTGCAAAATGTTGCGCAGAAAGATGGCCTCAGTCCGCGGGCTAGTGGGTTGCAAAACAAGGTGCGACGTCTAATGTGTTGGAGCAAAAAGACGAGGGGGTGGGTGGGAGGTGGGGGAGGAGACGACGCACATGGCAGCGATGGCATCTCGAGAGGGCGTCGCGGTAATTATTGGGTCAATTGATTTGGCGCTGCGGGGGAACGAGCGATGAGTGAGGTCCACCGCCGCCGCTCTTGACCACCGCTGAGGCGTGTGGTGATGTGGGAAATAGCGCGAGTGTTGGGGGAGGAACGAAGCAGGGAGGCGGAAATGCGGGGAAGTAATCGGTGCGTGTGGGAATTATCAGATATATCATAGGGGTCGTGCATTAACTACGCTACCAACTTGGGTGGGGGGGGGGAAGGGGTTACCTAAAAACCTACGAGGGGGTTCACTCAAAGTAATGTAGCTGTTGTACAATGCAGCCCTCTCAAGAGTCTTCCTATCTAATGACTGAAATCCACCATATTGTCTCATGGAGGTTAAAGGGAACAGTGTTTGTTGAGGATCGTTAGAAGTTCTAGTTTTTTTTTCAAACTTCATGTGGTTCGTGGTTGATTTTTAGAATTTAAAAATGAATATTACTTGTTACAATTGGGATTAGATAGTTCTGTTATATCTAGTTCCGCTACTTTATTTGTCATATTTCACCTATCCCTAAAAATAAATTCACTCAGTAATTGAGAAAATATTTTTGAATTGAAAGTTTCATTTGAAGAGACAACGTTACATGTCGGGAGGAGCTGGGAAAGGGGTTGGGAAAAATACTACGGTTGCCAACGTAATTTAGGCACGACCCCTTATTGTGTGATAGTATGGGAATAATGGCGGGCTCGAGTCAAGACTGCCAATATTAAGGGTATATATTTAGACTGAGGTGGCGTGATTGAACTTTAGAGGCGATTTCCTCCATATTGTGAGTCTCTAACATACTGTGATTGCCGTATTAGATCTTGAGGCGGCGCCACAGGGAGAACCTTTGGTCCCGGATTTTAAAGCTACTAACGCTGCGCTTCCGACCATGTTCCTCCAACTGGTCCGACGCTTTGACCATAAGATGATTCTCAGTCATATCAGTTTCCGCAAGAAGTTGACGAAACTGTGGGTAAAACTATTTGACATTACCAGAAGCCTCTCAGTTAAATTTGGGATCGATTTATCAAATGGTTAGCGAGGTATTGCTCATTACAATCCATGTTTTTATACTAAGACACATGGCAAACAACAAAATACAAGTACTGTTTTCTTAAAACTGAAGAGTTTTATTCAAGATACATCCAAAAAAACTTCAATCAAGGGATTAAACATATATAAAGCGAAATTAAACGGAAGTTAACAAATACGTTCTTAAGTCAAAATTCAGCTGATTGTATGAATCAATAAGAATATAATTCTTGTAAGTTTTAGTTAAGCGTGATATTATATTAAATCGTGATATTAAAAATTTCAGAATGTTTTAGACTCTGAAAATGAACAAATTTAGTTATAATTGATAAATCAGATAGATATTTTGTCTTTTGATATTTGCAGTTAATTTGATTCGCGCATTAGGCTAAGAACTACCTTAAACGTACGTGTTTAAAAGAAATGCATTGATATTTTATCCTTTGTTTGTCACTCATAATAACCATGATCAGTAATCATAACCAATCAACTCCCGTATTCATCAAACGTTTCTATGAGAACCACTCATGTTTTAAACCTTGGAGCATGGCCGCGCGCGCACAGCGAGAGTGCCTTCAATTTCTACCGCTTCTGGATGGGACGGGTACTCTGATTTCTCGTGTCTATTGCTTCAAAATGAAATATTTTAAGTTCGTAAAAACTTTGTGTCTTTTTAAAGTAACCGCACCTTGCACTGTAAACGGAAAAACTTAAGATCATGGGGAATAATGTTTTTCTTTCCTAGACGGTTACCTGCGCTGTTAACATAGACCATAGTGAAATGGTTGGTTGTTTTTTCTGATCACTTCCGGTATTTCTTTCTTTTCAGTTTGGAAGACGCTGAATTTAGTAGACGATATCTTTTTCATTGGTATGGTAAATCGCGGACACTCAATATGGTGGAAGCAGCTTCATCTTAGTATATGGTCGAGTACGCCACCTCGGGTACCAATAACTCTCTGCTTCCAACTAAGGAGTTAGGGAAAAAATGGAGGGTACATTCAGCTTGATTCTTGAAGCCGAGTCCGCCATCATAGTTTGTTCAGTATTAGGCCTCACTCCGACTTAAGTTTCCGGTGGTCGCGTTTGAATTTCATCAGAAGCAAGATGAAATCCACCGGTAATGCGATGATCTATATCTGGTTGACCATAACCTCGGCCGGGATAATATCCTCCCCATGCATTCTCTGTTCTTATTTCATCTTCGCCCACGAGCGTTCTCGGCCATGCCTCCTCCATTTCGTTTCAATCTCCTAGCTGCCAACGGAGAGATCAGTGACGTATATTTTGCGACTCACGATTGTCTGTTGTTGTCTTTTCTCTTGCACGCGTCGCGCCGTTGTAGAACGTCATTGGGGATAATAGACGAGAATCGGGGGAGCAAAATTCCGCGGATACCAGTGCATGTGCACGGGGAAGATGAAAGAGGTTGCTTAATCCAAAGCCACTTCGGGGAAATTGCGCTAAAATTACATCTCCATCTACACACTACCCTGCGAGCCGCCGCATAGGCGTGTAGCAGGGGGTGTTGGGACACCATCCGTGTGAAGATGTAAGGGATAAGGTTTTGAGTGGAGAAATGGTGACGTGTATTATGGCAGTGTGTTTAGTAGAGCTCAGTTTTTATTGTGATCTCTTATTGTACGCGGAAAGAATTTAAACTAACTTCACTATACACTGCCTACGGCAAATACTTGCAATCAATGGGGAAAATGATTTTTTCATAGACGGCTGCTTGCGCTGTTAAAATCGACCATAAAAAATAGGGGATTTGAAGCTTTATTCGTATAGTTATGTATCGTCAGTGTTTTACCGGTTTTTGAAACACTGTAAACGGTCTCCTGAAAGCCATAAGTTTTCTGAGGAACAATGATGGGACAAATCACTGAGAAAGGCCAAGGTTGGAATGCATCGGGACGATATAAAAAATTACGTCACGTGGGGGGAGAGCTGCTGTAAACCAATCTCGGATTGGAAATGTTTTCCTTCTGGTCCTGCCCAAAAACGGCGATGAAATTCGTAGAAATTGCCACAGTGAAAAACTCACTAGGAATGGAAATAGAACCACGAACCTTTGGCTAACAGGGCCAATACTAAGACCACCTCGGTGAGTGGCAATTTGTTTAGGATGGAAGGGAATTAGTTATCAGGCCCTTGCGGTCCATCAAGGATGACAACACTAGGGAAAAGAGTTCCGCAGGAAGTAAATGATCGGTAGTTCGATTATTGTTCCTGTTAGCCTTTTTGTTTAGAATAAGAATAATTTATTCCTTCCTTATAAAAATTGCGAAGCTTTTGGTTACCCCAAAGATTACAAACCTGTGTGGGGGTAACCAAGAATTTCGTGCAAAGTAACATTAAAAAATATTTCAGGTTTTAATGGGACTATGCTCAATTTACATACATTTTAATTAATTCCTTTCAAACGAACAATTTCATGGACATTTCCAAATAGTAGGTATTTCAATATCTACATGTTCATATATCCATTTTTTATTGTGCTCAAATAAGAATTAGCTTTGTTTTCCATTTTAACTGCCATTTTATGAAAGATTTGCGGGGCAAAATAAATAAAACTTGTCTGAAGAACATCAAATTGAAAGCGATGGCTCCGTTTATGATGCCAGGTCAATGTGCCATTCGAGTGCCCACTGCGAAAAAAAAGTTATTTAACTCTTTATATACATAAAAATATCTAAAGGGAAGAACTTGTAAAGCGCGGAAAAGTGGAAGTGTGTAAATATGTCTATTTTTGAAGGTAGCCCTTCATAAGATTATTTTTTGTTACACCACAATAGTTTTAATGGTGTATCGCACACCATGAGCATATTAAAGGGGTTTATAGCTCGTCGCATTTCTTTCTTTGACTGAGTATTCTTTTATTCTCTATTTATTAAGCATTAACTAATCTAATCTCATTTTTTCTCTCTTCCGCTTGCTCTCAACTTCTTACATATTGTTTTGATTCTCAAAACCTGCTTGAATGCTGCATGGAGACTTTATAAGTTCAGGACTCTGGCCGTCGGATAGGACATTTGACCGCGGTCCCTTGAGCGCTTTTCGTTTTGTGTAGGCTATTGCCGAGGCCGGATTCCTCTCCTCCATTCCTCTATTCCCCGGATAATTCCTCCCTTATCAGCCTATCTCGGGGTTCGCTTTGGAATCGTGGTAGCGTGTTTGATCCAGTTTGCAGGGTCGTAGATTTGCGACTAAGCGACGGAAAATATTTTCCTGGCTGGCCGACCAACTTTCGTACGCTACCCGAATTTACCCGCATTGATGGCGCAGAGCAAGGAGATGGGACTGGTATCAACAGCCACAGCTTCGGGCGAGAGTGAATTTCACGGAATCGACCGGGGAACTGCGATGTGGAAGGCAACGGGGAAACCACCGCATTAGTCTGCCCAGAAGACGCAGTTCTGAATTAGGACTGATACGGATATAGAAAGTGAGATTTTTAGGGGTGAGCGGGAAGTTAGAGAACGTGAAGATAGAGACGGAGAGTCCTGGGGTATGTATACTGGGAGACAGCGAGATCAGGTGGACGGGGAAAGACGACTTCTACTACCAGCTTAACCACCCGTCATCGCTGGCTCCTTAAATGACCTTAGGTGTCACCTTCCCAATTAACAAACCATGTTCAAAATCATCCTTCCTGTATCCACTTTTTCATAGCACATGCTCTGTGAGCAGTACTCTTCCTTCCCCCTAAACTTCTTCAGCCCTTTCCTGCTCTAGCATATCAACCTCCTCTTCGTTTGTCTTCTTACTCATCTGCATAACCTACTCCGTTCTACTACCCACCCAAATCTTGGAAATCGTATTGTGAAGCTTTATTTGAATTATATGCATGGTTCACGTTTGATTTTGTATAAAACGCCTCGCTCCGTATCAAACTCATCTCTTATCTCTTCTCGACTTCATTCCTCGTGGTTTTTGCTATCGGTTCTCATCTGTTGGCAAGCGCATTTTCCGTCCTAATATCTTTTGGTCAAGCTCCATTATCATCTACTATATTGCTCAGGTAAATAAGTCTTCCGCTTCAGGTGTTCTGGGCATTTTTCCTCGAAACATTATTTCTCCTCGTGATAAAAAAAATTCTATTTGATATGAAAATGAACGGTATCACCTTCAGTTTTCAAACATCGGTAATCATGTCGCATTCCGTTTTAAGGTTGATTGCGGTCTGCAATCGTATTTGATAATGTAATAAAAGTAGAATTACATTTCAACTAAATATATTCTTTTAATTAGAGCTCTATTATGAAGATATATACTATCACCAAATTAATACGTTTTATAATTTCAATGGCAAAACAATGTTTAATTGAATAACAATTAGCTTCTATGTTGATTCATCTTTTTTTAATTTAGCTTTTATTAAGGGTTACTGCAATCGTTTCATCGGTTCGAATAAATTCCTATTTGCAATTCCTTCGTAAGCATGCAAATAAGTATATACATCTACCTACTGCAACACGAGCCGCCGCGAGCGGCGTGTGGCAGGGGGAGGTAGGTCACCAGCCGTGTAAAGATGTAAAAGTTTGGAGGTGAAATGGTGACATGTCCTATGAGAGTGTATTTGGAGGAGCTCAGTTTCTATTGTGGTCGCTTATTGTGCGCGAAAAGAATGAGTTTTTGTACCTATATGTTCGGCAGAGTATCTCTCTTATTTTATCGCATCTGTCAGACCTAGAAATGTAGGAAGGCGTCATGATAATATTCTCTGTGTCGCTCTGAAAAATATCAGTTCTGAATTTCTCAAGAAACCTAAGCCTAGCTTGCAGCCTACGAGTCTCTAGGGGCTCCCACTTTAATCCCTCTAACTGTTGTGTAACACTATATGTTCGTTCGTAGCAGTTTTTAACGAAGCGTGCTGCTTTTCTTTGAATTTTGTTAATTTCTTTGGTTAAATATTCATGACCAGGGTACCAAATGCACGCGGAGTATTCGAGGTGTGGCCTAACCAGAGCGAAGTAGCATCTCTCTTTTACTTTTTCATCCGAGGACCTTCCTATTTTACGCTTAACAAAACCTAGTTTCTTTAATGCGGTGCCGCATTTTTTTGTATCTGTGTTTCCCACGATATATCTGAAGTTAAGGTAATTCCAAAATATTTTACTGTATTTGAAGATTTTATATTTACTCCCCACACGGTATAGGTATGGTTTTTTTTGTGATGACTTTCGCAGGAAGTGAACTGTGGTGCATTTACTAAC
This sequence comes from Ceriagrion tenellum, assembly GCA_963169105.1. NCBI lineage: Eukaryota > Metazoa > Arthropoda > Insecta > Odonata > Coenagrionidae > Ceriagrion > Ceriagrion tenellum. Next base: position 114,589,921 of record OY720635.1, on the reverse strand, counting down.
ATTTAGTTCTAAACCCCACTCCTGGCGCCACGTATGAACGTTGTTCAGGTCAGATGACAGAACTTCAAAGTCCGCGTCATCGCTTATTTCACGTAGATTACTGTATCGTCCACAAATAATCTTAATTTACTGCAAATTCGAGAACTTAGGTCATAAATATAAATAATGAATAAAAGAGGGTCGATCACGCTTCCTTGAGGAACACCGGATGTGACTTCGGCCATATCAGAGCTAAAACCATCAATAACTACTTTTTTCGATCACTGAGAAAGTCTCTTATCCAGTTCACTATTTTTTTTATTAACTCAGGTATGAATACAATTTATAAATGAGTTTTTTGTGAGGAACCTTGTCGAATGCCTTCTTAAAATCAAGGAATATCGCGTCGATTTGCTTATTCGATTCACCTGATTTTAGGATATCATGAAGGAATATATGGGCAAGGCCAATCATATTTTTGTATTAAGTTGAGCGTATTCGGCGGTATTTTGTGGAAATGGAGTGCAGATAGAGTTGTAAGACTTCGCTGAATAAAATTCTGTGGAAAGTGAACCAAAAATTTTATTGTGAGAGCGTGGCATATTTTTGTACTTTTCTTTAAACAATGGAACAGTACGGACACGTCAAAATTTAGATCAACAATATAATCACTTATTTAGGCTGGTATTCACACTCGCCAATAATTACAGATACGTTCCATTCCATGATTAATCTCTAACTAATCATTGTTTCGTATTCGTAGTGAAGCAATAATCAATGATTCCTCGTTGATTCTGGAATCAGAGATTCATCAATCTCTGATTAATATGTATTCACAGTCGTCAAGTAATCATTGTTATTATTATAGTACCTATTCATATAAACTTTAATTATTTGGCCAAATAATCATCAATTCGTGAATTAAGCTTTTGACCATAATTAATTTGAGTTTTTAATTGTTGGATTTCGGTAGCTCTATAGTTTTTTACAATATATTCGTGCGTTTATGTACAAAAGTTACAACTTTTATGTTGAAAAGGGCATAGAAAACTCAATTATACCGCCAATTACCTTGTATTCATCAGGATTTGCGTGTATTATATTGTGTAAGGTAGTGGCGAGTACTGCCAACGTGAAATTTGTTTGGTACATTAATATCGAGCATCTTTCGATACACTTTACCTATCTCTGGGTTCCAATCTTGTGGGGTCCACCGGTCCCTGTCGGGCAAAAATCGTGCTTTATAGTCTTATGCGATAATGGGATGCTTTAAGTATATTGGAAGACATGGTGATGATGTAGGACATCTGCTCACGGCTCTGGAAAACCCAAATACCTACTAATCCTAATTTCGTGGAGTTAATGGGTATCTTAATTGTAGCTTATCTTGCAGTAAATAGAAGACCTTGATAGGCATTCATAGGAATCATTTTTTTCATGAACTCGATTTGGCTCTAATGCACACCGAGGTTGTCTCTCGACCAAACCTGCGTTTTCAACTTAGCAGGTTGGGAAAGTCCGTGTGATTTGTACCACCTAACTTTAAATGCAGGTTACTAACTCCCTTAGAGCACTACAAGGACGATATATTTTCCTGATAAACTAATTCAAGCGAAGATGGTACTGGTTTGCTAATATTTCACAATTTTTAATTAAATTTAAAATGTTAATAAACATAGCATTGAAGAATATTTTGATAAAAATTTCCATTCCGTGCAATCCACCGAGGTCGTGTAATTCGGACCAAGTAATCGTTTAATGGGGACCTAAACCTAAAATTTCTAACTGCAATAAGAATGCTTGCAAATTAGCATATTCCGTTACTTTTAATGTCTTCTTTTCATTGTAAATGATTTAAAAACAATCACATTGGTTGATATGTTTGATAAAAATATTATTAAAACATTCCACAAGTTGAAGGGGAATTTCGGCAAAGTGTGTTGATCCCACTCCACATTGTACTGCTTCTAAAACGTCCCTCAAATTACTTAAGTTCCATTTCCTACATATACGCTTCTATTTGCTTGCTACTCGTATACTACCGCTTGCTCGGGTGATTTGGACCGCAACAAATACACGCTCTAAGTTGATCCGAATTACTCGTAGAGGAATATAAGTACGAATGGCCGAATTTCGCTGTAGCATATTTAGCTTCACTAATGAGAAGTTCTACACAAATACCTCGATGTCTTATGATTAACGTTCAACTCCTGTGTTTCAACCGGTGAAAGTAATATTGTACCGAGGTGCCCGGCTAGACAAAGCTGGACAAAGAGTAACACACGGTGTATACCGTTAAGCCTCGTCTACACTCTATGTGCACTTAAGTAGGGGTTACTTATAAGCAGCACTTACATGCAGACGAGCGTCTACGCGTAGATATTACATTTACTGTAGCCCCAATAAGTGTTCATGGAAAGAACTTTGCATCGCGCGAGTGTTTGAATATATTTTGGTGATTTTTAACACGTATAGCAACGCAAACTAATGAATAAGAAGAATAACACGCACACAAATACTGAACACCCCATATAAAGAACGTAGACACAAGTATGTTGCGTATGACTATCGAAACTCCTCGACCAGCGACGACGAGGTCACGATCACCTCGAAGGAACACTCGATACCACGCAAGTCCACATGGGTCCCCAAGCCGACAAGTGATGACAGGGCGTCTACATGGTGCAATTAATTGCTTACTTCAGCGGTCAGTTTAGACGCGGCATTAAGGTACATATATATTGCCCCAGGAGAAAATATTTAGTAGAAGACGGACGATTCCTCTCATTCCGCCTTAAGGGGTCAGTCACTCCAGTCTGACTGTTAAAATTTGGAGGAAAGAAGTTTAAAAGGAACGCCCTAACGATATTGTATCAAATGCGTTGCTAACATCAGTGAATACAAAGTGAAGCTATCGGTCCGTATTACCCGCTGGTCCAAATTACGCGGACTTTCCGTAATTCTTAATCGTCGTTTCTCAATCATTAATCTGTGGGCGAAGTAACACCAGCGTATAGAACAACAAGTTTTGACGCGTGAAAGCGGATGAGCACTTGCATCAAGTTATAAATAAACATACCACAAAACACACTCATCGACTGTGAGTAGTAGATTTAAGGAGAGAGTACATGACATCACGCAAGAAACTGAAGCCTGTTTTTGTTCCGAAAGAATGATTCACTGAACTTGTATATTGAGTGTGGTTTATCCATGAATTTTCTGAATGATGCTGTGATTTTTTTGGAAATCATTTTCATTTTGGATTTCTCCGTGGAAAAATGTTTGTGGTACCACGAAAATTCCACTGTTATAAACCTATGTCTACACTACACAACTTTTTCATTCAATATGGCCTATTGCTCATTTTAATAGCTGCAATATTTATCCCCCTGGGTTATCGTGCATTAATATAACATCGATGGCGTAACAGTTGAAGGAGACTACAAATAGTTTCGAGCCATATGAAAAAATAAAGGACGAGTGAGTGAAAACTCGAAAAAATGTGGAAACCGCTGACAAGTAAGTTTTAAGCTCTACGCATGCTAGAATTTTGCTTAAAGGTTTTTAAGCATTATTAAAAGAAACATTCCTTTCTATTTCATTTATGTTCTTTATTCCGATCAATGTTAATGTCTATACGACATGATTAAGTTAGCATTCGATCGGTATATAGAATTTTAGTAGAGTCGTACCCCGTGATTTTTTAATCATGGTTATCGTGTTATTCACCAAGTTCAAGTTTCACCAGTCTTCATCTGCTTAATAAGTAGGTGCTTGTTTAAATGGTCGCAAATCTTGCGGCCTATACTGCGCGTGATTTACGCTGTGAATCCAGATATTGTAGATTATTCATGGAATGGAACGACTTACAAAACTGCAAAACTCCACCTAATTGCCTGGCATTCATATCTTCTTTCCGAAGCACCGCAATCATAATTTCTGACTCTGATTCTTAGGAGTGCTGTCAACGGCCATCTCGGAAGTTTCGCATTCGATTCCTGCCCCCTCACCTGTTTGCACGATTGAACGAAGTACTCTTTGGTATGTTTTCCTTATAATTCGATCAATGTCATGTGGTGGCATTGAACTGGGACGGATTTTATTCGTTGTTTTTGAGAGTGAATGGTAAATTTACAGGCAATGGTTACTTTAATGCTAACCGCGACGATAATCCATGAATTAATGCTCGCGACCGACGAGAGCATTAATTCCTGGTTAAATAGCCGTCCCTGGCGTTTAATGCTCGTGAAAGTTAATGATTCGTAAATATCTCTTCATTGTTTGATTTGTTTGACCTCGTGAATACGAATATAATGAAAAATTTCAAATAACAACTCGTCTTACCATCGATGATTATGATGTTTATGCGAATAATCCCCTAAGCGAATACCTGAGAAGGAAATAGTTGTGGTTTTCTGTGAACAAAAACAACTGAATAAATAATGCTTACCTTGAAATATCCTAAATTTAGGGATTTTATCTGGCTGTGTATTTAAATATAAACCGTTCGGTTGTGCGCGGTATGCTAAGAAAATTAATTGTGGAAAATTAATAACGCGGGTTCGTAGCTTTCGTCCTCATTAGTTACTTTAGGAGGTGGCCAGTAGGTGGCAGAGGCGGCGATATACTGCGGCGCCTTGTGCGGTAACTCGAAGACGGATGCTCTTGGGGCTCTTGGGATTCTTGTGCTCTTGGTAAAGGGGGTTGAGGGAGTTATGCCTGTCTTCTTCCATGGTTATGCGCAATGACTCGTCTTGAGGCAGTTGAGGGTCATATGAAATGTGAGGTTTAATCACATGGGTACAGTGAAGAAGAAAACCCCAGCATTGAGTGTTTTGCAATTCTCATTCGTATGCATATTGAGATAATATCATGAAGTGGTGGAAGGGTGTTTGCATTCCTATGGCCCAGAAGGTGGAGTGGTGGATGAAATAACAATAGGTCCTGTATACTGTCACCCATGGTAGATAGATCGATGGGTAATAACAATATGAAACGTAGTTCATGTTATAGTCTATCAAACTTTACTATTGGGAAAGGCATTGTGACAGCTCCATCTAGTGAGCATTTCCTGAAATTCAATGGAAAGCCATTCGTAGAGTAGTCAATCCCGGCAACTAATGGAATCGGCCTACCAGGTCGATTCTCATACCCCTCGGTGGGGGAGCCAGTCACCCACCCCCCCTATGTCGTTATCTCACGAAAACCTTGCGTATTAGCAGCAGCTGATACAAAAACTGCGATCAACGGAAAGACCAGAAAGAAAAGCAGGGATAAGAATGGGAACTTGACATGTTTGGACAATGATGAGAACAGGAAAGCTTGAAAGAGGAGCGGAGGATTGTCAGCGTAGTGTAGCCATGGCATTAAATGCCAAATATGGGAAAAGGGTTGTGAGCATAGAGTAGATGAGTGGCAGGATGGTAGTGGTTGAGTGCACACCCGAATTGTGGTAACGGTATACATGAAGAAAAGTAACAATTGGGAGGACGAGATGGCTGGTTTTCACGAACAACTTGAAACGATTATTAGAGAAGTCCCAGGGAAAAACTTGATTGTGATGGGGGATTGGGATTCAGCGGTGGGGGAAGGTAGGGATTGAGATGAGGTGGAAGTGCGGGCCGGAGACCAGAAACGACCACTGCATTAGGGGGAATTATGAAAAACTTCTAAAGGTACCAATGATAATCGAAGTTAATCGGAGAGAACATTCGACGAAGAAGAAGAAACATTCGACATAGCGAGTACTGCAATGCTTCGAATCTTGAGACGGATTGAAGATTTGAGAATTTGAGAACTCGAATTTTGGCGTCATGCTCGTTGCTCGCAAAATTGGAATTCTAATCGAGAGAAGGCCACCAAACCTTGCAACTCAAAACTCTGGAAAGATCAGCTCTATTAACGGAGCCATTCATTAAATATAATGTTTTCATTAAGTGTGTCATTTGGTCAGCGTTTCTATTTTATTAATAAATATGGCTTTATTTGTCAAACTTTCACTCTTTTGCCGGCGATTCGCTCACCGCAGATTTACATCTTCCCTTTAATTGGAAACTTTTAATTTTAAGTAAAGGCTTTGATTTGAAAGAAAATCTGTTACATTCAGGATTTTTTAGCGATGTAAAACAAAGCGTTTGAGTGATTAGAGAAATTTGAGGTAGAATATAACTTCTTATGATTCGACTTAGGATACAAGGGTAGGGTTCTTCCAAACTCTTCCTAAAATCAATAAGAACCCGTTTGGACCCTAGGAATCTGTTATCGCCTAAGATGTAGATATTTAGCTAATTCACGTGAATATGGCGGTGTTTCGGTGCCTGCATTCAAACTATTCTCAAAAACAGTATGGAACATTTCCAACAACAGCTGTATTGTTACTGACATCTGTCATATTGCATATTATGCATCGAGGGACATGATGTCTTAGTGTTTCCGTCGTGAACTTCCTCAACCTCTTCTTCCTCCTTGTCGGGAAAAAGTTCGAGCAGAAAAATTTTTTCTCCTTCCCTCAGCTATAATTTAATGGCACTTTAGAAGTCCATTAATTGCAACACGGCCATATCTGTCTGCGAAGTAGTGCTTTAGCTTTGCTAACGGTAGTTAACAAATTTAATGTTTTGAAACCTTCAAGTTAAGAAATTACGGAAGTAATGTGATAAGAAATGGTTTTCATGACGAGTTTGAAGTCATGTTTATGCATACGGTAATAATTATATTAATTCCCACAATTTTGTTTTCTCTTTCTCACCAGATGGTCGCTATTTGGGTATGTATCCCATTATTTAACGTAGTTCAGATACTTGTTCGCGAGCGTGTGGATGACTTCGCTATTGGGCTGAAAGTGAGGCCATCAAGCCCTTTATTTCATTTGAATTTCAATGCAAGCGACCCATGCATGGAGTAAAAATACATTCCTTTGCCTAGAAAATAAGTAAATTGTGGCATTAAGGAAGAATATTAAAAGGAACACGATATTCAGTACTGTTTACATTAGGACTATAAGTGCTTAAACCTTTACTAAACTGGAAACATTTATTTACTCATGAAAACCTTATGCTAACATTGGACCATTTTCGCAAACTATGAAAGTAATTTTCCTCATTCGTTCTATGGTTTAGTAACAAATATTTTATCAGTTCGCAATTTCTATAAACATGCCTGTATAGCCACAATTTGCAGTGCAAGAGGAAACTTGAGGGCATAACGCCAAGGGTTGAGACTGTTGTATTGCTTTTGTCGGTGGGTTATCTGTATTAATATGCTCTTCTTTAAATTATTTAGGAAAACAATTGCGTAATTAGTGTGCAAACGGTGATTAATTAATGAAAATTGTGGATTTACTTTGTTTTTACGCATTGTATACGCATAATAAAATGAAGAATCTATGTTTATATGCACAGTGACGGTAGGCTGAAGGAAAAGTAATATGGAGTTACCAAACAGTTGAAGCTACTATGGATATCATTTCCAGATAATCATCGACAGTTTTGACATTTCTTTAACACAAGTTTACGTGATGATAGTATCTTCACAAAACATTGATTTGAAATGTAGTACTATTAATGTAATTATCAGTGGTCACATATGGATGTAAATTCTGAAGCCTTGAGTTCTGCTGCCCGCAAGAAATCCCTACCTCCGTGGTTCAGGCAGGCTGGTTTTGTAGGTATCCCGAGATTGTCGAGGAAGCGAAAAAAGCTATTCGAGGTTCATTGGCGTATTGAAAAAAGGGGAACAATTCGAATTTCGTTTTAACTTTCCCTCCGTGTGAAGGAGGGTAATGAGGGTAATGTCTTTGACTTCCTACATTGTGTCCATGCCGCAAAAAATGGAGCATGGCCTCATTGACTTAGCCTTTTCCAAATTCCCTCGTTAAATCACGGCAAAAAATACGAAATAACACAGACCAGGTAAACCTTTCTGTCGGAAATGTCCGTTTGCGGCGATTAAATTGTTAATAGTTTGTATGGAATAAACTGTGTATTTGATGATAAAGCTCTGTTTTGTGCCGAAGGTTCCGTTCTAACATCAGTGGAACACATTTGATTTATGGTGATTTTTTGAAGCCAATGAAAAGTGGAAGTTGAGGTGACGGTAGATGAACGATTGCCAGAGGTTGCCATTGTTAAGGTTAGATTTATACCTTTGTGGAAGAGAAACTGAATTGAGAACAGAAAAATACACAATGTAGGATATTTAAGAGCAGAACGAAGATAGAGACGTAGCTAGGCAGCAGACAATGGTGTCCGAAGCTACTCGAAATCGACGAGTTGCCTCCTGAAATGTGCTTCCAGTATTTCAAGGGAGAGTAACTACACTGAAATGTCTTCGAAATTTTTATAGCGAATTCCTCGGTGTAGTCAATGTTTTGAATTCTCATACGACGGAATCATAGGACAGAATGAGTATTGCCCTCTTGAAGTGCTCAACATTTGGCCTTCAATTAATCATTAACGTTCATGAATTTTTCATTGCCGTTACAAAGATACTAGAAAGCTGTGGGGAACTTTCTGCAGAGCTCCCCGGGCTCGCAACATTTTTGCCGTTTCATTTTATATCTGTCATATAAGCCAGATATAAAATGAAACGACAAAAATGAACGCTTCTTCATAAATATATTTAAAGCCGGTCCTGTCACAAATTACTGCATGTCTTGTTATTATTTCAATATTTTAATTTCACCTTATTTCCTGCCTTCCTTCATGCCAGTAGTCAAATTTGAATTTTTTCCCACTTCTTAGCCAACATTGCCCTTTTGATCTCTCCCTCATCAAACAGCGATTGTATCATATTGAGCCCGCGACCACTTTTACTACCTCCGCGTTTACACCTCCATCGCCCTTTCCCCACCTTTATATTGCATCATAAGAATGCGTATTTTCTTTAAGTGAATTTATTTTACATATTTATTTATTTTTATTATACTTTTAATGTTGCTTAAACTTTCTTTTGTTGATTGTATCTAACATTTTTATTTTATTTCGTTGATTAAGACTCACTTTTTCTAATCGATTTAATGTTTATGATTTATTTATTTATCTCGCTTTAATTTTCTTCAGTTATCTTTATTTTATTTATTTGTTGATCTTTATTTTATATATTCAATTTCATATACAGTGGAATTTGGATAATTCGAACCCTAAGGGACCAGTGACAAAGTTCGAATTATCCGAAAATTCGAATTACAAAAGTTTGCCAGAAATTATATAAAAAAATACCAGTTATAAATTTAAAAAAAACTTAAATGAAGTAAAACCTTTATTCTACACGATATCGAGTTATTTAAACCCCACTGCCACAAAATTCATTGAAAAACACAAGTTCTAAAATATATGAACTGATTACGCCATTTTGAAAATTACACAGAGGATTATTGTAGTATTGTTCTTAACCAATAGTGTAATATAGTATAATCAAATTCCATTCACACTACGTATACAATGTATGACGTTATGACCAATAAAATATTCTAAAGTGTTTATGAATAAATACATTACGATAAGAATTGTTTAATTTGTTTAAAAAAATCAGAAATCCCTACTGGTTTCCTAGCATTGAGTCTCTAGGTCATAATAAATGACTCTAATTGATTTAATGATTGAAAAATAGATTCACTAACATCACTTTTACTTTCAAAAAGGTTTACTGGTTTCGATTTAACGTTTTTAAAACATCGAGGTTTAGCCGACTTGCCAACCATCAATAAAGGCAGCTTTTCCGAGCCATCCATGTTTGCCCCAACCAACAACGTAACTCGTTACTTACTTAGCTTACCTCCATGGTATTTTTCATCTTTAAATGCAAGGATTTTGTCAGGAGTGTACTTAAAGAATGGACCCGTCTCATCAACATTGAAAATGTTTTTGGGCTCTCTATCCTGAATCATTTCTTTCAAGTCTTTCTTCCATTGCTCTGCTTCACGCTGATTAACACCGCCCCCACTTTCACCACAAATTGATTTGAAAGAAATCTTTTTCCGTTCCTTAAACCCATCTAGCCATCCAGTGCTAGCCTTAAAATCATTTTTTCCTAGCTGAGAGGCAAACTCCTCAGCCTTTGCCCTTAAAAGTTGGCCACTCAGTGGCATTTTCTTGTCTCGCGCTTGTTTAAACCATTTCAGTACACATTCGTCAACATTTGGATTATCAGGTGCCCTCACCCTTTTCCGTTCTTTTCCACACTCACTTTCACTACCCATAATTTTTTCTTTATTCTTTGAATAAGTTGACTGTGTTTGGAGGACTTCCAAAGTCCTTGGCATTCTCTTATTTTTTCTTGATTCCCTTCTCCACTTCCTTAATCGCCGTGATTTTTTCCACCAATGTTAAAGTTTTTAAGTCCGTGGTTTAGACGACGACATTGTTAAACAATGCACACTCTATGAGGGAATGAACAATAATTCTACACAAAATCAGGATCGTGTAAAATGAATCACTATGCACCCACGCACCTAGACTGACAAGTCGACACTTGAACTAAAGCCTCGACTATGACTAATGAGTTACGAAATCAAAGCAACTCGGGGTGGAGCAGGGATGGTTCGAGAGAGGATCGGGGGAGGGTTCGAGGGAGGAACAGGGGGAGTACAGTGGCCTTGAGTCTCCCTCAGTGGCGTGCGGACATCGGACACTGGCCGCATCCCAGCGCTGCCCAACCTAATTCCGGGAAGTCAGTATTTTGATGAACAAACGATATGGAGAAAGGAAATGGTCGGGATACTACTAGCCAAGCTAATAACATCGGCTAAAGTGTGTACAATGTTTTATTTGTTTTTTGTCGTTAGTTTGAAGGAAGCTAGTTGTTTGTTTTACGTCACTGGTGATGAATTCCGTACTCAACGTTGTTTGATAGTACCTGTATCATGTTAAAGAAAGTTCAAATTATCCAAGATAAATTTCGAATTGACCACGATTATTTTACATTGTTTATATACAAAGTCTAGGGACTAGAGAAAAAATTCGAATTAAAGAAGATTTCGAATTAAAGAAGTTCGAATTAACCACGTTCCTCTGTATATTATTTCTAATGTTCTTTATTAATTTTTCATTTTTCAGTTATGTATAAATTACCCTTTAATTATTATTATTTTTTCATTTGTATTTCGTGCATTGTTTTTCGTTGGTATTGCATTAGCTTTATTCTCTTGGTTTTCGCAGGTTTTCCACAATCCCCTTCATGTGTGGGTGTTTTCCTGTAGTGAGTTTTTTTTCGTCTAGGATATCACCTCCTTATTTCCTTACGTTTTTCCCGAAAATGTATACATCTCTCTTCATACTTATATAATGTACTTTTCTGACGAGGGATTGGATGTGAGAAGGGACTGCCTTAGTCTCAATCTCGCCCCAATAAATACGGATTATTATTATATTCAACTCCTTCTTCGTATTTCTCTCCTCCCTTTTTATCCTCTCCATCCATCCCCAAATCCACCTCTCGAGAGCCGCTGATATACGCTCTTTGCCGTTACCTAGTTTCGCAACCTTATTGCACCACGGTCTATTATAATAGCTTCACATTGCTACTCATAGGGTTCCTCTTCAACTCTTCCCCTTAAAATATATGCTCTTATGGTAGAAACTAATCGTCGCCACATCTCTTCTCGATCGAAATACTGTTGAAAAACGCGTATCCGTCAGCATTCAAATTTCTTCTGTGAAGTTGTCCTGTTGGACCCCCGGTAAAATGTGTTGTGAACGCAATTGTGTGAAATTCACATTGGAAAAATCATTTGCCTGGACTGGGAATTCAGCCCAGAGACCTGATTCCGCACCGAGTGCTCTAAACAATTCAGCTATCCTGGCATTATCTTCCACTGTGAATCAGATGGGGGCTTTAAGGAACAAGATGTTCTCTTAGGTACCGTTCATGTAATGCCAGAGGTACCTGTATGTGAGCGCTAAGCGCTGCAGTCTTCGGGGTAAAGTCCAACTTTAAACATAAAGGTGTTTACTTTGGACATTTTCAAATAACTACGGAACTAGCCGCGCAGTAACTTGAACACAATTGTGTGAACACTAGCGGGTGACTCCGTTAAAGTTACTACGCGGCTAGTTCCGTAGTTCTTTGCAAAAAAATGTTGTGAACGAATAAAAATGAAAACGCTGGGCTTAAAGGAGGAAAAAACGCTCTATTAACTCTAGGTTTGGAGTTGACATTCAACATCGGAGGCTATTACACCTGTAATTCCTGCGGAAGAGCGTAACGGCTCCATGACTCTGGAATTGACCGTGGTACAAACATTGGCGGAACGCCATGTCCTTTGTATTCTATTCTTTGCATTTTCCATGCTTTTTTACTTTTTCCACTTTTCTTCTTATTTTTTTTCTTTTCATTGCTACTTGTATTTATCCAGCTCATCATTAGGCCGTGATTACTGCGAATTCAGGATGTGGGCCCGATGGCGGCGGGGTAAAGTCCTCGCCTGCTAACCCGAGGGTCGCGGGTTCGAGTCCCACCTGGGTAGAATATTATCTGCCCAGGACATGGGTGACTGTGTATGTGAACTGGTTTGGGGGAAGAGGGGAAGGTTCTGTCCCATCCAACCCAGGATAAATAAAATACAAGTAATAATGAAGACTCGGACACTGCAGTACCGTATATTCACGAAGTAGCCGGAAGAATAACAAGTCGAAAAATGAAGTGAGTCAGTATATTACAGTTTTGTGCCACAGTTATTGCAAACTAGGCGAACGAGTGCTTATGAAGGAGGAAATAAAATTAACGGAAATAGGTTCACGGCATTCATCGGACTGAATAATAAATTTCTCGTTACAATGAGGACAGCCAGTGAGGAAGTTGATGACTCATTGGTCAACACTTGCCTTTTCATGTTGATAGTCTGCGTGAAAGAAACATTTCCCTAACAATGACTTCACTATTCATCTCTGTCAGAAGCCTTATTAAAGGTGATCTTTTACAGCATAAAGCTCCGCTATTCGTTGACTTTAATAAGAGTTTTTATTGAGGCCGGAGAGAAGTTTTTTTATTATTTACCTCATGGAAATAGTATTTGCTTATCCATAGCCAATCACGTTTTCACAGTTTTTTAGAATACACTCAGAGCAGCTGTGACGGACTAGCAGCCAGAGTGAAGTTTAATGGCGATGGCTGTAAATTTTTGTCTTCTTTCGATAAAGGTAAGTTTTGAGCAAGGTCGTTTAATATCGATTGTGTTCTTCCTTCGATATGGGTCTTCGCAACGTATATAAATCCGCCATTAATGCGCTTATTTCTCTGTATTCTCCATAAGCACAGTATAAGTTGTTCGAAGTTTTTGTTGATTTGATAGTGCATTTGTATTCGAAATGACAAGTTGTGCTGCATATTCGCAGATTTTCCGGGGTGTGTTATGGCAGTAAATGCTCAAATAGCACATTAATGGCGGACAATTGGTGGCAATGGTTGCGAAGACCTATATCGAAGGCTGAATTAAATCGATATCGAACAACCTTGGTTTTGAGGGTCTTGGTAATACATCTGACGGATTTTTCTATTACCAAAGGCACCTGTTTCTTCATACTACCCGCTGCTTCAGCTCGACATATTTTCCTCCTGTCTTTATCTCATCCAGAAACCATAGTCCTTTTTTTCCTTCTCTCCCATTTACCTAACACTTCCTTCCGTCCTTGCCTTCAAAAAATTCATTGTTCATTGCCTCCCGCCCTCTTCTCGTACTCCACTGCCTCTTTATTTCCTACAACAACATTTTATCACGAGCAGTCACTTATCATGTCCACCATATCTCAGGTCGTCCTTTCCTCTTAAACTGAACTGTCTATATCCTTCTCCACCCCCACATCTCAAATTCCTCAAATCAAATAAAATTTTGGCTAAACAATTACGAAGACTTGCCGTTCATTTCGGTTTATTCCTTTGAAATTGTAGAAACATTAATAGAAATTTACATAATTATGTGAGATTTTTAGGAAATGATTCCGGAAGTTCAACCTATTTTTTCCGTGGAATTGTGCTTGTAGGAGGATGACAGCTGTTAGAGGGTGCACTTGCATTGGCTCTTGAATTCTTCTCCCCGACATCATTTTTTAAAATCGGAATACAAGCTAAATAAATCACTGTTTAACACACGTAATGCAATTGAAAATGTTGCCAAGGGACTTTTCCGAGGAATAAAAGTATGATATGATGAAGTATTAAATTAATTATCAAAATGTTAATTTAAATTAAGAATCGAAAAACAGTTGAGTTATCTAGGAGAGCAAGTTTGCTAACTCAACACTTGGAATTCTAACTTATAAGAGACACCAACAAGATTTGTTAGTGATATAAATTAAATCTTTTTTTATATTAATCTGTGTCTGTGAGTTGAGTTAATTATTTAAAGTAATAAAACTCAATATGATATCCATTTGGGTTTGGCCGATCAGCAATGATAGGACAGAATGTCCAGGGAAGGTATGTCGCACAACTCAAAATGTCACGGTCTGATATAGTATTTTTTCTCCTCCACTGTACTTAGCATGAGAGTGGATTCAAATATGTTTATTCCGGCTGAGTCCGAAAGTCGACTAATAAACTTATGTATCGGGCGGAATGTCGCGAATCCCACCTGTAGATATGGTTGTTATGCAAGGTGTATTAAACCCAGCCTCTTACTGCCTATTCTTTCAGGACGCGTAAAGGTCCATAAATGCTCACGGGATCTGAAAAGGTATTTTGTTTAAGTTTGACGCAATGGTTTGTAAACAAATATGCCTAATTCTCTTAGACTCTCGTGTCCCCGGGGTTATTTTTTGGTTGTACGAGATGTGATAGCCCTGAAATCTTACGAACTAATTTTTGGTTGAAAAGGTGTCCTGAATCAGTCACATTGTATAGATATTTAGGAAATTTGAATGATATTTTTCATTAGTCTTAGTTAGGGACCGCATCTGCGTTTTATTTTAAAATTAAAGAGACATGAATGAATAGTTTTATGGATTATTTTAAAATTAATGACTTAGTAAAGTGTTATTAATGAGGTCAAAACGTAATTATAATGACTGATCCTCTATATAATTAGCTAAATAATATTCATATTTGAGGTGCTACTTTGATTCAATTGTCTCACGAAGTACCCTGAGGAAGCCTTCTCAACAAAAGGCTTTTCCTTGCGACTGTATGAAAAGGTTTATGTGAGTGGTAACTTAATTTTGAATAGATAATTGAGAATACATACAAAATGCATATACTGTTACATTCATGACCTGGTTTACACGGAAAAACTTCCTTTTTTCTAGTCTATCTGGACGTAGATCCGTACCTAATCCCTCGGAAAACGGCCTCCATTTTTTAAAATAATGTTGAATATTTAACATTTTTTGGAATAACAACTCGAAAATTGAGGGGTTGATGGCTGTTATTTTGGAATCAATGGAAAAATGACATATTTTTCTTTATAATGGGGCCACTTGTGTTGAATTTTATGTGACGTGGTGTCTCGCTCGGTCAACCTTAACAGCTTGAAAGTTTTTCACGGGCATCTTTCGTACCAGTGTCAAACGTGAGGTTTTGTCAAACATCTAACACATAGGGAGGCCCCGCGTCCGCTGCACCTGCGCGGCCACTGGCCCACTTTTCGAGCGGCGGCCGCCAACTCCTCTCGGTCCGTGAGAACTTTCCGCCGCGTATCTTCGCGCGCGCGCGTCGCAGGCGACCGCTAAGGTGCATCTCGGCATTTTTTTGCGTCAAGTGTCGACTAGCTGCGGTCGACGGGAGCACGTTCTGATGTACCGAGTGCGTCAGCTTAACTCGCAACTCACTCAGGTGAGCTAGAGGTTTATCAGCGTGCATCGAGAAGACAAACATGCTAAAAGGGCACTTTCGTCCGGAATACGTAGCATATACATGGGTACCAATCTGAAGCCCGTGCATCAAGGATAGACGAGAGTTAATGCTCAGGAATTATCCAAACTTTGTTTTTACGTAGAATATTTATTGTTCGACCGGTTTCGTCGAATAGTCTACATCATCAAGTACATAACATAGGGCTCTCTGTCATAGTCTCAGTCGCCTTTCTCTCCCAAACCTTTCCCCCTCCTCCCACCCACTACGTTTGAATATACATGAATGTACCTGATGATGTCGACTATTCGATGAAACCGTTCGTGCAATAAATATTCTACGTAAAACTTACAAAGTTTTGTTAATTCCTGAACATTATGGAAAAGTGTTACTAAGGTAAGGCTGAAACTATTGAATTTGAAATAGAAGAATTAAAATTAGCGTTAGCTGTAACCATTGAGGAAGGAGTTTGGTATAGTGGAACTGTTTTTTATAATTGATAACAGACTTCTCCAATTTGGTGTCTTCTCACGACTAGCTTCGACGGATATGTGACATTTTCATCAATATCACACACTGAGAGCCACTGAGTGCACGTTTCAGAGTGCTTAAGAACATGAGCCTCGAAAAGGGAAGGCAATGAGAAAAAGAGAGGACAAAGGTGAATTAACAAGATTTAAATTACGGTGGAATTTTTTACAATTTATTGGGGGATTGAGGCAGCCTTGATGTGTTTTAACAGAACGTCACTGTTTCTTTATGTTTTAAGGAATTTTTATGGAGCACGTAAAAGTCTTTTCTCGCATTAAGTTTATGAAAATAAGTTTCCAACGCTCGCCAAGAGAATTGATTCGAAAGGCTTCTCTTTGCCCCCTACATGAGTGACTTGCGAAAAGCGGCTTACGCTCGGAAAACTCTTGCAATGAAAAGTGTCGATTGGGAAATGATTGTGTAAATTAAAACCGAGAAATAATTTAATTATTGACCGGCTACCCTCTCAGGTTATTTGCGTCGCCTCAAAGGGCCGGTGGATAGTGTGATAAAGGTTAAAATTTTGGAAGGGCGAGGATGGGGAGAGAAGTCCCTCGACGTAACCCTATGCATTTTATCTGTCCTATCTGGCTCTCATACTTTTACCTCCCTTTGTAGATACAGTAATGAGCTTAAAATAGCCTTAATGCTGCCGTTACTCAATCACGTTTCAGGATCTGTTGTAAAGTTCGTGCGGGTTAAGTAGCGGCAAAGAGAGAAAAATGCTTTTTCAACAGAAATGATCACTCGTATGTACCGTACAGCATGAGCATTACTTCTAATTTCGACGATGTTAAGTTTAACGCAAAAATCATAGACTCCAAGTTTATTTCAATGAAGATAAAAGCATTACATTAATTGTGTCAATCAGTATTTCGATTTGAAATCATAACATAAATTTGCGATATGTTTTTCATTTGGTCGTTCAATCCTTAGAGTGGTTGACTGTAGCCCTCCATCCTTCCCTATCTAATGCTAGTTCCTTTACCTCCTGGTATCTCTCTATGTGCCTACCTCTTCATTTGGTCAATGAACTTATTCCTTGGTCTTCCTCTGGGGGTTTTTTCCTCTATTTTTCCTTCAATTATGTTCTTCACAAATCCATTATGTCTCAGGGTGTGTCCAATCCATCTGGTTCTTCTTTTCTGTATGGTGTCTCGTATGGTCCTTTCCTCTTCTTTTTTCTGTACTCTTCATCATTTCTTATTTTATCCGTCCATTTTATTTTCAGCATCCTCCTCCAGAACCAGGTTTCGAAGGCTTCTGTTATTTTATGGTCAGCTTTTCCAATGGTCCATGCCTCCTATCCGTTGAGTGCTACGCTCCACGGATCGGAAGGAGGATGCTGCAGAGAAAATGGACGGACAAAATTAGAAATGATGAGGTGTACTGAATAGTGAGACTACAGGAGAGTACAAAATTTGCAACAGGTATCTGTTATAATTCCCTCACATGAGTATGGCATAAACAACTAAATAATGCGTCGCTTTTAATAATCGTCGAGTTTGCAGTTTTGCTTACGTACCCCTTTAATCGTAATTAATTCCTTTTCTTGCCCATATATTATCGCTTTTAGTTTGGTCTAATTAAATCAATTTTCCTTTTGTGGCTATTCCGATATGTATAAATTCCGCCAAAAATTACTCATCGCACGACAATTTCAGACTCTGTGCCTAAAAAATTAACAAAGAATGAGGCGGATGTGCGTAATAATAATTAATTAATTTATTTCACAGTGAGCTAAACATTTTCCCCGTTGTAATTACTGTAAAACAACCTGTATTAAGCGGCCACCTCTTGATCCATGAAATAATGGCCGCTCGAGGAAGTGACGCTGGATGGAGGTAGAATTTACTTTGTTTCCTGGGAAATTGGTCTCTAACAGAGGTTCACCTGCTCAAGGGAGGTGGCTGCCTAGGCAGGTTTCCTCTGTAATCCGTGACTGTTAACTATTGTCGCATGTTCAATTAGTTTTTTACTAGTTATTCGAGCCGAAGACGGTGAAATGTTGCCACAATATAATTCAAATCACTCATACCCTGTGAGTCGCCGCATGGGCGTGTAAAGATCTAAAAGATAAGATTTTTGGAGGTGAAATGGTGACGTGTATAATGGGAGTGTATTTAGTGGAGCTCAGTTTTTATTGTGGTCGCTTATTGTGCGTGGAACGAGTTTTTGTATCTATCTGTTCGGCAATGTATATCTCTTATTTCATCGCTTCTGTCAGACCTAGAGATGTAGTGAGGCGTCATTCGTTAGGACAACTTACACTCGATGCGTAACAACTGAAAAATTCCGCGATAAACAGCCTCAGAAAATTCTACTCACTTTGTCATCGAGGTGTAATTATATACCCATATTTTCCCCCTCGCCCGCATTAATTATTTCAGTATCCTCTCCAGTCACCTTGACTTGAAGGCGAGCTAAGTGGATCTGGGAGTCGGGAGCGACTCCTCCGGGTTTAAGGCGACTGAGAGTGAAAACGAAAGTTGTTGGGATGAAACAGTCGAAGAAAGGAAAGCGGGGAGTGTGCTCGGAGGCGTTGGATCTCTCCGTCGCAGAAGAGAGAGAGATGAGAACGGGAAGTGAGAATCATTCAATTGCCATGAAACTAGCATATTTTTGCAACTGGAGTTTAAAGAGGCGTGGCATAATCTAGAATTCTGCTGTACGGTAGCCTATGCCCTTTCCCCGAAGTTGGTTTTAAGGAAGAGAAAAGCCTTTCCACTTAAATTGAAGAAGGGGCCGCTTTGTATTAAATTATCTATTGTTTATTGCCTTGGCCGGCTTCATCGTGTGCATTATGTCATACTTAAGATATGCGACTTGTTTCTTTTATTGTTTTAGGTGGTTCTTAGGTTTCCGCGGCGTCTTGAAATATGATTCGCTGCCTTCGGGATTCCCTCCGCGTTACGTAGTCATCCAACGACAAATATGATGACAGTTTCTTCAGCCATCCAGCTGGTATTTTCAAGTTGATGTGCAGTACAGGTTTTTCGTCCGTCTTATCTTGGATGATCGAGCCGTCCCTTAACCCCGACTAAGTTTCAGTTCCTCAAAATTAGTTCCCCTGCTATAATGTTAACTATGCAATTAAGATATTGATGGGATCCACGCCAATAATCTTTACGGATTTTTGTCATTGTTGCTATTTGATTGTGGTAATCATCCTTATGCAATTAGGTTTGAAATAATTATTGATTACATAGGGCTTTGCCTATTGCATAGAGGTAAAAACTGGAGTGAAATCGTTGGGAACCATAATTAAGACAAAAGTGGAATAAGAAAAAAATTAGGAATACGTGTGAATGGAGAAAGAAATCAACAATTAAGGACCAATTTTGCCGTCAGGGAAAAATATTTCCAGTGATGGACTAAGTGATAGTTACTAGATAGATGAGTAATCTGGAAATCCATTGTAATGTGGAAATTTTATCAGAAGAAACTTCGTCTATCAACCAACGAAAATGAAATTTAGAAAAAAATTCGTTCAACCATTTGTATGTATGGTACACGCTCTTTTATGGCAGTGAAGCTTGTACAGCCGAACCAAGAAGTTTAGAAGCTATATAGACATGAAATTATCGATGAGGATGATGATGAGCAAATGTATGGAAAGAGTTTATAATAAACATTCCTGCGAAGTGCCACTGATTAGTAGATTATTGAGGTGTTCTAAGATTAATAATTATGAAGGAATATAATTTACTCAATGAGAATGAAGTGGAAAGTGGTTTCAAACCAATCTTTGGATCGATGACTGCTTTTGGGACACCTGTGATTTCCTACGATGTTCGCGCAGCAATAAAGTTTAAATAATTTTTGCTCTCCTAAGATATCTGGTTTGGATATCGAAAGACAAAATGTTTGCGCGCTAGAATCGTATGGATTCATAACGGTTACGGCATCAGGTTTCAACTCGCAGACGACGAGACAAAGCACATCCGTGCCCCAGAAATTCTCACAAGAGCATAAATATATTCATTCATGTCGTTCATTGGTCGTTTGATCCTAAGATTGGTTGTCTGTAGCCCTCCACCCTTCCCTATCTAATGCTGATTCTCTTACCTCCTGGTATCTCTTCCTATGTACTGTCTTCTTTATTGGTCCTTGAACTTATTCCCGAATCTTCCTCTGGGGACTTTTCACTCCATTTTACCTTCAATTATGTTTTTCACAAACCCATTGTCTCTCAGAGCGTGTCCAATCCATCTGGTTCTTATTTTCTGTATGGTGTCCCATAAGGTCCTTTCCTCTTCTACTCTTCTGTACACTTCATCATTTCTTATTTTGTCCGTGCATTTTATCTTCAGCGTCCTCCTCCAGCGCCAGGTTTCGAAGGCTTCTATTCTATTCTGGTCATTAGTATATATTCATCGATAGTTCATGGCGAAAATTTCGGTGACTTGACCCTTCGTTTAATGACCATTGTTTCGGACGTAATATTAAAATAAGTGACCAGCAATGGGTCACGAACCGTGAGTTACAGTTATTAATTATTGAAATGAACGTCAACGCGACGAGCAGCTGATTTATTTATTGAATTCTATTTGACCGGCGGAGACCTCACTGGGTATGGCATGCCGAACCATATAGGGAATCGTATGCAATGTAAGACAAGGGCCGAACATGGAACGCGGTGGATAGGTTGCTTCTTTGGGGACGCGGCAGACAGCTTGGGCCATTTGCTCCGCTTAGTACAGATGGGTAGGTGAAGGATTCTGTTGAGAACGGGAGAGAGGTTGGAGAGAAACCCGGCTTTAGCATTAGCGTGCTCTGAACAAACGGCACCAAGTGGTCCGGCGTTATATTTCCCATTCGACGGACGGAGTGGAATTGAGTAAAATAAATCTCTCCGACTACCGGGATCCGAACCCGGGTCCCTGGACTGGAGGTCTATTCTCTAGCCACTAACCGCTCTACGTGTCCCATTGCATTCATGAGAAATGTGATATAATAGAATGGTTGAAGAGGCTTCACAAATGTATCCAAGAGAGAGATGGTTCGTCAAATATAATAAATGAATACAGGAAAGGGAACGCTTGCGGGATGTGAATGAGTTACCTATTAGAAGGCAGGCAAGGAAGGCTGCAGTGAAACTATCTTTGGATGTAGAGAACCGTTGTTTACTATACGAGTGATATGGGTTTAAGGTAGTTTGAGCGAGATAGTTCCCTAGTCATAATGGAGACCATATTCGAATTATACGTTTTAATATCAGCGGCTGTAGGAAGCATGAATTAAATATAGCATTATTAACGTGTAATAATTATCTTTTATGTGACTGAAATTCTCAGTAATTAAATAAAAATATGTACGTAAGTCTTATATTTAACTCATTTGTTAACGCGGTTCGTTTTAAACTCCTTCACAATGGAAGTTTTTTTTTACGATCCTGAAAAAATTACTGTGGTGACTATATGATTTATTTTTGAAAATAGTTGAGAAAACGTACAAATTTCACAGTGTTTATTTTTTGACGAGATCTAGGTGTTATAAATTGCTAGTTTTTTTAAATGAGGTCTCCCAGGAGTGCTCACACGTACCATTTCCCAATTTAAATGGCCGGCATATTTCGTCAAAAATCTCGGAAATTGATTTATAGGTGAAACGATATTTCTCTCTTGTTGTATATTTAGATTTATTCCTATCATTTATCTCAGTCTCTCTCTCAACAATGCTCCTTGTCCTCTAAATATTTACCTCTCTGGTTGTCACCATGGCCATCTCATGGCGTAAATCTAAATGTACAATATCTTCCCCGTTTACATTTTTTCAGCAATCAGCAAATGAAACAATCCAACACAAATACAACAAACTAAGCATAGACATCATTTATATAACTTCTAGCCCATACTATCCTCAATCCAATGGTTTGAGTGAGTCAGCAGTCAAAACAATAAAAAACCTGCAAACATGAAACATACCAACACAAACACAACATCTTCCCCTTTCACATTATTTTACAAATCAGCAAATGAAACAATCCAACACAAATACAACAAACTAAACATAGACATCATTCATATAACTTCTATCCCATACCATCCTCAATCCAATGGTTTGAGTGAGTCAGTCGTCGAAGCAATAAAAAAACCTGCTGAAGAAATGTGAATCATCTGGTAACGATTTTACTTGGCTTTATTTGAACTATGGAATACACCGAGAGAGAACAAAAAGTCACCGGCAGATCTATTGATGTCTACTACTAGGTTGATGAGGTCTACCGTGCCGATTCATTTTAATCATCTGAAGCCCAGAATATGTTACAGGCAGAGTAGAAATGTTATGTTAGGAAAGAAACATATCATGAAAAGGGTATATGAGAATGAAAAAATCTAACACATGTACAACAAACTAAACACAAATACAACAGCTCTAACTACCTTAAATCCCAAATCTCAATACGGGGCTGGATTGGAAAGTGAAACTCATTCAAGTCTAAAATAATTCTTCACGAGTGCGGGCACCGCTCGAAAGAAAGTGACAGCGGATAGTCTTTTGAGGTCTTTCGCTTTTCCCTTTCATTTCTATCTCTCTCTCTGGGTCAGGTCCGTGCCTCACTTTAGCTCGAGGCGTAAAGCCTCCCGAAAGTGGGGTAAATCGGCAGCGAAAACGGTTCGCGTGCGAGATCGAACTCGGCCGCCGTGGAAAACGTTATATATTGTTTTGGTAGCATTTTAAGTGGCGGGATTGTTGTGCTTATGCGTTTCGCAATGCTCAACTCGTGGCACATTTTCGCGATGGATTAGGGAGGGAGAATGAAAACGCTCCTCTCACAGTCATTGTAGGTTAACTTTCATGCTCTGAGGATATTCCTTTTTAGCAGCTGATGTAGTGGCTTTCATTGCTCAGAGCACGAATATTTTTTATCGGGACTGTTCTCAAGAAGAAAGGAAACTCTAAATTTTGGCCGGTCCCAGTGGCGATGGGGGAAAGTCCTCGCCTGCTAACTCGAGGGTCGCGGGTTCAAGTCCCGCCTGGGTGAAAATATTATCATTCAGGGAATGAGTAGTTGTGTTCGTCCGTTGTCGTTGGTATTCACCTTACGTAAATGGTCCAAATACGATGTATTCGGAGTCGTAGAGGTAAAGGTAAAACTTACAATTTGTTGCAGTTCTCCTCCACCCTGCAAGCCGCCTCAAGAACTCCACATCTTACTTTACTGCTACAGCAAAACATTTGTCAATGTAGTGACAACAAAACCGATTTCTGGTAGAGTTAACGGTATTTGCTTAGCTCCATTCGTACATAGCATGTGCTAATTGTTGTGACATAGCCAGGGAGGTTCATGGAATCTGGACCACCCCCCCCATAAAATTTGAATCTATTTTTAAAATGTGGCGCTGAGGGAGAAAGTTACCTTTGATATTTTTAATCTCAGAATGTTGAATTGATTTATTATTCAGTTTGAAGAACTTTTGAAATATGTATTTCGTAAATTTTTAAATCTTCAAATATCGTTTGTTACGCCGCAAGCGGCACTCTTAATTTCCTAAAAACTGTAATTTGTTCATAATTTTCATTCCTTTCTCGTCCCAAATCAATATCCTGACTACTTGCTAAAGTGGCAGCATCATTTGCTTGTGATGCAAATGCAATGGAGGAGACTCCATGAAGTTGGGTTCGCAAACTTTGGAGACCTCGGTAACTCTGGATACCCCTTTTCTGTCGGTGTTGGTTGATGATAAAATTTCAATATTGTCCTTCCAGTGCAGTGATAATGTCGATTCATGGTCTAATGTTCCCGTTCAAGGCATTAAGTGAGATAAGGGTTTTTTTACCCCCAACACTGCTCAAATAGACTCGAAGTCAACAAAGATACTTCGTAGACATGATATGGGTTATATAATGGAATGCTTAACTTGAGCATCATGCAGCCATTCTTAGCATTCCATTTCTTCTTCCAAATCTAAACAAGAAAAATATGTGTCATTGACCTTGCCACGAGAGCTTTCAGAGCTGTATTCACGTGCGCCGTCATGAGAAAGTGACGTTAATGTTCACAATATATTGCATCCTTGTCAATGCTTTCCCGAATCCAGGAATTTCCTTGGATGAACAGCTATCCAGGATAATACTCTGTGTTGATTCATAAGCAGTTTAGTGAAGGAAAATAATTATAGTAACGGCTTGATTCTCAAGCTGTCAAGTGAAGAGAGAGAGAGCGATTAAGGCTTTCTCAATCAGTCAAGTGAAGAGAGATAACTATCAAGACTTGGGGTCTAAAAGCAATGCTCCAATCCAAGCATGGGGGACAAGAGATGTAGAGATAAGTTGACCTATTAGCTCAAAGATGGTGTATCATATTGTATTCCAATATCTGGTCATCCTACACCCTTGAAGATATCTTTATATCATATACCTTATTTAAATTTCAGTGAATGAGCCTATTTATTCCTATTGTGATTAGGAGGCTCTTGATTAGGCCATCATCATCATCATTAGCAATCATCAATCCGAAGATTGTTTCCTGTAGTTTGCCAATCACTCCATTTGTATTTCAGCTAACAGCTTATCATCATTGATCATTCAAGCTTAAAAATAATTGACTGCATCCCTCCATTCTCCCCTGTGTCCTGCTAACATTTTCATTCACTTGCAGCTCTTTTCTTTCTTATCCCGTTTTAATTGATCCGTGTATTATCACCTTGTTTTACATTTCCTCCCTAAAATTTACTGTTAAAATCAGTATTATCACTAATATCATGACGAAAAGTTGCAATCGACGCTAATCGATTTTTCCCTGGATATCCGATTGTTGTTTCAAAAGATTCAAATGGCACGCCCACTAATTGTAAAAATCCGAAGATTCCTGCGATATTGAGTGGAATTTATGCATGATGCAGAAATGAAAAAGTTGCAATTATCCACAGACATACATTTTACTTTACCTAGGTTTCGATGTTTTTACCTGATGATGACGTAAAAGCATCGAAACCTCGGTCGCAGTACACTTTATTTCCGTGGATAATTGAAAAATTCCCATTTCTGCCCAATAATTAGGTTACAATTTATGCTTAAATAGAAAATTTCACTTCATGTGCTTTCTTGGCCCCGTAAAAAAGTAATTACCACATAATGCCATGAAGTTTAGGCCCTATTTTTTTACTTTGTTTGACTTGAAGAGTGCCGAGGTTTGATCACGGGATGCTTGTATAAGCAACTATGGAATCCGTTAAATGGTTGATTTTGTGATGCATTTCTTGAATTCCGTCGAAACGGAGCATATAGGCACACAAATTAACTCACTATCAGGTGACAAAAGCTATCAGGACCACGGGGAGGTCGCGAGAAAAGATATCGAAGGGAATGGTCAACCGTTCGGTCTCGTGTCGGAAAGTACGACTGATATCGTCATCTTTGTCAGCGGTCATTGCACTCTAGGAAAGTGGAAGATAGTGAAGTTCCTCCACCTTCAGCATCATGTAATGGAGTTGCAGGTTTCACGTGATTTCCTCTAACCCCGATAGTGATCCATCATGAGATATAATTTCTCGCCTGAATAGCGCTTGAAGCACCTCTGCACTCTTGCCAGTCTGCCCGATTCGAAGGCGACCGAACGGCGACCTGCTTCCATAGTTTTTGACCCACACACGGTGACTCTGCAGTTTTGCCCCCCGCGTCAACGGTCCTTCCAGTGAAAGTTGGAGATTCCCAACGCGTAGCACGTTTAATGATTTGGCTCGTGTTGGATTAAAGGGTGCTCATATCTGCCAAAGTCAAGGTGTTTAAACCTGAAAATGACTTTCATGTCATCTTATTCATATTTAGTCTGCTACTAATTAATATAAATTAATAAAATACGAAGAAAAGCGGCACGCTTCGTCAAAAACTGCTACAAGCGAATGTTTAGTGTCTCACAACAAATTTAGTGGGACTAAGGTGGTAGCCCCCAGAGACTCGGAGGCTACACGCTAGGCTTAGTTTACTTGAGAAATTCAGAACTGATATTTTTCAGAGCGACACAGACAAAATGATCATGACTACTCACTACATCTCTAGGTCTGACAGAAGCGATAAAATAAAAGAGATACTCTGCCGAACAGATAGGTACAAACACTCGTTCTATCCGCGAACAATAAGTGACCACAATAAAAACTGGGCTCCAATAAATACACTCCAATAAAAACGTCACCATTTCACCTCCCAAAACCTTATCCCTTACATCTGTGCACGGATGGCGTCCTAACTCCCCCTGCCTCACGCCCATGCGGCGGCTCGCAGGGTAGTATGTAGATCTACTGGAGAAACGTGACCTTTATTTGCTATGAGCCAGAAAATCCTTCCTTTCAAGACCAAGTTTTTCGCTATTTCTCTTGCAATTACGTGGCGTCAACAGCAGGATTGGATAAAGTATGAGGGTAATTTGTCTTTTTCTTTCTAATATAGGTGCTGTTATCCCCAATAACTGCTTCTAAAGCCGTGTTTACACGATTTATGTACCCGCGCAGGTGAATGGAAGAACGAATTCACTATTTAAATTGCACCATGTAAACACCCACGATTGCGTAAATGTATGAACTCGTGGCCATAAAAAAGTCCCTGTTCTAATTTGAAGCATATGCCATGCATCTGTCCAGCCTTGTACTTGCGTGAGTACGTGCATCGAGTAAATACACTTCAATGTGTGAATTCTGTCAGGAGATCGAATGTTAAGGTAGTTTGAGGGAGATGGTTCCCTGGTAGTAATGAAGACCATATTCGAAGTATACATTTTAATTTTAGCAGCTGTAGGAAGCATGAATTAAATATTGCATTATTAATGGTGCAGTAATATACTATTATACGAATGAAATTATGATTAATCAAATAAAAATATTTAAATAATTCTTTAACTTGACTCATTTTTTCGCGTTGCACGTTTAAAAGTCCTTCAAAATGGAAGGTTTTTCGTGATCCCGAAGAATTTACTGTGGTGACTATATGATTTATCTTCAAAAATATATGAGATAACATACAAACTACACACTGTTAATGTTTTCACTAGATTTATGTGTTAGATATTCCTTGTTTTTTTTAAATTAGCTCTCTCTGTTGTGCATACACGTACCATTTCCCATAATAAGGATTGGTATTTTTTTTGTCAAAATCTCTGAAAGTAATGCGGTAAGGGGTTGAATTTTTGGTGCAATTGGAAAGGTGAAATATTTTTCTTTAAAATGAGACGAAATTCATTGATCTCTCGTTGAAATGATATTTCGCTCAAACCGCCTTAATGGAGTGTAGCCACCAATCAATCTTAGTTTAAAAGTTATAAAAAAACCTGTAAGTATGTAGTGTTAATCGCTGCAATAATTAATTGCATTAATTCCATTGAACTTGCCCTGAAATCGGCTCCAATAGCTCGAAAAAGTGTCCATTAAATTATATTCGTCCCCCAACGTGCATATTTTTTGCCTAAAGATGTTTGGAGGGATTTTTTAAAATGTACAGCTTTGCTTTTATGTTTTCATTAGCGATATCTATGGAATTAACTGGAAAATAATACATCGAACCGATTCAGGTTTTTGGCAGTTCTCTTCCATTATGAATAAATGGCTAAAAATATGCTATTAGATAGTTGTGACGAAAAAATATATTCATATGTCGAGAATGATAGTCTCTGTTAGAAATCTCCATTTTCATCTCTAAAAGCTCAAATATCGGTTATAGGTAATTTTTTTATATGTTCTCCATACTTTTGCATAACAGAATTTAATTTCCAATCCATGTATGGATTGCCTTGGTTTAGTGTAGATGTATT
This sequence comes from Ceriagrion tenellum, assembly GCA_963169105.1. Classification (NCBI taxonomy): domain Eukaryota; kingdom Metazoa; phylum Arthropoda; class Insecta; order Odonata; family Coenagrionidae; genus Ceriagrion; species Ceriagrion tenellum. The sequence goes on along the minus strand of OY720635.1, from coordinate 114,561,885 downwards.
TTTGAAGGATGCGTTTTAGTATTTCCTTGCCAGTCTATAAAAGTAAAAATGGACTGTACATAATTTATCCCTTTTAAAGCTTCCACCCGATCCTCCTCCTAACATATCCCTGAAATATAAATAGAGTAGGATAATTAAAAATTGAACCCCTTTATGTAGCAGTTGTGGTTCAGTCTAACTCACATCTTTTTCTACTGTTGTATATTCTCGCAAAATGTATTAAACCTTGTCCAAAATTATAGACTTACTGAAAGGGTTAGGTAACTGAGAGCACACAGAGCATTTACATGTTCGAAATCAAAACTTTATGGCTCAAAGTTTTAAGGCTGGGCATTCAACCGTGAGATTAAAATGCTGTTCATGCTGAAAAAATTAAGCGCAACGGCCATTAGAAATTACTTAAAGCGGAAATTCTGGGAATAGCGACGACAAGGTCTTCCCTTCTTGGCTGGCTTTGTGAACGCGGAAATCTGCGAAAATCAATCCAAGCTGCGATTTTAACCTTGTGGATTGGTAGCCGTCTGACCGTGTATTTTCCAATTCAGCGAGACGTAAAACTATGAATTTGATGTTTCCCTGAATGAATGTCCTTGCCTGGTGAAACAATCACTCTATCCTATTTCTATGCAAATGTTTGCATTTACTAGTGAATGCAATGAAAAACAACTGAGGTCAATAACCATAAGGGCATGTGATGCTGGTGCAGATAGGTATTTCAGAAGAGGGCAGGAAAACCGTTATCAAGACATCTGACGTTGATATTGGTCTACTCTTTGCGTAGGTGCCATAGTTTGGTGCATTTTAACATCCCATTCAGCGGTCTCCCAATTACCTTTAGGTTTAAAGCTTGAAAATGACTACCCCCGTGGTGCGAAACTTTGTTCGTCGAACATACTGTACGTTAGCCAACGCACCACCATAAATGAACATTCTGCAAGGCATGACTAAACCTGTTTAAAGGGACCCGCACTAGATAGAAAAAGTCTTGAGTATCTGTGATAAATAATTCCAGCTTAGGTAGTCTTTTTTTCTTAATATCATATCGTGCGACTTCCATGTTGTCCTTAGATGTTCCTTCTTGAAGGCGAAGGAAGCCATAACCCAGATGAATTATTTTAGGCTAAGAAAAAGTATCTATGGCAACATATATTTCAATTTCAAATATACTTGCCCATGAGAAGAGCACTGATGGGTATTTCGCTCATTTACCCCATTTCCTGGGCGACTGCAGATGACCAAATCAGGGACTGTTTGCTCTGCTCACGACCACAGCGTCCAAGCAAACGAGTTTGGGAACTTCGTTACGGGATGGAAATGGTGTAATTTATCCATTTTTCCCTGCAGAATAGTTATATTTCTGCGGCAATTGCCTGTTAGACTTTTTTTTTAAATTTCGATCGAATTTATGAATAGTACTGGATGTCAGTGTCGGTATTTATTTTTGACTAATGTGGTCTGATTTACGCAGCTTAAGCTTCAGACGCTCAAAGCATTTAGCTTCAAGATTTCTACGACACCTTCCGCAAAAAACAAAAAGTGGAACTTTCATGTTGGAAACCCTCTTCATAACTGGAAATATCTCGGTTTTACTGATATAAGTATCTAAATTTCATGCTTGTTTTTATTTAATTTTTCTGATGACACAAAATGAATAATTTATGGTTCAAGGATCTATTTTAGTAGATTTTGGCTTAAAGCTTCTATTCTGCTAGTCTTAATGAATTAGATTGTGTATAATATTATAGTTTCCGCATGAAGTTGATTAATGTTGATATTAATTACTTACTGTACGATGTTATTATATCTAATTGGTTTTTTTTTTAGCCAACAGGAAACTGAGTCTGAGTATTCTACAATGGAGCGAAGGGTCCTGGGTTCGAATACGGTAAAGCACTCCTTGTTTCAACCTTTTTGTTTCATTTTAAGGTGTACTAGAATTTCGTTCTTGGCCGTAGGTCACACCGAGAAAGGAAACGACTCCATAAATGATCCCGGTCCTATGGTGTCTTCAGTATCGGAGCGAGGGAAGCTCTGCGCCTTTGGCTATCGTGAAACATTGGTTGGCCACCGAACGAGTCGAGAGCATTTTAATTCGGTGTTCCAAGCGCGTCCGATTGCCCAACGTTTAGCTCACTGCCGTCTGTCTTTTGCGTCATAGATGACGCCTGCGACCTCTTTGCATTTGGCCACGACCGCCATGGAGCCCAGGTTGAGATACAAGCGCATACTGTACCTGTTCTCGCCGTCTGCCGCAGCTGTTGCGGCATGCCATTGTGCATGTGTCAGTGATGATTTCCTCCTTGTCACTCTTTTCCTCTTGGTGGTAACTCTCTGTCACGATTCAATTAGTTGGCTGGAAATCCACAAGGTAGGCGTTAAGGCTTTAGATTCACTCGCTCAACGTTCATACACATTTATATTTGGCGTTCGCGCCGTTACATTTCAGGCAAAGTCAGCAAAGTATCTTCATCAAGAATTGTCCTTGTCCCAGTAAACTGGCTATGTTTTACTAATCTCTTCCACCCTGACCCTATCCTGTTGAGTACATTAAACCCTTTCTCTGCTTGAAATGATTACTGGTTTCACTAAATATACAGTCATACCTCGGTTTTCGTCGATAATCCATCCGGAAACAGTTGGCGAAGAAAACCGAGGCAATTATTTCCGTATGAATGAATGTAATTCCAGTTCAGTCGTTCTAGACACTCCAAAATATATTTTATAAAAAATAAGTATAATGTTAAATGAATACCAAAAAACCATAAGAAATTCGTACGAAGACTTCCGTTGTGCTCCGTTCAAAAATTCAGCCTATATATAGTGTGAATTGCATCTAACTGACAAATGAAGTGAAGACGGCTCATGAAAGACGGTGAGGATGGAAGAGAGAGGTGCAGATATTATCATTTGGACGGGTAATCCCCCTCCATAAGGACCATATGTATCAAGGCATAATCTGAGGTCTTTTTGCACTAGGCCCAGCATCAGAGTCAGTGGACCCATGTCGCCCAAGAAAGCTGTCTGAAGAGGTCTGTTTCTAGTAACAGCGAGAAATAACGCCACGCTGAGCAGGAGAACCGTGAGTGGGATCGCCTTTTGTTTTCGCAGAATTAGCAGCGAGGTCACGTGGGCAAGCCAACTAAATCCAAGGCAACCGAAGCAAACCGAAACTGACGATAACTGAAGTCAACGAAAACCCGAGGTGTTATTGTCAATGCCAATTAGGAGAAAAAGATGTTCGCCATTTTTGTGTTAAATAATGACAATTTGCATCGCAATACACCTTTTTAAATTGGTATTGCATGGTAGTAAATTACCACTAACGATACAATGCCTCTGAGGACGTACTTGATCTCCGCGATAGAGGGAAATTAATTTTTGAGCTTGTGGGGTGAAGTCGATCCATACATTCTGCGAGCAAAAATATTCATTCGGATGTATACAAATTTCGCAACAAAAGGGCTCGTGATCTTTCGCAATAAGTCTTGGTCTTTCCGAATTACGTAAAATAATTATTCTAAACGCATCCGTTACTAAATATACGGTGAAAAATATATAATTCAGGCATGAACCTTGTATTTGATAATTTAGTCCAAATTCTATCTTTAAAAATATATTCCTCTGCCGTAGCTCACCATGTGTATTGCTAATAACTCCCGTTTTACCTCTTATTCACCACATTTGGCCGACAGTTATGCGTTGTGATAAGTGAAATAATTCACAATTGGCCTTGGTGACGGTGGGACAAATTCATCGCCAGCTAACTTGAAGTCGCGGGCTCCAATCCCGATTGGATGGTCTTTCACCATGAGGAGTATAGTCTAGTGCGTTTTTTAAAAATAAGTACATGAGCTATCATTGGCGAAGTTTGAAATAAATTATTTATGCATCATATTTAGGTTTTTTTGATAAGATTCTCTTCTTAGTTTATTATTTTAGAGTAGCGATCAGTGAATTGGTAGTAAAGGAAAGGGCTGTAGGCATGGGGAATTGGGGAAGAGTGGAGAGAAACCCGGCGCGGCGCCCATTAGCCTAATTTTAGCAAAATGTGACGAGAGGACCACGGTTTATAAGTCCCATACGACGACCGGAGTACTACACTTGAAGTGTTCTTTACATAGTTTCTCATTGAGGTGTATTGATTCCTCTTAACAATCTCCGAAACTGCCGAGATTCGAACCCGAGCAATAGCCTCCGGGAAGCCGGGGGACTAGCCACTATACCTTCCCCATCACTACCTCTCCTCTTTCATTCCACAACTTTCTCTTTTCATCTACCTTCGTTCTTCAGGTTATCATTCATAACGCTTCCCGTAACCGACTGATTCCTTTCTTAAGGAAGCCATCGACCTTTAGTGATGTCATGATGTATTCTGAGTCTCGGTAACTCTTCCCATAATCCCCCTTTCTATTATTGAGTTCAGGAAACTGTCATGTTGCATATGCTAAGTCCAGGAACTTTTTTCTCTCCCCATGGTAATTTTTTAATTTATCTCTTCCTTCAGTCATTCTTTGATTGGTTTGGCAGATTCTGGCGTTGACTTCTAAATCCGCCAACACTCATAAATGCACTTAATGAGTCAATTCGATATCAAACTTATTCTATTTTTAATAATGTGACTTTAGTTCTTCCTCATTCGTTCCTCTTCGATCGTTCATTCCTAGTACGTTCCTCCTCGTTTCACTTGTAAAAACAACCCCGTATTCGTTCCGAAATTCCGTCTCTCTGTATCCCAACGTTCTCATTTCTACAGGCTCCCCTCCGTGTTCAACGGCTACCTCATTCGGGAGCACTGCAGGTTAACCTGAGGTCTGAGGTTAACAGAAGTCCTGAGGGCAATGAAACGGAAAGACTTTGAACATATCGTGACTTTAATAAAACGAAGAACGTTTTAATTAAACAAAAAGAAATGAAAAAATAATAATGAATGTGTGGCATCTCGTGAATTTCCTGGGGAGAAAGGAGGAAGTGTGTGTGCCTGCAAATTATTTTTAAAATGCATCTACTTGCACGTGACTTATTACCCGTGTAAATGTTAATCTCTATCTTTATTACTCACAGGCATTTATGAATGAGGAAAGTCGATACGAGAATAGAAACTTCCACTGTGAAATATTTCGGAGAATATTGCGACTGCCCAACAGTTTACGCCGTGCGGCCGTGACATGTATTGACTCCTGAGGGTATCAACTGCCAAGAGACCTCGTTTTTAAGCGCGCATCATGAAGGATAAGTTTTACGAGTGTCCTGAATGGTCTTAACACTATTTCTTCCTCCTTAATTGGTTAATATTGGTATTTTTTGCCTTATGACCGAAACGTGATCATTGTGTAAACTCGAGTGACATCTCCTGTGACGTCTGCCTCCTCATCGCTTGGTACATCGTCGGTTTAACGCAAGAAATGGTGCAATAAGTACGGAGCGTAATTTTATTTATTGTTACTTCCGTGAATGTCTCGTATCGAGACAAATGCTTTGTTTGTACACTCAACTTCTTAATCGTTGTTGTTTCTGTGAAAAAAATCTTCCGTCAAAATGTTAACCTTCTAATACATTTCGCTGATGAATCAGAAATCTTCCCTAAGCACAGAAATTATGAGAATTTTTTTTCAATTTATATATTAGACCGCGTGATTAATCTTTCTGTGTGAGTTGCGTCTGACAGTAATCATTTAAAGAATTCGTTTTACTATATTACTTCTTTTCACTTGATGGGCTTTAACATCCGGCTAATTTATTTCCCGGAATGATGACCCCTTTGTTAATTGTTCAGTTGTTAATTCATATATTTCCTCTATTATTTTCCGCGATAAAATTTCAAGGCTTAAAATCAAGTGCTTACTTGCTAAATAATAGTGTCGTTTTTTCACAGAATTCGATTTTCTTTAAGATTTTTGCAATAAATAATGGAATAAGAGATTTCCCAATTCTTGGCTGTCAAATACACGCTTTTACGTTTTGCATCTTAGTATGTGAATGTTTAGTGTTGTTGAATTTGATTCTTTGTGACAGAAAAACGTTATTGGAACTGAAATATGCGTGATGGAATGACTACGCTATTGTCGGTGACTTAGCCAATTTTGAAGTTGCAACAATTTTCGTGAACTCTGTAAGGCACTGGGATTTTTCATCAAATTTTATAAGGGTGTGTTAATCATGCTTACGTTTTTATTGGAATGTTTAGAATGCACGATTAATTTACAAAATTATAATATTCCTTTCTAAAGCACTAATTGTAATGTGTTGACGGTCTTTGAATGAAATTGAACGGTGTTTAGTAATCAAACATGACCTGTACGAATCAAAGGAAAGGAAGTCTCGTGAACCGAGCTATCATACTACCTATCTCACTGCAATAGAAATCCAATGCCGTAACTAATTCCCATAAGTAGACGAGAATCTGAAATGAAACTTAAGGTATTGTGTGGCAATTGAAAATGAATATTTACATTTCCTTCGGTGATGAGTGCCGTGCACGGACTTAGATATTACCAAGAAATGGCGTGGAAGAAATATACGAATACATTACGTATTATGGGTACAAAGGGTGGAATCACGGTTAACCCCCGCGAATACGGGTCTCTTTGCGTGTCGGCAAACACATCATTACATAGGGAAGCACCGCCACAGGAAACGTGAGGGCAAGTAGTATGTATCATGGAATACTCTTCCTTTTTTCCTCCTTGCCCAACTTTTGCGTTCCCATGTTGTCATCATTTCCCCTGACTTCATCCGCGGAATTTGTTTGTTTGTTGCCGTGTCCTACGGGAGTATCTTGAAACAAAATGGTTTTAGTTTCCTCGAACTGAATATTGTTCCTTCTTAACCATTTTCCTCGTCATTTGACATTGAGCGTCTGGTGGTGCAGTAAATGCGCATGACTCTCGTCACTCTCGGACCAGGCACTCGACTGACAATGAGAGAGAAATGGGAGGGGAAAATCAGACAATTGTTTGCCTCATTTGAGATCATTTAAATCGAAAGCTAACTAAAAATACCTTTCCTGCGGACTACAATGTTGATGTGGTGGAAGGGCTTGCGCGTTCCAATGACCACAAGATTGGATTGGATTGGATATTTGGGGAGGCGACCGACGGCTGAGGTCATTTGCGCCATAGGGGATAGGTAAGGAAGGAAGGGTGGATAGAAACCCAGCGTCGGCATTAGCCTGCTCTTAACGAAAGGCGCCAAGGGGACCACGGCTTAACGTCTCATCCGACAGACGGAGTACTCCACTTGAAGTGCCCTCCACAAGACACTCAAGTAGGGATCGGGTTCCTCTGAAAAACCTCCGCCACTGCAGGGATTTGAACCCTGGCCGCTCGTGTGGTAGGCGAGTACTCTAACCACCACACCAACCCGATCCCCCATGACCACAAGAGCTGGACTGGCGCAGCGGGAGCATTTAGTAATGCACCCGGTAGGGCCACCCATGGCAGATAGGTCGAAGGGTAGGAGCCAGGCGAAAAGTTGTCCCGTGATGGTGTCGCGTGAAGAACACTGTTGGGAAGCGGGGTGGGAGTCCCCTCCCAACTATTATACTACCCGGAAAAATGGATGTCACTCAAAGAGGAATGAATCCTGACAACTTCGGGACGCCGCCCAACGACGGGTGTCGGGCCCGGCATCGGGGGAGGCAAGGCCCCCGAGGTCGTCATCTCACGAAATCCTTGCACAGCAGAGGCATCATGGATACGAGGACCAAGAAAGATAAGATGAAAAAGAAGAGGAGAAGGAAATTACCGATAAAAATAGGGACTTGGAACGTTAGGACAATGATGAGGGCCGGGAAGCTGGAAAATATTAAACGGGAAATGATGTCGTATGCTGAGGAGAAAAAGGATGTGCTAGAGCGAGATAGGCCCGTGAAAGTGTGAAAAACCAGGAAGAGATTCTCTGACATTCAGCAAAGCCTACGTTAACCGGTAGAATACTAAAAAAACTAGAAATTCCCTCACATTTAGAATAACTCTTGAGTAGTGTGACCTGATAGGATCATGGACTTGGTTGCTTCAATAAGTGTAAGCATATTTATCTACAGGACTTCCAAGCCTTCTATACTTCTTGGTACACAAAGGTGATTTTAAGGTACTCTAGAAAAATCGAAAGCTTTCCCGGCGTATGGTATCGAGGAAGTCAATGCGGGTTTTCCACCGGGTCAGGGTCTCCATGTCTGCCGACGTTTCGATGACCGAGTTGCTCATCGTCTTCAGGGCAGGTCATGCCCTGAAGACACTCAACATGAGCAACTCGGTCATCGAAACGTCGGCAGACATGGAGACCCTGACCCGGTGGAAAACCCGCATTGACTTCCTCGATACTCTAGAAAACTTTTCAGTTACTGATATTTAGCATAATGGGGATGAAAATTAACGATTCTGGTAGTTTCTAAAATCATTATCTTTAACCTGATTCCTTGCCCTTTAAAGTTTTAACTACCAGCCAATGCCTATATCTCTTCTTATTTGAGAATTATACAAATTCTACAACCTTCTATGAATAAATGTTTTACACATTAAAAGGGATAAGGTTTTTTATTGTATCTTATTGTGGATGTAGTCATCTCATCAATTATAAAGCCTTTTGAGCATTACTGTTACATAAATTATTGTTTTAATACGCCGTGAAAAGTCATTTGACTTAATCTGAGTTCGAACTCAGATCACCCTCGTTCCAATTGATACATGATCCAGTTAAGACACCAAGCCGTGGTCAAATAATATCATATCTTAATCGTGAGTGTTGTGTTTAGATTTTCACCCGTGTGCGTGACTGCACGCAGTGTTCGTTTTTGGTATTTTGGAAAAGTTATAGTTTCAGAAGGATTCCTCTAAAATTCTTGTTTGTGTTCCCTAGCCAAACCTCCGGGTTTATCTGTCATTTTTCTCTGTTGCCGAAACGTTTATTCATCTGCTATTTCCGATCTGCAAACTTTTTTATGATATGGCGATACTTAGGATAATTCGTAAATGGTGTAAATTTTTAATCTTCCTAGTTTATCTCCGGGAGCGAAAAAGCACCTAAAAAACCTTCTCGTTTTCATCAACAGGTAATGTACGAATATAGAATCAGCAATGCTGAGCACCTACATGAGAATGTACTTTATTCTCTCTGCAATGTAATCGTGAGACTTTTTCTGGAAAAAAACATTCTTTATATCTGTATTACTGATTAGCGCTCATATCAGCATATGTCTAATCTATCGCCGAAGTATTGGGATATTCATGTGTCAAGTTTGAATGTTATCGACTCGAAAATCACCTCATTTTATGCAATGAGTGCTACTTTCCTCTTCATTACTGATATATCTTTGATATAATGATGAAAATTTCAGAATTTCCTTGTTTGGGAAGTTGGTGGATGAAGTAAATCACGCGATGAGCTCGCTTCGTGAAATGTTTGATGCTCTACTACAAGACCAGCTGAATACGCTTCTGCGCTTAACTATTGCAATCTCTAGGTGGTGCCTAATGAAGGAATGTCTCCTGTAGGTGAAGTTTGAAAGGTGGAATATGAATTTCTTCTTCATTGGTGTATGTGTACAATGTAAAAAAAAAGAAGCCGCGGAAAGTTTGCAACATGCTAAAAATCTCCATCGCTTAAAGCCAGACGAAGGATCGTGGGCCCTTGTATTTCTCCCGAGCGTGTGCGGGAGGTGGGTTGCTGACCTTGGATAATTCAAAGAGTATCCCCGCTGCAACTCATCGAATACAAAATCTTACTAAGAAAAATAATGTATTGTCTACAAATTTCTTTGTTGAATATTCTGACCAAGGTTTCGACTTACGTAATTATTATCAAGGGAAGTGACTTATGCCTTGATAATGATTACTGACTGGATAACTGATTACTGATTGACTGTGTGCGTCGAAACTTTTTTATTAGTCATGGAGTACCACCAAGTTACGCCTTAGAACATGAAGTCCACCTAATCTCATGATGGTGTCGGAAATTATTTTGGACAAAGCAATTGGGTATTTCAACTGTGGTTTTTCTTACAGTCTATGGTTATTTCCGTCCGTTTTTCCCCGATAATTTTCCTCGTTCGTGCGCAATCGGAGGAGGAAATTACATAGGTAGAATGCGAATCAAACATGCGAGGAGGATGTAATCGAAAACGTGAAGAGACGGAAATGGAGACGAACGACCTGAAGTGCTCGAGGGTGGAGCTGAATGGAGAGGGTTGGTGGGCTGCCGAAGATTACGGTGATGACGAAAGTCCTGTGGAATTATCGATGAACAAATCCCTTGTTGGACCCAAGGCGAATACTCATAACATTCAAAAGTTCATCCTCTCCGTGGAACCTGGCTCTCCCTCGTAGGATCCACTGCGTGCGTATTCCTGCTGGCGACCCTGACTCTGACCTTGTGCGAGGGCGCGAAAGAAATATCTTGGACGCACCTCCGCCCTTAACCTAAAGGATAATTTATCAAACATTGCGAAAAAAGCCCACCCAATCAGTTTGGCACATCCTTTAATGTTTCAGCAGTTTGAGACTTGAAAATTATACTTTGCCGGAAAAATTACTTATTCAACAAGACGAAAAAGCAACATGTCCCAATCCATTGGACATGAGTTTCTTCACTTGCACCATTGGAATTTAACCTGTTGTGCTCCAATGTCAAGTGTGCCTCGACTTACTGAATATCTACATCTACTTATTACCATGCCAGCCACTTCATGGGCGTTTGGCAGGGTGGCTTATCACCAACATTCTCTACAGTGCAGAAATTATCTTTCACCAACATGCACCAAACTATAGGTATTCTACAAATGCTACAAAAACTACTAAATCTATAATGCAACCATGTAAACGTGATACAAGAGTCATGTAGGGAACATTCAAAGCACGGTGTTAGCACTACTCGGCAGATTTAGGAACACACAATGTGGAGCACATCAATTTATCATCTACACTACCTGTCAACTTGCATTATTCAAAGTCTTAACGCTGCTATTATGGTCTCTCGCCGATCGGTGGAAAAACGACATTTTAAGCCTGTGTATTCTACAATCTCATCATTGGTTGTTCATTCTTAAGACTGGTTAACTACACCCCTCCACCCTTATCTAATGCTAGTGACCTTACCTCCTGATATCTCTTTCTATTTACTTTCCCCTTAATTTGGTCCATGAACTTATTCCTGGGTCTTCCTCTAGAGACTTTTCCCTCTATTTTTGCCTTCAAGTTCTACGATCAATACCCCTTATTTTACTCTCATGATCTGATCTACCATAGTATGTTGGAGTTCGTAAGATGTTGATAACTTCGTCGGAAAATAAATTGGTTTTGAGTTTGCGTAAATGATTGAGTCTAATTTTCAAGCGACGGTCTGAAAGCGATTCCCATCCTAGTTGCTGCTAGAGGTCAGTAACACTAACGTGACTATCTTAATGTCAGTCCCACTTCAACGTTGAGTCCTACTTGGCACAATTTTCTTTCTTTGTTAGCTTTGAAAAAATCCATACCATGATTAAACTTCGTGACTACTGAGGAAATTTCCTAATATGCACTCATATATCAATAATGAGGAAACTCCTAATAGTCGTGAATTTTAATGGCCTGCCATAATGGCCAAAAAAACAGCCATTTAGAGTTTCCTCATTATTCATACATGAAGGCCGTAGAAATCCACCCATTTCATTTATATATAAACGTGTATATAATTCCTTATCATTTCTTTGGAAATTTTCGGAAATAAACCTACAAAAAATCTTATATAATGAACTTTTGAACCCCAAGAACAATTTTAATATATTTTAAATGGAGCTGTGTTGGCAGCGCATGCCTTCATTGGAGGATTTCAAAGGGTTAAATGCTGTTCATAAATTACCTTCAAGTAAAAGATCAAACCTGATTCTTCTCAGCCTTATATCACAGGAAATATATTACGACTAATTATTAATAGCATCACCTATAATTAATGTTAGAAGTAATCTACCTGTAAAGGTAAGCTTTAATGAAGGTAGGAATATCCAAACTAATATTTTACAGTTTAAGGTTACTATCGGGCGAAGTCCGCAAAGGGATTGACTTACTGTGCGAGGAGAAGAGCCCTTGATGAGCGAGCAGCCGAACGCTCACCATCACCTGGTGCCCGATGGAAAAAGAGTCATTTACACCTTCCGCGAACGACGGGAGTCGCTGAGCTCGGACGATCCAACCGACCATTGTGGTGGGGGGGTGAACGACGGATACTCGCCTCTCTCGTTGTTTGTTTAAGGGAGGCACAAATGGCTGCCTGCAAACGAGTGTGGCTTTAAACAAAGGCGAGAGTGGCTCAGAACTGCTTTTACCAATGAAGCAGAATTCGGATTTCTAATGCCAAAAGCAAAAAACAGTTTTTTTTGTTCATTGCGAGGTCAATCTAATTGTGACCGGGTTTTTAACCGTTCCTACCCAAATCCCTATCCCTTCTCAGATCCCAAATGGTTCGGACCATGTATTTGTTTTGCCTGCGGGCGATCCAACGGGATTAAACGCTTGGCGTAGATGCCCGGGGATCCGTCCGGCGAAGCAATCCTTTCCTCCATTAACAGTTTAAGGTTACTGTCTCTTTGCACAATTTCATTCTTCAGCTCGTCCTACGTCCTACTTCCCTTCATCCCATCCTTGAAGCCTATCCTTCTTCTTCCCCTCCCACATTTACGCAAAATCAACTCAGGTGCTTGCTGCCCATCGCGGGAGACTGCCATTTGCGGATATTTCTCCATGTAATCCTGATCAATTGTTACTGTGCTGGATGGTAAGCGATTGAAGGAAATATTGAGTATTTATTTAGCGCACGACTTTGACTGCTTGTTGCGTAAAATTGTCCAGCAATTTAGATCATCTTGTCTCGAAAATCCCACAAACATCCACGGAAGAAGAGGACACTTCCGTAGGTTAACTGGATAAATCACTCGTCCGGAAATCGAGGGATCCGGGTTCGAGTTCCAGTAAAGGCTAATGATTTTTCCTCTGTGGAAATTCGCCCGTATGTGCATTGTGGGTGACTCCGTAAAGTTATATGTGACTATTCCCGGTGTACCAACAATCAGTTGAGTATTGATATTCCATCTCGAATGACCCGGGTTAGAACTCCGGCCGCGGATGATGTTTCTAAACGAAAACTCAATCCCTACTTGTATGCCTTATAGAGTGCACTACCGATAATAGTGCAGCACTCCATCCCTAGAGTGTGACGTTAAGTTGCGGTAAACTGGGCGAGGTAATGAAGAGGTGACTAATGGTGGCGCCAGGTTTCTCTCCAACCATCCTCGTTCAGTAAATGATCCTTCTCTGACCAACATAATGGTCTATTTCACGAGTTGCTGATGAACTCAGTTATCGGTTGCCTTCCCGAATTACCATTTAATAAAATCCCGGAAATGGCGGAGAATGTTCAGTGGAATGTCGTCCGCTTTCTGGATGTTACGTTAAACTGTTGATCTCTTTGCGTATTTTTTGTGGGGAGTATCTTGATGTCGATAGTGCTACCCAATCAACCTACTTAATTTTAATTATGCCTCAGGATAAAGCCTCTGAGGTCAACGACATCAGGATATCGAATACGAAAATGGGATCTCGATGGTGAGAGATCCAACAGTCTATCATCAGGGAAAAGTTTTTCGAGCGGAGCGTTATGCGGAAATGCGGCTTTTTCATGAAATTTTGCATTCTGGCATGTAATATATGACCGAAGCAAAAATCTTTATATTCATAAAATTATTTTTTTCTTTTATTTTTAATTAAAACTATATTCGTGTTAAGGTGCTCGGGGCGCAGGTCGTGCGTCATTGAGTGCACATTTTTATAGCTTTTCAAGTGACTGGAAAAATTCTTGGCCCACCCTTCACCAGTTAATCAATTTATATGCTGGAAATAACCGTACTCGTTTGATTAAAAATGACGCGTAAATTACAATTTAAAATTTTTTCTCGGTTAAAGCACTGTTATGAATTCGGTTTACGTTGCAGAATTCGAAATTTCAGCGAAAACCGTTTGTAAATACGCTTTTTTATTCGGCTTGATACCTTAATATTTAATATGAACCATCGAACAATTACTTATGAATAGGGAAAGTATGTTTTACGCCTTTGAGAGAATATCTTTGCAAATTTCCTCGAATTGTTTCGAAAAATACTACAAATACCATAAGGCTGCGTGTGAAAATAGCATTAATTAGCCAAACCAAATCGGTAACTTGCATTTATTTCGCTTTCATCTATTCTTTTTTAGATCGACTCAGAGAATATTATCATGACTCCACACTACATCTCTAGGTCTGACAGATGCGATAAAATAAGAGAAATACACTGCCGAACAGATGGGTACAAAAACTCGTTCTTTCCGCTAACAATAAGCGACCACAATAAAAAGTGAGCTCCACTAAATACACTCCTATAATACATGTCACCATTTCATCTCCAAAAAACTTACATCTTTACAGGGCTGGTGACATAACACCCCCTGCCACATGCCCATGCGGCGGCTCGCAGGGTATTATGTAGATGTATTCAAATTACCAATGAGTACGCGCGTGAAAAGTTTCACGCAAATCTGTACATGAACGAAAATCGCTCCAACCACTTCAATGGGGAGTCGATTTTGTTAATCGGTTATGACTTCGAGTATGTTTACAATTGATACCGCGCGAGCTATCCGTGATCTCTTGTTTACATGGCCACAACGAGCAGACTCCTGTGACTTAGGGGATTGAAATAATCGTGACTTTGGCCCTGTGCAGCCCCGTTAACTCAAATAATATTCGAATATTATCTCTCTCGAGTAATAGAAATGGTAGTGGTGAATCTTTTATGAAATGCCGCTTTAATATATGGTATTTTATCGCGAAAGAGCGGAAAGAAAGGCAGTTTTTAGTTTTAGCGTCACGTATTAATACGGCGTGCGTACGAAGATAGCGCATATTTCTCCTCCTTCGGGAATCACAGTTGCCAGTTTCATCAAAAACCCTAAGGGCACGATTCAATTTAACCAAATATGATGAACTGAGACTTTTAGGGTGATATCGGTTGACTTTCCGCGTCTGATGTCGCGTATGACGTAGTTGCCTTGGTGATAACTTTCTCCTCTGAGGGCGCACCCAATCTTTTCGTGTTCTTAGGTTTATAGCTTTGTTTTATCCACTATGCGGGATACCTTGAAAAATAAGGGAAATTGTTGAGAAATTCCTGAAATTAAAAAAAAGTCGACGGGACACGCTCTGTGAGAATTTGGATTTTAGGTAAATAGTTAAATGCTAGATGGAAATGATTAATGTATTGATGAAAGCAGTGATGTGGAGCATGGTACTCTATTGAACAGAGGTATGGACCATTGGAACATAACAGATTTGAAGCCTTCGAAACCTGGTGCTATAGGAGGATGAGACTTTCACGAGAACCGATTCTGCGGGTTTCTTCCCCGTCTTTGCTCTTGTCGCATGCGCCCGCGCAAGCTTTGATATGATGACCTTCGCAAACGCGGCTGGTGACAAACCGTCTACCATGTCCAGAAATGGGTCAGTCGTCACAAATTATATAGTTTCCGCAGAATATAACCTTTATGTTATTTCTGGCTAAGTTCCTCATTGTATGCGGGGGCTCGCTCCGACCCAATACAATGAACTATTTTGTCGTCTGTTATACGACTTCATATGCGCTTTAAGTTTTTTTTTCTCACGTCGTCGACTTTTCAGTTCAGTATTTATATATTCGCTTCAAAGTCACTGATAAGTTATGTTGGCTTGCGGAAATTGAAATAAAATATAATATACTCTATTGCAACTGAAAATGATCGTAATCTTATGCTTAATTCCAAGAAGGCCAATAGATATTTTCCATTACGAAATATCCTGATTATTAGTTTCCGATTGCTACAAATCGACATTTGATGCTCGGAATGCCGTTCACAACCCATTCCGGAGTCCGTTTCATGGGTTTCCAAATTCGGTCCTCGTTTAAAATAAGAGAAATGATGTTCGGCGCAAGTGTAGAGGTGAGCGTTTCCGTGGTAACCAGGCTGGGTATTGGCTTTCATGGGTGCCGGAAACGTTAATCGGAAAGAAACTTTTCTTAAGGCAGGTTTACGCATGGAAACTGACTTCAAAGGAAGTAGCGAGTATAGCGATATCTCGAATCGTATCACCACTTGCAGGTAGTCATTCTGCTTACACATAAATTCCGGCTTTTTCCAAACAAATGGATGACGGGAGTAAACGATGAATATGGTAATTTCGAAAATTGTCTAAATTTGACAATAATGGCGTTTGTATACAGCTGTTTGATTCGCATAGGCATTCGTGTATTCAATAAATTTGTATCAATTACAATAATGATGCATTATTACATCGAATCAAGTGCGTCAATTGTAATCGTCATCTAATAAGAGATAAGTCATTAAACTTACCTTTGGGGTTCCTTATTTAAGGGGTTCTTTAGCATTTAAAATATTTTCAAGTACAAAGAAATATTTACATAAGCAACAATGAGTCCTTCCCCTACTGAGTTATTCGTTGTTTACATTTTTAATTTCCGTTTGACCAAGATTCCAACGGATGTGATGTGAAAATGTCGGTAGGAAATTCGTTAGCAAATGCTTTTAAATAGCAAAGTAGTTGTCAATCGGGTTCACTGCGCGCGATGCTATCGGGGAGGGATGCCAGTCCCCCAGATTCGGCACTGCGCGAAATGGATTAGAGTAGGTGTTAGAGGTAGTTGGAACGAGATTATTCCCATTCCATTTATAGAGACCTAATCTGGTTTTTTATTTTTCATTTCAGCAGCTGTTAGTCGCACGAAGTAAATATTTTATAATAGGTAATGACTCAAAAATATTGTTTAATGTGTTTGAAATTTCCAGTATTTAACTACATTTGTTTGTAAAGTTTTTGATTTGACTCATTTTTTCGTGTCTCATGGGTATGAAGCCTTCGCAAGGTTTTTTTTGGGATTCTGCAAATATTTTTGCGACGTATGAAATTTCCAGTATTTAACTACATTTGTTTGTAAAGTTTTTGATTTGACTCATTTTTTCGTGTCTCATGGGTATGAAGCCTTCGCAAGGTTTTTTTTGGGATTCTGCAAATATTTTTGCGACGTATGATTCGATTTTTTTTATAAATGGTTGAGGAAACATGAGGTTACCCATTTTTAATTTATGACGAGATCTGGGCGTTAGGAATTCCTCAATTCTTAAATAGTCTCTTTGGAGTGTATTCCCATGCATGTAAAATGGCTTGTATTTTTCAGCAACTAGCTCGAAAAGTAGTTGAATAAGTGACTGATATTTGTGTATCTTTGGAACGGTAAGATATTTTCCTTTAAAATGAGACCAAATTCATTTCTACGTGAAATACCGCTCGCCCAAAGTACCTTAAATGAGCGTACTCTCCGCGGAGAGACGGGACTCAGAGCTCGCTAGTCCAGCCTCATTGAGTACGTCCGATGCGGAACTCAGGTCGTGAACCTCCTCTCTCATGCACCCCTAATTTCTGCATCGCTATCGTACTTTTCGTGGGACAAGAAACGCCCTCTGCCGTATATGTCAACCTCCTAGTTCGTTATCAGCCCGTTGCAGCCTCAGTGATTGAAGCGTAATTCAAAAGGGGGCCAGTCAATTTTACTCCAAGAGTTTCTCATTACTTAACGCTATGTATCAGTGCAAATATCTCGACAGGGTACCGTGGGACATTTCTTGTATGCTTGATACATTTCCGCAAAAATATTCCAATTGCTCTTCTTTTGGTATTTGTTAATACGTCACTTGTGCCTTGATCGCAGAAAAAAGGGTAAAATATTGAGATTAGTTCATTTCTCCACAATGTAAGTGCAGAAAAGTAGAAAATGTTAAAATGAACAGCCTAATTTCCTTAAACACACTTCCGCCTGCTAAAACCCGATGACATAGTGCGGGTTGGAAGTGGTTACTTTCAAGCCCTGTGGACGGCTGCATTATGTTATCCGAAAGTCAAGTGTAAATATGTTTAGTTCCGCACAAAACAATGCAATATAACAAATAACAAAAACAACTGTGTGGACCCCGTTTTAGGCTGGCGCCTCTTCAGGGTATAATACAGTCACTGGAGTTTAATGTCACTGGTACTGGAAGATATTGTCCCGGCATTTGCCCTAGTACGGTGGAAAACCCGTAAAACCACCGTCAAGCCACCAAGCTTAAAAAAAATAAGCAAGACAAAACAGACAAACAAACACACAAGAAATAAATATTGAACAATACATAAAATATCAAGCGAAAGCTTCATTGGTTTATCTATCCCAAAGTAGTACATATATACTTTTCAGCTACACCACTTTTTTTTCGGAAATTCCCACTTTGATTTTAGAATTCTGTCCATCCAGATCGCGTTTCCCAACCACCGTGCTGTCGCCGATCACCTCAGAATCGGAAGCACTTCAAAAACGGTGGCGGCCGAACGTCCCTCAGCTGAGCCCGTCGTCGCGTCTTCCGCCCCTCTCCCGGGAGAGTGTTGTACACACGCCGTGCTGCTGCCCTCCTCTCTCACTCCCCCACACGCTCTCTCTCTCTCCCCACCCTCCCGTTCCCTCCACCGACACACTCCCCACCCCCTCCCACCAATACGTTTCGCGCAATCGTAAGGCCGCGTATAAAGGGAGGCGAGATGGCCGCGGCCTCCCATTCAGTCAACTCAGTCCCACCGGCAGAACCTCCTCCTCATCACTCTCCCCTCCCGCTCGTTCCTCTCGAAAGGCCGAGGACAGCCAGCCAGGCGGGCAACAGCGGCCGTCCGAAAAACAGCTCTTTTACCCCGCCACCAACCTTTACGTTACGGTTGTCGAAAGGGGCCGGACAAGTGGGAAACTAGAGGAGAAATACGTACTTCCGATCTGCCGTAAAGACGTCTCCCCTAATTGTGTCAACAGGAGTTTAAGGACGCTATTTGTGGGAAGGGGGATATCTTCTCCCTCTTTTTTCCTCTTCTGCTCAACTCTCTCCTTCGTATCCTACGGGTGACTTGAGCTGGAGACGGTCTGTACCAAACCGCCCGGAACACCTGCCCCACCGGCCGCCGTCCGCAACAGGTGATCCGCACATCCCGGAGTGAACGGCCGAGGAGGATTTTTACGCGTCTCGAGGGGATCTCAACGTCTTCGCCGGAGACATGGCGTTCGCGAGGATTGCCATGGTGCACTGGAAGAGTTTGGTGGTGGTGCTGGTGCCTCTGTTGCTTCTCCCCATCCCGCTGGCTAGCTATACCAAGGTGAGGGGCTGACCCTCCTCTGCACCAAAAGTGCACCTTCGAAAAAATGAAGGGTTTGCTCTTTTGTTTTTCCATTTTCCATCGTTTGTTTGCCCCTATTACTGTGCGGATAGAGTTTTTTTTGGTGTGCCCTACTCATGGACCATGGCTTTTGGAATGATAGTGGTCCCTTTGCGGCTGGATCGTGTGTTCTTTGGATCAGGTCGAGTTCAAAACAGTCCTTACTTATGTTTGCCCGAGTGATGTTCGTTACGAAGCAAACAGCTTGCGCCGGAATTTTCATGTGGATAGAGGAATGTAATTTCGCAGCTGTGTCAACGGTTTTCGTTGTATACCATCAACTCCTCCCAATGGGGAGTTTTCTCTGGGCTTCAAAGGCTTGCTGGAACACAAGGCTGTTTCGTAATTGATGAAATATGAAGTGCACTACTGCCAAAATTGTGTTTGGGATAAGGGGCCACGTTTGAGGTCGATGGTCAATAGGTAGGTACGCGAGCGTTCGGATAACGGGCGTAGCCGGACCCGACCCCCGCAGAAATAGGGATGCCGTTCGCAACTGTGTATAGTCTATTAAAAAGTCTATTAACTTTGATAGCTGACTTATATACGTCTCTATCGTTGTCCAAGGACGCTAGCCATCGTAACTAACACGATCCAAATTCTCTTCTTCACATTTGTACAATTTTATCATTTCAGTCACACGTTAGACACCGATTATAATTATTATCACCCTGCTTTATGTGGGTGGTCACAATACGTTAGTGCACCTAGAATAGTCATTTAGAGTGTTAAAAAGGTCCCCAAACAAACTTATAACTTCGAACGAATCTTTGTCAACAATGTTGCGAATTTGCTATCTGCATCATGTTGAACTTCCGTTGCTTGAGTGGGCGGTTAAGGCTATGCACCAGAACCTCCTTCTATTAGCCTATATTTCGAAAGAAACCTGTAGTGGAAAAGATATGCTCGGAATGTCGTTCTTGTCATTGAGTCGTTATCACTTCTTCAGTTAAATGCGCTCTTTTAAAAAGCGGGCTGCAAAATATTAGGGATTCTTTGAAAACGTATTATTTCGACCGTGTCTTTTTTAAACATACTTCAGTTGTTTGTTTGATGAAGTACCCCTCTAAATTGTCATTTGTTCTATTCGTTTTCTTGTTTTTCTACCTGCTCTTTTTTATGCTACGTTTTATTTATTTCCTAACGGGAAAGAGTTCTTCCATTGATGGCTTTGTTTACATGCTACATTTTGATGTCCCTTTCACTTTTTTCATTCAAAATGGAAAGAATTTCTTTTATGGAAGGTATTTCCTTAGTTCCGTATATTTATTGGTGATGACTACGTGTGTCGTTCTCAAGAGTTGAATATCGCATTGGATACTTTATTTTTTGTGACGTTATCAGCATCCCAGTATATGGAACTGAAATTGTTACAGTTTTTGCGGACTTCTGTTTCGCTCTTATCATTAACTTTTATTGCCCCTGGTTAATCTCACGGTCTGGAGAACAGAACGTGAAAGTCATAAATTACCGCCATTCGGATTTACCCGCTGTGAAATGTTATGAAGCTCGAGTACGTACCACTTTCAACGGTTCAAAACTTCAGTTTTTACTATATTTGTTGTTGGCTTCGAGGGAAAGTTTCCACAGCCTGCAATTTTCCTGCCAGGTTCCATGCCTCGAGCCGAACCTTTGGACCTGAAGTCCATCCTAAATAATGTGAAGTAGTGTGTTGCCTCTCTAACTTCGCTATTTTCCGGTTACAAAGACATTGCACACCTAAGAACCCCGATGATGTTCCTTAAAAGACTCTTACTTATCACTTTATCGGTAAAAATTAGTGAATATTATTTTGGGCATATACGTATAATATTTTATGGCTCTACAGATTTGAAGGACATGCATATCCACTTCGTACTTCGATACTAATTATTCATTTATCAAATGTCTTTATTTATTAGAACGAAAATTATCACAAGGTGGACATTGATGTCTAGTTCAAGTTCAGGTACTTTCGATAACGCCACCTAAATATGCCATGGGTGGCATAGGCATTGGATGTTGAAGGAGTAAAAGATACGCTGAATTTTTTCGTAATCACCCATCGGATAGTTAAAATAGTTGACTAATGGGACACCATCGCATATCGAAATCATAACTCCGACTTCGTGAGTGTTAGTATTTTTTCGGACTTTATTTCTCCACAAAAAGGAAAAGACTTAAATATAGCTTACTCTTGTGATTACGACTTCAAGCAGATGAAAAACTATTCCCTGGATGAAGTAAGTGTAATTATATAAGCTCGCTGGTATTCTTTTTTTATTTAGTTCTAATTATTATTATCATAGTATAATTTAATAATCACAGTTATGGTACAGTGGCTGTTGGTACGTCCGTAGTCAGTTGATTATTGTCGTTTATTCAAAAACATAGTGAAATTGAATTTGGCTCTTGGTATCTGTCTATAATACGACATTGTATATTATACTTTTTCGTAAGCAGTAATTTCCGGCGACTAAAGTGACGGTATCAATTCTATAATTAAATTGGCGCATGTGTGGTTTGTCCTCACTATTTATGTGTGTGTGTGTGGATGAGTATTTTTTTGCAACGAACAATTTCAGCTTACTTCTCCATAAAATTATAGTGCATGCCAGACTTCTATACGGAGAAAGGCTCGAGTTATTCAATAAATTTGCGACGTTGATGTATTTACGGTTGACAAATTTCACGCTTTGAGTGGCCTGATTCTAATTATGGCTCATTCTTGTAAATCAGGCTGCGCAAATTTTTTTTGCGTGATATGACATCTTTCACACAGCCGTTTTCATTCTGATGTCCCAATTTCCCGGGAGCGAACATAAAATTTTATTTTTAATCAGGGGATTGAGTCCAGTTGTCCTTCTTTGCTGCTAAATTTGGAACAATTTTTTCATATGAGCGGTGATCATAGTTCTTCAACTATAGCTTCTGCTGTCGTTTGGGAATCAGATCCAACGCGACGGTTTCCCATTAAAAGTTTGACATAGAAACTATTATGAATGTAATTAACTTCATTCCTCTTGTTGGAATATTTTTCGCTGAGATAATGCAAATGTCATCTTCTCCAATCACTCTTATACTCAACGCGTTAAAGGATATTTGTGTCCTAACTATATAATCGGAGTAAATTTGGATAAGCTGGTGCTTGATACCTAAGATATCCTTCGTATATTGTTAAGGCCTAGTTACACAATACATCAGCCCGTACTTGTTCATGTACGAATGTATGAACCAAATGGAGCAGGTTCTATTTTCCTGTTCACGCACTCATGCATTCGTACAAGTTGGTGTGGTTACAAGGTGAATTTTCACGTTCATTCACGCGTTCGTGGATTCGCAAATTAACTCGTACGCGTTAATGTATCCTATAACCAGGCCTTTAGTCTCTCATTCATCCGTGGTTCCACCTGCCGGGCGAAAAGAGTCACTCATAATTTCGATAGGAGCAATTGGTGATTATTATTTTGTGCCATTTTTAGAAGCATTTCAGTTTGACGTGCTTCGACGGCTAAGGTCTTTTCGCTCATACTGTCTGCCACTTGCGGACAGGAGCAACTGCAATCGTATTAGAACTCGTAAAGGAAATATTGTATAGTAGTGTCTGCCAATACAAGAAAGAGAAAGTGGGCACCATACCATTATATCTTATCACATTTGGATTCTTCCACAAATTCGCCTCATCTGGTGTGCGGCGAAAGTATTTTGGTGCATACAGAGAAAGATTTAATACGCGGAAAAAGAAACACTCGGAAAAGCCGCGCGTTTGTTTTTGTTAAACTGGCGCGCGCGAACAGAAAGGGTGACACAACTGTTGGAAGGACTGGAACGAGAGCCGGGAAAACACGGGGAGTGCCCGCCGGCATCAAATGGCTGAAAAAATTTCAAATCTCGCGAATTTCGAGTTTACATGAAGGATATAATTTGACCCCAAAGGCGTCTGTTGTCGAAATGAAAGCGACGTAATAAGGAAGGCCGCCAAACAGGTAGGAATAGGAATTATTTCTTTCCACGCACAGTTCCTGATATTACTGAAAGCAGAAGAAGAAAGCCGAAGCTAATCCGTTTGAAGGCGTATCTGTTTCATTCCTCTCCTCTCTTTCAAGTACTTTTTCTTCTAATCTTCAGTTGTCATGGCTGCACCGTAACACTTCAAGCCTCACGTCCTTGACGGCATTTCACGCGATATGTTGTACATGTGGATGAATCGGTGAGTGAACATTTAATGTCATGTCCGCATTGTTCATTATAGTGTTTGCATTGCACAAGTCACTTAAAAGTAAGAAAATATTACATAAGTAGAAAAAAATAATTGCGCCTTCTCGCATGTTTAGAATGATGATTGTATTGCATAAGCCGCATATGGATATCTGGCTATTAAATATCCATCAATTCATCATTACGTAAACGAAAATGAGAGCAGTGATGTTTTTTTAAATAGAGAACGTTTGCTGGACGATGAAGTCAACTGCTGGTGTTCATAAATGTCTTATTGAACAAATGACGTACTTACGTCTTCATTGCATTCAGAAATACTTGATGAATTGTTGGTCTCTTCTATTTTAATGATTCGCTCTCTTCGATAAAAGTGCGATTAAGCTTGTGAATGCGGAGTTAGGTTTAAAAGTTGAACTGCAGAAAAAGTACAATGTGACCGCTTCATTATCGGTTGCCGTCATTAGGAAGATTGTATTTCTGCAGCTCCCTTACTTAAGTGTCCTTGCTGTTAGCCGCTTAATTCCCACCCAATCTCTTATTTTGAGTGCATTTTTCTTTTCTCCATACATTCCTGCCTCTCTCTTCTCTTCAAATCATTGATTTGTATGATCGTAGTTCTATATTTTTATTTTGATGTCCTTTTTCCCATCCACCATTGGGGAACATTAATGAAATTACTGCTCATATTTATGTTGTGTGCACTCTGGCAGATTTTTAGATGGGCAACTATAACCTACATGTTGATTGGCATGCATCAACAGCAGTCATTAATATGTAATTACTTCTGAAAAAAGGGTGAAATTTTTAAAAAAAGTCTCGTGATCCAAAACGGAATCCCCATCGACTGGCGTCACCACACGGTAAACCTTTTTTCCTCTTTGTTTATTTTAACGGGAAGGATCCAATCGTAGATACTAGTTCACTTTTTTCCATTGAGAAAATAGAAACGCATGTTTTCGGCTAATTTGGTTCGCTTGCAAAATTTCGCGCGCAAATACATCGTGTTAGACACTATCAACGATACTTTTTTCTGGAGGCGTTTGCCGGGATTCCGATGACTTGATGTTTTGACGCAACCTAACTCGCGAAATTTTTAATCGAGAAATATTTATGATAAAACGAAGTTGTTTGTCGAGCAAATTTTGGTCATGATTTTTAAGGGCGTGAACTTGAACACAACTGCAGATAGTTTTGTTGAAAATTGTGCATGTCCCCTATAGTGGGCAGGTGGAAGACGACAACGCTGGCGCACCGGTGGCTTCGTATTTCCCGCGCGACTATTCCTCTCCGGCAAGGGAGACGACAGAAGACCTCCTTCCCCCCACACAGACCTGTCTTTTCCTATCGCCGCGGTCACGTCTTTCGCCGCCCGCCCCGAGTCGGACGCGCCCCGACTCCCGCGAGAGGCGGCCGAAGGCGCCAGCCGCGACCTTCGCCTTCCTTCTCTACTCTGCCGGAAAATATAGGTCGACCGAAAGAATGAGTGCACTCTGGTCGTCTCCGTCGCTCCGGACGATTTTCCCTTCCGATACGTTTGTCCTGTGTGTCCGACCCAACCCTTCCCCTCTCCATTCGCCCTTCTTCCCTCTCCTTTTGGTCCTGCGATTCCCGGTTTATGTTGGTGTGGGAATCATTTTATACAAGGTGTTGAAGTTAGCGCTGATCGGAATGTTACAGTGCTCTCGGAGGACGTTGAATGAACGATGCGCACTGGCGGAACGTTCGGTAACCTGCCGGTAGGTAGAATTCTGTGGGATCTGCATCTACATATCACCCTGCAAGCCAACTTAAGGGTGTTTGGCATGGGATGAGTTATCGTCAACATGCGCTATAATTTCCGGTTAACTTTAACCAGCATGCACTACACGATAGGTATAATATTAATATTACAAGTAGTAGAAGTTAATGTGGGATTACTAAGTTACACCTTCTTTTCATAATTTTAAGTAAGTTCCACAAAGTTTCGCCCGACACAACCAGTCTGACTACAGATTGTACTGAATTAATGTATAATTCAATTACGTAAACGAGATACTAGAGTCATAAAGGAAACGTGTGATGTTTGTGCTACGTTTCAGATTAAAAGAACAAGCATTAGGGAGCAAAACCAGCTAATCAGCTTGACTACCTGTCGACTAACCTACTTCTAAGTCTCATTGGCTGTCATTATGGTCTCTTATCGATCGTGGGCACTAAGACTTTTAAACCTGTTTGTTCTGGATCACGATAGTCAGGATGGCCCGGAACGAATGCTGTCTCTAGCCTTCGAATTTGTATAAAACAAGTATTTGCAATCGTGGGGTTTTTACTTAAATGGAATTTAAAACTTTTCACAGATCATGTTCGACGACTTTTCGTAAAACCAACCAAAAAGAATTATCGCAGATGCGATTATCGGCGCTCTTTTGTTGTTTAGCGCGCATCAATCTGCTCCTGAATCGTTTTCAAGTCCGCTGCTGTGTGCATGGGATCCGAACCGAATGGAAAGCAAGCGCGCTGTTGTATTGCGAAGTGGTTAGCGCACTATAGCAAATGGAAAGCTCGCAGTTAACGGGTCCACTTGGACCAATTCGGTCCGCGTCTCTGGGCGTCGAAGGTGGAGAGACTTTCGTTCTCACTTGTTCTAGACCTTTCTCCGTGGTTCGCAGCGTAGAGCGGTTTTTCGTGGTGGGCTGACGTGTTTAGGCCTACTTTCGCTCGACCACTCGCCGTAAGCACAATCAAAACATAATACTTGAGTAGTAGTGATAGATAATAATTGTGTAGTGTTAGCGAAACGTGATGGCATTTGCGGAGATGGACCTTTTCAGGTCAACGTACGAAGTGGATCCGCACGGAGGAGTTAGATAGTCTCCGCGTTTTACTGTCTGGGTTGCCAACATTCATTACCTACTTCTAAATGCTCAATACGTTATTCATATTCACGTTGAAGCTCTGTATGGCTCTTAATCCAGTTTTAAATGCGAATTCTCGGATAAGTTGCGAGCAATATCATCGTGTTTTGATTAAGCTTAGTTTGAATCATAAACATAGTTATTTTAATTGCTGCTGTTTCTATCTCGCCTTCTCCCATAATACAGTTATATTGGTAGCGTTGCCTATCATATACTGTATTCACCACCCCTGAGGGTGGTGAGAACAGTACATGATAGGCGGATAAAGTGTCGGGGAAAGGGTTTGCCGAGGTGACTGCCACCGTATTTCACTTCTTCTATGTTTGGTTTTTAAACGCGTCGACGGCTATTGTCATTTTGCACTTATTATCTTGGGACTCGCTGTCAGGGGCAAGGACGAAGGGGAGGGTAACCCATCCGAGTCCGAGCCCAAATATGCCTAACTTTGACGATTGAGTGGCAACCGATGCAAACTATGCCGACGTGAAATGGTTGTATTGGTTTACATAACTTGTAGTTGCACCATTGGGTGAGACTATATCGCACCTAATAACCCAATGGCGTATTATATACAAAGAAATACGCAACAGCAATTCCTGTGGTGGAATTGGAACGATCGAGGAGCAACATACCGTTGCTTTAGACACTATTGCAACCTATGTATTTACAGTTCTACCAATCATTCTCTTTGATGATTTTTTAACGTTTTTTAACTGTTGTCTTTTTAATGTCTAATGGTGCAACGTCGTCGAGACTGGTGAGGTAGTTCAAAAATTGGTTTGGGAGACTGCGAAATTTAATTTAATTTAATTGCAGTGTTTTTATCTTCTTCCCAAGGCTTGTAATACTTTTCATCTTTTGCCTCCGCTGCGCCGCGTTCATCAGCTTTAACTGTTGCTCAGACTATTCATCCCTCACCATTCTTTCTCCATTGTTTCCTAAGGCTACATTCATTATCGTGGTTAGAAAAGAACAGTTCCTCACTCAATGCATTGTAGTGTAGTGTCCTGTGAACCTGATGCTCCAAGTGAGTTTC
The DNA here is from genome assembly GCA_963169105.1 of Ceriagrion tenellum. Classification (NCBI taxonomy): domain Eukaryota; kingdom Metazoa; phylum Arthropoda; class Insecta; order Odonata; family Coenagrionidae; genus Ceriagrion; species Ceriagrion tenellum. Next base: position 114,534,474 of record OY720635.1, on the reverse strand, counting down.
CATACCATCTATATTGTTCCGGGTTCCAGTTATCATATCCTGGTTAAAGGACAGTTATGGTGGGGTGAACCAATTGCTGTCTTCTTTAACGGGAAATAACCATGCGTAATAAGACTGATACCTCTTGTCATTTTCCAGAAACAATGCGCTTGGTGTCTAACATTTGTAGCCTAACCCTTTGAGTGCGGCATGACGTGAAATCACGTCATGGTTGTCTTTGCGTTAGTGCTGATGACGTGACATCACGTCAAGGGTGACGTGAGTGTTCCAGATTTCTCTAAGGAACTTTTACTCGGCTCCCTAGTGAAAGCTGGAACATTCACGGTACCCATGACGTGATATCACGTCATCAGCACCAGCGTAAACACAACCATGACGTGATTTCACGTCATGCCGCTCTCAAAGCGCTAATGCATGCTGTCAGCCACGTTTTTAACATAGGAGATATCAGATTGTGTTTAGTCTACGCGATAAGACCACAGTTCCATAGCCTATCACAGTTGCAACGTAACCTTAACTTACCTTACCCCTGAGCCCCCTTACCTCCGATAGGAAGTATGACTATGGACCACTTTCCGTCTATTTTAATTGTAGGCTGATGCTTGGTTTCTCTTCAGCTTCCCCAATACATCAAATGAAGAATTGACTAGATATTGTGGAAATCAATTCCTCAATTGTACTTCTTCCATCCAATTGTAATCCTTCTCTAATGACTTGGCGTACCTCATAATTTGGTCGAATACCCATATTACCAATCAACCACCTGATCCGCAGCAGTCATTCTTCGCTGCTGTAGCGTATAAGATAGACATCATGTTTTTGATGCTCTAGTCGGTGAAGCTGTTCCCTAGCCCGAAGTAAATGACTTCTTGAGATCTGAATAACGCAGCAAAATACACGTCCGATGCGGAATTCGACACCGCGTCCTTCGGTATGACTGGCGTGTGTACTCGAAACGAGGCGAGCTACCCGGACATGCCGAGTCATCTGGCAAGATGAGAACCTTATTATTTGAGGTTTCATAGCATACAAACACCGAATCATGGTCCAACGAAGGGCAGGCTTTAATTATAGCAGTGTGGTTGTCGGAGATGCGGGAAAGTCAAACAAATTTCCTTTGGGGAATTCAGCTTCTAAGACGAAAGTCTGGTTGTAAGAGGTAGATATTTTCAGTCAGAATTGCACGCATCAATTGGGTCAATAACACTCCTAGTTCTACCTGTAGTTTCTGAAAACCTAATCAGCATATTGTACGGTTGTTCATGTGATTGATCGTGGAAGCCGAAGAGCGAATTGAAGACGCTCAGCTTATCGTTTATATCCATGATTCGCTTTGCAAAAACTGATGCTTGGGAGTCGGCGATTAAGATAATCATTCCATGGCCATGACGGTGATTCTCAGATGTATCTTATTTCGTATATTTTAGTCTGACGAAAGCATTTGTGGTATGTGTGTTGAAAAGGACGAAGGAGGCCAGATGTACGGAAAGGAAGACAAGCTTAGTTGAACAAAATTGGCATGGTTACAGGCTAGAGGAATTCGCCGAAGGCAATGATTGTGACGTATTTCCTACCTTGGAAGAGAAGAGATTAGAGCCAGAGGAAGGCGTTAGTGTTTTTAGAAGAAGGGTCGATCTACGGAAAGGAAGACGAATCAAGGAGTAATTGGTGTGGTTATAGGTGAACGGAATTCTCGAGAGGAGATCCGAGGACGAGCTTTGGTGGATGGAATAGGTGATCGGAGGCGAGGCGACGTAAAAAACCGTTGCTCAATGGAAACGGAGGAGGGAAAAAAAATAGGTATTCTTAACGGAATAAAGAGAGTAGAAAGTCTGCTCAGCTGTGTGGAGGAATGGAGTGTCAAAAAAGTTTGGGGATTGAAAGAGAGAGGAGAGAACGTTAGCCTATCCTAACCAGTAGAATATTGTAATCGAGACGATTTCAAGAATTTCATCTCCGTGAGGAGAACTTCTGACCTGAGGGCGCCGGCAGGAAGGCCGGTGATATTGCGGTCGAACTGACACAAGCCAACCCTGATGAGAACCCTAAAGGCCATCGTAAGGTTACTTCGAAGCCCCGTGGAAACCTTAGAACTATTGAGTATTTTTCATCGCTATTGGATGCCTACCCTAAGTGGTAGCATGCAAAATAATGAAGTTTTTTGTATGAAGATTCTCGCCGGCGCTTCCGTCAACGAACATTGTTTTCGGGATTTTTTCCATATTGTCTATTTTCAAACTCAAAGTTTTTCTCATATTGTTCGTGTCATCATGAGAATGAGGTTTGTTCGTTGTCCGTTCGTTATTTTTATTCCATCTAAACGTTACCTTGTATCTTTTGACGATGCTCACAGCAAGAGACACAAAACGTTGATATTGGAAATGGAAAAAAAACGCAGCAAAAAAAAATCCCGAAAAATAATTTTTATTGATAATTGCGAAAAGGTTACAATCCTTATTCGGTGCGCGTTCCTTCTCACGTGCATTAATTTACCTTGAAATAAACACGAATTCGAATTCAGTTACGCCATAACAGCGTGTAGTGAACGTCACCTCTCGTAAATTTCGCGCTGAGAGTAGTATAAAGGGATCAAAATCGTTGAGAGGCAGAAGCTCTTAGCACTCAGCGACCCTTGGAAGATTCAACGGTGACAAAACAACGCCGCGAGCAATTAAAGACGTGGCGATGAGGTGTAATTTGGGAATCTCTGCCTCCTCTCTCTCTCTCTCTCTCTCGCCCCTTCGCTCATCTTTTTCTCTTCTCTTGCCGCTTTATGAGACAGTCCTTCAGGAGGAAAAGGCAGACTCAAGGTCAGGCAAGTGACCTCACAGGAGGAAAGCCAGTCTCAAGCCACACCTCTACGGACTCGGTCTGGGTGCCAGCGTAGACGACATGTATATATTCCCTGAATACTTGTCCAGTCTGGTCGAAATTCTCTCCGATTGCGGAAGTGGTTGATTGAAATTCTGCTAGAAACTTCTACATTTTTTTAATGCACCGACTGCCCTCATTTCCTCGATTTACTGGCTCAATTGACCGATCTAATTTGCGAGTACTCCGTAATCAAGCTGAAAGTATGGTGCTGCTGCCGCTGAATTGTTTTACGAGTACCTACTACGGCCGTATTACATTGCTCTGTTTAAAAGTTGAAAGAGTACCAGAGCTCGGGTTCGGTTCCCCTCTCGCCAAATGTTGAAAGTAGGCTGTTGCTGACGCTGGGTATCTCTCCACCACTCCCCAGTTGCCAGTGTAATCCTTCTCCCACCAACCTCTTCTCATAGTCTCGAAACGACGACGTGAAAGGTGGATAGGACGATTTTTTGTAATCAATTCACAGATTTGTGTTAAACTTTGCATAGGTGTTCGTATTGTTGCTATCTGTGTGCAAAAGTGAAAAGAATGCGTATTACTGATCTTTTTTGGGCCCTTCAATGCTATTTTAACCTGTAGCCTCACGGATTATTAAGATATATTTTTCGTAATAATTCGAAAACTTGTGTTCAAATTCTTCTAAGTGTGAAATAACACATTTCATACCTATTATTAAAAATTAATGCAAACAAATATCTAGGATTTTAGCCGACTCGAAAACACGAAAGACTTTTTTAAATATAATTTTCGCCGAAATTTCGAATGCCGTTACGAATGGGTCATGCATGTTAATTGGGATCAAGGTGCTTTTGTTAATTCAATTATCCTTCTGGGCGTCTCAATTATTAGCTTTCAAATTACATAATCATGAAATTTACATCGCTCACTGAGATGAATTGGCTGTCAATTGATCGAGGTTTTCTAGCACTTTGTATGAATAAAGTGTAGCAAATGCTTCTGCGAGTGTGCATTTGTTCAGTTATAAATGCATCTCCTCCGGACTATATGCACCATAAAACTTTTCCGTAATGGCTGAGAACATTCCAAATGTACAACATGAACAACGTTATAAACCTCGTCTTTCTTCATTCACCGATGATTTTAAAGCGTTATATCGCTTCAATGAATACAACTTGCAATCGATTGCCAACCATTTTCTCGGAGAAATCAGTGAGACTCGAGGTGGTGCCCTTTCATCGGAGCACCGAGTGAAAATATTCCTGAGATATGCTGCCGACCCAGGTTTCCAAAGAGGGATTGGAGAAGAGCTTGGAGTGCACCAGACAACCGTTTCAAAAGCTGTGGCAATGGTAATGGAAAGAATTGCTGCAAAGGCCCACATGTGGATTAAGTTTCCCTCTTCCCAGAACGCCATAGATGAAGCGAAACATCTATGGCAAGCCGAATTCTCTTTTCCCAGTGCTATTGGTGTTGTTGACTACACTCACATTAAGATCCTCAAGCCTGCAGTTCATGGAGACGAATACATAAATAGAAAGGGTTATTCTAGTTTAAATGTGCAAGCTACTTGTGACGCGAGAGAGGTGTTCACGAGTGTTGACGTGAGCTGGCCTGGATCGGTACATGATAGTAGAATATGGAAAAATGCTGATGCTCGTACTACCTTACGTCAATGAATGACGCTGTGCTACTGGAAGATGACGGATATGGCATTGAACCCAAGGTCGTTCGATATCTCGATTCTTCGCCTCTTCGAGTCGAAGGTGGAAGTCTATATCGATGGTGCAACATATCGAATAAATCGATCCTGCATTGAACCGTGGCTGATGACCCCCTATCGTAATCCTGTGGAACTTATGCAGAGAGCATACAATCGACTTTTCAAGAAGGAACGGGTTATAATCGAGAGATGTTTCGGCCAACTAAAGAGGAGATTTGCCATTCTGCAGTACGTCTGCCGAGTACTTCCTCAACGGATACCTTCAATTATAGTTTGGTTTTATGTGCTGCATAATGTAGCAAAATATCTCCAAGGTGATGATTTCGTGGGAAATGAGGATGTAGAGGAAGTCGTCAACATCGTAGATGCACCAATTGATGAAGGAGAATTACGTCAACGGGGTTTGCCAAAAACTGAGTACTATCGCAAGAATTATACACAACCAAGAGCAAGAGTGGAATGAAATGGAAGTTAGAAATAAAAGGTCAGTATTTAATTTATACAATTTAAATTCTGATTAATGTTTATTGAATAAAAAAGCACTTAAATACACAGATAAAAACTTTTACAGTTGGCTAATACTTCCTTCATTACTGTATGTAATAGTATCAGTCTGTGAAGAACTTTTCTTTTCAAGTATTTCTTTGTAGTATTGCCTCTGAGTTCGGACAGTTGATAGCTGCTCTAAGAGCACAAGTCGTTGTAGTTCTGAATTTGAATCTGAATGAATGGTCTCTTCAGTCTCATACTTAAAATATTCTTTATTCATACTTAAAATATTCTGTAAAATATTCTTTTTTCGAAGGCTTGAAGACGTGTTGTCCTTGTTGGCAAAGGATCAACTGGTGACATTTGACTGGTTCCTTGAGGACTTGAACTTTCACCGGTATTTCCTTCAGAGCATGGACCATTTCTTCAACTTGGGTCTTTTCCAAAGCTCAGAGCTCTTGAAAAAATTGAGTTGGTTTGATGTATAATTTTAATTGCATTTTCATGCCATTTTGTAGAATTTTCTGTATTATTAAACAAAAAGATAATACAATTCCATCGTACAACTCTCATAACAATTTTTCTCCGAAAGAATCACGCATGGATCATGAATCTTTTGTCGGACACAAAAGTATGTGCTCTCCAGCTTGTAGCTAAATTCGTTTAACTATACCATATACATTTTTTTTCAACTTAAAATGCTATTTTTTTATCAATGCGAGAACGTAAAAAGTGCCCGTTTTCGGCGTATTTCTAAAAGGGATCAAGTTGAAAATTCATATTCTTAGAACATCGCAATAGTATCGGCACCAAACGTTAGTACATTGTACATAAGACTATTTTCTATCTATGTTTTAAAATTTAGAATTATGTCTTATTAGAAAAAGTTTATTATGTGAGTTTTCTGTAACAACTTTTTCTTCGGAGCGGGACGTTATATAACAGCGTTCTTGGTTGCGTTGGTATCAGCACAGCATAATAATTTATTTTGAAATGCCAATAATTAATAAGGCAAATTTAACGGCTGATTTTATATTGATTGATATTCATGTTATTGTAATGAAGCCGCGTTCGGCGGCGATCCGCCAGGTCTACCGACGCACGGTCACGGTGATAATTGCCAGGGAGTCCTGGCGGATCGCCACCGAAAGCGTATTCAAACAATGTTTTCTTTCATAGGCTGTCTTATTACAGCCATTTCTTAAATCAAAAAGGCGTCAAGTAGCAAGTACGAGCTTGGATAACGAGTGAATCCACTTGCTTCAGTTGCAAAGTCATACATTTTAAATAGGTGGTCAAAACCGGCAGTTGCGCTGAGTTGAGCTGTTACCTAAGGAATTGCAGTATTGTATATATTTGGTTCCAATGCTGGAAAAAATAATATTAGTCATTTTCAGGGCAACTGACAAAATATGTACTTTGAGAGGGGAAACTTTAGTAATTCTAAGTTTTGAGAGAACGATCACATAGAATACAGTACAGAATTATAATAACTTCCAAAGTTAATATATATGAAAAAGTTTGAGGTTTAGCATCTGAGGTTTAGCATCTGAGGTTTGAACATTGAGAAGCTTACAAGGGAGACTCAGCGTGGAATGATAAGATTTGAAGTGGAGACTGATTTTATAGTAGTCACACGAAGTAAGTGAATTTAATTATAAGTGCTGGTAACCATCGAGGCACAAGTCTAGAAAATTTCACTCGCCATGCCATCTTTTGTGAATATTATGCGTGGTTCCAAATTAAATTTAATCCAGGTATTTTCAAATTCATGAATAAAGCTTCTAACTGAATATTTATTTGAGGATAAAAGTGTGGAGATGATTAACTATAATTTGAGTTACATTAGCTTGGCAATTATTGGATGCCTGCCTGCAAAATATATGTTCACGAGCGCCTTTTTCCAAATTCAATGGCCGTACCGTTTAAATTTTTATCAGGGGTAGCAAGAATATGGAATTTAAGGCGTCGTTATTTTATAATAATGACTATCATTACATTATAAACATTTGAACGAAATTTTAACTTACCCGAGATTTTGCTGACTGCTGGGTTGATGTTGCCCTCCATCGCCGTGTACAGCATAGTCTCCCATTCTTGAAGTCGGATAGGCTTATTCCCGGTCCTGTTTAAGTCCGTTTTTTTGCGAAGCCTAGTCTTCATGTTGTTGACTTTTTTTTTAAACTGACCCACTGAAAGCAAAGCACTTCACCAAAGTGTTTTTCATAATTAGCTGAAGCAATCTTCAGCGCTTCCTCTTTCTTTATTTTCATTCGCGGAAGTTAAGATTTTTCGAGTATCTCCGGATATTTTACAATTTGTTGCGAAATGAACGTCAATGCTCACTACACTTGTCACTTTTCGACTGTTGCTTTGTACGGTCCCAAACGAGCCTGCACCGCCAAGCGGGACACATCTTATGTTGTCGCGAGGACCTTGGGCGGAATGTTGAGCAAAAGGTATTTAAACTGTAGCAAATGCTCCGAAGCATAAGGTATGGCTTATTCATACCAAACTGAGCAAATGCTTATGCTCCGACCTTTTGCTCCGAGCAAATGCTTATACTCCATGCTCATGCTCATAAGCATTTGCTCAACTTTTATTCATCCGGTCCATTGAAGCGATATAATGCTTTTAAATCATCGGTGAATGGAGAAACACGAGTTTTATAACATTTTTCATGTCGCACATTAGGAATGTACTCCGCCATTACGGAAAAGTTTTATGGTGCATCTAGTCCGGAGGAGATGTATTTAAAACTGAGCAAATGCTCACTAGCAGAAGCATTTGCTACACTTTATGCATACAAAGTACTAGAAAATTGAGCATATATGCTCATGCTCCGCAATCAGAGTTAGCATTTGCTCATGCTCCGCCGAAGAAGCTGAGCAAATGCTTATGCTCCCGATTTTTATTCATATTAAAAGAAGAAAATGCTCCAAATTCTGCGAGTATAAGCTTATGCTCACTTATAGTCATCCGGGCCAATGCCTAATGATTGTTTTTTCTGCAGACTCAACACGCATTATTTTCTCAAGTTTTATGCGACAAAGTTCTGGGAATAAGAGTGACTTTGGTCTATTTATCTTCATTTCTTCTGAGAAATAGCTCCCATATTTTATTTTTCTTATCTTATTTCTTCCTTTGTGTGGTGGAGAATGTATTGTGGAATATATTCATGCGATATTAGGAATTTTACTGCATGAGATTAGTATGAATCAATGCAGTTGACCTGTGGACTATTGATAGCTATCAAAGGTGAAAGTAACTTAATTATTCTCTTAGATACTCGAATCACGGGTTAGTTTTGGTTAAAGTCGCTGTACATCTCGGAAAAGTTCAAATTTTTTAATGAAAGAGAATGTTCCGTCCATATTGGATTGATAGTCGCCCTTGTGAAAACATGTTGCAATTAGCATTCTTGCGTATGTTAAGCTTATTGTATGTTTATCTTCGCTAATCTAATATTTCACTCAATTTCTACCGTCTAATGACACACTTCTTTCTGTAAAACGATAATGTCAAGGGAGTCGAAGCTTTTAAATCATTAAAAGAGGATGATCGATGGACGGCGAGATTTAGAAATTAACATTGAGCACATTCTGTACGGTTACATACGTTGAAAATGGGTTCGAGTTCGGTCAAGTAAGATGTTCATTTTGTGGCAATTTCCGTACATATGTGTCATGACTGGGTACTGAGCTGTCGTCGGTCTGTCCCCCGAGAATTAGGATTTAGGGAGATTCTAGGCGTCGCGCAATATTATCCGCAACTTTACGGGAACTACGGTGAAATTGTCCAGCCATAGCGAGATCTGAGGATATGAAGTACCGATTGCGTGATTGTTTTTTTATTTTCCTTTCTTTCGCGGGCGCGTCGGTGAGGAAAATGAAAGTGTTTACGCGGCATGTGACCTCCCATGCCGCGTGTCTCCCGAGAGTCCCACTCGGTGTCCCTGGGGATGATGCATCAATTGAGTGGGTATACCGTTCCAAGGTCTCCCTGACCTCTCCTGATAATATTCCGGTCATGCCCTTACTACCACTTGCCCGCTACGCTCAAGCCACGGCTTATCAACACAAAGGTGAGAGCACTATGTATCCTTTTCCTCACAACAGCGCTCTCTCCTGTCAAGGTTGTGAAAGAGATTAAGATACTGCGAAATTCGACTGTATATTGTTGAACGGACGGATTTAAAATACGATTTTTTTCGCGTAAGATTTGGAATCATAATAGGCTCGAACGATGCCGCCATTATTGCTGATTGGCAACGATATAAAGCGGTGTTTTATGCTCTTTTTTTCCAATCATTGAATGTATAAACATGTGATATCAACAGTTCAAACAAAAAATTCTTCACCTTTCAAACAAAAATACCTGACGATGCAGTAAAGCTGTTTAACGGGTCACCATGCAAATTAAATAATTGTCTAAAAGTACAAAGTATTCTTTTCCAAATGTGTACCAATGTTAAGTTCATTAACTAAGTGATGCGTGATGTCGTCTAGTTTATTTATATGGTACGGAGTCACCTAGTTCGATGGTACGATATCACCTAAATCGCATGAACCCCCGTCGAAATTCGCCTTGGGGGAAGATGGCTTGGTGGTGTAACTGGCTTCACACCTGACTGGCATTTGGGAGATTTGGGTTCGAATCCTGGTCAATTCAAATTATATTTTAATGGCGTATTTCATCCCTTGGTGTTGGCTGTTTTTCTTTATTTATTCTAATTCCTGTGTAGGAGTATAAACTTTTGATGCTTCTCGTGCCCGTAGTTTTGTAATAATTTTTCTTATTAGCGTGACTTAAGTTTACATCTCTGTTATTATACAATTGTAATTTTAGTTAGCATGACTGAACTGTAAATAATTATCCATGTGATGTATGACCACAGCGTCCATCTCGCCTGAGTTGAATAATACTGAGAAGTAGTGTTGAATGTTAAATCTCTTATATTTAGGTCACGTAAAAGTACATTTATTCAAATCGAGAGTAAAATTATGGTTAACGGTTATTGCAGGTCTGGTGAAAAGTCACCCCATGCCACGCATCCTTGAGGTGTTTATCAGGGTATAACGAAGACGTAGATAAAGTCTCGAGAAGGTAAAGTTGGGGATGAGGTAGTTATTTTTTCTGGTTTGTGGAATACGATTAATTCATATCGCCGAGAAATTGTTAAAATAATTGGCATTCTCTATCATTTAAACTTTAAACGTTCACTTGTCGGGTAACTGCACAAACAATTGAACTCAATATTTTCAGCCTCAACTTTATGGAAATACATAATGACTGAATCAATAAATACATTTCCATTTTCACAATGTTTTTTTTGCAGACGACCAGTTTCATCGCAAATGCGACATCCTTTGGCAGAGTGTATCCTGTGCCATGAAACAGGTCGTCTGAAAATAAAACCATTATAAAGGTGACAAAGTTATTATTGATTCAGAGTAAAAATGTAATCAGGCCATCCTATGATAAAGATTCAGGGCTGAATTGGTGGAACTTTAACATGATGTAAGAAAAACACTGATGCTGCTATTCACCGCAGTTAATAGATGTATTTTATAACTAATTTCGACTCGTACCTCCCCATTATCACTTGATAATTACGTATAATGTCAAAACTGTGACTTCAGTGCCCTACCTCTTTCGCGGGAAATCCTAGTTTGGTGAATCCGCTCTTAATGTGATTCAGTCCTTGATAGTCATGGCTCTACTTTTTTTTATGTCTTTAAATATTTTTTTTGTTTGATCAAGTCCGAAGATGTCTGCTGCCTAGAATGGAGAATGGTTAGAGTTTAAAAAATAAATATGGACGCATAGTTATCCCTAGAACTAACTTTAACATATCAGTGAAGTTTCTTGAGTTCTGGTCAATTGTTTTATGGTTCAATGCCGACGTTTCGCCTAATTATTTGGCGTCTTTAAGGCTTTGAATTCGTCAAAGCTCGAACATAACCAGAGCAATGTCGATATTAGCAGTTGAGTTTCAGTTGACAACAACTGTTATACTGAATTCAAATGAAACACTACTGCTCATGTGGACATTTACTCTGCTCATGTTTGAACTTCTCTGAATTCAAAGGTTTGGAGATGGCAAAAAAAATAACATCACTTAAAACTTTTACCTGAAGTTCCTCATGCAAAGATAGCATTAACGTCGGCTAATGGACGCCGAATTTCAGGTGAGCGGGCACAGATTTTCTTCGAGCCGCTGCTCTGATTGACGTGAGTGGCTCATACTTGGGTCGGGATGTCATTCGCGGTCGACGTGGGGAACCTATATTGAGTAACGTTAGCTCTCTTGAGCCGCACGACGGGGAAGGGGGGTTGAAGAGGCTAGTGCGGATAAAGGTTCCAGTACGCGACATCCTTTCTCATTGTGAGCGAAATTGGAGTCGCAATAGTATATCGAGTTCCTCAACAGGATAATGAGGAACTTTGACCAAATAGCACGTATACGGATACGCTTAATGGCGCGGCCATCTGTGCGTCGGTTCATACCAATGAGTCCAGAAGGACTGCCTCCCTCTCGAGATAATACTTTCGAGGGACGCTGCTGGTTTTTTTCGGGACTAATGATGACGGCAACGTGAGCGAGTGGGGATGAACTTTTTATTCAGGTTCATTACAACGGAAGGACTAGATCGAGAGCCGCTTACGGCTCGATCCTACTGAAGGTGGCTGGAGCGATTATTATATACATGTTTGCGAGATACTTTGAGTACTTGTTCTCATTTGTGATATCTATTGGAAAATGTGAAAAAATCGTATCATATGAGTATTATTTTATTTTATTATTTTTGGCATTTCAATGCTATTTTCACGCGTAGTCTCATGGCACATGATATGTATTTGGTGACTATTCGATCACATATGTCCAGATCTTCTTGTAACGCGTCACAAAAACTTTCTTATCATTATATTCATCACGAACAGATATTAAGGCGCCACACCGATTCCAGAATTCGACAAATGACACATTTCTGTATGATTTTCATTGTTTCATTTTTCATAGTGCCATTGATGAAAAGTTAATTGATTTTATTTTCTAACTCATGAAGTTTTACTACCATTTTACTTTCATTTTTATAATAGGCAGAGCTTGATACTGTATATAAAATTAGTCATTGTTCGAGCAGGAATGAAAAGAGTTCAAAATGTATGTGAATTCATGTAGGCCAGTAGTTTTAATAGCTCATTGTTATAGCCGTTGACACAACAATGGATGTAAATATTATTCAATTTATTTAATGGTATGAACATGGGAAAAATGCTAATTTACAATAACAGGTATTTTATTGCCTAATACTCACGTCTTCCAAAAAAGTGGATTCATTCTTAGACATGTATTCTCTGCGAACTAGTACAGTAGGTAGACAATGAGTCATCTGCAACAAAGTCATGACGCAGTTGGTTAACCAAAGTGTAAGTCCGTCTGAGACGGTGTTACTGCTGCATTTCAATCGAAGCATATCGAATACCATTATACCATTTCAACTTGGTGCTGGAATTCCGCAGGAAAACAGAAGGCAGTGTGTCGTGGAGAAGGCGGAAGTGTTCATCATGGTTAATTGAGGACCGTTTTTTCCTGATGAATTTTCACGGAAACTTGGTTTTAATGTGGCTAATTGGTTTTGTACATGGGGAATTTCTTGTGTATTTATGACTTCATTCTTGTCTCCTGTCACTACTTGGATTTGACTAACGGTAAAATATCCATAGTTGCCATATCGGTGTCTACTATGGACTCCGAAAATTCCGAAAAGATGGTTGTGAGGTTAGAGTGAAGATACTTTCCCAGACAACGTATATTATAGAAACACGATTGAAGGGTGAGAAGAAGGGAGGTGAGAACTGAAGAACACCGAGGTTTAAGGTGCTTGCCGGGGTAAAAAACAGCGAAATATCCGCCACTTATGGTATTAGAACCCGCGCCCCCCGAATTGGAACGTTAGACGAAGCATTTTAGCCACCCGCACCGACCTCTTTTTCAGAATTTGTATCGTTTATTGACCAGCTGTCGAAGGATAACCTCTAAAGACTGCATGAGCGAGATAAACCCAATTGGTGGTAGCAAACGCTAGTGGATGACGTGCTACTAGATGTCAGGGGAAGCATAAATCAACCGGCGACCGGTGCGTTATCTTGTGGTCCGTATGCATCTCGAACAATCAGTGACCTAGTTCTTGTGCGCTTCGGAGAGCTCACACGAATGCTGCAGATGCATTTACTGGACGCGAAGCCTTTATTCCTTGCACGGCACCCTTGTTTCACTCCCTGGTCCGACTTGTTTGCCTTTTTCCGGTTGGACCGAGGGCTTCGTATTCTTGTAGCCTTTGGCGAGAACACTTTCCCTAGATAACTGCGAAACGGATCGTTTAGTTACGGTGACCCCGTGGATTAATTCGAGGACAATAATTCGCGTCGTGAGAGTTGGTGTCCTAGAAATTAGTGTCGCTGCAAGGATTTTTTTGTGTTTTGCTTTTGCTTAACGCGTTTTTGTCGATGGTGTTCCAAAAAAAATGCTGCGAAAACTAGTACATTGACCGTAATCAATCGAGAAAATTGAAAGTTGTGATATTTTGGGTTTTATTCCATGCGTATCTAATGCCTATCTCATATCTTATATTTTTTCTTATCCATTATTTTGTAAGTTTCATATATTTTGGGAGGCGTTGACTAGGGTGAATGTAGAAAGCGAGTTTCTTTTGTGAAGAATATCTCGAGGATTGTAATAAGCCAAGCGTTGTAAATTCCATAATTTTACTATAAATTGCACAACTAGTTTCGGTAGTTACGCCATCTTTAAGTACACTCAAAACTATGAAAGTTACAAAGTTTGCCTAACTACAATATCGTCAGTCCATCATGTGAAAACTTCAACTTTGAATCTATCTCGAGGATGATTGGAAAGGTATGAGATCAATTGAGTGAGTCGCAAGAAAAGAGAATTTCAGGTGGTTGGCCTTCGCGATAGGCTCTAATGGCATTCGCTGTTCAAATTCCAGCCAACAGTTTCTTCAGGGCTTTTTTTGCTTCGCTTTCTCATTTCCGGGAGACTGTCACCTCGTATGGTTACGTTTTTATGGAAGTTTTTTGACAGCATGCTGTGTAAGATATTTCGAATATCTTTAAAGATAATGGCAGTCTTCACTCCATATTAGCTTCAATCAGCTTCAAGTAGTGCTTGGGGTGTGTTATCACATGCCTCTCCCTCGTCTGAAGGAAGCCTATTAAATCGACTCCTTGATCTGGCATGCCATTTTATATGGGCTATACAGCTGTCAGAATGAAACCCGTGTAGATCCCGATAAACTAGTTATGGCTTTGAAGTTGTTAGATACTTTTCGTCATAAAAAGTAGGATATTTTTCTCCATGTGATGCACAGGTTATGTAAAGCATTGCTGTCTCTTGTTGAATACGCTCTTTAACGTCTACATATTCAGTATCCATAAACATGCCAGATATGCCAGATCTACATATTCAGTATCCATAAATATGCCAGATAATGTACTCTGACTCAATCTTAGATAATTGGAAACTTGGATTGAAACCGAAGAATTGGTGGCAAACTTTCAGAGTGTAAAATTAAAACTACATATTTTCCTGAATTTCTGAAAAAACATCATTAAAATGTTGCCAGAAGACATTGGAATGCTTTTGTAAGGATGGAAATCCAATATCCATATTGAAAACGGTTAAGATTCCAAAAAATGTAATAGAAGCCTCCATTAATTGAGAATTAGCGATTGATTAAGTTTATAGTGCATCACGAATTTTTAAGTTATTAGTGTTGGTTTAAATTCTAACACTTCTAACTCGGTCAATTGGCTTACTGTGTATCAGAAGTGCGAACAGAAATTTCATGTCCTCTTGATAGAGTACAACATTTTTCATACACATTTAGAGAGTCTCAGATATGAAATCAGGCCTTTTCTTATTGTACTCATTATTGTTTTTTTAATTAATGCACTTCTCTACATTACAGACAAAACGAATGCTGTACGTAAATGATCAGTATGTTTAGTTTCGCTATCATTTTGTTTTTAGTTACAAGTTAACCATATCATTACAGTGTATTACGTTTTGAAAATCACTTTCTGGGCTCGTTGAGTCTTTGACGTCAAAATTTCATCATCTTCGAGGTTCAGCCGAGTCGGATCAGAATGCATGAGGCCTGAATAGGGTCCCAGGAGCGTGAAATCAGTAAGTGTCGGCACGCGGACTGGGAGAAAGGGAAGATTTATTTCATAGAGGATCAAGAGGTTGACGTCAACACGTGTCCGAAAGCTCCCATTAGAAGTCTAAATGAAGGTCGATCTTGAAGGTTGTCGAATTCGTTAAGACTTCAATTGTCCGCCTACGATGGGAATCTATTAAGAGAAGCAACCCCCCCCCCCGTTTATCTAGATATTATTGAAATAAGCCTCATAATGGCGATGGACGTTTGAAGCGTTAAGTTCGGAAGACAAAATATGATCACCGAATGCGTATATGCATATTCGTCTTAATGATGGTCGCTCCACGACCTCATTTCATCCGCATTAGGGCAGTGCGTCACTGAAATATGGCTGTTCTTCCCTTTTGACGAGCATATCGGCGTGCATAGGCGTATTTACCTTGGAATTAATTCGTATACTCACTGTTTAAGTTACTTGTAATGGAATAAACCTTGGGAGAATAATTTCAATGGTATTGCATCCGTCTTGTTGAACTTTTGAAGTCTTTATTCTATTTCAATATAAGTACAACGCTATGGACTTATATTTGAATCACGACAGAAAGTAATTTATGGAATTGATTGAAAATTTATAGATTTTTTAATTTAAGTGTCATCTATTTGTTTAAATTGTATTTTAGAAAACTTTCCTTTTTCTTAGTAGGAAATACATTTTAAAATCTTCTATCTCATTAAGTGACGTAATTATTTTTTCTCGATCATACTCAATGGTATATGAGGAGCCATGCTACATATTCGAATTACTTAACATTTTGGCTGACGAGTAGGTATTTAAATATCTACTTTCGGTTTACATCAACTTCGTCGTACTCTTGCTGAACCTTTTTAGTTCATTTTAGCTTATTGAAAAGGAATGGGTATACCACTCATCTGGAATGCATAGCTCTCCTCCATAGCCGTGTTCAGAAAATTATATTTTTCTTAGCTTTCTTCTCAATATGCATACTTCTTCCGCAAGCGGACATTTTTCCTGACACCAATAAATCTGCTGCTAATTTCTTTCCCACCTTCGACGTGAGTGCACGCGTCGTTGAAAATTCACTTACATACCAGTATGTGTTCGATAGTGTGTGTTATATCAGTGAGCATCCTATTTATCAGTCACCTCATTTTCCTCTTTACTGAATAGCATAAGGATTATTCTATTGCTCTGTTTTGATGGGGAAATTTTGCCGTGAGCTGTGCCGGCCCAATCTATCGTACAATTGTCACCAAATTTTTGCTCAGCCACCCCTGAAAGAGATTTTATTTATCGATTGTGTTTTCTTATACTTCGCGTCTATTTCAGGATACCCTCGGACTTCCGAACAATCTTCTTATATCTTTTCCTTTCCCTTCAAGAACTAAATTTTATCTATAAGTAAAGTTTCATATTTTACTAGGAGATGTGTAAATATTTACATGTTACCTATTTCTTAAGGGTGGTTGATTAATAAACCGTATTGTAGTGGAATTTCCCCCCCTTAGTATCTTTCAAGTGGCTGGTGACATAACTGAAAATGAGGCAAATTGTTATTTCGTAGGTTTCATATCAAGTTATTAAGGAGTGCCGTTCACTTTTGCGATGCACTGAAGATGGTAATTTTGGCTGAAAAGCCATGCAGGAAGTTTGTAACATTTTCCTAGTTTCATTCCATTTGTCCCTTTTTCAGCAGGGGCGATCGTTGAATGTGTAAGGGGGCGTGGATTGCCCCCTTTACCCTTTTACACCACCTTATCTGTTAATATTCGTAGTTTGTTGCAGACTGGCCGCGACCCCATCTTTCGATGGTTGTGTCTTCGCCTGGCGCTGGGCAGGGGTTGTAGTCATACCCCTCTGCCGCTGCACTGAGCACTGATTATGAAGCGGGAATTGTTTCCGTGTATCCGCGGTCATTTTTTCACGAGACACAATTTTTTGAAGTGGCGTGACAGTGCGTCAGAGTGTATATGTGTGATCTCACGTGGACTGTCGAAAGCCACCCTTTTCCTTCCTCCTCCTTTTATTTACTTCGGTTTGGTGCGCGCGGCCAGAGGAAGAATGAAGGTGCTCGCGTGCGTGAGATAAGGAAAAACGATCGCTGGCGTTTCCCCCGGGGATTTCCTTTTCGTGTGTGTGTGGGGTAAGGGGGGGGGTGGGAGGAGGAGGTAAGACGAGAGAGGCTGCGAAGGGGAGTCGTTCACCCCGTCTCCACTCACCTTCATCTTCGTCTCCCACTTCTCAGAACTCGCTCTCTCCCCCATCTCTCTTGCGTGTCGGCTCAAGAACTTCATTTGGCATTTACACTCGGTGTGAAGGCATGCGAGTACATCACTTACACGACCGAGACTTTTTAATAGGCGCTTCAGACGTGAGTGTAGAAAATGGATTGATAAAATATTTTGCTCTTCACCCACGCCATCGTGATACCTGACTAGCCAGCTCAATGGTATATGGAAGGGGATGACTCCACACCAAACACCCCATCATAATGTCATTAGTTTTTTCGCGTGTGAAGTGACGCATCTCTTTGTAGTTTTCGCTTACAATACTGATCATATCACTCAACTGGTGCGGGACGGATTCTGCACCTATTATTAGCGTGGACCATTTGATAGCAGTCGGTCATGTTTTTATGAAAAGTGTGAAAAAAATAATTTACTGGCGCCCAATAAATGGAAGAAAATTAGCATCGCAGTCAATAATGAAGATATAAAAAAACATTTATATGTATTTATTAAGTTGGTATTCGTATGCGCTAATATTTACTGTTGTGTACAGATTCGGTCATAGTCAATGTGGTCCCAATTTGCATGCGGAAAATATGTGATTTAGCAGTGGTATTATGTTCTAAGTAATGCATGTTATTCATGTGTGACGTATAAAACTCGAAAAATCATGTACCCGGAAATCATTGTGAAAAATCTTACCAGCCGCCTTCTACTGGCAAAAAAATGCATACCGGTAAGTTCATTCGCCAACCGCAAAGGCCGTGTCGAATCCACATAGGCCTGGCAACCTTAAGGCCGTTGGATCGAATCCCATCTCAGACTTGGATTATATACACCTAAGCCAGTAACGGATGAAGGTCTTATGATGGGAGGGCAAGATAAACTCTGGACTTTGTGTTCGTTAAACCGTAGTAAACGAATTTCATATAACAGCTTCAGACTTACTTCAACATCGATCGATAAATAGGTGCCCTTTGATTTAAATTTAACCAACTCTTTCAAAATGTTTGTCAGAAGTTTATGTGACCATGAATTTAGTCATTTACCACATCGGAACCGCGACACCATTGGCAACACGATAGAGTTGAGAGAATTGAAGGAAGAATGTGGCTAGATGGCGCAGAAGAAAGGAGGTTAGAAGGAACTACTAATGTCCTTGTACATTGAACTCATAAAATGCGTGGTCGGCCTTGTTGAGTGCATTAATGGCGCAATAATTATGCTGAAAGCTTGGCGGAAGTATTGTCGCGGCAACGTGCAAATATCCTATATGATGTGAACCAAAAATCATTTACGGAAAAATAAATTAACAATAATATGCAAAGATGTTGTTGCAGCCGCGAGGATTTGGGACCCTTGGGTCGGAAGCCGTTAGAGACACGGAGGCTACACGCTAGGCTTAGTTTGCTTGGGAAATTCAGAACAAATGTGTTTAAGCACCAAACAGAAGATATCATTTTGATGCCACACAGCATTTATATGTCCGACAGAAGCAAAAAAATTAGAGAGATACATGGCCGAACAGACAGGTGTATTTAAAAGTTCGTTCTTTCCACGCACAATAAGTGACCATAACAAAAACTTTCCGAACACTCCCATAATGCACTTCTCCGTTTCCCCTCCCTAAAACCTCCTTCACTGCTTTACACGGCCGGTGTCCTAACATCCCCAGCCACACGCCCATGCCACTGGTGCCCATGCGGTGGCCTGTAGGGCAGTATTTTGATGTAGATGAAAAATACAGCGTTTTATGGAGCGTCATTGGACATCTTAATCTCACTTTATTGCCGAACGATATGAATTTTGCGAAAGTAAAATACACATTCTTAAACTAACATGCCGTATTGATCCATTTTCATACTGTCTGGTTACCGTTAACAGCTAATGTCCGGTTTTAAGAACATTTAGTTATGAAGTCAAATGAAGCCGGCCCCGGTGGCGGCGGGGTAAAGTCCTCGCCTGCTAAACCGAGGGTCGCGGGTTCGAGTGCCGCCTGGGTGGGTTTTTCACCACCCAGGGCAAGGATGTATGTCAAGTCTGTTGGTCCGGTCCCTGGAAAATCTTATTACAGACTCAGCAGCCTATCGGGATTCCGGGGACATACGGGACAACAGAATTGTCCGGCTAGAAAAAAAAAGTTATTAACTCCATAAAGTTATGTGTTTCATATAAATATTCGCGTTGCAGGAACACAAAGAACACAACAACAACCGGTATCATAACTAATTTACTAATATTTTATTAATTGTGTCATTTAAACGTTAATTAAGTCTCCAAGTGGTTCATCGCACATCCGCCATCTTGGAAACTTTGGAACTTATTGCTCCATGCCATAAGTTATGAAACCAATAAATTTATTGAATGTATCAAAAACAGTTGTTGTTTGGTTTCCATGGCTTATGGGTCGCATAACTTTATTGAATACATGTGTGTCGTTCCTGCAAATGGCCATAAGGGACTTAGTTTTTCCGTTAGCTATATATTCGGGTTTTGTACAATTGTTTTGTCTGCAGGTTGACTCTAGCGTCATCTCTTGGAGAATGCATTATCCGTGGTATCCGTGACGAGCAAGTGTTTACAGAGGGATAATAAAACTGAACCTAAGTGTATTACGTAACCTTTTGGGCTGGAATTATTTGCGTGCCTATGGAACGCCTTTTTTGAAACTGGGTTGCCGAAAAAGGCTAGATCTTCCGTGAGGGTTTCACTAAAATACACTTTCATGTGGAATATTCGATTTCTCCTATATACCTTTTTCTTTGGTACCTCGCTATGTCTCGTGGCAACGATTGCTGCTCAGTAGAAACTTATTTCCGGAAAATGGGCGAAAATAGAGAAATATTCCGGAAAGTTTGCATCTTCAATAGGTGCAATTTTGGTGGATAGTTTCCAATTTAGATCTGACCGAGCTGCGCTTTCGATTTCTTCCGAATAGTGAAACTGGGAGTCTTACCTTATTCAGCGAGTGGGTTTCACTGGTTTTTCGTATCCTAGGTTGTGTTTGTTTGACATTCTCCTTCTCACTTAAGGAACGGATGGGGACTGTCGCTGCTGACGCAATGAATGGAGAAGAAATATCCCCGCTCTCGGTAAACAGGCGACTTCGGTTGGTTGTCTCACATATTAGAAGCACAAGAATAGGCAGACTGACCTTGGTGAAATCAATCACCGATGACAAGCATTGATTTCCGAATGCGTGCTCTTTTATTATCGTTCCTGAATCCAATCAGCTGGTCTTGCCTGCCATTGTCACATTAGTTTCAAGATATAACTCATCGTCTCCTTTAATCTTTAGGTCAATTCGTCTCAATTTCTTGGTTTTGGAGAAAATGCTCGGTCTGTGTTTCTCTAAGAATCGGGATTTATGGTAATTCGAGCGAGATGGTTCTCTAGTCAAAATGGAGACCATATTCGAATAATATTTTCTAATTTAAGCAGCTGTAGGAAGCATGAGTAAAATGGTGTATTATTCGTAGTGCAATTATATGACTGAAATTCTAGCTAATCAAATAGATATACCTATCTACATAAGTCTTTGAGATGACTAATTTTTTTCTCGCGGTGCGTTAAAAAATCCTTCACAACGGAAGATTTTTTTTGCAATTCTGAAAAAAGTACTGCGGTAACTCTATTATTTATTTCCGAATATGGTTGAGAAATCATACAAGCTACGCCCTTTTAATTTTTTGACGAGATCTAGGTGTTATAAATGCCTCATTTTTTTATATGGTCTCTATTGAGTGCGTACACCTATCAAATCCCATGTAAAAGGACTGATTTAATTTGTCAAAAATCTCGGAAAGTATTCCGGTAAGGGGCTGATATTTTGGTATCGTTGGAAGGGTAAGATACTTTCCATTAAAATGAGACCAAATTCATTGAATTTTTAGGTGAAATGATATTTCGCTCAGACTACCTTAAATTCGTTGAAATTTAGAAAAACTGGAAAGAGCATTACCGTTGCGAGCGAGTCGAATATTTTCTCCATATATGCCGCCAAGGCTCGGTAGGAGAGGCCATTACATCCAACTGAAGTTTCGAGGTGACTCTAGTTTTTTCCCTCAAAATAAGGAGCTTAAATGGCTACTGACTGGGACTGAGCTTGTTTGAGATTTGGCAAATGATATCTTTCCTACAGAGCATGCACTCTTGCACCCTTGTCCTCTCCTTCCCCTCTTCCCGCCCCTTCTCCCTATCCCAACTTCCTTCACCTTTTGTATATATACTCCTATTGCTCTGTTATTTGTACCTGATGATGATGTAGTACATCGAAACCTAGGTCGAGTAAAAATTTTCTCTAAGTGGATACGTGCATTACTTTCATTCTTTATGAGAGCATGCACTCCTTCAAGTTATGGCTTCGTAAAACATGCACTCAAACTTGGCGAATATACACTACGCATCATACGTTGCGATCATGAACTTTAGTGTGTCATGCATATGATGAGACGATAACTTGGTTATAACTTGGCTACACGTCAGAGTGGAAGTTAAGTCTGGGAAGGTATAGTGTTTGACGTCCTCGTGGTACTTGTATTTTTGGCGCAGTTATTGATGTTTTTACTAATACAGTTTTGGAGGGTTGTTTTATTGGAAATTCATGCAACTTATATATATCGTACGTGGGACATACTCATTCAAATTGTGACTTATTACGAGAAACACTCAGACTAGGTCGATGTGCATTATAGTCAACATCTAACATGATGTGATCAAGGGGACCAGTGCATTTTATTTATGTTGTAACAATATACCTTGGTTCTGCCAACTTATTGAGACATATCGCCGTCAAAACTTTCAGTAATGTTGTTCTCCATTTCGATCACTTGTACTTCAGAAATGAGGAGTTAAAATCGACTCACTTAATAAGCCAAGTGTGTTAGAAGTGGAAGGAAAAGTGAAGTCTCGGGATGGAACATCATCTAAGGTTCTGAGGGGAGTTACGGTCTTTGTCTCAATTACATTTTCAAGGTCTTAGAGGGGTGAAAAGAATTTCCCTCGATATTCAGTCAATTATAATTATCTCATATTACACGAAATACAAGTGATATTTTGTTCAACATATGTACTGAATTCATCGATGTGTATCATATCTGGAACGGGCTCAGCCTGCTTATTTCGATGTTTCATCATTCAAGCGTTTAGTAATTTGATGACAAGGGCATGATTTGGTACTGTCCTTTGTGTTCCTCTGTCCAAAATTTTATTAATTTGCGCTGTCCAAAATTTTATATTTTATACTTTTCGGCATTACTTTTGTAAGTGGAATGGAACTCAATTGATATCGGGTGAGCTCGAAAAGCTAGGAAAAGAAAGTTGTGTGTACATGCGAACAAGCCGAGTTAAAGGGATGATTTGACGGAGGGATGTGATTGGAGGGAGAGCAAGAGAGAATTGGGGTGGAGGGGGAGAGATTGAAAAGGAGTCTTCTTGGACGCGTCAATTAAATTACAATAAATAACCAAATGACCAACGTCGGTTTCAATCCACACGGACGGCAATGAATCTTAATTAAGTCACTCGAATGTTCGTGAAATCTGTTCGCTCGGAACACTTGCGTCACACACCAAGCCGCCCGGCGGACACGTTCGGAGGGGCACGCCGATACATAGATATATATATATATATATATATATCTTTATATGTGTTCATGTGCAAATCGGCCTTTTTACGACCGATTCAGAATCTAAACTTTATAACCGAGAACTCCTCAGGAACGCATCGTATACATCCGCTGTTTTCCTCTGTGTTGTTCCATCCGCTGCCCTGCAGCATCTCCGTAACGAAACCGATGCCTTCAATCTCATAAGATGAGCTCTGCAGTGCGAACGCAATGGAAGTAAAATAGACATCTCGTGGGTGATATTTTTAGGTCCATTCTGGTCATCTACATCTTGGTAATACCCAGCGAGCCACCTCTAGGGTGTTTGGCAGGTGATGGATTATCACGAACATGCATAACACACTACACTACTTAAGGCATCTGCAAAAACCAACTAAAACTAGTCAGGAGGCAACATTTCTCAAATTCACGCTTCACAAAAGGCATACTACTTCGAATGTTTTTTCAACTACACTAGTGCACAGGCGTACAAGAGTTACACCGCAAACATGCACGGTCTGCTGTTAGTCCTTGGTATCAGATGAAGATACAGACATAAGGGAGTAAGTCGATTAAGCTCAGTTTCCCTCTCCATTGGAACTTCTTGTTCTGGGCAAGAGACATCCTCAGGCGGACAGAGGATGGTCATCACATCTGATCCAAAATATCGGGAACTCTTCATTGTCGGAATCTTTATCGCAACATTGCAAGCCGCATATCTCCACTAGGACTTGACCTACATCTACATATTACGATTCAAGCCACCTCAAGGGTGTTTGGCCTAGGCACTAGGCCCGCACTAGCCGTTAAACACAATACCATGTTGTAATTCACTATTTAAATAAAAATGCCAACTCGCTTATATTATATAATGACAGTGCTGTAAACTAAATTCACGCTAACATGCAAAAATTATTACAAAATTGCGGACACTTAAACATAAAATCATTTTTTATCCTAATCAAATACTAAAAATTGGAATAAATTAAGTAAAAGAGCATTAATCAACGCTTTATCTTTTAAATCACAAGTAATATTGACATATGGCAAAATTAGTGTCTATTGTGATCCCTAATCGTACGTGGAGAAATAGAAGCATTTTAAACCTTATATTTCTTTCACCATGAATTGAAGCAGGCTAGCTCAGCATCAGAATTCTCACATGTTTATAAAGCTTTCCCATTTGTTAATTATGCAGAAATTTTTAACTCGGAGGAAAGGGTGAACAGAGTTAATATTCTTTTCGCTGTGACACCCCTGGGTGAACGTAGCTAGTTATGATATAAGTGAACGGAGAAATTATTACACAGCTGAATTGTTACCACAGCACTGACCTTGCCATCTGAGTGCATTTCATTTCACCATTCAAAATCATCGCTTGTATAATGTCTCAGTTTGTGCCATCTCTTGAGAATATGGTTGGAAATCTGTGCTACCGTGGACCTTGAAAGGCAGTATTCTGATGAATTTCAACTCGGGTACCAGAGATGATTTTTTAGTTAGGCTCATATATGGGCGAAGTGTTTAGTTATAACAAAAAAAGAAAATTATTTTGTTGTGCTTACTTCATTGCGGAAACATATTATTTCATTAATTCATCTTAAATTACGAGAATATCTATGAATTAGGTCCCAACCACCCTGAAAAGACACATCTGTCGGTCTGGGTCAGTCTGCTGGTGCCAATGTTAGATTATTGATAGTTCATGGTTAATTTGTGAATTTACTTTGACGGATTAAAAATTTTGCGAGTGTGTGAAATAAAATAGAGGAGACTTCGCAGGCTAAAAGGATAACAACACCCAGGAGAATGAAACTTATCTTGAAAGTAAATGTAACCGTATCTGAGATCTAATGGTATGGGTTCGTTTGTTTTGGCAATAAAAGGATGCATTTAGTTGTTATCGTCACATGTTTTATAAAGTTGCAAGCAAAATTTTCATGAAGGCGTTTCACCTTACGGCGAGAAGAGATAAAATCTGAAAAAATACACAAATATGTGAGGGTATTCCGTGAACCCCTGAGAAGTTAAGTCATGAAATCAAGGTTACTATGTTTTAGATACATACTGCTTTGTTAAATTAATGCTTCATTCAGTGCTAATATTTATTGAGTTTTATTAGTTTAACTAATTAACTCAACTCACAAATAGATATATATTAAGAGAGACTTAATTTATGTCGCTAAAACGTCTTGTTGGTGTCTGTTTGAAGCTAGAATTCCAAGTATTGTGTAAACAAAATTGCCCTTCATGACAACTCAACTGTTTTTATTTTCTTGAATTAAATTAACATTTTGATAATTAATTTAATACTTCAACAATTTTTTAATTGAAATCCGTACATTATTTCTCTTACGACTCGACAAATTTCGCTCAAACAACCTAAAAAATTTTTTCCATGTCAGTTTAATTTCTGCAAATGCTCGTTTAGCATGCATAGGTTGATGTAGTATCATTGTATCCCCGTGGACGTCATGGCTCGCAACGGAAGAGGAGTGGGGCAGCTGTCCGGGCGCATGGTTGGTGATTTATTTTTCGCGTCCGGAGGGATCCATGTCCTTCCATCCGGCCCTCGACAGCCTCGAAGCCTCGCACCACGCGAATTAAATTCA
Source organism: Ceriagrion tenellum (assembly GCA_963169105.1). NCBI lineage: Eukaryota > Metazoa > Arthropoda > Insecta > Odonata > Coenagrionidae > Ceriagrion > Ceriagrion tenellum. The sequence goes on along the minus strand of OY720635.1, from coordinate 114,508,779 downwards.
CAGAGGCCCCTTTTTTCTGCCCTCTCTCTCTCTGAGGCCGCTCCTCCTCCTCCCTCCCATCCCTTATGCTCTGCAAATTATCAGTGACCGCTTCACGGGTGCGTGAGGGCTTCGTATTAGATTCAAAACTTCCGCCAACGCCCGTCCCTTTTACCAAGGCTGTGCGGGACGAGCCCCACTTCTGGAAGCGGATTCAAGAACGTGTTTGACGTAAAGGGTGGTCCCCAAGCGTCGAGCGTAATGGAGACGGGTCTCGGCCATTTGGGGGTATAATTATGCATTCAACCGAAAACGGTGCAATTTTCGCGGTCACATGTTGCCATTGCCCAAGCGGGACGTTTTCTTTGTAGATATCGCGAGAAGTGGTATATACACATAAACATACCTCCAATAGTCAATAATCTCGCATGCAATTTCCGGCATGATATAGCTCTTATATGATTTAGTACCTTGTAGAACTATTTATCTGTCGCAGTAATTATAACCAGCAGTTATATCTTAAGTAGTGTACTGCATGGTGGCATGTTCTTGTACGTAGCCTTCTAGTTTCTGGTCTGACCGCGCACTGTTATCCTGACTGCTTTTGGCCTGTGCATGGCATTCCGGAGGAACGTGCGCGGTTCGGATTTAAGCTGGAACAAGGGCTTCATGCCTAGTGTGGAGTAATCCTGTGTCACACACCCTATGGTGGATTGCTCGGTATTTCGTTGAGCTTAGCGTAGTCCTTATCTATTAGACATCTCAGGCTAGCGAAATAAGTAGTTCTCGTTGGAATTAGTATCCCTCCCCTTGACGCCACTTATTGAACTCAGTTCAACTGAGATTATTCAAATATATGATATTATCTGATATCTGATATTATCCAAAGCACTCAGTTCATTACTTATTTAGGCTCTGTTGTGTTAAAATTAATGGTTGAAGGCGTAACTTTGTGGAAATTTACCGCAGACATGATGGAAAAGAAAATCTCTTTCTTTTTGACACAGAAAAAGATTTAAAATGCTCTCAGATCGTATTCATACAATTACCAGATTAAATGATGAATTACTTACTAATTTTCCACAAAAGGTTTATTACGACCCGGGTTTCATCCATCAGGTACAGACATAGTAAAACCCATTGCTTAAAAAGTCAAAAATGAGAAAGGGGAGGGAGTCTCTCTCTCTACTACCTTCTACCCCTACCTAAAGACTACCTTCTACCGCTACTTAAAGACTACCTTCTCCCCCTCTCATTTTTTACTATTTAAGCAATAAGTTTTACTGTGTCTCTACTAGATGTTGTTGCGCAGCGATGAAACCAGAGTCGTAAGAAGTTAATAAATCTTTTGCGGGAAAATAAGTAATCCATCATTTCATTAAGAAGGAATTCCACCAAGTTAGTGCCCATACCATTAATTCAATTGCTAGATGATATTGGTTAGTTTATTTATAATCGAATTGTTAAAAAGTTAACTCTTTTGCGATTACTGTGTACTTTATATAATCTTATTTAATTCTCGTTTGTTGTAAGGATGAACACCATTATTTTGGATTTCAAAGCCGAAGAAATATTCGAAGCTGAAATGTCACGTAAAGGCTACTCAGAGACAAGACGTTCCAGACGCAATCCTTGCTGACACAAGGTAGTTAGTGAGCGTGAACATGATAGGCGGGAATCTGAGCGACATCTCGGTGATTGTTAGGTCACGGGAATGTTGTCGATAATGTTTTGGGGAACATGATATCCTAATGGTTTTAAAAAGTCCATCACTCTGAGAAATCATTCTCGTCTAAATGTCTTTAAAATGTCCTTCCGGTAAACGACTCTCGACAGCCACGCCAACAAAGAGGCTTTCCATTTCGATGCTCTCGTATAAGGGACTCCGGAAAGATTAAGAGAAATCTGAGGTATAGTATTCAAACCAAGCGAATATTTACAGTGTTTTTCGTTCTAGAGTCTGCATCTTCATTCTTGAACTCTATTCTCTACAATGTCGTCAGTCCTTCATGTGAAAACTTCAACTTTTGAATCTGTCTCCAGGATGATTGGAAAGGTATGAGATCAGTCGAGTGGGTCGCAAGAAAAGAGAATTTCAGGTGGTTGGCCTTCGCGATTGGCTTTTGAACTCTATTGTCATGTGTTACCAACCTAATTAGGCTCTCTATTCTAAGATCAGCTTGCCGCAGCCCTTCAGCCTGTCCCATTATTGGTTGTTCAATCCTAAGATTGGTTGACTGCATCCCTCCACCCTTCCCTACCTAATGCTAGTTCTCTTACCCCCTCGTATCTCTTTCTATGTGCATTCCTCTTTATTTGGTCCATGAACTTATTCCTTGGTCTTCCTATGGGGACTTTTCCCTCTATTTTGCCTTCAATTTTGTTCTTCACAAATCCATTGTCTCTCAGGGTTTGTCCTATCCATTTTGTTCTTCTTTTCTCTATGGTGTTCCATAGGTTCCTTTCCTATTCTACTCTTCTGTAAACTTCATCATTTCTTATTTTTCCGTTCATTTTATCTTCACCATCCTCCTCCAGCACCAGGTTTCGAAGGCTTCTATCCTGGTCAGCTTTTCCAATAGTCCATGCATCCGATCCATAGAGTGCCACACTCCACTCGAAGGTTTTCACATACTGTTTCCAGGTTTGTGGTCCTATCTTCTTTGAGTACAACAGCTTGTGGTTTTCTCATGAACGCCTTCTTAGCTTGGGCTATTCTCCACTTAATGTCAGTTGTACTTTTCCGTCCCACGTGATGGTACTTCCGAGATAGGTGAAGGAATCCACTTGCTCTAATTTATCTCCTCTCAGGGTTACTTCTACATTCAGATTCTCTCTTCCGCATACGAGGATTTTAGTCTTCGTCTTACTTATTTTCATCATGTATTTTAGAAGATTTGGTCTATAAGCTTACCCGGTTCCCTGCTAACTCCTTACAGCCCATTTAGCTCTACTTTTTCACATCTAGTTTTACCTGGGGTATGTATTTCTCCCTCAACCTACATTGTGGCATCCTACCTCGTATTTTGCCCCTCTATTTAGTTCCTTACTATGTCAATAAAATGCCAATTTGACTTTGTGAGAGAATTTTAGCTGCAAGAATAATATTAATCGAATTAGCCATTTCTAAGGGAAAATAAACTATACCACTCGGTCCTTGAAAATGAATGGATATGATGATTTTCGTATTACCTACAATAGTTGGTGCTAGCCTTTTAAGTGCCGTTAATATGGCCAACCACCGAATTATAACATTATTTTCAGCAATTCAATATTCATTTTTGATGATTGTCGATTATCGCCCTCGTATTTAAGGATTAATGGAAAGATAAAATTACAGGAAAAGCTAGTACAAACCAAAATAAATATATTCCAGTGCTGATAGATTTTCATTTATCGTGCCTGAATATTTTTATAGAGCATTGGATTTACGTTTTTTTCCATCAGTCATATTTCTTACAAAAATACTTGAATGTATTAGTCGGTATTTTTTCACAATACCCGCTGATATGTCTTTTCGTTGCTTCATCCTTTTATTGTGTAATCAACCAACCAGGAAAAGATTACGTATATAGGTCAAGAACTTGATAGTTCCTGGTTCCATGGTCGCGATGAAAATTTAAATAAGATGAACACGTTGTCGCCTCCGTTTCAGGGACAAATTTTTATGTTGAGACACTTTAGGAGACACGGAATATATTGAACGATGCCATGAAAGAAACGCCTGGAGCAGGAGGGCTACGTGGCATCTTGGACGGACGATCCTTCCGGGCATCATTTCCTGGTGTCCCCTCTCTTGAATTTGGCTTCTCTTTCTTCTGATCTATCGGAATCGCATCCCCCTGATAGCTCTCCGGAGCGTATTGTTACCTTCGTGGACTCGTGTGTTAGCCGTTGAGCGCCAATGGAACTTAGGTTATTCCTGTCTCCGAGTCTCGGCGCTGCGGTGAATGACCGCCAGCATGAGAAGGCGTTATGCCTTGACCGAGAACTAGCTACGGTTTCCTACGGTGCCGACTGTACTTCAAAAGAAGAAAGATCCCTTGGCTATCACGCCAGAGTGAGTGGAGAAGTAGACGAAAACACAATGTTTTATTATTATCAAACCATGGCAATTTTGTGTATTGGAAGAGAAGAGGGCTGTGTTGATTCTGGGGTTGGACGCTATTGATCAAAGCTCCCATCATATTGATGTTTGGGTAGCAAGTTTGCCACCAATTGCTGATGTAAATTACCCATCCAAGCGAAAAAATGCTATGAGTAAGATCCCTGGTTGCTAAGATTACAAATGCGAATAAAAATACCTAGTGGCTCAAAACCACTGAATGAGTGTTTCTCTTGCGCCGCTCAGAGGCTAGGACGGCCGCGACAACTCGGCTGAGATTGACAGAGATGGAAAACTAGTTTTAGTGAGATGAAAGTAAAATTAGCAACTAATTTCCTCGGAAGAAGTTGTGATAGATGAGTAGGCCTGGAGAAAATATTAAGGGACACAAATTTAATACACTAGGACTCAAACTTTAGCAAACACTCTGAACTACTGTATATTATTGAATTGAACGGATAGTGAACATTCTCATTGAATTCACAGCTCAGCCGTCTCGAATCACTTTGTCATCGTCATCTTGGGTTATGGTCAGTGAATTTAGGTGCTTGATGATGACGTCTATGCGCTGAAACCAGTCGCACCGCGAATAATTAGCGATGGATTACGAAGTTCTTGAAATTCTTTTGCCGAAGACGCAGCTCTGCTTACAAATGGAGTACTACCATAATAATGAAGCACCCCCTGAGGGTTCGTAGGCATAGTCGTTCTCTGAATATTGAAATGGGAAGGGGAGAATAAACTCATGCTGAACATGCATAAGTTGATGAATTACGAATGATAAATTACATTAGGAGTGACCGCTCAGTACGCCGAAGGAATGGAAAAAACTTAAATTATGTTAGCTGGAAGAATTATCGTGCGTAAATCCAATTTAAAACTCAAAATATCAAAATCATTCAAAAAGAGCGGACATCTCCTTGTGTTCCAAGTACGGCCTTACCTCTCGGGCTATGGTGTCTTAGCGCGCGATAAGCGATTGCTTGTTACATTGCATGTCCGCCGTACGGCAATCGAGAACATCTGTTCCCGTAAAGGTCACAAGAATCCACAGGAAAAGAGGACGCCTCGGTACATAGAAATAATTGTAAAAAACAACCTGTCATCTTATGTAAATTAATATTAAACGGGAAAAATTATTGTAACGTAGCTTAAATAGCGAAAGCACTCGGCCGGAAATCGAGGGATTCAGGTTCGAATCCCTGTCCAAGCGGATGATTTTTCCTCTGTAGAATTTCACACTCCAGTTTAAAATTCCAATTTATTCTAACACTCTTTCTGTTGGTCCATAATTGTGTGTAATGTTAAATATATTTTTTTTCTGTTTCTGCATTAAAGATGCATTCCAACGAATCCCCTCCTGAGATATCGAGCTTGTACCCTCTGGGTAAACCCAAATGCTGTTTGGTGTAATCCTGGGATATACTACATATCGCAACGAAGTGATATAAACATTGTGGCAAACAAACAGTTGGCCACAATCTAGGGATCGGGGATATACCGGGAAATAAATATTTTGAAATGATTCTCGAGAATCCGGAGATTAAATCAATGTTTAAATTTGGAAGCTCGCGGGAAGAAAAATCCGCTCAGAATGTTGAGATGTCGCATCACCAATTTCCAGTGCTCGATATCTTGTTCATCAAAAAATATTCATTGGTCTTGTGCATATCGATTCGGTGACCGACTGCCAAATATCAACTTCATCCTAATCACTTTGTTGAACCTGAAATTAGGTTCACTGTAGCCCTCATGCATTCCTCCCCGTTAAACGCCTTCTTACACCAAGGAAACGGTTGTTAGCTATATCTTTTTGTTTGATTTTATACCTCTCCTCTGACTTGGTCCTTGAATCTCTTCTAGTGCTATACATTTAGACGAGAAATCCATGGTTCTAGCCACTTAGTACATTAAATTTGGAGAAATATTGAAGGAAAATCCCGCTTGAATGCACGAAAATCCATGTGAATTTTTTCCCCTTTCAGTTTCAGTCAGCCCAATCTTGAGAATAGCGGCTCTTAATTGAAGCTGGCATGTGAGAAATGCAGTTAATGAAATGTAGCCATAATGAATGGTAGACAGACTATAATGATACATAGCAATCCAGAGTCCTTTGATGAATAAATAGTATATTATGCTACATGGCTGAAACTTTCAATTTAGCTGCTGAAATTTCAGTTCATTTCCATAGGCAGAGACAATTTCCGAGCGATAGTGGCAGGCTATGCAAGCGTATCATACATGTCAGTACTCAAAGCTCAAATTATGTTGGCTCTATCGAGCAATCTGATGTGACTGGAAGAGAATCTTCGACAGCTTACGCTTGCCATAATGTGCCCACTCTATGCAGAGAGACTTTTTGTCACAGAGAACTGTGAAGTGTAACAGGAAATTCTCATTTTCATCGGAGATGTCCCGGGATGGCCAACACAATTCGAGCTTTGAGCAACGGCCCGAATGAAATGCAAACCTTCGCGGCTCACCGTGGTCTTTAACGATATCCCTCTCTTGTAGTTTTATGCGTACATTCCCCGAGGCGCTTGCGTTTGTCGTTTAGACGAGAAAAGGAAAATTGTAATGCAAGAGAAGGAAAGATGATGGGAGGAAGGGAAGGAAAAATGACGTGTAATCTATCATTTATTTCCCGCGGAGAACAGACGTTCCGTGGACTTAAACTGCTTCTACCATCTCTATAGTGGTGAGGACATCGAATGTTATGCTATTGAAGCCGTGTCCCCATTTCGTTACGAGTGGGGAGATAGAATTAAATCCACGCGAAACGCTCCGTGAAGACGTCCCATTTTCAAAAGGTCATGCATACCGGCTCCACCTACCGGCTGATTGTTAATTGCTCCTGACCCAGTGCTGCTCTTTCCTTTTGTGTGATATTACTCAATTTCCATGTCATGTGGGAATAGCTTGAGGGGTTATCGAGAAATAAGCAACCCAGAGACTGTGGAAGTCAACGGTTGGTACATCTGGGAATGTGCGATATCGCAATGTGTGGAGTACGGTATGCTCCATGCTGGAGATATCGTACTACGATATTGATACTCTAGATGTGCGATGTAATGTGATCTCGCGCAACGTACAAGTTCATTTGTTGCGAAGTGTCTAACGATATGGGAAATCATGTGGTGTGAGGTGCATCGCATCTCCAACGATTGCCACGCGAGACGGTCACTAGAGATGCATTTATAAACTCACATTTTCATGATTGAAAGTCCATTATGATGTCGAAACATGTCTATGGGGCTACTTACTGAGCTGTCGGGAATAAAAATGTGGAAAAATAGTTTTTCTTCTTTGTGAAGATCCGTTAATTTGCTTTTTCCGTAGTGTATTCCGTCAGAGAGGGATGTCAATTTCCGATTCCTACGTCTGAGGTTTCGAGATCCTTAAGCATTTTATCGATAGACTTAGTACTTTTTTAATGAACCCAATTCATATTTCATTATCTTCCTGATTCGCTTTCCTGTGTGGATGCAAACATTATATTTCATGTCAATTTGGCATTTCATATTGCTAAGTAAAAAACCCATAGGTGCCCGCCAAAGTATGAATCATATTATCCACAATTATGTACTTATTTTAACTTCAGGTTAATTCAAAAAGTTTCATACTTTAATAGGAGTATGTTTTTACGTGAAAATGGATAGTGTTTCGTTTTTTTTTAAATCTTACGAGATTAGACTCTAGTTTGGCTGGATGACTATTGATAGATCACTATGCGGTTTTGTATCCGCTCATGCAAAACGTATTTTTACTACTGAGGTATTAGAATTATTTGCATGGATGGAAAACTTCAGAAGAACCATTCAAATAAATATTGCGTGTGAAGGTACTGATTTGTTCAACCTTTGAATATGCTTGTAAAAATATCTCACTGGACCCTAGCTAATGCTGGATCGTATGAAGAAGCTGGGATGTTCTTTGCGTTATTAAAAGTTAATTTTCATTAATGCTTTGTCTATACACTCCGTCAGAATTAAATAAATCTATTCCTCATGTTGCTAGAGTATGGATTAAATGAAGAGTCACGAAGCAATAATGGATCGTTTATGTAACATACGTTGACTATAGAAGATTTTTTTAATGCGGCAATGAAAACGTTTAAAACAAACGCTCGATAGTATTACAATGTGATGGCAGACTCGAAATTCGTAGTCATTGTTTTGTTTTGTATGAGGGTGACTCGATGTCCGTGCTAACCTCTGTGGCTTTGCGAAGAGTGAGAGCCGTATTAAATAATTTTTGCGTAATGATTGGTAATCCATCGGAGGTGGGCGGTACACTTATCCCTCCCTGCGCTTCGCAATAACATTACGCATCGCGTGAGGAATATCGCGTTGATATGACTTTCGATCAGCTTTCCTGGCCAAGTTTTGCAATTCCCAAGGCGTATTGACCGTGGGAAAAGAGGATTTTTGTTTACCGGTGGGTTCATTGCATATTCGGAAAAAAATTATTTTGAATGTATATACTGCCTGATGTATCAACAAATTTAGCTAATTCCCCTAGAAATGGAAAATGAGTTTGAAAAATTTATTCTTCTTGTTCAAGGCCATCATGTGAAGCTCAGAAGCCACTTAAGTGCAGCAGTGGGCATCGTGATCGTTTTGAGTTTTTTTGTGCTCGGTGAAGGTCATGAGTATCTGTTGCCAAGTAAAACAAGGTTGCGCATCGTTTAAGGATAGCTTGAGTGAATACTTTAGGTCCTGCGATTTTGTCTACTCATATGTTTGGCCATACTCATGAACCAATTCATATGTTTGGCCATATTTTCATTTTATGAAAACGTGGAATTCAAGCCAGCATATACTGACGACATCGCTTGAGTGAATACTTTAGGTCCTGCGATTTTGCCTACTGTGATTCTGTCACTAAGAGGCATGTGAATGATAGAGTCGTAGTACGTGGAACATATAAATGAGTAAGTGTTTGTCAATGTAAGCGCTAATCGCAACGTACAAAATTGTCTTGCACCTTCCGTCTTTATTGTATGTGAGTACAACCTGGGTATGCCAGGAAAAGCATAAGTGTCGGCTAAATGCTAAATGTAGAGGAAATGGGGTAAGAAGACAAGATTTTGTTGGATGAGGTAGGCTTAGAGTTAAGGAACGCGTGGGCCATGGAAGATTGTGGATTGGATGCTTTAGTGTTGGGCATATTTGGCACTGGCGAGCTTCTTTGTTTGGGCCTGAAAAGAACGTGAATGTTGAGAATCTAATTATGTATTTGAATGTTGAGAATCTAAACAGATACTTGGTAGAGGAGTGAGTGGCGTGAAAGTAAGGTGAACACCGAGAAAGTCATCGGTGCATTTGCTGGAAGACTCTTTCTCAGAGGAGGGATATTAAAGTCTTGAGAACAGAGAACGTGTTTGAAGTAATCTTTGGATTAGCATTATCAGAAGAGCAATTCAAGTGTGGCATTTTATGGAAGAAATAATTCAAATTAGGTCTGTATCGTGGGTGTTCCACCAATAAAGACGTTCTTCGAGAGCATCTACCCCGAAAGAGAATGCTTTCGATGGGTATACATGTAAGTTTGCTTGTATGTAAGTAAGCCTGCATGTATGGGAGTTTTCTGTTGCGAATGGAAAAATTTGGAAAGCTTTACTGTATCACCTGAGCTGGAAATACAAAGGAACTACGTAATTGAGTCGATGAGGAAAATGTAATCGGAAGCAGGCGCGTTATAACTCCACATCCCCTTCCTTGGCCAACCGCAATCAGTCCCTGATGCGATGGAACTGAGCATGTCGAAAATGTGATAACAAATGCACTATTATTACGACGGGGGTGGAATATACGTCATTCATTCCCATCCGATGATATCTCTCCTTTTTAGCATCCCCCGAAATACAATATTGCCCATCGATTATGATAGATACGGAGATATTTTTGGAGGTGATAAGACGTAGTGGGTGTCAAGGTAACTCGTTAATCCGTCGTTTCGGAAATCCCTCCCACGCACCGCTTTCAGGAAGCGGTCTGTGCCTGAATGGAAATGGGACGGATAATCGAACGTGTGGCATTTCTTTATCCTGAGATGTGGGCGCATAATTGTTCCTACAAATACGTGTTTGATTTCGTAAAATACGTTTAACATCCATCTTTATTTCCTTTTTCGCCTACTTTTGACAATTATTAATTTGTTTTTTGTATTTTCCTGAAAACTCCCTGAATGGAAAGTGGACGAATAATCGAACGTGTGGAGTTTCTGTACTCTGAGATGTAGGCGCATAATTATTCCTACAAATGCGTGCATGATTTCGAAAAAATCCATTTAACCTCCATCGTCATTTCCTTTACTGCCTGCATGGCCTTTTGCATCAGGTTTTTCTTACAAACAACAACAGACAGACACACAAAACCATATCCTGGGAGGTGAAATTCCCACCCAAGGGGGATTCGAACCCGCGACCCTGGAGTTAGCGGGCAAGGACCTCACCCTGCTGCCACTGAGACTGGCTATTTGCTATTTTATAATAACTATGTGGCGATACATTTTATATTGGCATGTTGTGCATAGACAGCTTGAAGTCATGGTTAGTGCATAAATCGGGTCGGTGTGGCGGTTGAGCACTGGCTTCCCTTGCCATGGATCTGGGTTCGAATCCAAAAAGTGACGGAGATTCACTGTGTCCGTCATACGGAGTATCGGACGAATCACTGTGTCATACGGAGACCATTTCAATGTCGGATGCTGATGGAATTGATAACACCGAGCCCTTTACGGCCTTCCGTTGAGGGTAACTAATGATATTATAGCCTGTAATTTAGGTGTTTTGTAGAGTTTAAGTTTACGCTGCTTCGGTAGCTAAGGTTATTTTGTCCTTACTTTGCGTCTCTGCGGACAGTGGCTACACCATTTGGGACGAATAGGGGAACGAGTCCTCTTAATACCACCCTAGGCCAACAACGCGTATTCAGTTTCTTTTGTTGAATTTTTGAACGACATCAAGCTTGGAAATAAAATGTACTTCTCTCCTGAACTGTGATCCCTCCTGGCTCACCTGCAGCTTCATTCAATTCAAAATATTTCCTCGAAAGTCAATTTTAATGCAATATTCTTGGATCAGGTACAAGGATAGCGACTACTGGATCAAGTAAAATCGCTTGGTGCGCGAATAGTGCATGAAGCCTAGTGAATAATTATTCTGAGACTCATTGAAAGAATCCAAGTCACTTGGTGTCATACAGACTCTGTTATATTCGATATGGCGAGAGTCCAAGCCAGAGCATATTCATCTCCAGGCCAGGGCTCACAAAACCTATACATATATCAACGTAAAACGGGCTCTATGAGCCGCCAACTCAAGCATGCTCGTGATACCCTTTCCTTAGCATGAAATAGTCTCATCAACTCCAACTGGATCACCTGGTGTATCCCTCCGCCAACATCCCAATTGACGTTGAATCTAATCCTACTCCTAACAATGCACTAAAAAACTAACAAAAAAATACATAGTCCGCTAAGTAAACGATTCTTTACGTCTTTCCCCTACAAAGGGCAATTTACCACTGGTCCCGCCGTTGTGGGGGCGAATTCCCCTCTATCATTACTCACTTGAATGAGCGGTGCATTTATTTTTGCAATGAAAATTTTCTTCTCATTTTAATAACGGCGGGGGCACTAAATGTGAAAAAACGTTTCAGCTTAACTTGGCATGGTTTTTTCCGTCTGCTACGCTGATGGTTTGTTCTGAGTCATGGGCAATAATCCCCAGGGTTAAGGAAATGAACCAGGAAAGATAATCGAGCGGGAAAGCCCGCGGCGGAAGATGCAGAATGTGTGGTGGAGGTCATCAGATCCCCATCTCTCCTTGAGCTTGAGCCCTATAAGAGGATATGTGCGCTGCATTCCTCACGTTTACTTCCGCTTAGTTTCTTCTGCCAATGGAACTGCTTGTTCTGGGCAAGAGACGTCCTCAGGCGGATAGCAGATTCTCATCGCATCTGCTCCAAAATATCGTGAATTCATCATCGTCGGAATCTTTAACGTAGCATTTCATTTCACTTTATCGGCTTATTATATGTGGCGCCTCACTACATCTCTAGGTCAGACAGAAGCGATCAATTAAGAGAGATACATTTCCGAACAGGTAGCAACAAAATACTCGTTCTTTCTGCGCACAATAAGCGCCAACAACAAAAATTGAGCTACACTAAATACACTCCCTTAATCCTATTTTACCTCCCCAAACCTTACATCTTAACACGGCTGGTGACCTAACATCCCCTGCCACACGCCTTTGAGGCAGCTCGCAGATTAGCATGTAGACGTAGATAAATGGAGTTTCCTGGCTTATTATAGTGTAATTCAGCCTCGAAAGTGGAGTTTTTAGCATGGGCTCTAATGGGTATTACTTAGATTACTGCACAAATAAACGTCAAGTTGAACGAGGATGCATATTTAACCTTGCAATTATAACTGTTTATAAGGAGAAAAAAAGCCATGGGAACTTGAATGAAAAAAATATGGGTACCTTTACACATATATATTAAAGTAATACTGCTGTAATTGAAGTCGAAATGCGGTAGTTTCATTCAAATGGCGCTGTAGTCGTCTCGTAATGCGGGGAAAACGCGGTCATGAAAAATCTATTTGTTCAATAATCTGAATATTGTGTTGGTATCTTACTTTTGATTATCAACTAGTTACCTAATACGCCAGCGTAAGCTGGGTATTTCTAGCCAAATAAAAATTTTTAACTTGGAGTTAGTTTTGACTCATAAGGTCAAGGCAGAGTCACCTTAAACGCCGCCCCCCTTAGCCTTGCCCGGATGGTGGACTCAACATGATGAGCGTCGAGGGGATTATTCTTGAATCAGGAGAAGATGGGTGTCCAACATATTCCGCTCGATGGATACGCCTTTCGTCGATTATTTCGGAGGACATCCTCTCTCACGCTCTCGCGTTTGAGGTGCACGGAGGGGGGGAATACCCTTTTCCCCCTTCCAAGCACCTCCGAACACCTCCTAGAAAATTACCCTCATCCTCATTGGCCAACCCTTTGCGGATTGAACGGAGGGGGCGAGAGCGTGCTCGGGGGAATAACGACACCCTGGGTTGATTCAACCGCGCGGGCAGAAAAGCTGATCACACCTCTGGCATTTGCAGTTACGGCGAAAGCTGTCTTTTAATTGGAATATCAGGGGACCGCGATCTTTCCCCGGTTAAGGTGGTTCCACCGCTGAAAGAAACTTTATTTTATCCGTATTCCGGTTACTTATAGAAACACATATCCCCAATTTGTTATCGAAAGCACACTGATACTTTTGTATGCTATATTGGGTTATACAAATGGAAGAATTTTATCTCTCTATCTGACTGACCTAGATATCATTTTCACTGAAAACCGAAGCTAATGCTTCCAGAGAATTAGTTGACATTAGGATTAATTTACCTGTCTTTCGTATTTATGTTATTTACTACTCATCACAGCTATAATTGAAAACTAAACTTGTTCATTTCTTAGAAGTGGCACTGTTTTCGGATCCCAGTTAAATGTTAGGAAGAATAGTATCTTTCTCTCTAGCTGACCTAAGTGCAATTTTCGCGTAAAACCGAGTTCAGGAAACTAATTGGCTCCAGAGAATTGGCTGACAATAGAATTTCTAGACATGTCCTTCGTATTTATATTATTTACTATTCATCACAGCAATGTTTGAAAATGAAACTCATTCATTTCTTAGAAACGGCATTGTTTTAGGCTCCCATTACTGGAAAACTGTCATTTTAGAACAATGGGCAAACTTTAAAGACAGGTCTTCACTGTCATTATGTCGTGGAAGCATTCATTAGGGTCTTTTGAGATAAGAAGTAGAATTTAGCGTAAACGGATGAATTTAATCAAATAATAAATGTCAGCAACCGTATATGAAGGAAGGTTCGACAATGATTGAGGAAGAGTTTAGGATAAGATATCATGGTTCTGAATAATGGATATAGAGGGATGAGGATTACAATGCAATGCTGTAAGTAGAGGTGAGGATTTAGAGGAGGATGAAGTCATATATACGGAAAGGGGAAAGAATAGGTTGTAATTTTTAATGAAAAACCTTTCGTCTTTCTCCAAAGGCTAATATTGTACTACCAATTGGATATTCTAACATTTAGGGCAATATTCTTTTGAATACTTGACACTCTGAAACGCTCTATAAAACATTCATCTTACCTTAGCAAATCTCTATAATATCATCAATTACGGAACTAGACTACGTTTTAAATCAATGTTGGTATATGGTGATTTTACATGATTACTCGAAAGTAGGTCTTCCATTGAAATTAAGTTGTGAAACTCCTGCGAGTATTAAACGCAGAATATCTGCATAGAGTGTGACTATTTTGTTTGCTCAGAATGTGAATATATCATTCTGATCATTTCGATCACAGCGTTCTTCAAATTTTTTCAACAATATGAAAGTGAGGTTAAGTCTGGGTTATTGTTATGTTTTTAAAGGTAAACGTCCTGACCATTGAGTGACATGTGCATTTCAAGTGAGAAAGATATTTTTTGTTTCTCTCCGACCCTGTAAGAGGCTGTTGGGCCTTCCCGGTGTTATTTTATTTCTCGATGTTGAAGATGGATGGATGAAAAACTAAGGAAATAATTTAAAAAAGGAATAAAATGCAAAGTCACTCAAAGTGACCGCGCCCTTTTCTCACCCAAGGATATTGTAAGTGTGACCCACCCTAAGTCTCTCGCTTCTCAAGAGTGTATGCAAATCGTTCATTCATTTGAAAAGATAACGGAAAAAAGTGAACATTTCGGAGATGTGTATTTTCCTCCTCGCGTCCTGAAAAACAGGTTCCTTCATAAGGATGGAGGTCATCTGCAGGAGCAGTGACCTAGTCGAAGTACAAGATATATTTTTTAATTTTACCTATTACGATGTGATATTGTTATATCGTGAAGTTTATCGGATGTCTTTAGGCTTTACATAGTAGATGAGGGAATTGAGATGAGTGCTGGAGTTATTTTTTTAAATGCAAAAATCAAGCCTATGTGGGAAGTAGTGAGATATTCTCTACCATTTGATGATTGAATATTGATATTGCTTTTGAATTCCGAAGCGTTTGTCGTAAGTTTAATTAACTCAAGGATTTGAATAGATGAATTTTACTGTCACTTTTGTCATGAGATTGGATGGTGTGTTTCTGAACTGGTGTCTTTTAGAGCGACTCAGAGAATATTATCATGACCCCTCACTACATCTCTAGGTCTGACAGAAGCGATAAACGAGATACAAGAGTCATGCAGGGAACATGCAAAACACGATGGCTCATCAACTAAACAGCTAGACTACCTTTCGACTAAGCTACTGCTAAGTCTCATTGACACCCATTATCGTCTCTTATCGATCGTGGGAAAAACGGTATTGTTAACCTGTGCGTCCTGCAGTCGATTTCTTTAATTATATCCTTATGATCTGATCTACTGTAGTATGTTGTAGTTCGTGAGATATTGATAACTTTGCTAAAAGTAAATTGGTTTTGAATTTACGAAGAAGATTGAATCTAATTTTCAATCGACGGTCTGAAAGCGATTCTAATCTCATTTGTTGCAAGAGATCAGCAACACTAACGAGACTATCATAACGACCTTCCACGTATCTTCTCTTCACGTGCCCTAACTCTGTCTTAAGTCCTACCTCATGAGGATCCCGAATACTGGCAGCGTATTCCAAATGTAGTGCTACTAATGATAGAGAAACTGTTCGTGTTAATTTTATGCAATTACATAAACACTTAGAGGTTCAAGATTTATTCGGGTAACATGCTAGACGTACTGTTAATACTACGTATCAGTTAAGGATCTATGCGTTTGGGAGCAAATCAACTAATTAGCTGCACTGCCTGTCTACAAAACTAGATAAAATTCTCACTGGCAGGTCTCATATCGTTCTCAGGAAAAACGACATTCTAAACCTCTCCGTTCTGCAGTCAAGTTAAAAAAAATGTTCTCACGATCTAATCTACCGTAGTATTTCGGGGTTCGTAAGATGTCATTGATTTTGTATTGACTTTTCAAACATGAACAACCATGAAAAACATTGGTTGCAATTTTTCCCGTCAGGGAGAAGTCAAATGTAACCACCAGAATGGCTCTTGACTATTAAATCATCTCTCATCATAGAACGACCACTTTATCTTTTCGTGTTGCCTGGGCAAGGCTATGAAACAGTATTCCCAAGGATTTTAAAGGATCCACCTCACTGCATATTTTTAAGGAAAAACTTTTTCATCATCTTTATGTCCTAGAAAAGGAACTATAAGAAATATTCACCCCATGAATTATTGTGTGATAATTTATTGTTTCTCTATTAAATATGTTCCCTCTGTTTCAAAATAATTAATATGTTATGTATGAGCTCCATTACTATATTGTTTTTTTTGTATATTCTTAGTGGTCGATGAATGTCCAAAAACAAACATTTCTTTACTTTACTTCGTCCTGTTTGGAACTTACATAAGAGAT
The DNA here is from genome assembly GCA_963169105.1 of Ceriagrion tenellum. Taxonomy (NCBI): domain Eukaryota; kingdom Metazoa; phylum Arthropoda; class Insecta; order Odonata; family Coenagrionidae; genus Ceriagrion; species Ceriagrion tenellum. The sequence goes on along the minus strand of OY720635.1, from coordinate 114,492,205 downwards.
TAGGTCTAAATTTTAATCGACGGTCTGAAAGTGATTTCAAGCCCCGTTGTTGCACTCTTGTTCCCCTAGTGATAATGAATAACATCGTGTAGTGTGAATTCGACATCTTATTAATTTTGAATTCACATCTAGTTGCACGTCTTTGGCAATAAACATATTGATGCTATATGAATCTTTTGTCCTCGTGAAACAGACTTAGGCTAAAGAAAGCGAAAGTCTAAAACTGTACTTTCTTAGTAGCTGCTTTGGAGAGTATTTTGCCCGCGACGATTTTCACTCCTCCCCTTCCTTGTCGTGTATGTGTGTGGCACTGAGTGCATGTTTGACTCACTAAATGAGGTGTCAGTGAAATTTTGTGACAATTTTGGCCATGCATAAGAGGTTTTTTTTTAAGTGCTCACAGTGGTTAGCTACTCATGTGGTTCGAGACTATATGGCTGTGGCCGAAATTTCTAGTGAAAATGTGGCGGAATCATTACCCCAAAGCCACTTTCACTGTCCCTACCTCATACCAAAAGTTTCGCTTTTCTATTGCTGCGATTATATTTTTACCTTTTGTCTCCTTTCCTCTGGAATGCACCACACCTAAAATGCCCGCTTATAATGAAAATATTTCCAGTTTTACACTTCTGCCCATGACTTTCCCGTTCTACCCATTCCTCTCTCAGTGTTTACTTCTTTTTCATAAATGTGTTCTGTAATTCGATTCTCATCCAGTCTCTCAACATGGTCAAGACAAGGAAGCTCGCTTCTTTCATTTAAGTCCACTACCTCCACTATATTATTTCACATTTTTTTCACCACCCACTCGTTCGTAACCAAATTTCACCACATAAACCAAGAACGCTTTACTATTCCCTCAAAATTCGCTTACACTTATGCTCATCTTGGCATACCCAAGTATTACTGCCGAGCATTTATCTCGGGAGGAAATCTCTCATACTGTGCAATTTTTGCTACCTTGGAGAAACTCTCATTTCTTCATGTACTCCACGTAATACCAAGAACGATCCCTTCAGCACATTCACGCCTCTTGCTCTCTTTAGATACCCCACAAGCTGTCATAAACTTTTGTCTTGGTGCGCAAAGTCGTCTACTTTTCTGATAAATCGAAAAACAGAGCGAATTCCACGAGTACAATGTTTATTACAACCTTGGTTTCGCTTGTTGCAGCATCATCAGTCCTACTGATGGTGCTGTAACCGGCGAAACTTGGGTCGTGAAAAATATTTTACTCGTGGAATTCACTCTGTTTTATGATTTATCAGTGATGTTTCGGTTCCCCAAAACATCGCCTGAATCATCAGAATTTATTCGTCTGCTTTTCCTCTCTCACGTCATTTAGCCAACACCAGAGCTTATCCTGGTAAGCTGTCGTATTACGAGGAAGATATCAGTCTATTTAATCATTAAATACTTGATGTAAAATTTCATGCATGGTGAGATTTTTGTAGTTAACGCTACCTGGATATAATTGCGAAATCGGAATAGCACTTTTAAACTAAATTGAAAGCTGTCTGTTTCCATAGAAATGCGATTTGTGGCCAACAGTGTACCGATTACTACCTCTGCAGACCTTTACACTCACTTAAGTCTCAGCTTACGTATCGATATACTACTTGGTAGCGACGTTTGAGATTTTTACGTCAAGGACTCCTAAAGACAGCGCTGGGGGGACTAGAGAATGAGAAAACATCAAGGGTGAGTCCACGGCTGCAATTTGTAAAGCAGATTATGAAAGATGTGGAGTACAGAATTATGAAGAGGTGAAACGGAAGGCGGAGAAACGCGAACGGTTGAGAGCTTTGATTAACCTAACTGCTGCCAATCAATCATCAGATTGATCTTCGAAGAGGGAGAGCGAGAGAAATCTACGTGTAAATTTACATGTTGAAAGCCTCTTATGCTATTAGTATCGCAATGCGCCGTTCGAGTTCTTATATGGCACATTCCTTTCTCGTTCGCCCGCCCTCCCCCTCCTCTCGTCCCGTCGGCCGCCGCGGCGCCTTGACCCCAGAGCGTCCAATTGCACGGTGTTGTACTCCACTCGGTCTTCCCGCCTTTCAGAACTCTTTTGTTTTTCTGCTTTTTTTTAAGAGAGCAGCTCTTGTCTCTTACGTCCGCGAACGGCGGTATTATCGTGATGGTGGGGGGAGTGAGGTTTTGCACTCGCCTCCGCTATCGGTCCGAGTGTGTTTCGATTAACGTGGAGGGGGAGGAGGATCACAAGAAGGGGTCGAAGGGCGGGGTTTAGAGGGAGGGAGGGCGGAGGGTTTAGAGAATGCGGGGGCGTCCCGGCGTCATTCCTTCCCGGCGCCCTCTTTGACCTCCTCCTCCTCCCCCCATTCCCATCCTTCATCTACACACTCTTCTCGAGTCCTCCGTGTCCCATGAAGATGGCTGATGCAACCCATGCGCCGGAGAGAGTGCGACGCCGAATTGGAAGAAAAAAAGTGTCGTCGACCGTGGATGACAGCCTGGGAAGTTGACGCGGAACACCTTCGCGCAATTTGTATACATTCGTGGACAACACGAGACGTTCGCGGGCGGCAATAGTGAAGGACTGGCTTAAGCTGCAATCTTCGGTGGCAGTTAAGCCAGCGTTTGTATTTTACTCTCAAATAAAGGTTCGATTTCTTTTCCCTTTTCATTACTTATTCGCGTTTGAATAACCTGATTGCAAGTTGCCTAATTCTCACGCTCTGGCCATCTCACTCTTGTTCGACTTCTGATTCTCCATGCATTAATCAGGCGTGGCTAGATCTCAATCACCTGTAACTTTGTATGTGAAATTCCAAAAAATCGTCCACCCCACGGCTCAAAACTAACACATCTATTAAAAAAATTACGATAAACATGGACTCATTCGCTACATCTCAAGTCTGCGCTCAGCCAATGCCCAAATACTATAGTGTGTGGATTGTTCCTTCCTTCTGGTTTTCCCCGCTTCTTCTTTTAAAGAGGAATCAGTTTCTCCTCTCCTTTCTCCGGAGAAATAACTCGAATACACTGCAAGAATTTGGAATCCTGGACAGAAAGATTTAACCAAAAGAACATCATATTTAAAAAAAGGAAAGCTGCGCCCTTCGTTAAAAATTGCTGCTGTTAAAAATAAGTTGGGAGCCCCTAGAGACTCGGAGACTACACGCTGGCCTTATTTTGATTGAGAAATTCAAAATAGGTGAGTCTCAGAGCGACACACAGAACACTCTTACGACGCCACTCTGCATTTCTAGGTCCGACAGAAGGAGTAAAATATGAGAGATGCATTGCCGGACAGATAAGTACAAAAATTCGTCTTTTCCACGCACAGTAAGTGACTACAATAAAAACTGAGCTTTACATAAAGCACTCTCATAATACATTTCACCTCCCAAAACCGTATCCTTTACTCGGCTAGTGACCTAATATCCCCTGCCATACGCCCGTACGGAGGCTCGCAGGGTGGTGTGTAGATATAGCAATCCTCAGGATGGTTAATCTCCTGTTCCTGAGGATGACTCCCTCAGGGAGTGGGTGGGAAACGCTGTAATTTTCAAGATTAGATGCACGGGCGTACGGAAGAAGATATAATTTTTCACAGTTCACGAATAGATCCGGAATAGGACGGTTATGGTTCCATGTGTCTCCATCTTTTGATTTACCTGTTCATTGGCATCACCATGGACCAGTGGTTTGTCTAGGATTTCTCCAGCTTAGTGCTCTAATACCCGGATACCATGGAGAAGAACAATCAGAGAAACGAAAGTATTGATATGATTGAAATTAATACCTGACTCTTGGATTCTACTTGGAATATAAATAATATTTTCTCTAACTCTTTCCGATGGGCTTCTGAGAATCCCTATAAATAGCTTTATTGACATAATAAGGCTTCATGGAAACCTTAGAAACCATTATTATGAAAATCTATAGAAAAATAAAAGGAGTATGCATACATTCCAGTAGTTTTGACTAAAATATATTAATTATATTGGCATTTTGAGAGCAGTTGGAACTATGCAACGTGTCATACGTAGATTTGAGATAAAGTAAGCGGATTTAATATGGAGATAAAGTTATTAGCTTGTTTACGAAGGAGGATAATAAAATATCTCTAAGTAGTTAACGTGTCAGCGTGAGACGTGAAGTTGTACCGTTGCGGAACCTGGACTTCTCGAAAAGTCCCTCCGGCTCCTGTCTTTTCTCAGCATGTATGAAGTCATTCTGCGCCCAGAGATACAGAGAGAGTCAAATTTGCGCTTACTTAAGCACCTTTTTTTCCCTTTAATAAAACTTCTAATAAGCGAGACAGAACTCATGGGTGTCGGGTTGGGAAACTCGGAAAAGCCCCGTATTCCCAATACTCCAAGGAAAGCAAGTCGGTATTTAAGCAGGATGTCCGGATAATATATCAAACAGAGTTCGCTCATTTCCACAGGTCCTGTACCTGGAGATGACAGTTTAGGTTGAAACGCGTGATTTTATAATAATCTTATCCTTTGAAAAAGTGCGATTGGTGTTTGATTAATTCTTGATTTCATTTTGGTCGACTTCAATTTGATTAAATAAGTTGATTTGATATTTATTTAATAATGTCGAAAAGTGCGAATTATGTTTGATTTCATGTGCATCACATATGGCCTGAGTCTTTCATACATGCCCGGATATGTCAATTCTTCCATATTAGCATGAATTAAATGGATATTTGTCCAACGGCTGCGAAAATACTTCCTTTTTTGCACTTACCGTTCAAGTGTTTGATGTAATTAAATTTGATTATTATTTTGGGATGTCGAAGATACGTAAATGACGTCACAAGCTAGTCCTTTCTCTTCAAGTTTTGAGCGTTGCGATGGAAGCGTACATGTCTTCTGTCTTGTTCAATCAATCAATCAGTCAATGTTCAATGTACAGTGTCTTCTGGTACCGAGAAATTCCTTGAATTCTTTCCGTAGATTTTTACTTCTTATTTCTGGATTAACTTGAATGGTTGGAGAATTTTTTCGTGAACGCGAGTCATTTTTCTACTGAGGCCCATAAGCAAGCGATTAACGTGTAAAAGTAGTCCGAAAACTTACTTCCGCCACTGTATAGATATCGCGTCAAACTTGCATCTCTACGGATCACATCAGCCATCTTCATCGTCTACAATCGATGTACAAACCTACAATGATCTCTTAAGTTGCTCTGTACAAGCTGGTCACTTAAGTTGTCAGAATCTCAAGCTGGTCCTTTCTCCCCAAGTTTTGAGTATTGCATTAGAAAAGTACAGGCTTAGTGGTACCAAGTAATTTCCTGACGTCTTTTCGTAGATTTTTCATCTTATTTCTGGATTAATTTGAGTGGTTGGAAATGTTTTTCGTGATCGTGCGTCACTTTCTCTACTGAGGCCCATAAACAATCGATTAAAGTGTTAATTTAGTCGGAAAACTTACTTCCCCCGCTGACAGAGATATCACGTCAAACTTGCATCACTACGCATCATATCGGCCATCTTCATCGTCTTTAAACTATATTCAAATCTGCAATGATCTCTTTAGTTGCCCTCGTAATGACTCCGTGACTTTCGTCTCTTGAGCGAATAAACGGAGCATCGATGTACAGCTGAAAGTCTCCTCTACCTTTGGTTTCAAGTGGACTGCTTCTCAAAAAACCTAGCCATCTGTTGATCCTACTAGAGATATTTCTGTATTTCGTTCCCGCAGATGAAAGATTGACCAACAGTGGTTTTTCATTCCTTTTTTTTCGATGATATGAAACTCTCCCACTGATCTTCAGAGCAGAGGGGAGGTAAGCGTCTCACCTTGTTATTCTAGCAAATTTGGAGAAAATTTGGGCGAAGAATGCCCCAACATACCATCACTTTTCATGCTCGGCAAGGTCCACTAAACATATCGCATAATATTATTTTCAAGACCAAAAAGATATCAAAGTTGCTGATTCAATGGAAACGGAATCGACGTGAGGAAATGCCATAGTAAAATCCGGGCGATATATGGCTGGATAGGGGAAAGATAGGAAAGATGTTGTGGATACCCGCCAGAAACTTTATCGAGAGTTTTGCTATTTACTCGGTCTTAACATGGCCGTTTTACTAATTTTCATATGCCGTGGTGGGTAGAGAGATAAGTTCGAGAATCAGTAGTGCGCCACTTGTCTACTACCCTTCGAGCTGCCGCATGGGCGTGCTAGGGCACCAGCCGTGTGAAGATGTAAGGTTTTGGGAGGTGAAATGGTAACATGTATTATGGGAGTGTGTTTAGTGGAGCTCAGTTTTTATTGTAGTCCCTTATTGTGCGCGGAAAGAACGAGTTTTTGTACCTATCTGTTCGGCTATATATCTCTCTTATGTTATCACTTCGGTCAGACTTAGATATGTAGTTAGGCGCCATAATAATGATCTCTGTGTCACTCTGAAACACTCCAGTTCTGAATTTCTCAAGCAACCTAAGCCTAACGTGTAGCCTTCGAGTCTCCAGGGGATCCCACCTTAATCCCTCCAACAGTTGTGAAACCCTATATGTTCGCTCGTGGCAGTTTTTAACGAAACTCGCTGCTTTCCTTTGTATTTTGTTAATTTTTTGGTTAAATCTTTATGACCAGGTCCCAAGTGCTTGTGGTGTGTTCGAGGTGTGGCCTAATCAGAGCGAAGTAGCATCTCTCTTTTACTTTTTCATCGAAGGACCTTTCTATTTTACGCTTAACAAAACCTAGTCTCTTTAATGCTTCGCCGAGTATGTGTTTTCTGTGTGTTCCCCACGATGCATCAGAAGATAAGGCAATTCCAAGATATTTTACTGTATCTCAAGATTTTATGTTTACTCCTTGATCGAAATGAAAGTTGATGCTTACTAGTTTCAAGTGCGCACTGAGGAAATGGGCACATTAAAATCAGCTGCGTTCGACGCGAGTATAATGAAATCGGCAAGAGGAGCTCAATTTATACACAGCTCTCTTCCGAGTGAGAAGGCTGTCGTCGTCCGGCCGTAAGAGCTTTCAATTCTTCCAATGAGACAAATGCGAGGTTAATCTGAAAGGAGTGAATGATAAAACGCATTAGACGTCGGTGACGCATGTAGACACTGGGATTCAGACACATCGTTCATTTCTGCGCTTCGGCAAACAATGTCGTGAACATAGGAAAACGACGCAGTTCATGCAAATTGCGAAAGGTATCCTTGAATTCTTTTAATTTTGAAGTAGATGGCCTGGGTTTTTATGCGTTCCAATTGCTCTGGTAATATTGGACCGTCTAACTGAAGATGCTGATTAGATTAAAAACCCACCATTCCATATCGAGGCTGAAATGGAAGCCACGACCCTTGAGAAACCTGGCGGGCGCGTTATAACCTCGGATAGGGAAGTCGGCTTTTCTTATTTCTTATATATTTATAAGGCTACCTATTCTGATAAGTACGATGGTTTGGTCGTGACCAATTTTTGGTTTTTTATAAGCAAAATAAAACGTCCGTAAAAAATAAAAAATAACAAAAATTTTGCTAGTGAACGTATGGGAAATGAGAGAAATTGGACGTTAGGCAGTAAAAAATGAGGAAAGTATTAGTACAAGGATGTAATTAAATTGGCTTTGGTAATCTAAGTCGTAGTTATTTTTCTATCTCTTGCGGCTAGTAAATTATGCCACATGCCAGATCCATGCGCTTGAAATAAGCTATGCTGTTAAGATTCAGCCAAAAATTACTTGGTTTCTTTATAGACCGTAGGGGTTATTTTCTATACAAAATATTTATTACATTGGTAACTTGGTCAGTTCCTGCTCATGGGGTTAATGATTGGAATCGACCACAGAAGTTGTAAATTGTGAATGGCATCACTTAGGAAGAGTACTCTCTTGAAACTACCTTCATCGGTGATCGTGCTACCTCCTTCAATAAGACAATGATGTCCCTTTTTTAAGAATGTCCTTCCAAACTTTTGTGAGTGAATTGTCCTTGTTGAGGTGGTGGCTATTTTTCGACGCAATGTTGTTCTGATTCTGGATATAATCTTTCTTGTATGTCCTCACTTTTTTGCGGGTTTTGATATTTCATTTGCGAAACTCAGCAAGCCTCTACTCGTCTCGGCAATCTTTTTTTATCCCGTTCATTGACTTCTCGATGAATGAATTGAAGATCAAGGACAATAATATGGCGCTCTGGGTTGAACGCAGACACGTAGCCCCGTAAAGATGGGTTCCGAAGCCCTTCACATATGTTTTACTTTACTTGTTAAAAATTAGAACACTGAAGGATAAACTTAGATTTTGATTATATTTCAACAAATAATGTGTTGATTATATTTTTGACTTACATTAGTTAATTTATTAGGAACAACTCTGTAAAAATTAATATTTTTTCCTACATGAAAACTCTTGGTTCTGTAATCTTTTAGAAATTTTCCGTGCAAAAATTATATTAAACATTGGTTCTCACGCTGCCGAGACAGTTGACCAGTAAGTGTCAGATTATTCATAATTTCGCACATCTTTTTTTCCGGACTTTCTGGATTACCCCACCCCTCCCACCCTCATTTGTACATATTATGGGGCCCCAACTTCGAAAATAAATCCTGGCTTCATTACGGAATAAACGTTTGTTTCTCGCCGCTTTTTTTCGTCTGGTTACTTTAGTTGTCAAGCAAACGTGTGCTGAAGACGTTTGCGACGTAAAGAATAGGTGGTTGTGGAATCTTAGGAAAAAAATATGTCGGGGCTCGAAGAGAATTTGAGGAGAGAATTTTGGCATTGGCACAAGCCTGACCTCAGCGTAGTGTGCCGAATAAGTCCACAGTATAACATGTGCCAGCGTCTAATGGATGTCGGCACATGAACGCATCAATATTTTAATTTTCATCTGTAGATGTGGACAATTTATTCCTATTTACTTCAGCATGATGTCGGAATTTTCGTTGTAAAACTATATGAATACTGTGGAGAGTTTGAGAAAAACGTCTTTTCGTTTTTTTTTATATCTAAACCGTCTTTGCGTGAAGATACCCTTGTTAAAAAATGTGTCCTCGAAATAAAATTGTAAGCCCTCACATTCTCCTTAGCTTTCTTTCCGATAAGTTATTAAATTATTTTCGAGATCATTTTCGATGCTTGCGTCGCCTAATCAGTAGTCTGAAAGTTATTTTTCATTCTTAAATGTCTAATTTTAGGCGCGGAAGAAGTATGTTATTTTCTGGGTCAATGGCATGTATCTGCATCTCTGAATAGCGCATGTAAGTCTATAGGGATGAATCAAATTCTCATTTTTATAAATTCTAATGGTCCACCAGTAATTTTTGTAGCCCTCATTCATCTCTCGACAGAGCGGAATATTTAGCATATCGTATGGAAACAACTTTTTTGATTTCCCCTACGGTATCTTTTGTGCATTTTCTGTCCGTTGTATTCATTGTGTATTTTATTAATGCTCGTGTCGGATGGTATATATTTATTTTCCGCTTTTCCTTTTAGAAAGACTTGGCCCATTTTTATAACCCTCTGGCAACAAAGGGTCAGCATAAAAGCTTACCCATGTTTTTGCTTCATATGGAATACCCCCAAGCATAATCAATGCCATTCACCCACATCTTGAGTCACTCTTATCCTGTTTTCTTACATTCATTCTTCTGCAGACTTTCACATTTCCTTTTGCCAATGCCAGCAACAGACTCTTTAATAATTAGGTCAGTTAAGTTTCGATATAAATGGGGCTAAAAAAAGTTTGCTCTAATTTCTATTTATAATTTTCAGAAACATTGCTTTTATACGTTTTATTTTCTCTTATCTGGTTAGCCAATGCCTTCCAATAGCCTTTTTTCTGAAGACTTGCGGAAAAAGAAATTTACGTATTTCAGAAAGTATCTCAAGGTCTTTTGTTCATAATGATCCCTTATTTTTTCCCTCCGGTCTTCGAAAAGCCGTTTACTAGTTGCTGCTTAACTTTCCATTGGTCAAGATACTTGGCGGGCTGGGCTTTCGGTTCATTACTAAAATTAGTCTATTACGTTAGAAAATCTGCTTGAACAATTATTTCCCAGTATTTGCCCGAAGAATATTAAACGGAGTGCCGTTCATGGGTTTAATCGGCACAGGTAGGTCACTGTTCTTGTTTTTTTACGAGGGAGCGAGAAATTACATGCATTTTCGGAGACAGATGAGCCCCCGGCTTGCAACCGATACATATGCTTCAAAAATGAGGTATACTTGAGATAGCTCGTGCATGTATAGCACATATCCATTATATTTGTTCTGTATGTTTTGTGTGTTAAAGGGAGTATTTAGCCTCTTAGTTGCATTTCCTACACAGTTTCCCGTATATTTCGGGGACATAAGCTAAATAAGCTTCAAACAAAACGAAGAAGCGATCAAACTACCTTAGGGAGGAGAAAAAAGAGAAATTTTCTGTTACATCCTTTTGTTTGGGGTGCATGAAGTGATTTCTGTGATAGAAAAGTCTTTGGTATTTTATCTTAAATTCGCTGCTTTTTACGCTATTCTGATGTTCTTTGGTTTGGCAGTTTGAATAGAATTTAAGAACGAAAGCTTCTTTAATTATAAGAGAATACTTGGTATTTTCACTCAATTTTTTTATCGAAATTACACTAAAATTACTCCAGAAAACTGAAACAAACGAATGCTGAACCATCAACTTCGAGTCCAGGCGATGCATTTCCATGATGGAGGATATTCAAGCATTGATCCCTGCGGTTTGGGGTTGATTCAACTTTTCCTTGACGTTAAGTTTTTTCTTTCGATATCTTTGTGATTATTGTTTGTTATCATGGGGATAATCCAGCATGAAATCAGCATTGTATACGTAACTGGAAAGAATGCATTTGCGACAGTTTTATATTTTACCGAATGAAGTGAATGTTTCACGATACTAACATTCCAGTTGAATCGTTCATTTCCATTGACTGACGTTCTCCTGCAGCTGAAAATAGATATGAATTTCAACTTGAAAGAAACAGTGGGATCGGGTTAGTTTGGTGGATAGAGTTCTGGCTACGGACGGCCAGGGTTACATTCCCTGTGGAGGGTACTTTAAGTATAGTACTCCGTCCGTCGGATGCGACGTTAAACCGTGGTCTCCTTGGCGCCTTTTGCTAAGAGCAGACTAATGCCGACGGAGGGCTTCTATCCACTCTTCCTCCCTTACTTGTCCCCTATGGCGCAAATGACCTTAGCTGTCGGTCACCTCCCCAAAATTCAATCAATCAGTCAATTGAAAGAAACACATGTCGGGTACTCGCATTTTTCGCATTTGAAAATATAAATTGTGTGACTATTGACGAGTCTGTGGTTGCTGATAATGACAATATACTTTGTGAATGCCGTTCTCTTCCAAGAACTGTCACAGATGAGGAAGAACCCGGAAGTTTTCTATGCAGGTGTTAAAACATCTGCCGGTTAGATTTTGTTTGAGGTGTGTACAGGTGCAAACTCCTTGGAGAATCATAATTGGTCATCGTCAAATACTTGGGAGATCCCCTCAATCAGGCATATTTTCCCCTAGCCTCGTTACCAATCTGTTTGGAAATATTTTCTTTTTTCCTTTTAATCGTGAAGGCTTCCAATCCCGCCCTTGTTCCCTTGTAAAACGCTACGACATTGGAGATGGTCTAACTAATTGGTGGAGAAGTAACGGAGCGAGACGAAAAGCGAAGAAATTGCCAACCGGAGTCGTAGAGGTCAGGAGGATCTGAAAAAAAGCGTGGAAATGAGGTAAGGACTCATTCCACTGTCGGAGACGTCATGTTTTTCCGCTTAAAACTCAGCTGTCTCATTGGTCTCGCCATTTTGACACTCTTTTCCCGCCGTGTGTGTTTCCTCAACTTCGTCCTTAAACAGAAACCACATATCCATTATGTCGTTGACCTCCGAGGACATCAGATCTTGTCGTGTAATGAAGCTCTTATGACTAGGAGGGAATCTAATTCGTTCCCTCGTGAAGGATAGCGGCGAGAAGGAAAACCGACGAGATTTTATCTTAGATCCAGTATATCGAATAAGGAGACTCCTTTAGATGAATCCAATCCTATCTTTTTTGCTGTCGCGTGAATGTTTGGAAATGAATGAAAATAATGCAGAAAATCAAGTACATGAGTGCGAGGGTAAAAGAATATATTATTTTAATTTTTCAAATTTCTGCCTAGATGAGGTAAATTTTCTTCGTACCCATCGAATTCCCGGAAACTTGAAGAAAACAGGAAAGGCACCAAATAGTTGTTATGTAGATGTAAGGTTGTTGCATTTTATGTATTTACTCTTTGGTAACGGATGGAAGTACCATGTAACACTAGATAAGTTTTGCTCTCAGATTAGGAGGATGAACTAGGATAGTGCTACTTAAACGAACATGCAGTACACAATCTACAACTACAAGTTAGTATTATTAATGCGACTAATGAATAGTAATACAAGGTACTAAGTCATTCAAGAGCTATTTCTCGTTGAATATTTAATGCGGGGTTAGTACATACTAATGATATTCAGACATTTAGCACAAGTTAAAAAAACGTACTTTACCCAGTGACGGTCAAAGCTCTCTGATCTTTAACGATATGTCACGTGATTTGATTAAAAAGTTGAATAGAGAAATTAATCGTGTTGAATTAAATAAAAATTTTGAACTTGAATCCTCGTGGTTCTCATTCTTAAATGACTAACGTTTACGATCAGTTACTAGCACCTCTCTCGTCTTGATTTACTGAATTTTATTATGGAATTAATAAATATAAATTCGTATTGGAGATAAATTTAAAATATTTTGACGTACTTATCACTATAACTTCCCCGAGGGCTGACGCAGTCGCTAACGGTTTTCTTCGGTGTCGCTTACGGTTTTCTTCAGGATGATCGCTCTCTTACGACACAAGGGCAGTGTCAGCTTAGGCCTCCTAAATGGCGTCCTTCACCTTTTTTTTCATCACCATCTCTTAATGATTCCTCGGCCGCGGACCGTCTTGGCCTTCCCGCAGTGTTGTCGCGTCTAGGGCTCGGTGGGTTCATGGCGATCTGGATGAGACGCGACTCTGCGTTTTTCTTTCGTAAATGCTCACTTTCGAACACTTCTGTCTTTATTTCGTTTATTATGGGAGAAAAATAACCATCCGTGCCCCGGTTTGAAAACGATGAAATCAAATATTTGTCTTTTCTCCAAAACGGCAGCTTCTATTTAATCAAGGGAAATGGTTGAATGTTAGTAATTTTGTAAACCTAAGTACCCGGTTTCGCACGGAATACTTCCTATCGTTCGAGAATGTGCGGAAAGGAATTTGCATTAAAGTGGTTCTGGCCTAAGCATTACATACATGCATACATACGTACCAATCACACCGTTCCCTTCCGGGGTAGGCACAGTCACGAAGTTTCACTCATAAATACATATTTGTACACCTAACTCTGCATCAATAATTTCCTCCTGGTGGTCCATACTGACCTATCCTTGCAAACCTCTTTTGCCTTATTTATCCCCATACACTGCTTCATACACGCCCTCCTGTTTTTAAGGCTCCTTATATTCTTTCTCCTAAGAATTTCCTCAACCACAACTTTCTCGGACTACCTCTCTCCCTCTCGCACCATCCATTTCGCTCTTATATATCTGTTTCGTTATTCGACTCTCATCCATTCTCTCAATATGGCCAAACCTACGAAGCACACTCCTTTCATATATTTCCATTACTGGAGCATCTAACCCACATTCAATTATCACCCACTCATTCCTGACCCTATCCATCCTATTTTTGCCGCAAACATTCCTCAGATAACTCATACCCACGGCGTTATTAAGTGTCTACTCTTTATGTCTATCCTGACATACCCATGTTTCACTTCCACACAACAAAATTACATATTCTAGATTTTACAAAAACTTGAATATAATATCATCAAAGTGCATTTTATAAACTGATATAAAAATAAAATAAGTTTTCCTGACTAGTTTTACTGTAATTCAGCCTTGAAAGTGGAGAATTTATCATGGGCTCTAACGGAGATAGCTCTGATTACAGCCGAAAAACATCAGTTTTATAGAGAAAGCCTATTTAGATTTTTTCTTAAAACCGTTTATGAGAAGCGAAAAGTCCTGGTAAATTGAAGCAAAATAAAATATAGGTACATATTTTTCAAAGTTATTATCGAATTACTGCCATAATTGAAGTCAAAATACGGTTGTTACTTTCAAATGGCGCTGCAGTCGGCTCCTCTGGCTCGACAGATGTGGTCATAAAAAATAAATTCGTGGGATTATCTGCATATTTTGTACTTTAATTTTGGTTTTCAAGAGGTATTCCATTGCATCAGCGAAAGCGGGAAGTTTTGAAACGGAATAAATAAAAATTGCTATCTTAGTACATATTTGTTTTGACTCTCGTAGTCAAGCCAGAGCCACTTAAACCTGTCTTTAGTGGAGTATTTTCCACATTCCCAGCTAAATCAAAGTTTTCAATCCCGCGTAAACATGAATCCATATTTTTAAAATTTAGTAACCGAAGTTTTCGTTAACGGAGTCAGCAAACGGGAAACCTTTTGAAACGTCAGTGGTGGTATATGTGGACTTATTTCCGTGGGTAAACACGACCAAATTCAAGTTATTTGATGGATTTCATTAATTTTTAGAGACATTTTCGACAGGGAAAGGATCTACCCCTGAACCTATGTTTGGATTTTACGCGCTATGGGGCTTGGTATCCCTGCTTGCTAAGCCTGAAGGTGGTCGAAGAGATCTTTGTTTATGTATGCACAGGTTTGCGTGAAACTTCTCATGCGCGTACTCACTAGATGTGTATTGATAAAAGTGGGAAGAGTTGAATGTTAACGATTAGGCTAATTGGTAATTTAATGCTATTTTAACACGTAGCCTTACGGCACTCGACATTCATCTCGAAATAATTCGATTACGTGAGTACAGATTTTCTCCTAAACAAGAAATAATACATTTCTCATATGTTTAAAGGTGGCTCGGCAATATCAAGGCATCACGCAGAGTCAAAAACACGCATTTATATGTGCTTCAATTTAGAATTACCCGAGGTATATACTTGCCTGGTTATTATCAATGTATAAATAGACGTACTGGATTGAATTGCGATCCAAGAATTTTTTTTCGACTTACTCGAAAATTTATAAAAATAATTACTCAACGACTCACGTTTCGCGCTCAAACCACCTTAACCGATCAGTTCGAACCCGATAATTAGACTTGCGATATTTTTATACCCTACACCACCACGTGGGTAGGGTATATTGATTTTGTCACAGCAGAAATGTAACGCATTGGAGGAGGCGTGGCAGGTATGGAAAAGTATATATAGAAATGATCAGCATCACCTTATGAGTCCATCCAGCTGTGTCCGTCTGTCTGTCCGTCTCTTCGCTCGATAACTGCCGTAAAAATTGAGATGTCGAGCTGAAATTTCGGTAATTGACTCTAGTAGTCCACAGACGGTACAGTTCTCAAATGGGTTGGATTGGACAAAAACCACGTATTTTTTATTACAAAATTGAAAGAGGTTTTGGGTATTTAAGCTTCGGCAAGACCGAAGGCAATTTCTTTACTAGTTTACGCGGCAATATCCATTAATACTCGCGGTTATTCTCACAAATGGAGGAAGTAAATAAACTGGGACGAAATTGAGGCGAGACGGCTATGGCATGGTGGTAGAAAATGCTTTTGATATCGAGGTGCTGGGAAATTACGCCTAGCTCCTCGTTTCTAAACGGCGCATCAAGATAACTGATTGCCATTAATGGCTCTGTTTTACTGCTTTACTGCCTGTTCTTCTGCCCAGTATCAGTCCTAAACTTAGGATTTATTGCCACGGGATCATACTTGAAGTGCTAAGTTAACAGCTTGAGCGCCAGAGTCCAATTTCAAGATGTGACATGAATCATTATGAGAGCTCTGCTGTTGCTTTTTCCGCACCGGTATCATTCGTGACGATATTGAAATTCAGCGTGTCATTTATCGTGCGGGAGTCCGTCCTTCCTATTATCGATATGATGGCTCACATGCATCGTATGTCCTCTGTAAGTCAGCCCATGACTACGTATGTCAGCTCTCTCTTGTCCTTCCTCACCTTGAATACTCGTCTGTCTTTTTCTATGAAAGACCTCTGCCTGAACAGTATTCCCCAATATTTTGCATGCCTTTGGGTTCAAAATAGAGGTAGGTCGTTCGCGAAAGAACGGGTCCGAAGGAACGGGTCCATGGATTGAACTTAGGACCGAGGACCGACTCCTGTGGAATGACCGTACCTTTCGGTCCTTCGTTCCCTCTGTTCCTCTTGTTCCGTCGGCCCTTTCGTTCCTTTTGGTCAATCTGCTCTTTCGTTCCATCGTCCTTTCGGTCCGTCGTTTATTTCGGTTCGTCGGTCCTTTCGGCCCATCGTTGCTTTTGGTCTGTCGGTCTGTCAAAACTTTTGCTCCTTGACGATGTTCTACATGATACCCCAAACATTCATCTGCTGATGCTGGTGGTCTAATTAGCAGTTCTATTTTACATAAATGAAGCCCTTTTATGAAACATTTTCAAAAGTTGGTAATATTACCTTCCATCTCATTTCATCCAACAGTGTTAAACGTCGTCATTACGGTAACCCAAGTAACTCCAAGTTTTTTTTACATCCTTTGAACACCAAGCACATATTTAAGAAAATACATGACCACCAACAAAAAAAAACGGCGAACGAGCGAAAAGGAACAGGCCCAAAAAATGACCAGTCCAGAGTGAACGAGTTCCCAAAAACGAACGGATCTCTAGTTTAACTCCAGTTCAAATCCGTCTTTAACAATAACATCTCTAGTTCAAAAATATCTCTCTTTCACCTATTAAATTAATATCTCTCGTTAAAAAACATCTTTAGTTCAAAACTCAAGCTTAGGTTTTGACAGATGATAGTCCTAGACTCCCCTTACTCCTCGCTATTCAACTTTGAAATAAATCCCGTCACCAAATTAACATTTTATGAAAGATTATCAATGGTTTATTGTATGCAGGAAACCTGGCCAACTCTTTCAAGCGGTCACCTCTCTAAGCGGCTGTTTTTATTCGGAAACGGAATGTATTTCTCATATATATGAGCAATGTAATTTTTCCCTCCCTTCAGCTGTCACCTCCTTAAGCGGCCAATATGTCATGGGTCCGGTGGTGGCCGCTTAATACAGTTTCACTTTACTGTAATGGACAATGCATGTGACACAAAAAAATATAATTTGCGAATTCCACGTTAAACTTATTTTCACTCACGACCGGTTTCGTAGCAGGGTTACGGTTGGAGAACTCTGTTACGAAACCGGTCGTTAGTGAGAATAAATTTAGTGTGGAATTCGCAAAGTAAATTTTTTATTTATGTCACAACGGCATAATTCCATAAAGTAGATCCTGGGATGACGTCTTACGCCAATGCATGTGAAACATTATTTCGACCTAAAAATTAAAATTTCTACGTGATTTACTTCAAGTAATTCATATATTGTACTCGTCAGTTCTGCCAAAAATTGACATTTTCAACGATGCCTTTACGTTGTCTTTTCCAAGTGCCATATTAAGGCAACGCTCAGATTGAATGGTCTGAAATAAGCGACGAATAACAGAACGGAAGGAACTTGTCATTTACTCTTATTTTTGCATCGAAATATATGACTTGTGAGTAGATTATCCAAATTTGTCGTTATTGAGTTTGAAAATTTATCTGCATCCTAGTATATATACAAGTATTTGACTATTTTCCGACAGTAATTATTGCTACTCTGTAAGTTATAAACTTAAAGGAATCGTCTTTTTAATCCTTCATTTTATTGAAACTTGTTGGTAGAGTAGTTTGTCCTCTTTCTTGTATCTTCTATGTTAAGAACAAGTATCGCACTGCTTAGGACTTTGTTGGGTTGTTCTAAATATTACTTTGATTTGAAACCTGTGACTTCCACTCTGCTTCCGAACTTCCATCTCACTTGGCTATCGTGCTTCTGTAACTCCTATTCTTCCTTGTAAATTTTTAGTATTTTCCCTCCAGCGTGTTAAACATTCCTACTTGTTTAAAATGAACGAAGCGACAGTCATAGCCAGTTATCTGTGTTTTCTCTAATACTAAGCCGTTATTTACTACCGACGAACATAATTGAAGGTTAAATGGAGGGAAAAGTCCCCAGAGGAAGATCCAGGAGTAAGTTCATGGACCACTAAAAGAAGAAGGTACATAAGAACAGATTCCAGGAAATAAGGGACCTACCTGCATTAGATAGGGAAGGATGGAGGGCACTGCCGTCAACCGATATTAGGATTGCACGACCAATGATGATATTTGTTATTGCCGTGCATTTTACTGACGTGTGATAATTTTTATATCTCATGCGTGGTCTGAAGCAGTCTTTTATAATATCTTAATATTTCTTTATTCTGACGGCTCAGATTCACTTACTCTATATTTTGGTTTACTTCAACTGTGGTTCATTTTAAAATTAATTAACTAAAATGTTTTGCATTCGCATGGTCGACCACAGAGCTCTCTTGAGATTTTGTCTGCTGGCCATTGAACATGACTGGGAAGTCTAGGGCCCTAAAATAATAAGTTATAATTACAAACAATAAGATTTTAACTAATTGGACTCATTGTAACCTATTTCCTCGCCTTAAATGATAGATTGACACCAATACGACTCTTTTGAATCTATTCCCGCGCCTTTAGAATAGTTGATCAGCTATTGAAATTTCATTTATGTCGTGAAAAACACCTGTGCATTTCGTAAATTTTCAAATAGATCCACCTACAGGAAAGATTAGTGACTGACTCCCTGGATTGTTGCGATTGTATATACTGTTTGATCTAGAAACATCTGGATGGGACGAACGTGACGGGTCTGCTGTTTGATACGTAGGTCAGTATCGAGGAAGACGACCTTCGGTATCTTTCCATGTATGATATCGACGCTGTCAGAATTTTGATGCGTTGGCTACCCACATTTCCGCGGTCACCAGACGGAGCTGTGGAAGATTTTGCCCCGTGATGATTCACTGTTTCAGCAAATTTTATCCCAACTGTCATTTATTGCTAAGGGACCAGCTTCATATTTGATAAACGCTAAGGTCGTTTGAAGGATAAGTCAAGGAATGTCGTTTATTACTTCTCGTATTTCCACAACCGGAAGGCTTGAGAACTCTGGTGTAGATATACCGAATGGACTTTGGTCCTCGCTTATATTCCTGAGCTTGCGTAAGAACTTCGAGATGTTGCATTTAAAAAAAATTACGTTACGTTCCTTAAAATCTAACTCAACCGGAGTTGCAATTGAGGATTGATTTTTTAAATATAATCGTGTAATTCATAGAATAGCATATTGTAATTCAATCCAATTGTGTGTTGTCTAAGCTAAATACGTATTTGCAAAGTCTAGAAAGTAATGCAAGTCACTGCAATAAAATTGTTTACGCGTCATTGCAAACAGTAGATTCACAACCACTCAAAGGATATTTAAATGCACGTCTTGGATCTCGAAGCTGTCCTGTGAGTGTAAAAATTAATAAATTAAAAAGAGATTCTTTTAATTCATGGTTTAATTCATTCAATTTAAGTCATTGGAAAATCAGTTTCGTCATTTTTTCAACGGTGACTTGGGAAACCTAGAGTACAGTGGAAGATAACTACTATGACGTTCCATAAATTAGAGAACCTGTCAGTATACTATTCCAGGTTTGGCTGAGTGGTCGGTGACATTATTATGATGACAAGTAAGCTATTAATTTTTTGTTTTTTGGCGCGATGATTTTCTAAGAAAATAATTGCTTCACAATGCGTGGGTTTTTCTTTCGTTTTCTGCGTTGCAGCGGATGCGAAATTGACCTCATGGTTGTGATTTCCATATTTACTAAACAATCGTTGGAGGAAGTTGGGAAACGATCGATCATCTCCAACAAATGCTCTTGATTATGAGGAAACTCGCTAGCATGCACGATAACGGCTTCAAAGAGATGTCATAAGAGGTTTTAGTATAGGTTTATCTTATATGATGGATTTTGATTGATCTTTTTTGTTCTCCATCTGAAATCATTTCCCTCCCACGGTCATATCTCTCTTCCACTCTGCATTCTTCATCCCGTCTAGTATTTATATCCTTTTTTTTTCCTAGAAAATGGCAAAGTTGTAGGTGTTAGTTCTTCAATCGTTCTTTAAATTAATTTAGACATGTAAGTAAAATAAATGATCTTAAAAATTGCGCTACGCCCTTCTATAGTTGACTGCGTATGGGTGAATTGTGAAAAAACGTAAGGTATTATCGGTTGAATTTTTTAGGATGACGCAGAAACTTATCTAATGAATGAAAAAACAAGTACTTGGTTATGATTCCACTCTTTGTTTAAAGCAACACGACCAAGGTTTCGGCAAATCATGCCATCATCAGATATGCCGAAACCGAGGTCGTGTTACTTTAAATAAAGTGTGGAATCATAACCAAGTACTTGTTTTTTCATTCATTATGAAGGAGTTCCACGGAGTTACGCCAGAGACAGTGCCTTAGAAACTTCTCTATGTTAGTCACAAGAATGCTAAGTTTCCGTTTATAAACCCTCGTAACCAATTGACAATTCGTATTAAACCCTGCTACTTGGTTAATTTCGTTGTTTGCACCTGTCAGGGGGCTGTGTCTTGTGGTCCAATTATTTAGAAGAGATAAAAACTTCGCCATACTTTAGGGAGTTGTAGCATCTTAAGGAAAAACATGTTCTTTTACTACCCACTCCACTTCCTCTCTCATAAATACTTCGTTATGCGACTCTCATCCTTTTCCTGAAAAACTTTATCTCCCAGCTTCCTCGGCATTCTAAATTCAATAGCAATATTCTATCTTTCCTTTCCTGCAATTTCATGGTCCGTGCTCCTGTTATGCCTCCTCTCAATCTCCTCCAGCAACCTCTCCTCCCCCACCCCTACCGAAATATTTTTTCGTTTTTCTTCCATAAGGTGTTTGAAGGGGTGCAATTTTGATATTTTGTAGTAATGGGACAAAAGGCTTGTACTATGTACGTAAATCAATGGTGTGGCATAGTAGTAGTGCGCACACGGGAGGTCGGCTGGAGCCCAGCACAGAAGACCGCTAGCTCAGCCGCTCAAGAAACGTGTTCGGATTCCGCAAGTGAGGTTGTAGGCGTCAGAACTCGCAACCAGTCGCCGAAAACCCGGACTCACGGTCACGGTGAAGGAGGCAGAGATCTGGTACAAGTACCATAAACCATAGATGTCCACCAAAATTCATGACTCGGTTTCATAAGTCAAACCTGTTTCCACATTTCATGGACAGCGGTCGCGATTCAGAGCATCCACCGAAACTAGGTCGTTCGGTCTGAAGCGAACTTTCAATTTCCTCCAGGATTCGAAAGAAGAACTCAACTGTTGTTCCTTACGAAAGAAAAGAGGGAGTCTACCTGGGAAACTCTGAGAAAGTACGTGAAAATTACTCGAAAAGGGAAACGAGGGAGTAAAGCAGTCGACCTAGGGTCAAAGTTTCCTACAACCGTCCTAAACATATTTTTTTATTCGCTGCATACCTGTTTTCATTGGATGAATCCCAGTGTAGCAGTCGAGATGTAATTTTTTTATCATTTTATGATTAAATGCTCTCTAGTTCTGCAATCAGTCGGGCTCAATGCAAAATTATGAGTTCATAACAGGATTAACATATCGCGTAGTTACGGAGCATTTCGAATAGTAAGAGGGTTTTTTGTGATTACATTGGTTTAAAATTTTGGCTGGCCTCGGAACCACGAACAGAAAGAAGGGAATGGAGTCTATATTCTCACCTACTTCATATTTGCTTAAATTCGTGCTCAATAAAGTGTCTCAAAAATAACAAGCGATATCGCCAATTTTTTTCCTTTCAGAGGATGGTGGACATTGCGATCCCAATGAGCCTTCCGTGGTTTATCGTCAGATTTTCTCAAGGACCGAACTAACAGCCTTTGACGGATACACCAACGCCCCGAGTATAGGGAAAGGCCTACCCAGACGGGACTTGAACCGGCGACCCCAAGATAAGGGAGCGAGCTCTCAACTTAATTCATAGCAAGGTCATCTCTTAACTTAGGCGAGCAACCTCTTCGCGTTAAGTTTCATCTCAGTTGAACTCTTCACACCTACCTCCCATTATAAAGTTAAAATTTCCCATTAACTTCATAATTCTATCGTTTGTCCGTCCACCGAGCCGCCGAGACCGTCGGGGACTTGTCTCACACATTCATCTCATATCATCTCTTATAAATTCTTCATGATCAGGAAATATCCTATGATTAAAATTTTTTTGTTATCAACGGATTTAGGTACGTTCAAATGGTATAGAGGGATTTTCATCCAGGTTTTTGCTGGTGTACACTCATAACTACCTTCACAATATCTTCCTTCATCTCAGTATTCTTCCTACCCCTCTTCGTCCTATGCGTCGAGCCAATCCTCTTCTTTCGTAATGATTATTCTAAAGCCCAAAACAGGTTTCATACAATGTCCGCATGAGATTTTTGAGTGTTTAAATCGTTGATCTTTGTAGCATTTAACGAGTCGATCCCGACAAGCTGTACTCCCCCACCTATAGGAATTAAGATCGTCGCTTTCATTGCTGGAACGCATGGACGTCATAATGCATTCTACGAGGGGTTGGCCTCATTTGCGGGCGCCCTCAGTCACCTCACGTTCGGCCGTCAAAGTGAACTGCGTGCTTCGACGGAGAGCGCATACTTGAACTGTACGGCACCTGATGCATTATCCCCACCGAGGAAAGTGAGAATGAAGTGCCGAGCGACCTTTGCTAACGGTAGATAACGTAAACATTGAAATAAGACGACTGACCATCTAACAGTGATTGGCATTCTTCGAGGACTCCCCTCAGCCGTTTGACGATGACGTGTGCTTCTTTGCAGTCAATGGAGGGAAGGACAGCTTTTTTTCATGCGGTAGCTTGAAAATGTTCAAATGTAAAACGTTTTTCGCTGCGTAAACATCCTTCTCCCACAGCTTATACCATTAAAAATTTAGCGTAGATGATTGAAACGGGATTAATATTGTCTACATATTTGGGCAAGTTGAAATGAGTAAGTTGGCTTTATTGTGGCTTTATTGTGGGCTTTGTTGTTGGCTCTATTGCGGGCAGGGACAGCTTTCAACGACATTGTTCGGTAAGCTTCGGTAATATTAAAAAAAAATATGAACATATTATTCTGTTTACTGAGATTTTATGATGAGAAAACTTCGAAAGACTACTTACGTAGATGTAAAATAATCGTGCCTGTTTTCAGGAATCCATATGTGAGTTCGTGCAAATGCGAAGATTTTCCATTGCACACGAAAATTGATGAAATGATGAATTACTTAGTTTTCCACTAAAGATTTATTACTTTCTTACAATCCAAGTTTCAACGCTACGCCACATCATCAGTTGGAAAACTAAGTAATTCATCATATCATCATGAAGGAATTCCACCAAGTTACAGCCAATACCATTAATTCTTTGAAAATTGAATGGATAAATACACTTTCTCGCTGTTTTGACGACTAAAGAATTTAGAGCCTCTTTTAATAGTAATGAACCTCTGTACATTCACGCATGTAGTAGCAAAGTTTCGTTAACTACAATATTTCCATGCGGCCTTTTACGTTTTAAAAAGATCAATAAGGAACCCTTTGATTTTTTTTATCCCGGCTTATTTTTGAACCTAAGGTACCATAATGAAGTTAGGATTTTAGTTTCCTTTATTTGACTTCCAACTTAACAAAGCAATCATATTTTCTGTTCTTAGTGCTAAAATATTGTTATGTTCCTTTAACCGAAACTTAATATAGTCTCCATAATTGAAAAGAGACATTGGAGTAATTTCCACAATTTTATTCTCCAACACCAACCATGGTTTCAGTACATTATGCCATCATCAGGATGTGTGTGGGTGTTATGTGCGGAAACTATGGTCGATGGCGGATAATAAAAGTGTGGAAGTTACATCATTGTTTATTTTAAAATATGGAAATTCATAGTTTCCTCAAAATTAGTGCCGTTTTAATGTTAATCAATCTAAATTTTAATTGGTAACGCTTTATGACGCAAATTTTTTATGATCTAAATAATTCCCAAATGTTATGGTGAAAGTGATATCAGAGAAAAATGATGGTTGAACTGTAAAGCGGGAAAACTCATTTGAAATTGTGGATGACTAAGCTTAAATTTAATCAGCGAATTGAGACATGGTGAGAATGTGATTGGAAAGATTGTGGGCAACGATTTTAAAGTATCCTTAATTGGCCCAAAATACCTTTACCTGTATCAGCAAGGACATTATATATTGGTTCTTCGGTGAGTTTGTGTATTCGGTTTTTTAACGTTCTTCGACGCTATCCGATGCCCAAACGCCATTGCTCTCTATTTATCCACAGGCCTTTTGGCAACTGCTTTTCTCTTATTGCCTTTTCTATGCCTTCTCTCCAACTAATTCTGAGCCTTCCTCTTTTGTTCTACCTTGTGGATTCCACATTAAAATTTGTTTAGGTAATCTCTCGTTCGTCATACGTTTTATATGACCATAAAACACAAGCTGTTTCTTTTTAATGTCATCGAATATTGTGCGAGTGTCTCCTATTATATATATTATTCTCTCATTCGTGATTCTTTCCTGTATGGATATACCCGCAGATCGTCTCCAGTAATCAATCTCCGGAACATTTAGTATTTGTTTTGTTCTCTCCTTCATCTGCCATATGTCACTCCCACATGTGACAATGCTTCTTATAATTGAATTATATATTTTTTTATTAGCTTTGAATATACGTTGGTCCCATTAAATGTTATTCAACATGAATATTGCCCTTTTCCTTGCAAATTTCTATCTTTAGCTGCCTCATACAGGGTATCATCTTGAGTTATTTTATCACCCAAGTATTTGTATTCTTGGAAATATTGTATTTCGGTGAGTTATTTGGCTAATTCTAGATTGTCTACGCGTATAGCAAAAGCAAAAGAACCTGGCGCACTTTTGCGCGGCGGGGGGGAAAGGTAAAGTGGAGGGAGTGAAGTGGACGGACGGAGGCGAAGGCAGAGAAGGGAAGGCTGAGAACGAAGCAGGGGAACCAAACTACTTCGCAAGAAGTAGTTGCACGAATAAAATGCAGCAAGCCAGGCGTCAGGTAGCTGAGAATCATGGTGTCGCTAAGGTCGCTGGTGTCGCTGACCGAGGCGCTAAGGTTGGTAGCAACTGGAAAAGTTTCACTCTCTGACGCTCCACAATTTACAACCGTCCTCCCCCGCCAGGCAGGGTTTTTAAAGTTCTGAGGTCCATGTCCCAAAATCGTCCACGGCGCAGCGCAAAGTTGTTTGCGACTGCTATATGGATATGAAAGTCTATGGTATCTGAATTAAGCAGTTTATTGAGACACCTGGAGTTCACCAGCTCTGACCTTGGTCCGTCGTCCACTTCATCGGAAAATTATCAGCGAGGCAAGTGCCTGGAGAAATGGGTGAATACCTGCATTAGATTGACTAGTTTTCCCCCAACTAGACCGAAGCGAGACGCGCACTCAATGGGGTGAGCGATAAAACTCTCTGCTGGTGAAGTCGTTTACCGCTAGAGATAGGCCATTCTGAAAATTACTGCGGTAATTCCTGTAAATTACCGTAGTATTTGACATAATTTACCGCAGTCCCTGAAAATTACCATAATTTTTGTTACTATTCACTTCCGTTTCAGATATTTGTCTTACCGATGTATTTTAAGCATATTATTTTAAGCCAAGTATAAATTTATCTGTACTTATCTATCTGTATATATTTAATACTATCTTAAGTGTAAATAAAGGCATGTACAACTTATTTGTGGAATATTTGTGGGGCTATCGTTTTCAACGGTTTGAACGAAAGTTTCCCGTACCAAAAAAAGAACGCCGAATTGCGTGTGCGCTGCAGTGTTTAATTTTAAATTTTCTTCATTTCTAATTCATCACTGTTACGATAGTAATGGTTGAAATGCCGTTAACTCCTTGCTATTGCTATTAGCTTTCCTATTAAATCCTTTACTAGCTATTAATAGCAGAAAATTAAAAATTACCGTAATTTACACGGCAATTTACCTCAAGTGAAAATTACCGTAATTTACCCATCTCTATTTACCACTAGCCTAGACCGTTTTCGTGCACTTTTTCGCTGTGGTGGACTCTGGACTCCGGTCAAATGGAGATATTCCGCTTTATTAAAAAAAACTATCGCTAACTTGCAGGCAAATTGAATGATAAGGATAAAACATATAGCTTGAATTAAATCCATCAACTTTCTTTGCCATCGACTACGATTTATCACTAGATTGGCGCAATATCGCTCATTATTGGGCGAAGAATTACTTTAAATACGCATTATGTTCAATAGTGTGTGGCGAAACATGATGGAACTCCTTCATGTTGATCGGAAAGGAAAAAGCAATGGCAGGTTCCACAATTATTTAATCAGGCGACCGGTTTCGATACAAGATGATACCTTATATCGATGCCTGGTGGTGGTGCCTGATGATAATACCTTGTATCGAAACCGATCGCCTGATTAAATGATTGTAGAACCTGCCATTGCTTTTTCCTTTCCGAACGCATTATATTGTTTTACACTCATTTCAACTCCAATCGAATCCCCCAATTAGTTTTTGATTGCTTAATCTTAGTCTGAAGCTGGAAGGCTCCTACGCTGTCAGTGTATTTAAATTTCACTATATCCGCGCTATCGTTGGTTTGGTATTTTTTTCGCGCAGAGTTTTAGCTATTTGTTACCACAAACGGGCCCAAATCGATGGAGCCTTCTCGTGAAACCTCTAAGTGTTACTAGCCCCTCTGAATCCCTCGAATGGGCACCAAAGTCGTCCACGCTGTCGTTCTTCCGTCATTCAGGGTCACGTGGCAAGTGCGGCCTTAAAACTGTCTGACAAGATTAATGGAACTCACAAATGCAGAGAGTCTCCATTATCGCACGCGTCGTGGACTCGTCATCATCACAAACTTTAGCGGCCGTCATCTGTACTTATTTACGTTTGCGAAAAAATTACGTCCCTTTTTTGTTCCGCAGTTTGATATGTGTATCAATTATTTTTTGGCGGGCTGGGCGCGGAAGTGGGTAGACCTCTATCTTATACATGAGGTATTGGCTGCATCTCCGGTTCGCAATTCTCCTCTTCCGCTCCTTCCGTATCGTCCCAATATTCGGTGGCTCAAGAGTTCGTGTCCCCTCCTCCTCTTCCAGCACGACCTGGTTCTAACCCTCCCAGTCTTCTCTATCCCCTCCTCGTCTCTCCTTACCCCCAATTCGCTCCCAAAAACCTTGCCCGCTCGCCTCGGGTATAGGACTGTTCATGGGCTCGGGTTCCATGTTTAACACATTTCATTTGTCAATTGATACTTGAATGACACCTGGAGATGATGCTTAGCCAGCGGAACCCGGGTTATGTTGAAGTTTGAAATATTCTGTGGTCTGTAAAAGTTTCAAGTTAATAAATTTGTGATGGAGTGCCACAAAGTTAACTAAGATCGAGTTTTATTCTTCCATGCTTGAATTCTGTATCGAATTACAGGATCATTTTTACACTAAAAATTCTCCATGACATTGCAGATTGTATTTCGTCGCCCCATGTTGCAGGATACTGTGTAACGTATAATGCGAGTGGCATATCTGTTAAGGGTAGTTTAACAGCTAAGATAACTTTGTACTTGGTGTCTATCTTTAGCAAACCATGTGGTTACTGTAACCGACATGAATTGGACGATCAACCATTCAAGAATGCTTTACTGAAGTGATCGTGCACCTGTGCAACCATCGTTATCCTCTGAGGCAGGTCATTTGTTCAGGTAGTTTTTGCGATATTTCAATCCATAGAATATGATATGCTCTATACATGGAATTACGGGTTCTGATATTGTTCTCCCATGCTATGAGATGTATTGGATCTTTTATTATGCAACATTGATATCGCGTTGTTAGGCTATCACGCTGACCATATATCACATGATATGACGTTTTGTTGGATGTTTGAAGGATTATTGGATGACGTCGTAAGATATATCGAGACCATATATCACATTGTGAAGTGGATAAAAATCAGAATGCTGTATGATATGGACATCGCATATAGTAGTCGTTTGCATCTCGCTAAGCCATGCTTGAGGAAGTGCTGCTTCTTCGGCCGTGTCGCATCGCCGCGCCGGTGTCCAATCCGACATGCCGTCATAACCGCCGCCGACTGCGGAGGCCTCGGCAGCCTCCTAAAGGGAGAGAATCCCGGTCAATGCCGAGAGGAGGTCATTCTTCCTTCTGTGAAGGCTTGCGTGGGGGGGGGGAGGGGTAGGGCGGGGCTATCTCCGTGCGGTAGCGTGGGAGGAAACGGAAGGTGAGAGCATATGATTGGTGAAATGTGTGGCTAAGAAGATCCTCTTTCCTTCAAGGGAGTGTGGGCTGAAGTAGATAAGAGGGAGAACGGCAGCATCAAAGGCAAGGTCATGATACACTGGGAAATGCAATTAGCTACCGACGAAGGTCCTTGGTTTCCGGACTACGAGATTGAGCTAACGTAGTGTGTGTATTCCCAGTTGTTTTTTAAGGGTCAAAATGTCTGCATAATGATTACGACTTTCTTTTTGGTTGTTTTATTGAATACCAACGTTAAGTTACAATCGCGTTATCCTGAAGGCTACCTCATCCTATGGTTGAAGTGAATGAGGCTTAATAAAATTATTATTATTGTAAACCAAAAGATTTATCTACTAGTTGGCTATTTTCCAGGTGGTAACAGTAAAATAATGTAAAGCAAACGTTTAATCAATGACCAAAAATAAAACATAAAGTCAGACCTCAATAGAAAAATTAAAATTAACAATGAATCAATCGTCCAAAATAAAGTTTATGCACGTATTATAAAAAAACATTTATACTGCCAGGAAAGGGCTCAAACAGTTCTGCAGGAAGACTTCCAATTTACAATCGTCTTGTTGAGTAATGGAAACTTTTTTACATTGGTCCTTTGTGACCGACGTTTCACCTTGTATTGGTGATCATTCCTATCAATGTAGTTCTGGTTTTCAGCCTCCTGTCGCAGTTCCCCCATGCTTTCTCAACTGTGCGGAACAGTGTACAAAGTCTATTTATTTTTCTTCTCCGTCCTAGAGTCCCATCCCAGCGTTTGCAGCATTTTAGTGACAATTGTCTTGTGTCCCTTTGTCTGGTCTCACAAATTGTATTGTGTCCCTTAACAGATATTGCAGATCTTCGCCGCGCAAGTTCTAGTTGAACAGTTAAATCTACTTTGTAATGTTATACCTACTGGCAACATAGTCAAGGTGTTAATCAAACAGTATTTGTCCCAGTACTTTATTTCGTTCGCACATTACCGTCCTCAAGTATGTAGCGTGGATGCGCCTGTGCTCTGCACTCTAGATGGACTCAATTCTCGACGTAGCTTGCGGGCGAAGGAGAAGAATATTGTTCAGCTGGAGGGAACATTTTCAAGGGCGAAAGAGCTGTTCTTAGAACGCCGCCGCCTCATACGGTGCGGATTCGGACTTGAAAAGCCGTAGGGCGTGTATCGGGGACACCTATGAGTCCTAAGACTGGCAAATCGGAACTGGCGCGGTTACCCGTTTTCAATTCACGAGATCACCTCCACCGAAAAGAAAGCTTTGTGGCTCCCTCCTACTCTCTCTCTCTCGTAAGTCTCCGTGGGAAGGTCATCTCCTGGTAAAAATTTCGTTCCAAGGTTTGAGTTTTAAGGATGGAAAATTCCATTGTTTCCTGCTGGCGGTTTCGTCGATGGTGTATCTGCGGCACGTGTTCCCGAGACCTTGCTATTGCGTACTGGTGAGTTTCGAATCGAACAAGACGATAAAATGACGTAAAATCCCGGCGATATTGATCAAATATCGGTCTACGATGCCTTCCTTGGGTGTGAAAAATTTACCGGGTGTGGGTACTTATTTGTTTTACTTTTTACTGGGTTATTTTTCTTGGTCTTGCTTCATACACGTACTCAATTTGTATTTCGCTTACTGAAGTTATTCAGGAAACATTATAATAATCACTCACTCCAAGGGTGATTTATTATGTGATATATTTCTGTAATTTCCTCAAAGGGAATATTGTCTTCCTCGCTGCATTCCTCTGAATGGCCTTCAAACACAGAGTAAATTTTAATGTTACACGATGATAAATGATTAAAGGATCTTTGAAGAAATAATTCTTTGCAGTGACGTGGCCAAGATTATGTATCGGCGGGAGGTAGAGGGGGTGGGTCCATGTTGATTATTCAAAGAGAGGATGAGTATTTTTTGATATGATCAAGTTTTTGTACTTAGTCAATAGAGAGTGCATTTCGAATGAAGTATCAGAGCCAATTTGTTAGATTTCGTCTAGCAGATTTATGTAACCATTCAACTCCCGAGGTTTTTTGTTTGAAAATGACAAACATGTTCATCGACGAAGTTGTTCAGAATAAATAATAGTTGATGCCATCATTTGTTGTTAAAAAATGAATATAAATTTTTCCTTTGGTGTCATTTATCTTAATAACTTCAAAATATCGGTGGTGGGGGGTTGGGACTCCACCCACCTGATCCAAGCTTCGATGCTGATTATATGATTTACAAATTCGTGGCTCCAATGATGTAGGTATCTGGTTCCGGTTCCTCATTCCTTTTGAGGTCAAAATATCTTAAAGTTTGCCAGTAGGTTGGCGACGGTTTGAACTAGAAGTTTTCATTCGCATTTTACCCAAATCAGAATAAATCACCGTAACGCAGGAGAGTTGCGAAAGCACGACTAATCGTTCAAGCCGGCCATCGTCGGTAATTCGTTTGGATGGCGGGGCACCATTGGACAATGCCGAAGGGAAACTCGATGAGTTTTTTACTTTGCCCATACCGAATTACTTCATTTTTTGTATTCTTATATGCCGATAGTTGCGCGGATGTCAAATAAGTTTTTCTGATATTTATCGCAGCTTTATTGTATTCTAAATTGTCAACGTAAGAGTTCTCTACATTTTATCAATTTTTGAGGAAATTCCGAGAACTGAATGCGCATGGTCGCGTGCTCGTCTCAGAATTCCCTCCAGTTGCTTCTTTTGTGGCTTAAACGCCGCAATTTGACTAATCGGGTCGTTAGAGCTACTGTGGATGGGTAGTATCGTGTGCTCTTGATGTCATCCGCATGCGCTAAGGATAGGTGGGTAATATGGGGCCGGCAAAGAGAGATGAGGGTCAAAATGGCCCGGGAATACCCAAACATTTACAGCTGGGCTGTTACCCACTGCTTAATCCCATAGGTATTCTTGGTCAATGAGGTAATAGTCCGATTGATTCTTGAACTTTGCTCAATCGTGGGCGTCCTTCTTGGCTGATCTCCGATTCTATTCAATTTTTTTTCTCCAGGGCCCATGATCACGTCAAATTTTCGTCTTACTTGAGGCCTTCTCCTTCCGGATTTACTTCCCATGCTTCGTCATTCTTCGAACTTTGTCCCCTTGTAATGATTTCCATTCATCTCGTCCTTTTTGGTCCTAGCCTTATCATTGGATCTGACTAGCTACCATGTTATTCCCACTCGCTGTTGTGCTTTTTCACCTTAACTTCGTTTTCTTCGCTACGATTCCTAAATATTTTCCTCACTGCTTCATTATTAGGATTCGATAACTTTTGCCTGCATTGATAGATGCTATCCGTATATCTGTCAGGCGCAACAGAACTGGTATAGTGAATGATACATATATTTAGAATTTCCATCCGTGAGAAAATCTCAAGGGTCTTAGGGTAGCGGGTTTCCTTTACTTTATAAATCGTGGGCGGGCGGAGTGATTAAGTGTTTGGCCATAGGAGACCGAAAAAATGTGGGAAGATGTTTTAATATTTGTCCCTTCTCATCTGCCTGCACTCTATTGATGTAATTTATATTCAGCTTTGTGTTTCAATCTCGCTCTCTGTCGTCTTTGCTATCCTTTGCTAGCTTGCTAATGAGTCTAATATTGAATTATTACCAATGAGAATATTTGAAAGAAATGTGTAGGTATTTGAGGCAAAACTTGCGAGCTAAAACTCATTGAGTGACTAAGTAATGAACGTAACCATAGGGTTACCATGTTATTCGCTTATCCATTTCCCATGCAGTTAACTAGCAAAGCACAGTTGTGATTGACTTAATAACTCTATGGGTTAACCCCATGCAAGTTTCGGATATAGAATCACATGGTTCCACGCACCCCAACGGATCAACATTTCGATTGCTCACGGTGATGTTTCGTAAAATCTTATAATTCATGCTAATCGAACGCTACTTTCGAGGAAAAAATCGGCATTATTACCTGTATAACTGTGCCCTGATTGTTTTGCGAATCATATTCTATTCGCCTTCTATTTATTCTGATCATTGTGTATAATAACTTATTTTGTGATCTTCGTTTCCATTTTTATCATCGCCAGGGTGTGTGTTTTATTATTGCTCATCTGATTCAAATGTGCAATCTTGGGATTTACCAGTTGATTTCATGTCTGATAAGGGGCGGTAATTTTCTACCATCAGTCCACAGCTTGTTTTGCTGCGTCTTCTGTTTGGAACAGTTAATTTATCTCTTTATCTCTTATTCGAGCGGCGATCTTGGTGGCTAATATGTGGACATAACAATGTTAAAGATTCTGCAAGAGATGGCGGAAATATCCTTCCAATTGCGACCTTCGTCTGTAAACAGCAATTACGCGGGGTAGCGCCTTACTTATCTCGTCTCGAAACTACTGGATATACGCCCCGGAAGCTCTGAAGCTTATAAGTACCGAATTTTACGACTGGAGCATTGCCTCGGGAAATAAGATGATCGAGTGAAAAATTTTTGGAGATCAAAGGAGCACGCGGCTTAAAGAAAACAGCCAAACCCACCTTGTATTTTTCTCACGATTTCTGTTATAGTGATGGCGATGAATTTTCTTTCCAATTCTGCTTTATACTTTTTTATTTCCTCCCAAAGAAACAGTCCTGATTCGCATTGAAGCTAAGCAGTCTGATTTAATATACATTCATTAGGTTTACTTATTGTAAACGATAACCTCTTTGAGCTCTATTAGACTGAAAATCGCCTACTCACTGTCTAAAATATGATTATGAAATTTTTCATTATATTTTCACACTCTTCAAACAATCCGTCTGCAAGTGGCTAATTGACTCTGTGTACATAATAATAATGCGTCTGGACGCATGCTTACATGTATTACATGAATGATAAATGATTTTAATATAATTGAATGATGACTAACCTTAAAGTCCTTGTGAAATACGGATCTTCATTCGAAAATGCAGTTTTACCAGTGTCATTTGTTCTCTGTGGACGGAATTCGATTTTGTGGAAGAGGTATAGTGATCCGTATTAATTGATACTTTGCGGGGTTCCATAACTTTGAAAAGGCGAATTCATTTATTTCACGCTTCCTTACTTAAATTATTGGATATTCAAATAATTTCGTCGGAAAGGAAATAATTTAAAAATACGACCTACAACCTTTGCTTGCGTATGTTCTAGTTGCAGTAGTGCGAGCTTCGTAAAAATCATCAGAATCGTGTCTGTTATAATTTGTTGAAGCCAAATTCATGTGCAAGTGGTCGGAATAAAATTAATCATAAACGGAGATTCTTAAAGATCCCTCTGCTTAAAGTATGAAGAAAGTTAACCTAAGCGTACGGCTAATAATGGATCCGATTTGCCTGATAAAATCGTATAATGAAGATCTCACTTGTATATTGTTACAACATAAAATTATTTATACAATATATGTATAGATTGTACACTGTACACCTGATGATGTCATAACTGCCGAAACCGCTTGTGTTCAATCTGAAAAATCAGTGGAAAACACAATGTTGCGTTCTAATTTCAACGATTTGCCTGAATGAGAGGAAGCTGATCATCCATAGTCCTCGCAAATAAAAGTGAAAAATGTATGTCTTCCTTTATCGGGTGTATCAGTTCTACAGTTTTTTTCCTGATGCACCTAGGGCATAGCAGTGCTTGGATACGTGGAATGGACGCAGTCAGGGCCTCGAAAGTGGGGGAGGGTGAGGGATTCCCCTTGCTCCTCTCCCTGTTATTGATAAGGTTACTCAAGTTTGAAGTGGCGAGGATTAATTGATACGGCGGGTTGCGGTGGTAAGAGCTTTGCCCGCTGAATGAAAATATTAACGCTTGTGAGCGCGGCTCTCTTTATCTTATCTCTCTTTCCCGCCCAAACAACTGCTTCCGTCCGTCCCACGCTCCCACTACGCGTACGCACCCGACAGTTAGTGACCGACCTTAATGTAATCCTCGTGCCTTATTTATATCGCCAGTTGAACGTTCGACGGCGCAAAGTAATTAAGCACTATGCTGACTCAATTATTACGAGTGATTGTAGATTATATGATTTCGAGATACAAAAAGAGCATATTAAGAAGAGAGTAATTAAAAAATACGGATCTTAAAAATACTTAAAGATAACTCCAGATTGTAGACAATATTTTTCCTTCACTTCTGTTGAAAATTTGGAGTAATCTTTAATCTAAAGGCTGTTTTACTCAGTAAATTTAATTGTACAAATGAATGTATCATAGAATGTGCAAGAAATAAAGCAGGTTCTATTTCTCGTTACGTCATTCAGACAACCATACAATTTTCCGCTTTAAACGGTACAATTTTCGTCATGCAAGAGTTCATACATTCGTTTGTACAGTAAAATGTACCGTGTGCAGCGGCCATAAAGCGTAATGAAGAATTGGAGAGTTGAAAATCATATGGCGCACTCCTAGGAAGAGATGAGTTTGATAAGGGATCGGGTAGGTGTGGTGGCTAGAATACTGGCTAACCATATGGACGGCCAGGGTTCAAATACCTGAGGAGGAGTACGTTTTTCAGAGGAAACCCGATCCCTACTTGTCGCGTCTTGTGAGGGCACTTCAAGTGCATCACTCCGTCCGTCGGATGAAATGTTAAACCGTGGTCCTCTTGGCGCCTTTCGTTAAAAGCAGGCTAATGCCGACGCCGGGTTTCTATCCACCCTTCCTCCCTTACCCATCTCCTATGGCGCAAATGACCTTGGCTGTCGGTCGCCTCCCCAAATATCCAATTCAATGACCGTAATAGATTTGTCTCACCCTCAGAGACGGCGAATCCGTGAAAAGGGTGATGAAAGAAAAAATAGAAGGGCAAGTACCTCAAGGATTGTATGGGAATGGATGCGTTTGATAGCGTGAGTAAACGTGATATGAAGCAGAAGAGTTATAAGGGGACTAAAGAGTTGAAAGATGACGGGATGGAGTGGAGGGGTGCTGTCTGCCAATCTGGGAGACACAGGACGATGGTGATTTCTTAAGGATTCTCTTCATGATTAGTTGTAGTCTAATACCCACATTATTCAGCAGTATCCTCATCTTCTTTCACTTTTCGGGTCTCTCACATCTTATTCTGTGTTCTGGATTAAACTAACATTGCGGATTGTAAATTATTTGCCCCTTGCAATAATTTTTTTTCTTCCTTTCTAATTATGTGATCGTTCCAACTCCATTTCCTCTCGTTTATGCTCTCTGCGTTCCGACCTCCTCTGCTATTTTTTCTTCGTCTTCGTTTACGTAACTTTTTTTTCATAAAATCACCCGAGTATTTTCATTCCTCTCCTTTCGTATGTCACACGTGTGAGTCACAAAAAATGCCGGTAGTTTGACTGATATATTTATGAGAGATTCCTTAGCACAGCCTATGGAAGCTCATGCAGCGAATTGCCACTTCATTTGTTTCATTTTCACCATGAATCATTGCTTCACAGCGTTAATGAATGCGAATTTTGTTTAAATTATAGGCGCTCTGTTCCAAAAAGAGTGTTATCTCAAAATGTATTAGCAGTCATTTTCATACAAATTGCTTTCTTTTTCTTTTCATCCACCGTATAGGGTCAGCCATTTCGTTTTTGTTATGTAATTGCATCTCCAAATAAACATAAACCCAAATTAATATTTAACATAAAAAATATATCAGGCTTTGAGGTTAAATATCCTTAATATTTAACGTCCTCAAAAATCTACGAACAATCTACAGTCGGCCACACATTTTGTTTATACTTAATTCTCCCTTCAAATTCGTATTTGATGCTCGCAAAAACTTTGATGAAACAGATTCAGACTAGTTTATATTAGGCTTTCATTTTGCTATTCCATGGAGAAGAGTCTGCTGACAGTAACGCAAGCCTTAAAGAGGCACAGCATTAAAGCATATATTTGGAGTTTAATTGCTATGCGGCAGTGAAGCCTGAATAGTAAAAGCTGCAGAGCAGGAATGCATTGGGAAAATCATGACGCACATCAAAGTGAAAAATTATGCAGCGGCAGATTGTAGTGGAGAGCTGCGACAAACCAATCTCCAGATTGATGACTACTGATCTCACATTTTATCCATTTTTTCGATCATCATTGGTCGTTCAATCCTAAGATTGGTCGATTGCAGCCCTCCACCGTTACCTATCTAATGCTAGTTCACTTAGACCGTTTTCGAACTTGGCAAATCAATAAATCTTCCCTTGAAACCTAGTACGCATTGGGCGGATGTGACGTCAAATTCAAGTGACTGCTGACGCCATATTGTCTAGATACCTAGTCAAGACACCAAGTAAATGAAAAAGCAGACTTGTTATGCTTGCTAGGTTTTAAGTTAGAACTCGGGGTGTGATAATATGGGCTTGTATGGAAAATAGAAGTGAAGAAACTTTCAAATGGATACTATTTTATCATTACTACGTATATTTGTGTTATATTTATAATTTTTTTGCGGAAAAATTGATGTATTCGCTATATTTAAAGGCTTTTCAAATGTGAATATACTGATAAAAGATTTGGCACCTAATAGTTGTGTGAATAATTCCACACATTGTAGATGTTCCGTCCTTGTTTACTCCATTGAACCTAAAAATTCTATCTTCCTTGCTCTGGAAGGAAAAAAAATGATCTCGTCGAAAGAATTATGGTCCGATGGAAAGTACTCTTAGGTAGCCATAATTTCATTGGCAGCGCTATTTTTAGCTAACGAACATCATACTTGTTAATATCGTTGACATTGAATAGGTTTTCACTGCATTCAGCAAAGAAAGGGGACAATAATCAATTACGAGGGGGTGAGGGGATGGAGTTACTTGAATTTCAACTGCATGTCTGTTGTGTTTTAAACTTTGTTCTCTTAAACAAAGTAAATAAAAGATTTTAAATAGCCAAATGCCTCGTCATCCAATTAGTGACGCGCAAATTAGGGTAAAAGTAATTAGGGTAAATGTAATTTGTTTTCAACTTAATTACCTATGTTAGTTACAACGCGTGTATTTATCAGTAATCAGTCGAAGATCATAGGTAGTTTGTTCGGAGTGTAATATATTAATATATTGTTACGTGTTTTTTCATGTAGACAAAAAATATTATAATGCCTTTTTGTGCATAAAAACGTTGACTGTGGTGAAATACAGTGAGTGATATGTCGTCCACTGCAGCAGACCCTAGCAATCGAAGCATAATAGTTATTCACCACATAATGGTATATGAGAATTATTTTGTTCATAAGCAATAAGATTTGAAAATTTATATTCCCTTTTAATTTGTCGCATACGGAAGGGAAGCATTTTAAAGAAGCAATCGACTTCAATCACCCACAAAAATTATGGACACGGATGGCGCCATTCGTATGTTTTACGAGATGAAGGCCGCATGATGTCTTCCATCGTAAAAGGGCTACGAAAGTGTCAAGTAAGCATTTCACTTTGCTTGCCTAGGTATCTAGATATCTTGATATCAAGTTAACTATGCGTTTGCCAAGTTCGGAAACGGCCTTACCTCCTGGTATCTTTCCCTACATACTGTCTTCTTTATTTGGTCCATTAACTTATTCCTGGGTCTTCCTCTGGTAACTTTTTCCTGTATTTGCCTTCAATTATGTTCTTCACAAACCTATTTGTCTCAAGGTGTGTCCAATCCATCTGATTCCCATTTTCTGTATGGTGTTCCATATGGTCCTTTCCTCTTCTACTCTTCTGTGCACTTCATCATTTCGTTTTGGTCCGTCAATTTTATCTTCAGCACACTCCTCCAGCACTAGGTTTCGAAGGCTTCTAATTTTTTCTGGTCAGCTTTTCCATTAGTCCATCCTTCCGATCCATAGAGTGCCTCGCTCTTGACGAAAGTTTTTAAGTATTGTTTCCTGGATTGTATTCTTATCTTCTTTGAACACAGCAGTTGTTTTTTTTCCCATGAACGCCTTCTTATCTTGAGCTATTCTCCGCTTGATGTCCGTTGTACTTATTTATGTTGTTGTATTTATATGTACTTTTTATTTATATGTACGCATATTTTCGATAGTTCGTCCCAATTTCCGAGGCTTCTCCATCCCTATTCAGCAAGCGCGCAGGTAAAAATAGTCCCACCGTCTTGCGGATCGCT
This sequence comes from Ceriagrion tenellum, assembly GCA_963169105.1. Classification (NCBI taxonomy): domain Eukaryota; kingdom Metazoa; phylum Arthropoda; class Insecta; order Odonata; family Coenagrionidae; genus Ceriagrion; species Ceriagrion tenellum. Next base: position 114,453,765 of record OY720635.1, on the reverse strand, counting down.
TCGTTTGAGATGCGAAATTTTCTCCGCGCTTAGGAATGTGACGCATCGGTGGAGCAGCGAAACGGTGAAAAACACCGCCGCCGCCCTGTGAGATTGATCTTCGTGCTGGCGCGCTTAGAGTATGGTGGAGGGAAAAAAATAGTGTCCCTCGACACTGCATTGCCGGATGCCTTCAATTGCACGCTCGCATTGCATCAATCGAATGATGACAAGATCTCTCGGTGATAGATGAGCGCGGCCATTGGGGGGGTTAACAGTGGGTCGCTGTTCCACTGCCTTCGTGGAGACATCTCGCAATTTTTTTAAAAATTTTTTTATTTACTGTTCGTTCGTATTGATCGAGCGCAAAGTGTCTGAACCTGGACCCGTTGGCTAAGAGGCGCTGCGAGGGAAACGTGACGGAGAGAAATTTGGGCCCGTGTGTCGTCTCATTTGCGATACATAACGGGCGCTCCCTTGACTTCTGCCGTGAGAGACGTAAATCTGAGTGTACGGCATCAGATTGTCCAGGAATCCTCTTACTCATTGAAAAAAATGGCAGCACTTGAATGTGCCCTTGGATTCTAGTTTGAGCCGCGCCGACAGGAAAATGAAGCGCTTTCGTTTTATTCTGGGTGCTTCACTTGCTGCTGTTGACCCACCCTTTTATGACTGGGAAGCTGTCATCTCTTGGGTCTTATTATGGAATCATGTTCACGTTCATCTATGCCATTAGTCAGGAGATCATGTGGGACAGCAGGCAGTCACACATAATATCCATAATGGTGGGATGCATTGCGTAAAAATCTGCTAAAGAATGTTAAATTTCTACGCTTGACTCATAAAAATACTCGTTTTGAATCCTGTAGGGTCAATTTTACTTTGAAATAACTCGGATTCAATGAAATGCACAATTTAAAGAAATTTATTGTTATGTGGGAAGCATGTGTTTCATTTTTGTTTCGTCTATACCGATCAAGATTTTGCTTTAGCCAGTTACTGTTACTTGAAGGGTTGTCGACTAGTTTTTGGTATTCAGTGTTATCTATTCCCCAATTTTCTCGGTTCTCTATTTGTAGCGTTGACATTTCATTAGTTCCTAGCAGTGAACTTCCCTATTGAACGTGAAGGCAGTATCCGCTGAGAAAATGACATTTTTATTTTTGTTAGGAAGCGAATACAAGCTCTTATGTCATTGTTACACCCAGCTGGCCTATCAAGCGGTAATCAATTTCGAGAGATAAGTACTGACAATCAAGAATTAATTTGATGGTTTCGGGCGCGACTTCGTGGTAGCGACGGATCTCAATAGTATTAAAACAAACTTGTATTTTCGACAGCTGATATAAGCTTTAGAACACGAAGTTTTCCTAAAATGTGGAAAAATGTAGTTTTGTTATTACATTGGTCTTACTGAAAATCATATTTTCAATTAGATTGTTTTCTGACTTGTGGTGTTATAATGCTAGATTAACTTCTTCAATTTCGAACACAAGTTTAAGTTTCAGGCTTTACTTTGTGGAAAAGAGTTACATGAAATGAAATATTACGAGTGGGAATTACAAAGTAATATTTCATTTTATTCATCATTTTTCCCTGAATGAAAGCGGTTGGCCTCGTAAATTTTTGTGCCTTCTGTTTTATTATCCTGATAGAATACATTTTCTGGTTTCCTAATCAATTGCGTCTTATTGTCGTTGAATGCTATGCAAAATTGCTATTTTCGGGCATTCGGAGTTTGCGAGCGTATATTTCTCAGAAGCGCATCCCACCAATAAGTCTTATTATTCCAATAACGAGCGAATGCGGCCCTTTTAAAGGTAGTATTAATGATGGTTTCATGAAACTGACGCCCCACGTTGCATTAAGGTTGAGGAAAGTGATGTATAGAAATGGACACTACGACTACTATGCTTCTCTTCTATATATCGTATTTTCATGATAATCACCTCAATACCCAAGGCTTTAGAGCAGTGAATGGGGTATTTTTTTACTCCGCTATTAGATGCTTAAACATTTGGGAATTCTATCATGGTGAATTTTGTTTGGAATCACTGATATGTTACTAATGTTACTGTTATCTCATTCACAGTTTAACCAGTCCCATATCGCTCTCTCCTCAGTGGTGAGATGGATACAATTTCTAAATTTATTCTTTTACTCGGTACTTGATTGTTCTCGATCAGTGCAAGCATTAGGAAATACTGATGCCGTTGTAGCTATCCTTATATTTTCCAGTTCTGGTCAGGTGCAGTATATCGGCCGGGGGTAGGGTCATAATAAATATTAGAAATAAATAATTCTCAGTTACATACCCTGTTGAAAAGTACGTGGGATTTAAAAATGGATGCTAAGTCCCTTTTATGTTACTGTGGAAGTGTTCCATCAAGTTACGTCTAAAGGATATGTAGCAATACCATTCATTATTCCGTGATTTGCGATTTCAAATAATTACCAAGTCATACAGAGGTGTAACACTACTGTAATAAGGCTTATTTTGTAACTTTCACAATATTTTATGGAATGTACCCCTGGTTTCGGCTGTCATGCCATCGTGAGGTACTCGGTCTAGTTTTATTTGTATTTTTGGAATGTAAGTTTACCTTAATATTTCATATGGACCCTGAAAGCAATCAAGTTTGTTGGTTATTTATTTACCGATCACTTTGGTCATTTGCGCCATCCTGGGACAGGTGGGTTGCTTGGTCAGGGAAAGGCTGAATGAGAATAGGAGTTAGGGTGGAAGTATGCCGGCCTCGGCATTTTCCTAACGAGAAGGGCCTAAGGGACCACAATTAAACATCTCATCCGACGGACGGTGTGCAATACTTCAAGTGCTATTTCCGTGGAGTCCACGTATGTAGGGGTTCCACTGAAGAATCTCCGCTGCTGCCAGGATTCGAACCCGGGCCCTTGGGACGGGGAGTCAAAATTCTAGCCACCACACCAGTACGAGTTTCTAAAAATTATCAGAAAGAAAAAAATGAATCGCTGGATCATATCCTTTCAAACCACACTGGTGGACACATCAGTAAAGAATAATATTTTTGTGAAACCCGTGTCTAAATTTTCTGGTTGGCTTAATTCGTTGGGTAGTATACATCACGTGAGCTGCATCGACGAAAGAGCGAATCCTCGCAGAATATCAGGCCGAGATAATGTTTGACCTGAAACTACAAAAATGGGGGCTGCGTGTAATTGGATGGAATGAGGAACAATATTCGATGCTTGTGATTAATTAAAAGTTGCCGTATGAGGTTATAATCCAGCCAAATTATTTGTGTCTACCATTCGTATTTCTATGCCTCACGTGGTATATAACTTTAGGGTATAGATGAGTGTGACCCATCGGGTCGGGAATCGATACTTTTTTCGCTGACCTTGCCGGGGTTTTTAGTGTTTTTGATTCGTCTGGGAGTGATGTTCCTCGCCTTAGCTCACTCATCTCATGGCCATGCCCCCATTTCGAGTAGCGTCCCAATTTACGACCCGTTCTCCGTCAATTCGAACGAAATAAATAAAAGTGTCACCGTGAGTCTGGACCAACCTTGATAATGACCAAAATTTTAGATGGAAGGACAGGGGTCGTCAAAAATATGTATATGAAAACCTATAAAGAAAGGAAGGTATGATGCCATCCAGCTGGCTGTAATCGAAGGCGAAACCCCAGTTGCTTTCAATCACGTTGGAATGTTTCCGTGACCATCACATGTGCTCTCATTTTATTCCAAGTGAATTGACCTTCTCCAGAAACTAACTTGGTTGATTCCATGACAGCTGTGCAGTCATTCTATGCCAAATGATGCGAGGGGTAAAATGATACGACGGACAACATATTTTATTGTGATGAATTCCAGCATATGTCTGGGAACCGATGTTTGTATTACTATTTATCAGTTGCAATAATAATACTAACCGGTAGTTGCATCTTAAATAGTATACTGCATTATAGCATGTTTGTTTACTAAGAATTCTCCTAGCTTCTGGTCTGACCGCGCATTGTCATGCTGACTGCTTTTGGCCTGCGCCTGGCATCCGGGCGAGAGTGCGCAGTTCTGATTTGAACTGGGATGTGTGCTTCATGCCTGGTGTGGAATCACCCCGTGCCTCACTCCCTGGTGGTGGCTTGCGTGGTATTTCGTAAATGTAGATGAACATACGTGGGTGAAATGCTCCAGTAATGGACGTGTATGAAAGGAGTGTGCTTCGTTGGTGTGGCTATGTTGAGAGAATGGATAAGCAAAATGGATAAGAGTCGAATAACGAAACAGATATATGAGAGTAGAATGAATGGTGTGAGAGGTAGAGGTAGGCCGAGAGAGTTGTGGTTGAATGTGGTTGCGGAAATTCTTAGGAGGAGGAATATTAGGAGTTTTAAAAACAGGAGGGCGTGTATGAAACAGTGTATGGGGGTAAATGAAGCAAAAGAGGCTTGCAAGGATAGGTCAGTATGGAGGAAATTATTGACGCAGAGTTAGGTGTACAATTATGTATTAATGAGTGAAACATTTTGACTGTGCCTACCCCGGAAGGGAACGGCGTGATGGGTATGTATGTTCATTTCAGTTCTTTTTTTTTAGGTCTAACAGGTCTAAACTCACTAATGCTTAGAAATTAAGATATAGAAGTGGGGAAGAGAACTTTTTGACAGTTTTCTGTGAAAGTTGCATTTTTGCGACTGAATATTCTCTACTCTGAATTTGTGCAGTTCTAGCGCAGATGCTGTTTCAGTTTTGGCTGAAAACAGCTATGAAATATGTTATTAGACTTGTCATTTCTATTATTGCCCCAGATATTTATTATCTCGGCTTGGTCACTTGGTAGAAGAGTAGAACGCGTTTCTTTCTTCCAGAATTCTATTGGTCTTCAATCTTGCAGGCGAATTGCTGAAGGTACTAATAGTTTCGCGTTTTTGTCTTTCGATGGTCGGTGGTAATACACTCCATAGTGTGCATATTTTGATTTTGATTGCAGTAGGATATGTGGTGATAGGACTACAAACTAGGAGACAGTATGTGAAAACAGTCGTTTGGAGCGTAGCACTCTAGGGATCGGAATTATTGGAAAAGCTGACCAGAAAATACTAGAAGCATTCGAAACCTGGTGCTGGAGGAGGATGCTGAAGATAAAATGGAAGGACAAAATAAGAAATGATGAAGTGTCCAGAAGAGTATTAGATGAAAGGGCCATATGGAACACCTTAGAGAAAATAAGATGGATTGGACACACCCTGAGACAGGATGGGTTTGTGAAGAACGTAATTGAAGGAAAAATAAAAGGAAAAGCCCCCAGAGGAAGACCCAGGAATCAATTCATGGACCAATTTAATAGGAAAGTACATAGGAATAGATAGCAGGAGTTTAGGGGACTAGCATTAGATAGGGAAGGGTGGAGGGCTGCAGTCAACCAATCTTAGGATTGAACAACCAATGAGTGAGAGGATCTGTGGTTTTGTTTTTCATTCTCTTGTAGCCATCGATGGAGCGAAGAGGTAGTACTGGTAGTTGGAACTGGGAAGTCCAATGCCCTCGTTTAGGATCGATGCCTCGTCCTGCGGTTGAGTTGGCCTACGATCGCAATGAGCGGCTGTATGTTCTAGGCACACGAGTGGAGCGGTAGGAAGTTCAATGGCCGAATCAGTGGGAGGATGTGCTCCTCGCCGAGCACAAACTTTGAAATCCATTATTCTGATTACTCCGAACGGTCCTTCCCCCATCAAACATGAAATCCCAGAATTGTGTCCACTTAAATCTAGGAAGATAATTTGTAAAAACCCGATATGACATTTGCTACACTACAGTGCATTCGCTAAGGTATGTACAGTCAGATATTAACTATGCGTCAAAAGTTAACTCTAAAACTTTTGCGCTTAAGACATTATTTAAATGAGTTAATAAATGTGAGAATAAACCTTCGATAAGTTTTATGCCTTACTAACTTACAATTTTGAATCTTGATACGCTGACATTTCTAGCTTCTTATGGAAGTAGATTACAACAATTTTTAACATGTCAAAAGATGATAAAGTTTTTCTATAAAATCGTCATGAACTTCCGCTCTGGAAGAAAAAGCGCCTTGGTACTCCTTGAATGCACATTATGCTTTGAATGCATAATACCTATAGACAAATGATAGAAGAAGTGTAATAGCCGAATGCACTGCTTGATTCGGTGCCATCTAAAAATAAGGCCGTCTCACTATTACATGGCATCACAGACTTCCATAAACCACGAATAAAATTGGAGTAAAACGCGATTCAAAGCCTCAGCGTCAACATCAGGTGCATTTTACCGGTACATTCGACTAAATGGTGACGCTAAGGTGTTGAAACGCGTTGTAGACAGAGAAAAAAATATCAGTGGTGAGTGTGAAGTTTATATTTCAATCATTTAAAGTAAAATATTGCAGACTGGCTTCAGAAGAATGCAAATGACTAGAACATACCGTGACTGTCCTATCTGTCCGTCGTGAAGATCAACTTTTTTTCATCAGTGGAAAATAACGAATCTTACATGTATTCAAAACAAGATTCGATGTAGGGTCTCCAGTGAACAAAGTTTGCGAAATGAACTGTCTTAGGTTTGACTTGGAGAAATTTCTCTATCGCGGTAGTAATGAAAAAGTAAGAACTATGTTAAATTCCATTTTATAAATTTAATTTATTCTGACGTAAGTTTTGACTTACCTATTACGTCATTATTGGGGGGGGGGGTAATTGAACAAATTAAGGAGTATTTTGAAAAAATCCCTCTGGATGGGCGCTGATTATAGGTGAGTGGACTGCTCAGTGTAGGACTCTACGGTGAGCGGCGGAAATTTGTAGAGATATCTGGCGCCCCCTTGAGGGTACTCTGAATGAAAGGCTAAGAAGTCCACAGTTTAACATCCCATCCGACGGAAAAAAATACTACGCTTGAAGTTGCCGCCGCTGTTGGTATTCGACCTCGGGCCATCTCTATAAGAATTTGGTATTGCAGCCACACCTCCTGAGTACAATGCTAGGGATTTAAAAATAGGGGACAAGGGGAAAATTTCAAAAAGACATTTTTTCCCATGAAATTTTGAACATACCGTGGGCTGTGTCAATAAGTATGAGTGGAGGGTAGAAATTTTTATAGTGATTTTTCGTTGACACGCTGTTCCACCATGTGTCATCCGACATAGTTGAATCAAGTTTGCTCTGTATATGAAGCCTGATGGTATAGGATACCTACTTTTATATTAGGACATCATAAAGATTCTGCTTGTACCTATCCGGAGTAATAGCAGGGGGAAACCTTTCCTGATCTTCCACTGCTCAGAGGATGAAGTGTTGTGTGATACCTCAGCATTGGGAAGAGCTTTTAATTTCTTATGGACAAAGCTTCTTTACCGTCGGATTGATATTAGAATATCTGGCATGCGAGTCATTGGTATCGCCTGGTGAGAGCCCAGCGGATGCTTAAGGTTATCTTCGGGATAACATTCAAAACCTACTGATTTTCATATTTTATATTGAGAGATTATATGTTCAACGAATTGGATTTTCCTTAAATTTAAATAATTTTTAAACCTAGTAATGATTTCTTACGTAAAAATTATTCATTCTCCTGAGATGGATGGGACTGAAATGAAATGGAAATTGCATTGAAATAGATAGAACGGTTCGACATCATTCCTTGGACCATCGTATCGTTTTTCGATTCATAAGCAGTTATGTAGTCTTCCCGAAAGCGGACAAGAACCGGATTCTTCCTCTATGTTCCCAAGGTCACATTCCTACGCCCGACGCTGCAAATTTTACAGATCCGGCTACCACCTGTTTTTTCTTCTTTTGAAATCTGGACGTGATTAAACGGAGGAACGTGCCCTAAAATAGCGAGACGAGTGTGAAGATACGAGACTCTTTCGCGGCTTTCAGCGAAACCTGGAGGATTCAAAGGAGGAACCAAAATGTGCTGACTAAAGACACAAACTCGTACAATGCTCTCTATTTTGACTATTTTTACACTTTAGTTTCCACAATTACGGTTTATTTTCCGATCATATGTAGGTATTTGATATTCGGAAGTTGCAAATATTTCCGAGATCCGGATACAATATTTCTGCCGATACGACTTTGACTTACGGTTAGCTAAAAGGTTTTTCGGTAAAATTCGATGCAAGTATTCCAGTTTCCGGTATTTTGATGTAACTGATCCAATACTAATGTTGCGCCCATGTACATTTTATCAATAATGAGCATTTTGACATGCCTTAAGGTTTTGGTCAGTTGCGGACATGATTTTACCAGACCAGAGCGGTTTGAAAATTGGTATCTCTTGAGTCAGACTTCCAAGTGATCTGCGAGCAGCAAGCAAAAGTTTAGTACTCCGCCTTAAGTGCAATGTATAATTGATATCTCTAGCCAACCTAGGTATTTTACCGTTTTCGTCGGTCAATGTATGTATAGAACATCATTCAACCGTATTTTCAAACAAAAATTCGTATCTATGTAGAATGTAAGAAATATTTTTCTCATGGTAATATCAAGATCAATAATATTGAATAACATTGTGACATAACATCTTACCGTCTCGGAAAAAGTAATGGTATTTCCGTATCATATTCATTGAAAAAATTGCTCATATTAATACTGTAAACCTGAATTATCTGGTGCTTCCCTGGCGTATTGAATGGGTATGAATACTCTCGAGTTTCTTACCGGGTCAGGAGTTCAGGTACCGGTGTTTCGATGACTTACTCTTCTTCAGGGGTGTTGATGGCAGAGTTAACCCATCGAAACGCCAGTGCATGAACTCCTGACCGAGTTTAAAACCCGAGAAGAATTAACTCAATATTGTACACAGTCACTAGTGTTGACACATCCAGGTTTATGATGTGATACCGATGTGTGACAATGGTCCATGAATAAAACCTTCGGAATTGACTCGAAAATGGATCTAAATCCCCTTTGATATTGACCTTGGCGGATCGAAATGTTTCAGGCTACAGCTACTCTTATTTGCTTCGTGTCGTATGCTAAAAACTCCTCCGCAATCGAATGTTTCTGTTTGCGATTTTATTCTAAAACTATTAGGGGGCGTAAAGCATTTTTTGTGCAATCGAGGAAACAATCGGACAACTCACCGCTGCGTTTCTGACGCGATGTTTACGTGAGAGCTTCGACGTTGTTATTCAACACACTCTCTGGAGCACGTAGCCGCACCATGTGAAACGGCATCTGTTTTTAGGAAATAAAAAAGACGATTCTTGCTGACAGCAGCGGTCCATATAAATATGGCCTCATGTGAGAGGAATCTTTAAGTTAGAGGTTAAAAAGTGCATTAATGCAGACATCTATCTTATGAATGGGGGTGATGAATCAAAATCTGAAATAAATTTGCGTCTACCCAAAACGATTGCCTGTTGGATTATTGTTGGAGACAAAGATAGCTATTAAATACTTTCGTGTAATTTCAATACTATTGCAAGATACTATGCAAAGGTTTAAAGATCAATCTAGTTTTAAAGAAATCTACCAAAGTATTCCCGTTCTGGAAAAAATATTTCCAAGAGATGTTCGCGTCCTCAAGTTCATGCGTGGGAGTCTGGTCCGTTCCGGTCAAGCATATTTGACCGTCACACTGCCCCGTAAACTAATAATCTCCGTAAGTTTGAGGGGCCCGTGTATCAACAGTGTCCGTTAGGAGAGACTTTACTGTGTGTCGCTGAGTAGCGATAGTGTCTGATGATCTCAATGGTGCCAGGCTCAACTTTGTGGAAGTTCATTATGAATAATGGAAAAGAAAACTTTGTTTGATTCCACCAATTTATGTATAAGGTACGAGTAGTTTTGACACAGCGGCTTCATCTTCAGGTACCTCTGCTCCGTCACCTTGAGGTACCTGAAAATAACGCCGCGCCGCTGCGTCGAAATTCGTCGCACCTTAAAAATAAATTGGTGGAATCAAACAAATTTTTATTTTTCATTATTCATTAGTGGCTGATATTTTGGCATCGTTGTTAAGATGAGATATTTTCTTTAAAATGGACCAACTTCAATGAATTTTGTGAAATACAACGTCTCGCTGAAACTACCATAATCCATGCCCACAATGATATAACCTCATACCCTGATTTACTGTCATCTACCCTTTAGCGGCGAGAGAATATAAGACTAGTGCCGAGGGGTAGGAGGATGGTTGAATTTCCTGTCGACCCTGGTTTGGTGGTGTTTGATATCCACAGCTCTTCGCAAGATCGTTTTCATCCTATGCGGGAAAGGGCAGCCGCGGCGGTCTGCTTGCGTTTCATTGGAAGATCGGTCAGTGGCGCATCCGACAAGGAGCATCTATTCGTTGTGAAAGAGACACATGATATGTTTCAAAGGGATGAGAAGAAAATGGAAGGTAATTGGCTCAGAGTCTCAAAGCGCTGGCCGCGCGTTCGGCGTAGTTGTAGAAAAAAACACTGCGAGCATGCACTGGCTGATTGAAACACCTGTTGTGGCTAAAATATCTCTTCTTTTTCCTTCTTGAATTATCGCTCATGCTGTAAATTGGAGAGTAATCCTTCTTTCTATCACCCCTTCAAACGTGGTATAGAATAACGATGACTATGTACATTCTGGTGTTGAGGGCGATGTTTTCATTAGTGATGTCGCAACATAGTTATTATCACTTCCATATGTTTTATTTATCCGTCTCTAAGACCACGAAAAGGAAAAAGATTTTGAAATCCATTAGAAATTGAAGGTACAGTTTATTTTATGGTGAGATTTAGGCGTTTATAATTATATACTGGGATTCTTCCTCAGAAAGTGTTCGTGATATCGTATGTTATATTTTAAATTCTTTCTACTTCTGGAAATTCAGCGCTCAAGTTTTTTCATACGGTGAAAGATGTTGTGTCCTATTAGGCTGTTTCGTTTTGGTAAAGACACAAATTAAGCACCTGCGTCAAAACTACAGTTTTTCTTCGAAGCTTCGCGAGCAGAAGATTTTTTTCTTGGTCCAGTGACGATGACTGCAACCTATATCAATGTGTAGAAAAGACATTGATTACTGCTCTGGTAGGGAGAGAAAATATTTTCACAGAAGCTACTCTCTCCTTTTACACTTTCGCCTGCGCGAAATTGCGCGCTCGTAAATTGTCTCTGAAGTGAAATTATCCTCTTTCTCCTTGTTGGGGGCTGATGTGATTGGCGAAGTCTTGAGCGCGCAACAGTAGAACATTTCTCGTCGTTATTTTAATGATCGAATAGCGGTTTTGTTGCGAATTTCACACTCTGGAAGAAGTAACCGAATCTTTCATACTACAGCTAACGTTGTTCTTTCACTCTATCTAAGGCTATTTCATAAGTCAACGGCACAATATTTCTCCAAAATTCATGGATGGAGAGTGAGATAAGTCTGAGTTGGCCAAACGGTCTTTCTCTCACCGGGTCATATTCTATTACCATCATACTCAGTTTGCTTCTCCGCGGAAGTCTACTTTAATTAGGAGTTTACTATTTATAGATGGTATACTTGGTTATTCAAGTAATTTTTTCAAACGCTACGTTTTGCCTGTGAGTCCATATCGCGTTAAGGATTTTTGTGTATGGGTGGTATTGATTTGAAGCTTTCGAGATGAATATCTCGAGTGTGATGGAAAAGAAGCTTAAGCAGTGGGAATGACTAATAGGAAATTATTATGTACGGTTGGGAAACTGAGTGGCCAAATGCGAAAAAGTTAAGACGTGGATGGAGGAGGTGTGAGGAAGTCATGAGATGCTAATGGCTGTGATGAAGAGGAAAATATTTTTACGAGGGAAAGATTTTCTGTTCTTTGCGTAAATATTAAGACGGTAATGTTTATTGTAAGAAATGACTGCGGAGGATTTGTATTTTTTAGTCATTCTGTCATGCGGTTGAGAATTTCCACTGCTGCCTGTAGTCTTCGAGTTCCCTTTCAAACTGATTAAGACCGGATTTTTTGTTATCGTAGGTAGCAAATATGCCCGCTGTCCACGATGGCTGCACTCAAATTTAATGTATACCTAACATGCATACTTAGAATGCATGCATAACTCTTATCGGTACCTTTTAATCATATTGACAAATAAGTCATATCTCCTTGTTTGGACTCTATTTTACTTAGAAAGTGTCTCTTAATGTTTCGCATCACCTTCAGAGTTATACCCTAGGTGGTATTAGGTATTGCTGAGTGTCAAATTAAGTGTAGTTTACAATTTGAGCTCATAACATCATGCCTCGCAATATATTGTTTCCTAAATCAACTAGAAAATGTCGACGGCGGTGATATTAATCCCCGATTGAGCCATTTGTAATGGTCATGCGCGTTAGGCCCGTGCGTCAACCACATATTGAACCGGAAATGCCCCTTTTGTGCGAGAAGCCATTGTTGAGACAATTCCATTTCTATTAATCGGTGGCGTAACATTAGTTCCGGAGCCATTAGGCGCCATTTGAAGTGTACAAAGACACATTTTTTCCCGGCATGACGAGCGGGGGCGTAGAGGGGGAATATTCGTCACGGCTTCTTGCTGTCAGATACATGAACTTGACCATAGATAAGGAAAGGAATTTTTGACCCCACGGGGATCTTAGACCTTCCATCACCAGTCCCTCTCGTCCAATTCTGCGGGTGAGAGCCGGTAATGGACACAACATGGGTATTTGCCTTTTAACGCTCGGTGCATTTTACTTTAGCTCGCCGGTTGAGTCGGAACGGCAAATTGGACATTGTTGTTTTAAAGTTCAAGGTAGGGATGGGCCAAATGTATTCATTCACTGGTAATCGAGTACCCGAATGAATACTTGGGTACTCGGACGAGTACACTAGTACTTGGATGAGTACTTGGGTACTCAAGTGAGTACCTGAGTGCCACGATGAAGACTCGAGTAACTTGGAGGATACCACTGAATACGAGTACCCAAATGGAATACGCCGGCGAGAACTGAGTACCACGTAATTGACCATGGCATTCTACCGGGTATTTGCGTATTCATACGAGTTCTCAAATGAATACCTGGTGTCCTGGTATTCATTTGAGTACTCATATACTCGTCCGGGTACCCAGGTGTTCATTCGGGTACTCGATTACCAGTGGCCCATCCCTAGTTTCCATATATTTGGCCCAGCCCATACACCAGCCGATTACCTGTGGCCCAGCCCATACATTTGGCCCATCCCTAGTTCAAGGCGCCTATTCTTGATACTCGTCCCCTTGTGGAACTAGATTCTTCTAGAAAATATTTCGCTCGTTCAGGAAAAACCGCAAGTGGCCATGAAGATATGATTTTCTTTGTTTCGACTTGGACCGGGAGTTAGGCCACGAATCTTAATACGTCTTCAAAGATATATGCTACGTCTGTATCAAATTAGCTCGTTTTCACATCGTTTCGATTGCGACGCTAGTCCATCGATTCTGTGTGAGACGAACAAATTTGAAAGTCAGTGTTTTTTAGCCGCTTGAAATACACTGCTTTCACTGTATGTATGCCTCTGCTACTGGGAAGCCATTGAGGGATGCTGATTGGTGTTACCGTTTATTTTCTTGGAAACATTCCCCTTAAAATATTTTCTGGAAACAGTCGCTTTGTACCTATTGGCGAAAATGTTCAAGCTAGGAAAAACAAAAAATTGTCATTATTTCGCCAATTCTCGTCTTAAACCCCTTCATTCTTTTTAAGTGTTCTTGATTCTCAAGTTAGTAAGTGGAGCAAACGATTCCAAAAGGTAAGACTTTGCTGAAATTAGGTTGGCATCTATTACGTTAAACTTCGTTTTGTGAGCGGTGACTCGGCTGTGGGTTTTAGTTACTGACACTCACGAAACTTTCTGAAGCGTGCTCAAGATGACCTGCTGGGCTTCTTAGGTTCAAAGTTTGATCCTCGTTTTTTCTGCGACTTCTTTCTTCAGGCATTCACTTTTTTTATTTTAGCGACCTTTTTTTTATTTTCGCTGCAATGAACTACATATTCAATATTGCAATTAAAATTTCCCCTTTTTTACCGTCTAGAATTCAATTTGCTGCCTGGACTCATCCCTTAGGACGATTGAAGCGATTTCAATGGAATCCACCCGTGAATTCTTCGCTCATTTCAGCGTCGAGCTACGCTAACTTTTCGCTGTCGACGACACGTGATATTATACGTATGCTACGTGGCCATCTTCATTTGTATAATGAGGTCGTTAATTCCAGAGTACCCGCTTATTTTAACCCTTACTTTCAAAAGCCACGTTTAGTCCCCATTTATCTAATACTCACTGAGTTATGAAGGCATACTTGGTGTGCACATTTTTGTTTCATCGCTGTCAGCCTTTGATACCTATCGACCGATGTACGGGCCGCTGTAACGGGATGTAACGCTTCACGTTATACATCGCATTAACATAATTTTGATGCGCAACTACCTTGAGGAGACCTCACCTCTATGACCCAGACTCTTTTTTTTATCTTTGGAGCGTCCTGGGACTATTTCGGCGCAAAGGTGCATCTAACTTCCCGACGGCAATTGCTCATGATCCAAATCAAGTATACCTCTTGGTGAATACAATGTAGTGCATTCAGTGTGTGCTTGTGCTACTGGCAACGGGCAACTACTTGTAACAGATTTTAAACTTGAATATGGAAGAATGATGAGCGATGCCTTCAGATTTGTCCTTTCGATCCCACTCGAAGTTCACTACCGTTACCATGCGGGACGCCATTACGAATTGGTAAGACCGGTACGGCCGGCAAGGCCTTTTTCCATAATGACCTCCGAATGAATGTTTTTTTATTCAGAGGTATTAGCCCGCACAAGCACTTTCTTGGTCTTTTAAAATTTGTGAAAAGGGTGAGATTGTAGCGTCCATTTCTTTTTTTTGGAAAATTCGGGGAAAATGAAGGCCGTTTTCCAAATCAAGCTGAGGTATACTGGCCGTACTTAATTTCCACAAATACGGGCTGTGACCTCCCAATTCTAAGTTTTAGACCAACTACGCGACCGCGGATGGTCGTGCATGGCGTGCACGTCAATGAGGCTCACTAGCCGATCTAATTCATCATGGCGTCCGTTTTGGCAAGGATTGCGAATTTCGTGAGAAATCGTGAGGCAATCTTTGAATGCATATGTAGATTTACTTATCATTATTAAGTTAACGAATTGTTACCATGTTCCAGCGTAACCTAAAAAATATTCCTTTGTTAGTAAAATTTTATTTCTTAGCGTTTTCACGAGTTGTGTCTAGTTGACGGCGGCCGTCACGTATTTGTCCTATGTATTTATCGACCACATGTACGTAAAAGCGCTAGTGGTCTGTTGCACTTCTCAAGTATGGCCCAGGCTCGCACTGAATTGCATATTCCACTAAGGTATACTTGTGTTGGAACTTAGCCTAAGTACGGCTGGTAATAACTTAACGTGGGTTCGAACACGGCCACTGTCTCTCCATTTAAAGGGCTGAACGTGGTCTGAACCCGGAAAACGCGAAGAGTATTCAGCCGCAAAACTGGTTTCGCTCAACTTTCATCCTGAGAGAGAGAAAAAAATACGGCATCATTTCACGTGACCATCCTTTCGGTTCTATCACCTGCCGCTTGAGGTAGGATGCCGCAAAAGTTTTCCTCGTGATGAACTTTCCTCTGATTGGATGGAAAGCGGAGCCAATGAGAAAGAGCCTGCTGAGATGAGAATAACGTATATTCCGCGAACAACTCATATGTGGGATATACTCATGGAGACCCGCGTAAACTTGTGTGGCAAGATTCCTTGAAAGGCATAAATGAGTTAAACTTCTCCTCATCGATCATTTTCTGGTCTTAAAACACCCGATTGCGTTTTCCATCCATGGTGGACTGTAAGCCGACCAACTAATTCCATTCAACCTTCCGAAAACTGCCCTAATAATCAAGAAACCTGGGTAACGTAGTGATCTGTACATGTGCCCGGCTAGGCAACGGTCCTTGTTTTGATTCCAAGTACTTATGAATATATTCCCGGGGCGATTTCTATGCTCCTTATCAGGCAAAATATCTGTTCAGTTCGTCAGTTGTTGCAAAAATGTAGTTGGCTTAATCATAATGAGTTCAATAGTGAGGATTTCATCCCTGAGTAAGGATAAATCTCATTTTTAGAACCACACCAAGCGTTTCTCATTAAATCCTTTTTTTTTGGGCGGACTCCTCTTTCGATATGTCATTTACCTCGGCTATTTCACTCGATCCGGGACGTGCGGAAACTCGGCATATTTTCACGATTTTCTAATCTTGGTTGAGCATTGGAACGTTTTCTTGCAATGTGAATAAATTATCATCTATGGCAAATGAGGGGTGAAGTAGACATGAGAGCAATGTTGGGCATTATGCTTGGATCCTGTTGTAGAGCCCTTGCGGTGAAATCAGTACAAATTTGACCTTAGTAGGAGGTCATCCCTGATCTATGGCCTATTAGCTCCAACTCTGGGACGTTGGAAATTGCCTGTTGAGTGATTCTTTTTCTGGGAGGCGAGAAGAGAATTCTAGCAAATTCAAAAAAAGTGCGATTTGTGTTACATTTGCCAGTGGAGATCGTGAATTAGACCTGCAAACAATGGATTTTTAAGTTTCCATCTCTGTGGGGTAAATGATTAGGTAAAACTTTGTTATCCGTAAATGAATTATTTCATCAAATAACGCTCTACGAGGTATGGTGACCATCTTTCAGCAAATAAGCATGTGGTTATTTTATATCATTTCAATGAAATTTAAGTCACATTTGAATGCATATCGAAATTGGAAACGTTTGCTTTCTGTATTAGGAAAATGAAATCGATTATGACTCTCCAGTATTTCAGATGCAATGTAACCTAGCATTAATAGCTTCTAAATCGAACATTGGTTTGTTAATTATTAATTTATTATATTTATATATTCCTAAGATTTGGTTCTATATCGGTTTGATAAAAAATATTAATTATTTATTTATTCTATTAATATATTCTTTAGATGAAGTGTGACATCAGTTGGTTCTATATCGGTTTGATAAAAAATATTAATTATTTATTTATTCTATTAATATATTCTTTAGATGAAGTGTGACATCAGTTTAATAATAGAAAACTACAGGAGCACCTTGTGTTAGACGAGTCTTTGATGTACAAATGCCTTGTGTTACGGTATTTGACGGTCAATTCTTGAAAAAGAGTACCTACATCATAGTGAAAACGCATTGCATAGCACTACTTGTTTCATAAAGCTGCCTAATATGGTATATACCCTGTCATGCTTGAAAGTGCAGTCTTCTGGACAATATGGCGGTGCCCTTCAAGTATTTTTACCGCTCAACGCATCTCTCAGATTGCGTGAATTATTTCTTCTTCTATAACTTCAGTATTTTCAGGACTTACGTCCCTGATGTTGTTCAATGTTTCGTGAGAAAGACATCTATCCATAAAATTTTCAAGATGTCGGCAACATGTTCAGCGTCAGCATCTCGTAGAATACGCCTAGGCTCATTCTGATAATCCTGATGAAAGTTCCAAGGGTGACATGTTTATATCCGTTCGTTCTTATACCAACTTGCTTTTTCTCACATTAATTAATTAGTATTATCATTTGTAAAGCCCGTTTTACACGGGGCACACAATTGCACAAGATGATGTACGTACGAACGTGCATTTCAAACTACACTGTGTAAACCGGTGAATTGCAAGAATTCATTCGCGAAATGAACGCGATATGACAAAATAGCCCCTGCTCTATCTTCCATTGTTATTGCACGCCAGATTGAGGAGTAAATGCAGTTTAAAATTGTGCAAGCTCGTGCCCCGTTTAAATCGGGCTTAATACATTTCAACAGCTCATGTTCCTGAAAGTAATTTATTTTTTTTCCTAGGCTGCGCGCTGTGGCTATGTGGTGCTGTTAATGGCGATATACTGGATGACCGATGCCGTCCCGCTTCCCGTGACTTCCCTGCTGCCTGTTGCTCTGTTTCCACTTTTAGGCGTCTTGTCCACCGAGGACGTGTGCGTGTCTTACCTGAAGGAAACCAACATGATGTTCATCGGAGGCCTTGCCGTCGCCTTGGCCATAGAGCACTGCCATCTACACGAGAGGATCGCGTTGAAAGTTCTCCTCCTCGTTGGCACTAGTCCCAGGCTGTGAGTATTTGAGAGTCTAAGGTATAATTCTACCGATAAGGGCCCCAATCTCAAAGGAGCCCGCGGATGTGGGACGAAGTTGTTCACATGGAGAAAATGAGACACGTTTCATGTGTTATTTCAATATTTCATGTCCAAGTCGGACTTTCTTTGGTCATAGTACGTTAAATGAATAGAAAGTAAAAATAAAGTTTGATTATTTTGTCATAATACCTGTTATACAAGGAGGAGTCCTAGGTCTTTAAGTTTGGCC
Source organism: Ceriagrion tenellum (assembly GCA_963169105.1). Classification (NCBI taxonomy): domain Eukaryota; kingdom Metazoa; phylum Arthropoda; class Insecta; order Odonata; family Coenagrionidae; genus Ceriagrion; species Ceriagrion tenellum. The sequence goes on along the minus strand of OY720635.1, from coordinate 114,435,442 downwards.
CCATTGAACATTATGGCGACTAATTTTGCACAAGTCTCTCTTAGAACACTCATTCCAAGGAGACTCCTTCGGTGGAGACAGTTGTCTCTGTATCAACTCCTTGGCGCGTGACATCCGACACGGTTAAGATGGCCGATATATGCAAGAAAGCCTTCGTTTTAAATTTCAACCATTTTGTTAGATCGATTTGCGTCCCTGGCTTGTGTTTTTTACAGCCTAATATTTGTGTCCGAAAGAAGAAAAAACTTCTCGCCCATCTTCCACACTCCTCGATAATGTGTATCGGTGAAGAAAAAAAAACGACATTCCTCCGTATTGCAATGTTGTAAGCCATAGTCAACGAATCTAAAGTTTGAAAAAATTATTTGTTGGAACTTACCAAGACAGTCGTTAAAGAGCCAAGAATTTAAATTCCGCAGGGTAACTATTTGGTGGTGACAGACGACCGAAGTTGCTTAAATGTCTTAACGCGATACATTATAGTTAAATTCATATTGAGGTGTTGTCGTTAGACTTCGCATGTCGCACCTTTACGGTTTGTCCGAAGCAGCTATCATGTAATTGTACAACGACTAATGGACCTCAACTTTCGCCGGAAACACTGCCGTACCGAAGTCGTACGTTTTAAAATCCTACCGTATGCATCGGAGTCGTTTTTTCGATTCGCATTCGATGAGTTCATAAGAATAAGATGAGTGCTAAGCAATCAAATGCTTCAAAGAAAAAAATCAATTCAGTCGGAAGGAATTATAATATGGCTTCTCAACCTCAATGGTTTTACTCGGGAAGTGATTTTTTTTGGACATTTCTCCAAGCTTCTGGGCTACACAATGAAAATGATACGAACAAAACCGTGTCTGATGTCGCAAAAATGGGCTTGCTGAGACTCCGCATAAAAATGAAATATTTATGTTTTTCGCCCTATTGATCTAATTGGGAAGAAAACTATTTTCGATATGAGGCATTGTAATTGTTCATAATTTTTCTATTGAAGTCATTATGTTAAATTGTAAGTAATTAAACAGCGTGTTTTAAGATCCCTACATTGCAAACATCGAAGTAAAATCCTTCCCTGCAAATGCAAAATGTTCAAAGAAATTCAATATCTATTTAGTTTTTTAATGGATCCATCGCTATTACTCCTATACCGAATGATAAAATCTCTGCAATATAAACTGTTCAATAGAGTCTTAAAACAATGAAAACTCATTACTTTTTTTAGTTTTAAGGGCGTCTTTTAAAGAGTTTTAATAGTGGGGTCAAGATTTCTTACTCCCGCCCCGACAGATTGGCAATGTGGGTCAGTTTCTCTTCTCGCGTGGAAATCTTAAAGGTCTGAATTGAAGAAAAAATTATGAAGGTTGTTCTCCACGAACAGTATTATGGGTATAATGCAAAAATAGAGGAAAAGGAGAACTTTTAAGGGGCGGTAGTGAAAATACTGTGTGAATTAGTCGCAGGTTCCGTCGTATATTTTTAATAATGGTCTCCTCCCTCATTTTTTCTCGCAGTCTCATGCTGGGATTCATGCTGACGACCATGTTCCTATCCATGTGGATATCCAACACGGCCACAACAGCCATGATGGCTCCGATCGTCGCGGCCGTGCTAAAGGAGCTTAAATTGGTGAGAATTTTATTAGACATCGGCAGAAATAAAGTCAAATATGGGTGACATGCTAGGAGGGTTAGTTTTTTGGGTCCACCGGTACCATAAATAGAAACACAACAATATATCTAAGAACTCGATAAAACTAGATCTTTGTTAACTTTGTGGTCATGACAACTTCATGACAAATTTATTAACTTTGTCACTTTTACAGACCGCAGTATAATTCACACTTCATCACGACCCGGGTTTCGATAGCTAAGCATCATCATCATCAGGTGATGATCATCATCATCTGGGTCGTGATGAAGTGTGAATTATACTGCGGTCTGTAAAAGTTACAAAGTGAATAAATTAACAATATATTTGGCAGATGCCGAGCTTGAAGGTTTGTTGGAATCTGGTCGGTGTAGTGGCTAAAGTGTATGTTTGAAGCTCTTCCTGTTTATCAATTGGCGAATGGACGATTATTCTTCCAGGTGTATATTGAAGGCAAAATGTTTAGTCATAAGTTATAAAACAGCTAGAATACTGAAGTGATGATTAATTACGAAAATTCACCCACGTAGCTACCGGTAAGATTTTAGAAGAAGTAAATTTTATTTGCTGGGTGTCGTACGAAGATCATCGATGAAGCATTTAAGTAAAACGGACATTGTGCAATTTTAATCAATATCTAATTTTTTTCTGCTATTATTTACGTGCCGGAGATATGACGGGGAAGTGAAAAGCCTTGACCGTGGGAAGTGTCCGTTGGGGAAGAATAGAGGGGTGCATCGCGGGTGGAGGACAAGTAGGATACTTTATGATATGCAACACCTTTGTCGCGATTATCGAGGTTGAGCATTATCCTAGGAGTTTAATACCCTGTTAATACACTCCCAGGTAATAAATGACGCGAGGCATAGTGGGAGATGGTGGACTTCAAAGAAAGTGGTGGGGAAAAGTGGAGGTAACAAAGCAGGTTACTTCTGTTCTTCCTCAATTCCAAGTCTAATCCCATTTCTCTCATTTCAGTGGCTTGTATTGACGCACAAACAAATCTGCTCTTTTAGAAAAAGATACGTAAATTTGAAACCTCTCTAGGAAAGAATTACCTTATTTCCATTGTAGTTTTTTACCCTGATCAGTTAAGTTGGTCAGTCATCCCCTTTTAAAAGTTACGCTAAACTTACTCAATTCTGTGGCTAATGTCTTGGCCAATTTATTTGCTGATTGATGTTTGATACTTAAGGATACATTTGATGAAGAGCATATTACTGTAGGATAATTTCAGATTACTCGACTCCTTTTGTATTCTTTTCACATATTACTTTCACCCCTTCCAATGTGTGAATCATTGGATATCTATCCCAATCTACATCTATGTTACTTAAACAACATCTACCTTTGAATGGGAACTGGATAGCCATAGAATCCCCTGTGTAATTTTATTAACCATAAAAATGGCACTTTTGTCTGTGCATATGACTTTTGCCAATGAATAAAATTTTACTATAGGAGGAGCTTGCAAATTATTCTTCAAACATGTCCTTTCTATTATGAAATTTTACTAATCCTTGTTTCACTATAGTTATTTTTGTAGAATTAACTGACAGCATTTTTTCCTCACCCTATATAAAGAAAAACAGCTCATGGGGTGCTGTGCAGAAGAGAAGTATAACTTCTATAGGAGACAAAGTTTCATCTGCTGAGGAGGGAAATGCCAATTCAAACATGGAAATTGAGAAAGAGCAAGCACCACGGAAAAGCAGCCTTGATGCTGATGATGAAAAGTATGCCTATTTAATGGAATTTTTATTATTATTTATCCTTTTTATTGTGTTTTGGAATTATTTAATATTCACTTGCTTGAATTATAATACTTATGAACATTTCTCTGGTTTACATCGTAGCTTGAATTAATCTTTTTAACCTCAATACTTTTTACTTCATTGTACATTGCGCTTATGTTCTGAAGTTTTTTCACCTCCATAAACTAGTCCTTCTTCTCTTCTAGCAGAGAGGGACCTTCACAGGAAACTATTTGCTATTACCTTGGTATAGCTTATGCCGCTAATATTGGTGGAACAGGAACAGTTACAGGAACTGGGACCAACCTCACATTTATGGGCATTTTTGAAGGGTAATTGTACTATTGAGTACATCTTATATGATGAATAAACTTTTTCTTGAGTCTATTTTGAGAATATTACATATTGCATTGCATCATGTGAAAAAATATGAAAATATTAACATCACTTACCTTAAATATTGAGTTTACTCTCTTGTTAACTCCTTAGGTGTTAATTATATTTATTTTTCAACAATTTTATCTTTCATGTTATTTCCACAATATGAAGTCTCTTCCCCCATGCTACAGGACTTAATTTTGCCACGTGGATGATTTTCAATGTTCCAGGAATGTTGATTAATATTTTCATTGCATGGATTTGGCTACAAGTGCTGTTCATGAGGCTTTTCAGGTAATATTAAATTTCATTTCTTAAAATACTAATTCATCTCATACATATTTAAAATACTAATAATTTGCCCTTTGTCCATATTCTACTGCCATCAAGATACATAATTGACCTTAAACTGTGTTATTACCATTCCAGTTGTTAGTCTCACATTTTTTACTAAAGCTAAATAAATAGTACATACCTTACTTTTTGAGCATGTAAATGTTGCTTGATGAATTTTTAAACAATAATTGATTACTTTAAAATGGAGTTTATTGAAATTATGCTCTGAAATTCCACATGTTTTATTTATTACTAATTTATTTATTCTCAAGAAATAATGTGAAGCAATATCAATATTGGAAGATCATTCCTAATCTGTGCTGTATGAGGCTAGAAGATGGATGAATTAAGCTAAGTCTGCATAATCTTGGATAGTAACATCATTTGAATTTTTAAGGGTACCCTCAATAACCAATTAGGAAAGGCTAATATTTATTTTTTAAATATTATTTAAACTAAACAATTGCAGTTATTGTAAATATGTTATGATTCCATTTCCTATGATTGATTGCATTTTGAATAATTTTACTGGGAAAAATTTGTAGTAGTTGGGAAAACTTTACTGTAGAGTAAAATATATGTCGGGCAACTTTCAAACTGTGAAGCTGCAAATGATATTTTTTCCAGCTACTGCCAGTGTTTGCATTTTCTACTTCATGCCTACAATTGATGGAAAGTTAGAATTTTATTGCATGAAATACATTTTTTCTTGAGAATATCAGTATTGTCCATTTGCCTCTGCGATCTCATCCTCTCTACTATGATAGATTTGAATTAGAAATAGCGATATGTGATTCTCTAAGATTCCAAGTGATTCTCTAAGAGTGAGATGTCATCCATCAATGTTATTCTTGCATTCTTATGACTCCTTAATGAACCACTCATACCATGGGAGTACAAATATATTCGTTCTGGAATGTATCATACTGCCATGACTCATACAACACTCCAGAGCCCTGTCTCGATGAATCTGAGATCCATATTAATCCTAATTCAGATTAGTGAGGGTCTACCATATAATGCCTGGATATGATTGTTTATTAAAATGTCTCAAACATGTTATTTTATGATTCCTACATCCATTTCACTCTAAATTTTTCTGGAAGATAACTTACCTGAATGTGAGAATGTATTTATTAGCTAATGCTCTTACTTCTTTGACAGAGGAGGGATACAAGGTGGTGGACCAGAAGCATCTAAGAAAATTAAGGAGATGATCCATAACAAGTATGAGCAGCTAGGACCAATGACCTTCCATGAAGGCAGTGTGCTCACCCTCTTCATAATTCTTGTCTTCCTGTGGTTTTTCCGATCTCCTCAGTTTATCACTGGGTGGGCAGATATAATCACTGACATGTGAGTATTATACATTTTGTTAAAAATGAAACAGAAATGAAGTGGTTTGAAAGCTGCATCATTTTTTCTTAGTGAAGACTTACTGATGAAATTCCTCATGGCTTAGGAAGTGTTGATTTTTCTTGATTTTTGTGATGTATAAGGTTTATTATCAATCAGTCATCTTTCTATATTCATGGTGAACTAGTATACTGTGAGGTGATTTATTTTTTCCAAACCCTAGTAATAAAACAGGGATGGTTTTTTTTATATTTGTCATGATGCAGTTTTAGATTTGTCATGATGCATTCATCAACATCAAGCAGATTTAGCACCAGATAATTACATACCAAAATTACATTGAGTAAAATTTATACAACCTAGCCTGTGATAAGTCTATTTTGGATGAGTAAATATATATTAGAAACTGTAGAATTTTTTATATTTCACAAAATAAAATATGTTAGTTCTATAAAATACAAATATGAGAAAATATTCCCTTTCCCGTCAACAGTTTTGTGCCTTTTTTTGTGAACTCGAAATTTTTAGCCATCTTCAGTATTTATAAAAGAGTTGCTGATTATGTACATTTTCCGAAAATGAGGGCAGTTCTGGTGTCAATTTCCTGAAAAACTCTAGTTTAAAGGTGCATTGTATATATAGTGAGTGGAATATGATGAAAACGTATTCCAAATTGTTTTAATGTATTATGAAGTATAAAATTGTTAGATTATATGACTCATGGCTTATTTTTGCCTTTTGCAGAAAAATTAAGGATGCTACCCCAGCCATATTCATTGTTTTCCTGATGTATGTCTTGCCTGCAAACCTTGAATTCTTGCCTTGGACAGTAAAAAATGGTAAGTTTTCTTTTGAAGGCGATTTAATATCAAATTCTGGTGAATAACTATGTGTACATGAATATACACATTGTTTCTCAGAAATACCTATCATTATTAATCATTACCACCCCAAAACCCCCAAAAAGACAACTGTGTATGTCAAATGTCACCTGGATTTGTACCTGGGCTCTACAATCAGTATGTAAATGCCCAGCCAATGAGGTTGCTACGTCCATTTATTAGATCTGCTGCATACATTATTAATATGTACATTAAAATTTTTCCTGGCTATTTGATGAAAGAGGAAGTTGCAATTACATATGGGTACATTGGCAATTATAAATATCTTCTTTTTTTTTTCATTTTTCAAGTTTTGCATTCTCTGAAATAATGCTGAACTAGGATATCACATATGTACAAGATTTGTTGATTTTTAATTTTAATTCATTTTTATTATTTTCCTCCCTTAAAGCATTGAAAACAGATAGTAATTTAAAACAGCACTTTCAATTTGGTTTTCCTATGAAGATGAACTAAGAGCTCTTTTTTATTGGAAACAATGCTTAAAGACTTATTTTTGTAAAAAAAGTGCTGATTTGCTTCCATTTGCAAACAGGGAGAAGACCTAGGAGAGCTTGCCCATCTCTACTGACATGGAAAGTGTTGCATGAAAGGCTGCCTTGGGGATTGATCTTATTGCTTGGTAAGTCTCATTATCTGGTGTTATGTCTAAATCATAAATATATAGCTACAGTCTCAACCACTTGTATTGAAATGGATGCCACTAGATTTATTTCATTGAAGTAAGTTTACTGTGCTACAATTTAGAAATAATGCTGTGCATTAAATATCTCATAATACTATACAGCTTGAAAATGTCCATTAACCCTTTCGCTGCGGTCAAACTGCAGAGACGTTCCAGCCCCTGTGCGGTGAAAAAGTGAACGGTACCTATCCTATGTCGGCACAAAGTATGCCTCTCGTTGCACCTGAAACTCAATAGTCACCTAAGATCCCGGGATGGGATTAGTAGAATGTATAACAATGAACTTGGTGAATGGTATTCCCGGAAAAAGAGAAAGTTCAGCAGCGTGAGTAGGAACAACCACTTGCCAACGGAACGTATGAGCTACGTTCACAGCAGTCAACCGGGTGAACGTAGCTACTACGTTCACAGCAGTCAACCGGGTGAACGTAGCTACTACGTTCACAGCAGCGAAAGGGTTAATGGTCATGTGAAGTTACTGAAGTTAACTAATATTATTAGCATGGAGATCTTGTGCAAGATTTTAATCGAAGGAGATATATGCAGCTACCAAGCCAATGGCCCCAAAGCTAAACCGTTCTAATTATAATAATCCCTTGGTAACTTAAATTGGTGGGTATCAGCTGTAACAGTGGTGATAACTTCAAACTAAAAATCGGAGAGATTTTATTTACCTGCTCATATTTGCTATTTCATACCTTACATAGGTATTGCTGTAGGGCTGAGAATTTATTAAATTTCTTATCTGGCTCATGCAGATTTAAGAGCCCCATCACATCAAGGATATCTATATCTCTATATTTATGGAGCTTCAGTAAACAGTCTCTTTGATGATAATGCCTTTAAAGGAGGATTAGGGAAAAATGTAAAATTTCCATTTCAGTGCATTATTAGTTTTGGTCCTTGTAAATTATGGCTGCCACATGGGCCTAAGGGGCAGATGGGTCGATATTACAGACATCACTATTTTGTTGACTTTTCTTCAAAGAAGTAGTGCATATTCTGATTACTCTGTATATTCTGCTTTAGTGGTTGCCACAAATAGTAGGGGCCCAAAAAAGTTTTGCAATTTTTCCCACTGCAATTTTTCAGGTTAGATTTTAGGAAAAATAATAAATAAACATCCGTCTCTTACAGTTGTGCTTATGGTTGGTGCTTTAATTACCCTTCCTTGTCGGTCGCTCCAACACAAATACACTCTTCCGTGATGTCATTTTCATTCATAACTATTTCAATTCTCATTTTGTCTGTAGTATATTTAAAATACCTGCCATTCATCTCCATTTACTTTTCAATTCTTGTATAATTATATGAAAACATGTAAATCCTGTCAAACATATTATTTTTGGCTGTTTATTTTTAATGTAAATTCTGTTCTAAGAAACTTTATTTTGTATTTGCTAGGTGGAGGCTTTGCCATGGCAAAAGCATGCAATGATTCTGGTCTCTCCAAATGGATGGGAGAGCAACTGGTGGTACTAGAAGTATTGCCTCCTTGGGTTCTAGTATCAGTTATTTGCCTCATTACAACGTTTGCAACTGAGGTCACATCCAACACTGCAATAGCAAATATCTTCCTTCCTGTTCTTGGTGAAGTGGTAAGGGCGACTATAGTATATTTTTTTACCGGAAAGTAATTTTGTGATTCTTGCACGAAAGGCATTATGTGGTTCAATCAAAATTCTTGATGATTGACTTTTTTTACTGTTACAATCAAAACAATTTGTCTAAAGTCACTGAAAGTGATTGTCCTAGTTTCTCGTAGTTCTTTTCTGAGAAAACTTATTTGTGAACTTCAAGAACTCACATTTTTTAAATAATAACATAATTTTGCACCTCTTTAAATCCAACTAGTATTACACAATTTCTATTTCAGTCTAAGGTCATTCACCAACATCCTCTATATTTGATGATGCCCACAACTTTGTGCTGTTCATATGCTTTTATGCTACCAGTTGCCACACCTCCGAATGCTATTGTTGTTGCTGTGTCCAAAATGAAAACTGTGGATATGGTAAGTCAAAGTTTGTCCCTTTGTCATTTTTGTTAAATAATAAAGGTGGCCAAAACATTTTTAGTGATCTTTTATCGTTGGCCATTTTTGTATGCGCGTTCAAAGAAGTACTTGTGTATTGAATGCAAAATGCTACTGATGGGACAATCAAAGTGTTATTTTATGGCTGCTCTTCAAATTCAAATGGCTGCCAGATTTTTTTCTGTAAAAAATAAGTACCTACTTATGATAATGCTATTACTATTTTAGGAACTGTTGCTCAATAATATAAGTCAGACATAAATGTCGACCACATTATATATTGGGTGATTGTCAGTGAACTCTACTCATACGTTCCAGAAAACACAGATGTCTAAAAAAAAAACCTTTGAGTAAAGCCTTTGATGTTCCATTAGAAAAAAGGATGTTCTAATGTAACCTACAATTTTTTCCCTTAACTTTTGACATAGAATTTTCAAATGAGCCATTAAATTTTTTAAATTATTTTTTGAAGTGTCAATATTGATCATCACTTAATGTAATAGTCCACCTAGTTATGTAGTGCTCTTTTTTATTGTTAATATTAATTGTTAATTCTTTTGTGGTCAACAGATGAGAGCTGGTATCATGATGAACTTCCTGTGTGTGTTTGTGATTTTAATCCTCTTCAATACTCTTGGACGAGCAATGTTTGACATCGACACATTCCCAGAATGGGCAGAGGTGGCGAATACTACGGAAAGCACTCTTTTGAGCACTACTACTGATGTGCCGCTATTTCAAGCTCATTAAAACATGAAGAATTCAGCATTAAAATTGTATTTGAGGTGATCTGTAAAATATTGAGCTCAATTACCAAAGTTGAAGATATTGAAGGAAATGGTAGAGTTATTTTTAAGCTCTGATGATCTTCAAAAATGTGATGCTGCCATAAACAAAAGTGCATCATTTGCTGCGTTTAATGTAGCCATTGTACAAATACTGGATTGCGCCAGTTGTGGCATTGTCCTGCATATACATTTTAACTATATTTTATATGGTTACATGAGGAACGAACATTATCTTCTTTTGTGGAAGTGATTCTTAAGTGAATCCCTAGCCATATTGGTTGGGTGTGGGTGAAGAAGGAATAGGAAGGTGCTCTCTGAATAAAATAGAAGAGGTGTTCAAAAGAAGATTCTTCATGTTTTAGAAAAAGGTTGTGCATTTTGTATATCCTATGCTTTTGACCATTAAGACCCCAAGGTCACATGAGGAAGTTAGTTATTATTTTTTTTATGAAATAAGGCGTACACTGGAAAGAAAAGTAGGCAAGTAATAATACTCAAAATCTTACTACTCACAATTTTTTTGAGAGTAATAGGATATGCTGGTGCTTTAGGCATCACATTTTTTTTAATTGAGTAGTCTAATTTAATAATGACTTCATACTTAAGATTTTGATGAACTCCAGTTCTTCCCCAATGGGGAAATGTGAAGATTGTATTATTGAGGTATAAAAGTGTATTATTGTAATTATTGTTTTTATTGAGCAAAATGCAAGATATACGTGGAGTAGTATGTGCATTGAGTGATATGCTTTGAAAACTTAGCATTTTGACCCATTATAATTTTTTAAATTAATAAAGTCAGTCACAAGTGAATCAAACATTTCATGAATCATGAAGAGCTCACTGTTTCCTTTCTCTGAAAAGAATAAGGATATTGACTGTGCTTTGTGTTTATGCCTTCTTTTACTCCAGAATAAAAGAATAGGGCTCCATATCCTCCAAGTGAAAGTATCAAATCCTGTCTGGAAAAGATGCAATGACATGCATGCTACAATACATCTAGTTTTCGTTGAGTGAGAAGGTCCTAGATCCAAATACAGTAAACTGGAAAACAATGTGCTCACTGCATGTAATAATCAAAGCAATATTTGTCTTTAACAGTAATATTTTTGTATAACTTGTTGATGTGTATTTTTGAAGTAATTGAATGGCAAAGCCATGTTTTTAATATGGCAAGTGAAAGTATCAAATCACACTAGCAAGAACATATTCTTCATCCTCGTATCAACTACCTAACACATTTCTATGAAATTCACATCCAATTTCATGCTTTTGGTGAATCGACTCGATCATATCACCGTAATATGCCCAATGTAGTTGCCGGGCAACAGTCTCCCATGATGGAAACATCAGTTCTTAGTCGACTTACACATCATTAGTCTTTGTTTGAATTTGATGGGTCATTAGTCATTCTGAATGCCCTTCTCCCTGCCTCAATGTTGATGGCAGCAAGCGAAAAATGACCTTAGATGTCAAAGCTCACTAAACTGCAGCACATATTACTACCAGATGTTTATTAGATTGTTGTGGAATACTGTGCATTATGTCTATTGAGCAATTAAAATTGTCTAATACCATTTTAAGAGTTATCCACAGTTGAGAAGGTCAAAAAAATTTGGCTAGTACCTACTATGAATTCTGATTACTTTTGTTAACATTACTTCTGGGGCAATTATTTGGAAAGCAAAGGAAGGTGGATGACGTATCCTCATTGACATTTTTTCACAAAGTATTGCTAACTATCATGATGCTAATTCATTTGGTGAATTGATGGAAATATGATATGGTTATTTAACTGCGATTTTGAATTAGTAATGTACATAAGTATTGTTGAAATTCTGTATGAATTGCCAAAGAAAAGTGCTGAATTTTCTTTTAAAAAGAAAGTAGTACATGTTTTAAAGCTGCACGTGAAAGATATCTAAATCATTTTAATGGAATTTATACAAAGCATTTTGCAAAGTGTAAATATATTGTTAATAAAACAATTTATATAAGTCCTGATTTTTCATTTCTATGTCGTGTAAATCAGTACTTATCTTCATATTCAAATATTACTTATAATCATCGGACGAGCTCACCTTGAGATTTTTTTTATTACTCTCACTTATGTTCCAACCCACCTATGGATTAGCGATGAAGGTGAATGGCTTCTTGATGCGCAAAGGTGAATCCTGTAATTTTTTTGCGAAAAATGCTCCACCTCATAGTTGATACCTACATATTTAGTGTGAAATACATCCATTAATGTTTAGGACTAGGCAATGCTGTACTTTTCAGGATATTCAATTCATTTTTATGAGCTAATCGTTTATGGTACCATAAACATTATGCCACTAATCCAGTGTTTTCGGCATATGAACCTAAGGGTTGATCCATTTAATATGTTTGAATGTGCATTTTATTGACTTCAAAGCCCTCCACAGTGCTATAGTTGTTTGTAGTTCTAATCTCATCTTTTTCAATTTTCCCATGTTCACTTCAAAGCTTAAAAAAGAATCAACTCTGCAGCTGGTTTTCTTCCCGAATAAATATTTGCCACATATACAATATCTGAAAGCACTCACGACAGAGGGGTACATTCAACTAAATCCCATGTTGCAATCCATAAAAATATTTCATTTCTCTTCCCCGCTCTGATTACAGCACTCCTTTACCTCATGTAAATCCCATCTTACTCTGCATCTCCTAAAATCCACCCATTACACCTCTCATACCAAAACATTATGATCAATGAGCGCATCAAGGACGATGTCCTATATTCACATCAGTCATCGTCTCTGCTGTAGGCGGATTTGATCATCGAATGATCCTGTCAAATTGGTCTTTATGGAATCAAATGCGAAGTCTCATACTCCTTCAGACACATTAAGTATTTTAGACCTCTGCGAGTTCGAGCGGGGATACGTCACGCATCCTCAACGACCGTTTATCATGACCAACCTGCCGACAGTATGTCTTGCAATTGAGAGAGTGGAGACTTCTTTGTGCGTCTCTTATCACAGGTACTTATATGTAGAATATTTTCCATTTAACAATTAATCGATGCATGTTTAATCTAAACGTTTCAATAATTTTATAATTCAAATGACGGAGAAGTTCTTGCTGGTTTCAGGCTGCATGGTAGTAAACGTTTTGACTACTCAAAGCACAGTGTCCGTGAAATGCATGAATATATTAGTTTTATTATTTTTCCGGTTTGTCAGTGTTTTGAAGGTCTTGGCAACTAAATGCTTGCTACATTTTGTCGTTGGCTGTATAAATATCCTGCAAAAAAAAATCGATTTTTGACCGCTAAAGTGGGTTCTCTGACCACTGCGCCACCCTCAGCGCCGCGTCGTTCTTCTGTGCTCTGTATTGAGTAAATGTATGATCTGGGTCCTGTAGTGTAGAGTGTAGTGTAGGCTGTGAATCCTGCTGCTGCTGGCCACGTGCTTTCGCAATGGTAAGTTAGCATATTTAATAAAAGTCTTCATCGGTGGGTAGTAGTTAGTAGTCGTGGCGATGGGCTGATGCTTTTGCTTTGCCATAGATGCGTAGGGGCTGGGGTTGCATATCCTTCCTTCTCTCTGTTTCATCTTTCATAATCTTTTTTGGGTGTCCTAAGAGAAAAAATGAACCTAAGAGAAAAAATGAATTGCAGAAGGCAATAGAGGAGTTGAAGCCTCAAATTACAGCCTCTTTCTTGAAGGCATTTTGCGCCACTCAATGGGGTGATAGCTTATGCTAGGTCATATCAAACTGGGCTGACACAGATTCCATCTCGGCTGCAAATACGTTGCAAAGGTCCAAAATGGATCTTTGAAATCCAAAGGTCCGTATTCACGGTTGTTGCCTCCTTACTGTATTATCAGGGAGAAAAGAAACGAACCTTGACGGCGCTCATCATTTGGCATGCCATGTTCGTCTATTTTGTCCCTGATAGCATATCGTCCATTACCATGCCATTGCTTTGACAACTTGCACTGGAAATTGAATTCCCTTGCCGATGTGCCCGTCAGCTATACAGGGTTGATACCCCTGCCTCAAGCCCTCAGGAATATTTAAAGCAGGCAGTATTTACTCCTTTATTGGACTCCTTCCTTCTTCAGACTGATTAAAGACTGCTGAAACATCACAATCTCCTGGTGTGCTTCAGTTGTCTTTTACCTAGTAAGGAGGCCTGCATCCAGGGCTTTAACTCTGATGCCTGGAAGCAGGCCAAAATCCTTTATACAACGTATTCAGATTACCTAAATTTGTAGAAGACATGTTTTTTTATGAAATAACCCTGTATTATCGGCATCTGTCGAAATTGGCAGACCCACCAAGAAATGCTTTAGACGCTCTCAAGGTACTTATCTTTTTCTGAGAGCATATCATTACATATTTCATAAGCAATAGCGATTTCGTCAAAATTTTCGTTCATTGGCTTTTGTCATTGTTATTTTATGTCCCTTCGTTGGCCGACTGTATATTAATTTTGTTCTTTCTGGCTCTAGGCTCTTTGGTTCTGTAGGTTTGTCCTAAAGGCATCCTCTCAGTGGTTCGACGGATGCTTGAGATTTTGTATGTCCTGTCAGTAATAATTGCAACAGCAGAACGGCTTTTTCAACTCTTGAAAAAATATTTTAAAACTTACTGTGCGCAGAAAAGACTTAATGTTCTTACCCATCTGTACATTCACTCGGACATCACCTGTACACCTGACATGGTCCTCGAAGTGTTTGCCACCAAAACAAGGCGCCTCGATCTTAAAATTGAAATATAAAAAAATCTTGCATTCATTTATGACTAACCGTACCTTTTAGTATCTAGTTATTCACCCTCTTCCTTTTTCTTTCTTGTTTCTATTCGTTTGGAAGTTCTTACCATTTATCTTCGGAATTAAATCTGGCGAATTCAACTAGCCCCTGGTGAGTAGGCAACCGTCAACATATTCTCTCTCTGGAAAACTCTCCGAAATCAAAGTCTGGCCACGCGCCTAAGAGGACCCATGCATAATTCACGTAGACAATCAAAGTACCATTGCACTAGCTAGGGACAAGGGTACTTCAAGCAGATCCAAACATAGATGTCGCGTATCTTTTCTTGAGGGATGAAGTTGTAAATGGGAGGATATGTTTTAAGCATGTTCCATCCAATCGTAACTTAGCAGATATTATGACGAAAGCTCATCCTGGGTTTAGAGTGAAGTGAAGTCCATTATCAGTGAGTTAGGTATGGAATTTTTTGCTTGAATAAGATATTATTATGTGGACAGTAAGGAAATCTGTGATTTTTTTGTATATGCTATTCATACATTTATTTAAAAAGGGCAAACAATACGCATGTAACATGTGCACATTTATTTAAAAGGTACTAATTGTTGGTGTGCTTATGATCAATATTTTTTTAATTTTTATATGAATTTTTTGTGTTCTAATTTGAAAAGGGTGAACAATATATATGACCCACATGTTAAGTGATTTAGGACTGCAAGACTGTTGATAGTTCATCTTTTGGAACACAATACTTAAAAATGGGGGTGTTAGAAATTGTTGGGCGTTGTGTGTGTTTGAAGAATTGTGCTGGGCGTTGTTTATATTTGAATTGTATTCTATGTTCAATATGCAATTTCTCGATGTTTCTGTTTTGTATTAACGATCTTCTTTTGTTGGACGTCTTGTTTGTGGTGCCAAATAGTCGCGAATTAGCCATTGTGGTAGTTAAACACGTTTTATCTTTGTGAAATTAAAGTTTTCTTTGCGCTAATAACTGGCAGTACGTATTACTGATTTACTGAAAGACATTTTCCATACGCAAGGAAAGAAAACAACCAACAGAAACCATTGTAATTATCCAGCATCAGTAAAATTATAACGCTGCGGGCGAGGAAAGCTGTCTCTACAATAAGTCAAGAGAATAAGCATCTGTCAATCAATAGCAGTTTGCGTCCTCGCTCAATCTCTCTCATTAAGATGGATGAAGTGGAATTATAGTATCGGGATATTCATTTTTAAATTAGCCGAAGCCAGCTCGAAGACGAAGAAAAGGAGTTATAACTACAAATGCTTTCTCAATTGTCCGTGGCTTGTTGACGAAAAACGAAAACCATCCCTCGAAAGGTGAGCGGTTCTTCAGATGCCAATTTGGGGTTCACGATATGGCGAAGCCGAAGCCCAATACGATTTTCAGTCAGAAACATTCAATCGCTCAAGCTTCAACGCTCCCCGAAGTTCCCGACTTCGGCCCAACCTACCCCTCCCACCTTTAATTTGGAGGGGCAACACTCGGCGCGCCACCTCTATGACCTTAGGGGAAGCATTCATTTAGATGGCAAATTCGCGTGGAAGGACATCGTAGCGTTGAGTAGGGCAGGACATACTGAAGGTAATCATGCCTTAGTCGTATAGATATAAATTGCTTATGAGTCATTAATTGCTGATCAATCTTGTGTTTCCTCGTCACTTGGTTCTAAGTTCGACTTTGGAGCAATTATCAATAAATGAGATACTATGTGCACATTGTTCATTTTCCTGGTGGAAAGACGATTTTCCTGTGTGGGCCGCGCAAGAGGGATACGATTGCATTATATCATCAGATGACATTTATATCGTGTCACATTTGAGGATTTATCGTCATTTTTCTTTGGTTATTTTCAGCGAGTTTGTGCGGAAGAACTATAAAATGCCATGTTCGAGCCCAGCAGTATATCACTGTGGATCACCCATGATTGCAGCACGCCATGGTAAGTCAGAAAAGGGGATGTGAGAGCATAGTATTTAAGTGTGATGGGGTAAATATGGACATCGATCGTTTTGTTATATGTGATGAGGATAGTCCTCATTGGGGTCGCGTAACTGAAGCTGGGTAAAAAGTGATATTAATCGTAATTGCGTGGATTCTATCTAGTTTAAACTAGGGCATTATGAGCGAATTTGTTCCAAATTTCTTTGGATTTTGGATCAAGTTTGATAATTTTCCGATCTTTACACGATGATATATTGGCAATATTTGAGAAGGGCTTAGTTTTTTTTAAACTGTAGACACATTGCGCGTACCTGATTAATATTATTTTCACCTCAAAATATAATTATTAGATTGACCTTAGTTTTGATTGTACTGATACATTGCTTCCATAATTTTTAATTTCCGTCAATATCAACCAGCATTCTTTTCAACCTACCCATAAACATCCATTAATCTCTCCATGGCCTTTGTTTTTTCGATTCGTATTTTCATCCCGGCTCCGAACATAATTTGTTCTTCTCCTTGAAGTCTCAAACTCCTCCAGTTGACCCTTACTGTATTTTCGCAATGATCACAATAGCCATTAACGCTAAATTGTCTCCATCTCGCATGAGTTTTCATTTTTAGAGAATCCTTTAATGTCAAATATTTCCAGAAGGGACCAGCTATAAAAAGCCTTGGTTATCGATGGCGGACTCTGCTCCTTCTCCCTTCGTAATTGACGGCATTTTGCGAAATTTATATATTCTTGTCCTCTTCACTCTGATTCTCTCTTCCCTCCTTCCTTACATCCTCACAACATCGCAGTTGAACCATATCTCTAATCGTTGCCTTCCAGCATTTTCCTCCTTACCTCGAGGAGAGCTCTGCGGTAGCGCAACGTCTTCCTTTTCGGTCTATCTGCCAATTTGGGCGAGTCAGTGCCATTTCACTTGAGATGTGAACTGCTTGATTGCCCGGGAAACTCATCCACTGCGATATAATTCGCGAAACCCCCTTACTCACCCCACGTCATATTTCACGTTCAAGCCCTTGCAGCTTGGCCTTTCTTAGCAACATCGCCGTTTTTAGAGTGATGCCACTGCACCGATCCTAAAATCCAATGGGTGTGGCCCAGCCCGTTCTTTTTTTAGCCGTTGACTCGCCAAAAAATGAGTCTTAGAAAAATAAATACTAAACAATATTTTAATCACATTTATGATCAACTCAAGCAGAGACAGTAGAGAAAACAAAGTATTTTATTGTCGCAGCGGGCTCTTAGCGACATAAGGAGCGTCGAGAGGTTGGATAATTAGGAAATAATTAGGCCGGAATACACAGGAACATCATGAATATATATTTTCCCCAAAACAAGGCACATAGTATAAAAGTACAACATCACTTACGTTCTATGATGAGAGAGAGGGGGAAGGAGAGCCGGGCACTGGGATGCTATCTCTTTGGAGATGGCACGACTGGGCGACAGTGGAACGGTGGCAGACGCGGGCACGGCGAGCGTATCCCCAATCGTCAACCGCGGTCCGGAGCAGAACTGTGAAGGGGATCACGGGGAAGCGAGAGACGCGGGCACGGCGAGCGTTACCCTGGGGGAACCTTCGTCTCTCGAGGACGGGTGGTGGGGAGGGTGGTCAGATCATCTAGCCGAAGTCACGGCGAGCGTAACATGCCTCGTGCTAGCGCGGTCACGACATGCGTGGCCCGACTGACCCCGATGCCTTGCAGGTAGCCGAATTTATTCCAGCTCCTGGGAGTGACCCTTGACCTCTGACGGGCGCAGCAGGAGTCATACTCAGGGGAGCATGGATTTCCCGGCCTACGTCACCGATATCGGAACTAGCCCTGCCCTTGCGGAGTCATGCCCGGAATCTAATTTCTACGAATTAGACGGTGCGTAAGGCGCTCATCGTTCGGGCGGATGCTCGGCAGGAGAGCATGGCGAATGCATGCCCTCGACATTATTTCATGGCGTAAAACATAACTGTTTTACATGATACGTTACGTCCAATAAACAAATGGACTCTGTCATTCAACGAATTATAGTTCACTTAAAAATATTATTATTTTGAAAAGATTGTTCTTATCTCCACCGCAAAAAGATCTCTCCATTATTTATTTTAAATTTATTGACCTTGGTCGTTCATGGGGATTGAATTGGTGCGGGAGCTGGAGTGCTGGCTTCCTGTTCCGTGGTCCAGGGTTTTAATCCCGCTAGTGGTGGAGTTTACAACTGGAATACCGATTCTTATTTTCTATCCTTTCGTCCGTCTCAGAGCTTAAAATTCAGAGTAAGGTCGGGCGACGTTGGGTCTGCTTTCTTGGAGCCAAAGCGCACTTTCCTTTTTTTATTTCCAAATTTTACATTTCCGAAGTAAAATGTTGCTTTGAAAAAAAGAAACGTGACTTTATTTTCTATGCAAATGTCTGATTTCTATGACTGTTACTTTTTACGGGATTCATTCCGCGATGTATGTTTTTTAAAACAACAATATTTCGCTGGTCCTCCTGCCAGCTTCATCAGGTTAACTGAACTGCTTTATTTGTCTCGCTCGTCTTTATATATAAGTCTGGACTCCCATTGTTGCCGGAATATGAATTTGAAAAAATTTGTTTTAGACTGTTACTCAACTTGTAACCGTCTTCTCGGTTGACGTTCTCCGGTCTCTTCGCAATTTCTACAGCCTCCCTTATTAATCTTGGGTAATAGCGTATTTCCCTAGATATTAATCTTGTCTCCTCAAAGTTGAAATTATGAGTGGGGCCGCTGAGATGGTGTTCGGCTATTGCAGAAATGCGGTAATTATTATTTTTAATTGCCCGTTGATGTTCTTGGAGGCGTATTTTTAGGGCTCTGCATGTCTGGCCTACATATGATTGTCCACAGCTACACAAAACTTCATATATTCCTCCGTAGAGGTTCCGTGGAAGCGGGTCTTTGGCTTTCCGAAGTACGTCCCCTGTCTTCGTTGTGCACGTGAATCTGCTAGCCACGTTATACCTCGACAGAACTCGAGAGATTTTCTCCGTCGTTCCAGACACATAAGGGAGAGTGGCATATGCCTTAGGTTTCTCTCTGTTTTCTGTCGGGTCCGTGGGATTTTTATTTCGGACCCCGAGAGAATTTAGTTCTTCTTTCCGTGCCGTTTTTAAGATGTAGTCACGGCGGAAACCATTTTTCTCAAATGCCCTTATTAAGTGCTGCTTTTCGCCGGCGATGGAATCGGCGTCAGAGATCATAAAAGCTCGATGATACAGCGTTCTCATGACTGAGGCTTTCTGTTGAGGGTGGTGGTGTGATGTGGCATGTAGGTAGCGATCAGTGTGGGTACTTTTTCGGTACACAGAATGACCTAATGTTCCATCTTCTTTTTTCTGGACCATAACGTCTAAGAATGGAAGGCAGTTGTCCTTCTCTATTTCCATTGTGAATTTAATAGAGTTGCTTTGTTCATTTAGATGTTGCAGGAACTTTTTCAGCTCTTCTCTTCCATGAGGCCAGATAGCGAAAGTATCATCCACGTATCTTACGAATAGTTTTGGTTTTTTATCGTAAGATTGCAGTGCTTTTTGTTCTAAAACCTCCATGAATAGGTTAGCTATCACGGGAGAAAGAGGTGAACCCATTGCAGCTCCAAATTTCTGTTTGTAGAAGATTTTATTCCACAGGAAATATGAGTTGTTTAGGCAAAATTCGACCATTTTTGGGACGTCTTCTGGGAGGCCGTTGGATGTGAGGGACTTGACGATTTCTACTGCTTCATCCGTTGGTATATTGGTAAAAAGGGAAACCACATCAAAGCTTACAAGAATATCTTCCTTGGTCACCTTAGCTCTTTTGATGATTTCAATGAAATGCGTGGAGTTTTGAACGTAAGTTTCCGTTCTTCCCGAGAATGGAAAGAGTTCATCAGCAAGATATTTTGCTAACTTATGGGTAGGGGAATCAATGGCACTTACGATGGGTCGCAGTGGAATGGCGTTTTTGTGTACCTTGGGTAAGCCGTATAACCTTGGAGGTTTAGGTGCAGTTTGAAGAATCCAACGTCTTTTTTCTTCCGGAATGGATGACTGGGTGATGATGCGCTTAGTTTCTCGCTGTATATTAGCTGTTGCTTAGGATTACAAAGTAAAGGTTTTTTATTTCATTAAAATTCGTCCATTTCTCTGCCTTCTGCGTAACTTATTAGATTTGAAGAAAAGCTAAAACGGGTGTTTTCTTGATAAGTAGGCCATTTTAAAGCCTTCATATCTGAGTACGAATTAAACACATCCCCCCATTCGCAAATTCTGCAACGAAGGAATTTACATTAGCAAGAGATAACCAGATGAATAAATTTCAGCGTCTTCAGGAACGTCAAAATCGGAAAGAAGAGATGCAGTCTACACAGATGTGCAACACGGTTATTAACTTGACCGACTCTACCTTAAGTGAATCAGCTATTAGTGTACTCTCTAAAGGGTTAAATTATGCTATAGCCCCTACAGTTATTCCCAAAGAAAAGCTGGTGACAGGTGTAGAGGACGCAGTCCGAAATCTCCCTAAACAACAAGCAGACGAAATTCGAGATGAAATTGCCCGCATCTTAGTCAGAGCAAAACCGCCGAAAAACAACCTGTCTCGAGAAGAGAGAAAGGCGATGAAGGAACTCCGGGAAAATGCAGATCTACTAATTGCTCGGGCAGACAAGGGAAACGCGACTGTTGTGATGAAGAGAGAGGATTACAACGATAAAATTCGAAGCATTCTCAACGATGAAGCCTATGAAGAACTGCAAGGTGACCCGACAGCTAATATACAGCGAGAAACTAAGCGCATCATCACCCAGTCATCCATTCCGGAAGAAAAAAGACGTTGGATTCTTCAAACTGCACCTAAACCTCCAAGGTTATACGGCTTACCCAAGGTACACAAAAACGCCATTCCACTGCGACCCATCGTAAGTGCCATTGATTCCCCTACCCATAAGTTAGCAAAATATCTTGCTGATGAACTCTTTCCATTCTCGGGAAGAACGGAAACTTACGTTCAAAACTCCACGCATTTCATTGAAATCATCAAAAGAGCTAAGGTGACCAAGGAAGATATTCTTGTAAGCTTTGATGTGGTTTCCCTTTTTACCAATATACCAACGGATGAAGCAGTAGAAATCGTCAAGTCCCTCACATCCAACGGCCTCCCAGAAGACGTCCCAAAAATGGTCGAATTTTGCCTAAACAACTCATATTTCCTGTGGAATAAAATCTTCTACAAACAGAAATTTGGAGCTGCAATGGGTTCACCTCTTTCTCCCGTGATAGCTAACCTATTCATGGAGGTTTTAGAACAAAAAGCACTGCAATCTTACGATAAAAAACCAAAACTATTCGTAAGATACGTGGATGATACTTTCGCTATCTGGCCTCATGGAAGAGAAGAGCTGAAAAAGTTCCTGCAACATCTAAATGAACAAAGCAACTCTATTAAATTCACAATGGAAATAGAGAAGGACAACTGCCTTCCATTCTTAGACGTTATGGTCCAGAAAAAAGAAGATGGAACATTAGGTCATTCTGTGTACCGAAAAAGTACCCACACTGATCGCTACCTACATGCCACATCACACCACCACCCTCAACAGAAAGCCTCAGTCATGAGAACGCTGTATCATCGAGCTTTTATGATCTCTGACGCCGATTCCATCGCCGGCGAAAAGCAGCACTTAATAAGGGCATTTGAGAAAAATGGTTTCCGCCGTGACTACATCTTAAAAACGGCACGGAAAGAAGAACTAAATTCTCTCGGGGTCCGAAATAAAAATCCCACGGACCCGACAGAAAACAGAGAGAAACCTAAGGCATATGCCACTCTCCCTTATGTGTCTGGAACGACGGAGAAAATCTCTCGAGTTCTGTCGAGGTATAACGTGGCTAGCAGATTCACGTGCACAACGAAGACAGGGGACGTACTTCGGAAAGCCAAAGACCCGCTTCCACGGAACCTCTACGGAGGAATATATGAAGTTTTGTGTAGCTGTGGACAATCATATGTAGGCCAGACATGCAGAGCCCTAAAAATACGCCTCCAAGAACATCAACGGGCAATTAAAAATAATAATTACCGCATTTCTGCAATAGCCGAACACCATCTCAGCGGCCCCACTCATAATTTCAACTTTGAGGAGACAAGATTAATATCTAGGGAAATACGCTATTACCCAAGATTAATAAGGGAGGCTGTAGAAATTGCGAAGAGACCGGAGAACGTCAACCGAGAAGACGGTTACAAGTTGAGTAACAGTCTAAAACAAATTTTTTCAAATTCATATTCCGGCAACAATGGGAGTCCAGACTTATATATAAAGACGAGCGAGACAAATAAAGCAGTTCAGTTAACCTGATGAAGCTGGCAGGAGGACCAGCGAAATATTGTTGTTTTAAAAAACATACATCGCGGAATGAATCCCGTAAAAAGTAACAGTCAACACTGCATCCGCGGAAGCCTACGAGCTAAGTCTGATTTCTATATTGCAATTCTTTGTCTTCGTCTTTGATAGACCTGACATATAAACATTCTGAATATATTTAGACATTAATTTGCATAATAACTTTACTCAATGACTCCCTTGTGGTCGAGAGACAATCTTTCTCCTTACTTCGCTCGAATTTACACGAGTCTCTCGTTGGAGAGATTTTAGGCCTCTCGCCACCCCCGGGTCGTGGAACCAAGGTGAAAAACCACAGATAGCTGTGATCGTGAAGGTCTATTATGCTGGAAAATTTTGTTGCATCGTACCGGCCACGGGCGTAGCCAATGGGAGACGAGGGCATTACCCCCCTGGGCGCGACATTTCATACAAAGTCTGCTATACGGAGCTGGACAGGATGACATGCTACCCTCCTAACATAAATCTACTGCTACAAATGGGTGTCCTGCCTCTCCCTAACATAAATCATTTCTCCTCCCATGCTACCAGCATGCTATATTCCGTTCTCAGGGTCATCTAATTCACGGCTTGCAGTAGCACTATCCTCAAAATCATTACGATGACAATGAGTCTTCATCCTTCGGTGCTTAGTGCCTCCAAAATAAAGGATTCCTTTTTTTCCTTCACACCAATATTCCTCGTACGAACAATGATATTTGACATAGTTTAGTGTTTTTACTTTAGAATCCAAAACTGAATATCCTTTTTACCTCCTTGGCGTGGACTTTGGTGATGGACTCCACGGGGGGATGAGGAATAGTGGAGTACAGGGCAAGTATTGTGCCAATGTATTGTGTGGCACAAGACAGCTCACTCCCTTCCTCTCGCGCTGTCGCCTGTGTGTATCAGAATCTATTTGAGTCCAAATACATATTGATCACTGACTGGCGTGTACTTGCCCTAAATCCATGTAACCTTCTACAGTGAGCAATATGTGATATTGAATGTGTTATTTCTAGTTCAGAGAAATTTGTTCATGCTGTAATCGTTATGTAATCGATTTATAACGAAATATTTTGTGGGTTAAAATAGCATTGAATTGTCAAAATATCACATCGGTGTACTTATATTTCTTTTTCAATTTTATCTATGTATCACTGATGAGAGGGCGTGTACAAAGTTTCACGCGAAACGACAAACAAAAATTCTTCCACCTCCTTAGGGTAGTCCGAGTGAGAGTTTTCCTTGGCTTTAATAGAAATCACATTAAAAGTTTATTTTGAAAATTAAGCAACCGAAAGAAATATGGGAAAATGTCCGTTTCCACCACACCAGCAGAAATATCTTTTTCACCCATTTCAAATACACGCATCACTACTAAATTAGTGTCACTTATAATGCTAACCTTGTGCATTTGTGCAATATTTTACTTCCACCAATGTGACTTAATTCTTCTAGAAATAGAATGCAGTCAAACCTGTTAGTACATTTTTTCCTCTCCACCATTATTCACATGGGTAAACGTCCGCTTCCTCTGCGGAAATTATTTATTTTTGTATAATATGAGAAACAATTCTAAATGTTCACTGAGAAATTTCTGACGAGAACTATGCGCTATAGATTATAAATTTTTTAAATAAAGCCTCTGTGGGGTGCATATCCAAACTGTTTCCCATGGAAAATGGCTGGTGTATTTTTGGCTAATGCCTCGAAAAGTATGTTGGTAAGAGGCTATATGAGATATTTCTCTTAAGGTTAAGGGGAAATTCCTCGAGATTTTTGTGAGGGGATAGCTCGCTCAAACTACCTTAATTAAATGAATATACAGGAGACAGCAAAACTTGTAACTACTATCGCAATTCAAGACCAGAGACATTAGCGATTGATGGGCACACGACGACATGATTTTCAACGCTTTTAAAAATAAATCAGCATAGCTCGTTCATGACTTCGTCAAGTGAAAAATCATTTTAAGTTCGAAGATCTCTATGTATTAAATCACTGAACTTGGTGGTATATCAGTCTCAAAAGAAACTGGCGTTGCGCCGAGGCCGATTTTAGGAAATGGACCTAAGAACTTTTAAAACCCATCCTGGCGGGGAGGAAGGTTTTAAATTATGGAGCGTCAGTGAGCGAACCTTTTTCTACTTGCTGCCAATCTTAGCGCCTCGGTGAATTCCATGAGTCACAGCTATCTGGTTTGCTGCATTTTGATCGTACTACCACTCCTTGCATGCGACAAGGAAGTGCACTGGTAAAGCATGGCATTGATGAAGCAAAACCACCAGCCTATTAGCCTTGCGTGTGTGCGCCTGGCACAGTAGTATGGCTCCCCTGCCTCGTTCTCAGCCCTCCCCCCCTCTACCTTCCCTTCCGTCCATTCACTTCACTCCCTCCATTTTACCTTTCCCTCCGTCGCGCAGAAGTGCGCCAGGATCTTTAGCTATACTCGCCACCGAGGATCTGCGGTAGGGCGGTTCGGAAAAATCGATTTTTTGCGGGGAAACTTGGCCCACTGGCAAAAAGTTGTCAAAGTGGCTCAGAATTCGGCCACAAAAATTTGGGACCTCTAGGTTAACCCTAGACCCTCGCGCCATTGCCATTTATGGGGGCGGTGGTTAAAAGTCAAAAAATGCGTGTTTGACAGTGGTTCCCCATGGATTTGGACGAGTTGCGTCCCCTAAGAGTTACAATTGAACAGGAAGTAAAGGCTTATCTCCAAGACTCACTGCTGCCATCAAGTTGAGATGTTTTTCTTTATTGGAAAGAATGCCACACATACCCTAACCTTCGTAGGCTGGCCAAAAAATATTTTTGCGTTCCTCCAGCCACTGTATTTTCTGAAAGACTATTTAGTTCAGCAGGCCTCATTTGTGATCAAATAAGGAATAGATTAAACCCGGAGAGGGTAAAGATGCTAGTTTAAAAAAATAAAAACCTGAAGTAAAAGAATTGATATAAATATATACA
The DNA here is from genome assembly GCA_963169105.1 of Ceriagrion tenellum. Taxonomy (NCBI): domain Eukaryota; kingdom Metazoa; phylum Arthropoda; class Insecta; order Odonata; family Coenagrionidae; genus Ceriagrion; species Ceriagrion tenellum. The sequence continues at coordinate 114,409,479 of OY720635.1, read as the reverse complement.
TTTTAAAATTATTTTTACTTTGTTTACCATGGGCTTATTCACTTATAAAAGACACTTGAAAAGGAAAAGGGGCCTCTCAATACTAGTCAAAGGGAATTTAACTGAAACGGAAAGTTACCAAGGTATATTTTTGTATAATTATGATTTATTTGAAATATGGACCACAAAAATATTATTATGAGAGCAAATTATTGTTTTAGCACATCACATCCATTACTGGATAACTTTTTAAACTATGTACAAAAGACTGTAATGTATGTTTTAACATAGGAAATTGTACATATCATACTGAAATTATTATGATGTTCATACTTTAACTCATTACAACAAAGTAAATGTACTCAATTATCAGAGGGACCGTTTTTTCTTTCAGGTAGTCTTCTCCAAATCTGTTAATACTGTTTGCTTGAACCCAGTCCTGTAACTTCTCTGTTGACCATGATATGTAGACCAAAATATCCTGAAAATTTTAAAAATAATGCATAATGCCTGGTACCGAGTAGTATCGTGAGTACTTGGTGGTATCGTATCCTACTCGGTATCGAGAATCGAGAAAAAATTGTATCGACCCATCACTAACCAAAATATTGGAAAAGGATCAATGATATTTAGTACAGTATTCATGTATAGCATTATCAGCCACTACTTCAGAGACTTTGATCCGAATGGCATGATCTGAACATTGAAGCCAAGAAAATGTTGAGGAGCTTAATTTATCAATGAGTTTCTTCTTGATACCTGTTGTGGTAGCCACTGAGTGAATAATTTGGTTTAACTCCGGGATGGTTTGAGCAACAGTATGTAGGAAGTAATCAGAGGGATATATTGTATTTCCTTGGTAGGAGCAAATATTCCAAAGAAAAAAGTTTTTCCCCACAATAGATTGCTCCAAGGTTAAGGAATGGACACAGGACAGTTTTAGGATTTTAAAATCTTTTTAAGAAGGGAATCAGCTAAAGAGAAGATAGTCAGGTCTCCAGTTATGGAATTCTTATCAGCTGCATTACCATGGCAGGGCTCGACATTGCCAGGATTGGTATTCATCACCAATGGTACTGGACTTTTGTTGACTCCTAGCAGGATGTCTTCAAGTTCAGCCACGAAATCATCATATTCCACCACACAATTGCCACCTTTTTGCCAGGGTCTCGTGATACCATTAACCATTGAGGTTTTGAGAGTGAAAGTGAGTTGCTGCAGTGGGATTGGTATTGAATCCTCATTGGAGCCTAATGCTTCAAAACAAACTCTCTAAAGGATCCTGATTCAGTCACCTCATTTTTAGGTGGCTGAATCCCAGACACTTAAGTTCGTTCCACAATGATAGGATAGGATTAATGGAGGTAAACCAACCATCTTGTGACTTTGGCCTAATAATTTTTACAATCTTGGGGTCTCCCAATGTTGGGAGTACTAAATTTTGACCATCCTCATTTACTGATTGTTTCAAAAATTTCCAATGATTAATTTTTTCTAAAGTTTCAGTCCTAAACTTTAAATGTTCACTATTTAAAGAGAAAGGGGAGAGTAGTTTATCACTGTCTTGGCTTTCATAACTGCCATTAAAACTACAAAATAATTTCTTTATGAATGTAATAAATGCAGCAGTCATGCCAGCCCCTTGGTCAATCAGTCCTGCAACAAAGTGGTAGCAAAGAGTAAGCATAAAAAAAGAAAAAAAACTTACAGAGTGGGAATGCATGTGTACATACCTAGTCCTACAAAAATGTCCATTTGTGATGCCTGGCTGAAAATATGAGCAGCATAGCTGACTTTTATTTTCTCCCTCCACTAAGGATTCAAGCAAGAACTTGTCACCTTTGGGAATGCAACAACATTCCCACTATATCTCCTGCTTCACTTGACTGTCTCCTCAATATGGCTCCATTCGCCAATTCTGGAGACTGCTGCATCACCAATTTTGACCTTCAAAGGAAGTCATAAAATTATTCACAATTCCATCCATAATATTTTGTTTCATTTAATTCACTTTTATTTACCTCTCCCTTAACACAATTCTTCACCAGCATATTTCGCGAACACTTCAGGAGTGGAGGGGGATCAAAAAAGGTGTACACTCTTCCAGAGCCAAGCCTGAAACAAGAATTGTATCTTTTAGTAAAAATAAGGGTTAAAAGTAAGGATGAGTCAAATCCAAATGTCGATTCTCGATTATACGGATTAGAATCGGTATCGAGAATCGATCGCCTAAAGTCGATTCCGATTCCATCGATTCCAGATAGATAAATATTTAAATCAAATTCCACTTATCACATCATATTTGTCTCAGTAATTTTGGGTGTAATCTATCAATTTGTACTTTTTATCTACCTCAGTAAGCGGAGGATATATTTGTGATTTGTTAATAAACACAATTTTTGAGCGACTTCATTGTCTTTGTTATTTTATTTCAGTCACTACTTGAATTTAAATAATAGTCGTACGCTATTGGTGTATCAATATCCCACCAGATATTAGAAATAAAGATCAATGGAATTGGAATCGAGAATCGATTTTAAAGAATCGGAATCGAAAAAAAGTGGAATCGACTCATCCCTAGTTAAAAGGTATCGAAGAGATAAGATCGGTACAATTGCTCTTTCTCATTTCCATTACTAACTTGGTTGTGTGATATGCTGAAAGGGTAAGAGCGGACTTAGTAAAATAATTACGGCATATAAAATGCTTCTACACCGCGAAAGCGAACCCGACTAGATCAAAACTAACGTGCATACCTTAAGTTTTACCCCTCTTGTACTATGATAACATTTTGTGTAATATGCTGAAAGGGTAAGAGCGGACTTGCGCCGAGAGTGAGGTCTGAAAAAAGGCCCAATTTCACTCAGCGGCCGATTCACTCGAATGAACTCATTCGAGTGTCGAGACAGAAAGATAAAATAAAAAATTCTTTCCATCCACGCCCAATTAGTGACCATAGTAAAAACTAAGCTCTATTCTAAGCACTACCATGACACATTTCATCACGTCACCTCCGAAAACTTTTCCTCTACATTGCTGATGTCCTAGCACGCCTTTCCACACGCCCATGCAGCGGCTCGCAGGGTATTATGTAGTTGTAGATGAAAATTAAGTTGGAAACGAATTTCATTGAGTATTTCATGAATGAGGAACCGTTTCCCATAGATTGAGAAAAACTAGAAGACCGGTAGTCAGGAAAAGGAAAGCAGTTAATTCTCGCATTGAAGTTCAGCTATTGTCACTCGTTTGGCAGATTCGACCTCATAGATAAAATACGAGAATCCACGACATAATTGATTTCTCATATTTCCGTCGCACATGTAGTGACTACTATAAAACCACGGAAAAGCATCCACACAAAATATTCTCCCCTGCTCAGATAACTTCATTCTCGAAGCATGCTACTATTCACCTATTGGCGAATTGGCGAACAAAAAAGGGAGGAAGAATCGGAAGCAAAGAGGAGACAACAGCTTTAACTTCAATCAAGATAATGAGACAATGGTAATAATTTTCCTACTTATGATCAGTCAGGCATGCTCATTGCTACGAACATAACTTCTCCATTTGGGCTGCTACCAATTCGTACACGATCTAGAGGCCTCAGGTTAGAACTTTAAACTAGTATATGCGCACTTTTAATTTTGAAAAAAACATTATAAATACTGTATAAAGAAAGCCAAAAAGGAGTACAATGACTTACGCATAAAAAATGCTTCCAATTACTCCAAAGAGGCATGGAAAATTATTAAGGATAGCTCAATCTCAAAATTAGTTGAGACTTCTGATTTCATAAAAGATGAATATGGAAATGTAATTATCGACCCTGTTGAGATATCAAATGCACTTAATAATGCCTTTTTACAAAAGCCAGTCCTACAGAACACTGTGCCTACCATACCCTGCCATCCGAACTCAGTATCATGTAAGTCATTTTATTTAAGACCCTGTGATAAAACTGAACTACAACAGTATTTAACTAAAGTAGGAGGTAAAAAATCAGCTGATGCTGAAGGCTTGTGTGGTCTAATAATTTTTCAGAGTGGGGACATAATTCTTGGTCCCCTACTATCTCTGGTTAACCAGTCCCTGTTATTCAAAAAATGTTAAGCTGGTGCAATAGCAATGATCTCATATTAAACTGTCAGAAAACGCAAGCAGTATTCTTTTCAGTTAAAAGTAATAAATGTGAGAACTACTGCCAACTATTTGCAAACAATGGTTTTAATGCAGTGGAAGACTTAAAATTCCTCGGAATATATATTGATCAACATCTCAAATGGGATAAACATGTAACAAACTTGTGTAAAAAGTTAAATTCAATTTTTTATCTGGTATCTGTTCTAAAACATACTGTAAGTATAAATGTACTTAAAACTCTTTGTTACGGTCTATTTTATTCCCAGATTTCATATGGTGTTATATTTTGGGGTAATTCCACATTATCAAACAATGTGTTCTTAATCCAAAAAAAGTTGATGAGGACCATGCGTAATGAGTCTTAACAGGCTCATTGTAAACCTCTTTTCGGTAAGTTAGGTATCTTGACTTTTCCATGTGTATATATACCATGCTGTTCTGTATGTAAGAAAACATCTGTCAGAGTTTAATCAAACAACTGCTACCATTCTTATAAAACAAGATGCTACGATGATGTACACATGCTTACATCTAACCTATGTACAAAGGTGAAAGGACCTTATTTAATGTGTGCAAAATTATAAAATCATTTGCCGCTAGCTATAAAAAATGAAAAAAGATTGATGGCGTTTAAAAGGCTGGTTTTTTGTTATCTTGAGGAGAATTGTTTTTACAAAGTTAGTGACTATTTGACTTCCCGTCATTGATATGTATCTGCTTACTTTTTTCTCTTTTTTTAATGACGTGCCTTATGTACTTACATTTGTAACGGATTTTACCTTTTCTAATGTATCTATTATGCAAATAAATCTATTCTATTCTTTTTGGCTGATTTGTATCTAGTTTCACCTGGGAAACCTTTTTGTAGTTACAGTTTTATTGGGATCATTGACTTACACAGTAACCAAGCATAAAAACAACAAAACAAGTAGCCAGGGGACTGCTGCTTCAACTGTTCTCAACACCCTCCCTCAGTTGAAGCTTCTAGGGTATTTTTTTAGGTCCAGACCATCGCGGCACCTCTGGAAAGAAGTTTTCTTTAATGGCTTGGTCAGAATGTCTGCAATCTGGTTTTCTGACTCGATGTACTTCACCTCGACGATTCCATCATTGATCTTCTCTCTAATGAAATGGTATCTTATTTCAACATGTTTCATCCTCCTGTGGCTAGCTGGATTTTTCGCCACTAATATTGCCGATTGGTTGTCCTCCATGAGGGCAATTGGTTCTCCGCATGGCACATGTAGGTCCTCTAGCAATTGCTTTAGCCAGCATGCTTCACTTGTTGCAAGACTAAGACCAATATATTCGGCCTCAGTAGATGATAGGGCAATGCTATTTTGCTTTTTGGAGGCCCATATGATGGTTGATTCAAATACCTTAAAGACATATCCCACAGTCGACTTTCTGTCAATGATATCACCCGCCCAATCTGCATCAACATATCCAATTACTTTATCTTCTTTGCTTCTTTTGAATTCAAGACCAAAGTCCAATGTTCCCTTTATGTACCTAAGGACTCTCTTTAGAGCGGCCCACAGGTTTTCACCTCCCTGGGATTGGAAACGGCTCAAGTAACTGACAGCAAATCCTAAATCTGGTCTTGATCCAATAACTGCATACATTAGGCTTCCTATTAATTCTTTACATTGCTTTTTCAGTTGCTCATTTTCTGATTTTTCGTCAATCTGAAATGAATCCATTGGAGTAGCTACTGGTTTGCACTCCTCCATGTTAAATCTTTTCAAAACTCCCCTTAGATACTCTGATTGGTCTATCGTAAGCAACCCTTTCTTTTCATTTTGCCTAATCTTTAAACCCAAATAAGTACCAGCCCGTCCCATATCCTTCATCTTGAAGTTTCTTGCTATGTCTTCTTTAAGGCTTGTAATTTCTTCTTTACAGGTTCCTAATATTAGCAGATCGTCGACATATAGTAGAATAAATAGTTTCCTACTCCCCTTGATTTTTGTGTACAGGCAGTAGTCGTTTTTAGAACGTGTAAATCCTTGGTTCTCCATGTATTCATTGAACGTTTCATTCCAATACCTTGGGGACTTTTTCAACCCATAAATTGATTTGTTAAGCTTCCCTACTTTCCCATTTCCATCTGGTATTTCAATATATACACTATCTTGAATCTCAGCATACAAGAAGGCGTTGCAGACATCCATTTGATATGCTGTCATCCCATACTGATTTCCCACAGCTAGAAGAATTCTCAGTGTAGCTAGTTTGGCAACTGGTGCATAAGTCTCTGAGTAGTCCAGCCCCGAAGCCTCCTTTTGCTTGAAGCCTCTCGCCACCATACGTGCTTTGTATTTCACTTTTCCTTCTTCATCTATCTTCTTACGAAAAAACCCATTTACAATCAATCACGTTTGTATCATTTGGCCTGTTTACTTCAGTCCATGTCTTGTTCTCCTTCAATGCTTTTAATTCCTCATCGACTGCAGTCTTCCACTCCTTCATTGAGATAGCTTCTTCGTAAGTCATTCCTTCACTTTCAGCAAACATCGCTGCAAAACCTGTTTCATAGTCATCTAGCCACTCTGGTTTCTTGATTTTCCTTTTATTTCTTCTTTTATCTGTATAATTTTCCATATTTTTGTTGAATGTAGTAATATTTGTTGTAGCAGTCGATTTCTCTGCATTATCAGTGGCCTCTTCTTCAGAAAACTCCTGTTGAATAGATATTTCTCTTTCTGGCTCGACAAGGTCATCATGAATATTGCCTTCTAGTCCATTGTCATCATGAATAGTGCCTTCTAGTCCATTATTTGCTTCTCCTGTCTTTCTTAAACTTCTGACTTCTTCCTGATCTCCATTTTCATCTATCTTATCTTCTTCCCTATGACCCAATGTCGTGTATGGGCTGAAGGTTACATCCCGGATGGTGTCAACTTCGTTTTCTTTCTGATAGAAGACTCTGTATCCTTTTGAAACAACGCTGTAACCCACAAATATGCCCTTTCTGCTCTTATAGTCCCATTTCTTTCGTTTTTCTTTAGGTATATGGGTGTACACTATGGAACCAAAGGTCTTCAGTTGCTTAAGGTCAGGTTTCTTTCTAAAGATAACTTCATATGGCGATTTTCCATCCTTTCCAGATGAACCGCTTCTGTTGAGCAGATAAACTGCAGTGTTGACTGCCTCTGCCCATAGTCTTTTATGAAGGCATTTTGCCGCAAGCATTGTTCTAGCTGCCTCCACTACAGTTCTATTTTCTCGCTCAATTTTTCCATTCTGCTGTGGGGTGTATTTTACTGTGACCTGATGCTTAATCCCCCTCCCCTCAAACAATGCTTTCATATTACCATTAACAAACTCAGTCCCATTGTCGGTGCGAAAAGCTTTAATTTTCTTTCCAGTTTCATTTTCAAATCTGTTGATGAATACTGTTATCAATTTATGCACTTCAAACTTATTTTTCATAAAATAAACAGTTTTGTATCTTGAGGCATGATCTTTCAGCAGAAGAAAGTATCGTGAACCCCCAACTGACTCCTCCTCCATAGGCCCACAAACATCTGCATGTATAAGTTCACCAATTTCTTCTATCTTTGTTGTGCTGTTTCCAAAACTATCTTTGTGCATCTTTCCTTTAATGCACGCCTCACAGAAGAACTCTTGGTCTTCGTAATCAATCTTCTCCTTTCTAAGTAATATTTTTACCTGTGCTATATTCAGGTGTCCCAGCCTTTCATGCCACTCCATCAAACTAACTTTCTTCTCTCTGGCTATCAGAACAGTTCCATGCTTAAACTTCATCTTCATCCTGTACATATTTCCATTTCTCTCTGCAATTGCACAGATATCATTCCTTTTATTCAATACAGAACAGCCAGCTTCATTAACTTGAATATTGTATCCCAATTTTGTAACAGCAGCCATTGAAAACAAGTTGGCCTCTAACTCTGGGATGTAAAGAACTTCATTTATTTCGGAGAGATGCCAATTTTTCCCATCAAACATATGACATTCGATTTTTCCTATTCCTTCAGCTGACATTATTTGTCCATTGGCTGCTTTGACTTTATTATGAGCTTCCCTTAGTTCTGTAAACCATACTCTATTTCGACACATATGTTGACTTGCTGCACTATCCAAATACCATTCTGATTCTGTTAGTTCTTCGAAAGAAATAAACGCACGTTTTGCATTCCAGTTACTTTCCTCCTTTTTATTTGAATCTTTTCTACCCGACCCATTTCTGAACCAACAATCCTTCATTAAATGCCCCCTTTTCTTGCAATGGTGGCAAACTTTGTTCTTGCAATCCCTTTTTAAATGTCCCGCTTTGCCACACTCAAAACATTTAGTTTCTTTTCTCGCAGTACAGCGCCGTCCGGAGTACAATGCGGAACTTGGTTCACTTGGGTTCGCCGCCGATTTCATTCGCCTTTCCGAGTACAACGCGGAACTCGGTTCATTTGGGTTCTCCGCTGAGTTAATTCTTTCTTCCTCCGTAATTAGCCGGCTCATTAGGTTATTTAATTTCTGTTGTTCAGCAGGAACGCTTTGCCACGCCGCAATAAAATGCTTAAATTCCTCTGGAAGTACCATAATAATTTTTGTTTGAATCATAAGTTCTGATATATTTTCTCCTGCCTGCTTTAATTTATTTACGATTCCTTCAATTCTTGTGATGAATGATGCCATATTATCTTGAACCTCAAATTTCGAGTTAAAAAACTGTTGCTGTAGCAGATGCACGCTGACTTCTGACGTCCTTTCATATACTGCTTTCAATTTCGCCCACATTTCTCCCGCTGTGTTGCAGCTCAATAGATGCGTCATTGGACCTTCTTCAAGACGCGTAACCAATATTTCTTGGGCCTTTACGTCGACTCCTTCCCACTTTCCTTTATCCCTTTCGTCTGCTGGGCAGGCTGCATTTTCATTTACGTGCTTAAAAAGTCCCTTAGACTTAAGTAAAATTGTCACCTGGAATTTCCATAGCTCCCAATTTTCTCCACCTTTTAGTTTTAATGCAAACTCGGCCATTTTTTTTTCAGTTCTACTTCTTCAAAATATTTTTCTTCCCGCTTCAACGATCAATTCTTAATTCCTATAATTATTATCTGGGAATCTGGGCCCATAACCTTTTGTAGTTACAGTTTTATTGGGATCATTGACTTACACAGTAACCAAGCATAAAAACAACAAAACAAGTAGCCAGGGGACTGCTGCTTCAACTGTTCTCAACAAACCTCCACCCCATTTTTCGGAGTTAGTACGCGATTTCCTTAAGTTTTGACAGTGATTTCTTTTTCATGAAGAACTTTTAACAATAATCTCAATCTCTTGTCCTTAATCTTGAACTTCAACGTTAAGCTTTTCAGGGAAAGGGAAGTTTGAAGGTAGTATATAAATTCATGAAACAACAGTTTCTTTTCGCGTACATAATTTGCACGGTATCGATAATTGCTTCCTCACGCATACTTTTACCCACTTCTAATTCCAACAATTACCCAGTATATCAAAGCACATCAGCCGTATTTTCCATACTTGATTGACTCGACACTCCAATGAGTTCATTCGAGTGAATCGGCCGCCGAGTGAAATTGGGCCTTTTTTCAGACCACATTCTCTGCGCAAGTCCGCTCTTACCCTTTCAGCATATTACACAAAATGTTATCATAGTACAAGAGGGGTAAAACTTAAGGTATGCACGTTAGTTTTGATCTAGTGGGGTTCGCTTTCGCGGTATAGAAGCAATTTTATATGCCGTAATTATTGTATTGATTGCCACGGCGACCAATGCTCGTCAAATACACATAAATCAAAATAGGCAGAAATCGCGGGAGGTCGAGACAAAAAGAGGTATTTAGAATTCCGTGGCTGGCGTGAGAGACAGGTATTCGTATTTCCAATAGAAACGCAGTATCACCAATTGACTGAATTAACCGTCGAGAAAAAGTTAAAAAATATTTTCGGGCTTAAAAATGTCCGAAACTGAAGAAGCCACTCCAGAAGTACCCCAGGAAATTTCAACCGAAGAAAATACAGAACTAGAAGAAACACCACAAGGAAAAGATGAAGACCTTTCGGTAAGTATCCATTCACTAAGTTAAGTTGAACAGAAAACATTCCTTTCCAGCTCGCATCATATATGCAAGATACACTTAAGATGCCCATTGTCCACATTCCGAGATAGAAATTTCATGAAATACATCTCAATCTTTAAGGTTTGGAATGATAATTCGGCAATTTTGGCTTAGTAGAATAGTTGAAGTCGCGTATGGAAATGAGTGTAGTCTTGATAGCCGTTTTTACAAAGAATTTTCACACAATATTTACGAATGAGAAATACAAATAAGTTACATACATTATTTACTTATGCGGTAAACGTCCGCTTACTTCTCACCAGCGAAAAAGATTTTTTTCGCCAATTTTCAGTAAACGTGCCAAATAAAGAGAAATGTCAGCAAGAACAAATGACAATCATTAAACGGTCGAAATATTAAGGGATCATCCGCGGCAATAAATATAGCGACGTGGAAAATATGCAATGTGCTATACAAAGCAAATGGGATTCAGTATCGTCCAAATCCAAGAAGCAGTTAAGAATTGTCTGTGCTCGGACCACTCAATTCTTCCGTCAAGAGTGAAATGAAAGTATTTTGACCTTCTGAGCACATGGAGTAGCTTAACATGGGGCAACGTTGGTAGGTACCGTTACCTGCTCGAAGTCCTCCCTACCAGTGGCGGCTCGTCAGGTGAAGTGCCACTTCACCTTCTTTTAGAGAGAATATGAAATAATTCCAATATTCAAACCATTTGGAAAATTCAAGAATATATATCAAGTTTACAACGTATGCACGTACAATGTTGAGGCCATGATTTGAATGGAGCGCTCCCGCAGGGCGCTGTCGTGTCCGTCAATGGGCAATCTACGTATCGTGTCGGCAGGTGAAGTGCCTAGCTTCGGCCCTTCACCTACCGGCTCTCTAGGGGTTCGCGGCGGGAGGGGGAAGGAGCGAGTGAGGCGGGTAAGCGTCGTCGGTTGCCATGGTAACCGCTTGCTAGGTGAAGTGCTTTTCTCAACACATCACCAGCGCAGTACGCTGCTACGCACCTTCCTACAAGTAGTAGTGGTACAAGTAAGTCTCCTGACGACGTTCCCAGCAGGAGGAACAAAACGTTGAGCCGTTGAAGTTCATCACGCAGCAGTATACCCGAAAATGGTTGATACAAGTAGTAGTGGTGGTTGTCTCGCACGCTCACTACCCCCTCGCCCATCTCCAGCCTTAGGCGCAATCGTACTGTTTGCACGTGATCTGCCGGCCAGTCTGCCGCAGTCCGCGTCCAAACGCTTGATCGGTGTATTGTAATATGTTGACAGTGCTGTACCTCATCCGTCACCTCGTGTGCGTCGTGAATTATGAACCCTGTGTGTGATACAGTTAGCTGTTTATTGGAAACGCCTTTTATTAGATGGAAGGATGATGATAAAAAGTGCCTTATTCAAACCGACAGACCCACTCCTCAATTAAGTGTTGATGTTTCTGTCCAAAAACAGAAGACAGCAAACATATAAAATTTGCTTTAAAAACTCTTGGTACAGAGGTTTTCCTTGGCTATGCGGCAGTGTGGTTTTAAACAAATTTTTTTGTTGGTCATGTTTACTTCTAGGAGTGAAAAAACATGTCTGGAACAGTACCGGATTTGGGGACTTTCCTATTATGTCTTGTGGCCTGCGAAACACGGAGACTCCGCTGAACACTTGAAGTACAGCTTGCATTATTAATTGACCGTTAAACACTTGGTTTATTTGCCATAAGACACTTAAAATTGAATGAAATAATTATTAAAAAGGTGCTTATTTATTTGGTTGCTCAATGGGAGGGGGGGGGACCAATCGCCGAACTGGGAAAACAAAAACTTCTCAGTCCAGCACTTCACCTACTTCATAGGTCACGAGCCGCCACTGCTCCCTAAAACCAACAACTCGCTAATTGGACAGCTGTCTTCCAGTGATATTACACGTTCACGTTAAGCTCATGTGGCACCATAAAAAATTGTCGAGTTTTCACACAAGCTTCAACTTTTCCAGAATATTTACGATGACTCGGAGACAAATTTTAGAACCTCAAATACATGATGATACGTGGATGAAATGACCAGATAAACTAAAATAAACCCAATTTTCTCCCCTAAGATCCGGCGGAATGGAAAGACAGCTGAGAATACAAAATCAATATCCAAAAAATACCGAAAGAAACATTTGCTTAAACAGAGAGTGGGTAATTTTAGATCATATGGTACTCTGAACAGAAATCATACACACTCCAAAAAGAAGCTCTCTATTGAAAAGAAATAACCGCTGACTCCACGATTAATTTCATAACCTTAAGCTTATTCTTTGCTTCGTAAGTCATTCCTAGAGCAGAAGATATTTTCTGATGAGGAGAGATTTTTTGGCAATAATTTTTTTAAAAATACGGAGACACGATATGCATGCTACATCTCACTGTTCTCAAATTGATGACTTTCGATGAATGGAAATAAAATTTTTAATAGACGCAAGGAGTATGAAACAAAGTCAATTTGCTGTGTTCAATTTTTAAATCAATCGTCCTATTCTTACAAAATAACGCTTTAAACTAGGGATGTATGATTGGTGCTCAGACAATGCAAACCTCTATGATGAGTGAGTTGGATGGTGGTACTGGGAATTTTAAATTGGAATTATCAGCATTCACTGCATGGCTTCAAACAGGAAGAATTACATAAGTCCATTTTCAAAAGCTGGGAAAATAATACAAATAAATCTCCCTTTTTGGATTTACAAATTCATATCCTTAAGGATCAATACGTGACGGCTTTGAAATGAGGAGTTAGTAGAATATATACATTAATTTAATACCCTATAGTCCATTTTTTTGTTTGTCTGAGCTCACAATAAATGAAATACAGAATGAGGAAAATCTAGCACATAGGTATCCAATGAGAGAGAATAGAGATCTAAGGGTGAAGAAAATAGAGGTTACAATTCTAATCAAGCTAAAATGAGAATGGAACGTGCATACTCTGAATGATAATGAATTAATAAATGCCTATTACATATATTTAGTTAAAGTCTTTAATGTCTTCATATAATAATGACAGCTTGCAGCTGGAGAGGGTTGAGAGGTCTATATAGAATATGTATTTATATATATGAAAGAAAATATCTACATTTTCATGAACTATTATTAAAAGTAATCAATTGCTTATAATATCAATCAACTAAGTGCACTTTCTGAAAACCCACAGTATTCAAAACCAGACAAATGCTGTGGATTATTTTCATGCGCAAGATACAGAGACTTTGACGAAAGTGGTCAAGGAATAAATCCTACAAACTGTGGATACATGCATAATTTTTTCTTACACTGGAAAAATATTGTTGTGGTACTAACACCTGCAATTTTACTAACCCTACTGCTACTGGATAGGTCAAAGGTAAGAGATCTTTAAGGGAGACAACTTTTGAATTTTTAAGATCCATCTGAAAGACTTAAATGACACTAATTTCAAACATTTCAGAAGATGTTATTAGCCATTACGATGCTCACTATGAGCATTTATTTGCTTACGCAAGCAATACCGCTGCCAATCACTGCACTGCTCCCTGTGACATTCTTTCCAGTTCTTGGAATTGAAGGTACGGATAAATGTACCATCCACTACTTTAAGCAAGCAAGCATGCTTTACATGGGAGCCATCATTTTGTACCTAACTATTGAAGGTTGCCATCTGCATGAGAGACTTTGTTTAAAAATGATTCAACTGATTGGAACCAGCCCTAAACTGTAAGTCAATCATCGTTATAGGTTGTACTGGACCTCACACACCTTGCATATGTAATACATGATGTTATCATACATCCTGTTGTAGAGGCAATGAACTGAAAAGGTAATCTTTTGAATGTGGAGAATAATAACCATGCACATTACAAAGCAACCCATCCTTGAGTTGAAAAACTGAGTCTTGTGTTTACAATACTTTCATATATATCACAAGGGGAAATATAATGTGTGCCAATATTATTCACTTTAATTATTCTTGTAATGGAATTCTCTCCTGAAATAGGCTGATGTTTGGAATAATGCTCTCAACTATGTTCATTTCAATGTGGATTCCAAATATAGCTGCAACTACGGTCATGATACCTCTTATTGAATCAATAGCAAGGGAGCTGAATAAAGTAAGACTAACAACATTGCAATCTAATACATACTTATCAATAAATATAATTTAAATCACTCAAGCATAAATAGCATAAATTACAGGAATCTTGAAATTAGAAATCATGAAAATACAAAAATCCATCATGAAAAATATCTTTATCAGAATAGAGTTATAGTATTAAATGGAAGCTATTGGTTAAAAATGACACAGCTTCAACATAGTAAGGCATGGGAGAATAATCAACATCCTTATTCACTTAAAGTAGATCACTGAGTAATTCATGTAGTTACCACTTATATGATTGATTGCCCTTCACTGGTGTTGTCATATCTTGAAAACAGTACTCTTTTTCATAATGTATCCGTAGAAACGCTAAGCCTCATTTTCATACCCAATATATTTTATACAAATTTATTGAATTTTATGAGAATGGCATTGATATTGTATTTTAATTAGGAGACTGAATTAATATAAGCATTTTACAATGAACAGTGTGTCTAAGTGATACACATTTATGCTAAGCCAATTACTAAAATTGAATATAATAAGCTACCTGCACAATAACCAAATATGAAGTGACAAAATTGATATCAAAACATACATCATATGCACACCAGAACTAGTCTGATTTTTCACCGATTACATTCAAGCGATTATTTTTGCCATTGTTGCCCAAATGATCAATTCAAAACTTATCCTTATGAAATGAAGAGCCATTAGCATAACAACAGTAAAATCATCATAATAGTCCAGTTTTGGAATAACTTGCAGGATTCTCTATTTAATTAGAGGGTGAAGCAAAATCTGTGCTCTCTTAGATAAGTCCACTGAAACTTCTTCACAAATGGTCTCAGGTTACTAGGTACAATTATTTCTCCTGAAGTACATAAAAAAGAGTTGAAATAAGCTTTAGATGTTATCAAGAGTTTTTGGCAGCATTAAAAAAATGACTAGTATTTACTTTCCCCGCTTAAATGCAATCCCATTTATTAAAGCATTTTTTTCTTTAAAATTGTTAAGTAATGTAAGTCTCATTTCTTTTATGCAAAGAAAGAAGATGATTCTCAATCAGCTCCTACACTTGAAAATGACCAGAAAACAAAAGACGATGCTGCAGTTAAAACTACTCAAGAAGTAGTAGACCAGGAAGGTGTTTCTGAAAACATTCTCCTTCAAGAAAATAAACAGCAACTAGATCAATACATGTCATCCATAAACATCAGTACAGACAATAAAAGGTAAATACATTGCATTAAAAATATAGATTCTTAAAAAATCGCACACAAGCTTAAAGCATCCACCAGTTTGCAGATGCCAGTTCCAACTTTAGATGTAGAGGACTGATACAAGATAAACAGGTTCACTCAACAGTTACATAGTTGACAAGAAGCACATATATCTGGAGAGAGTCATGAGCCATCCTGCAGTGTATTGCCTCAAAAATGAAAGGAAGTGCGTGTAGGTGGCGACTAAGTTGGTAATGTACAGTAACACTCATTGCACCACATGCATGGAGAGGCATTTACTGAAAGAGTTGTAGGTACTACTGCAACGTGGAGAGCAATAGGATACTACCATGCAATTATCCCGAGAAGAAGCAGCTTGTACAATTTTTCCCTTGTGTGTTTTGAAATAAAATATGCGTTCAAGTAAAATATTCCAGAGGAAACATAGGATCCATTTTAACCCTTCCTAGCAATCTCATGCAATTCCTCACAGGGAAAAGTTGCAGCTGCTTACAGAAAAGTGGTAAGCTACAAAATGAATGTCTCATGAAACTAATGCCTTTTATCCTTTTTATCCCAGCGATGAAATAGAGAATAATATTTAAATAATAAAAGCCACATACATTTGCTTCATCAATCAAGAATATAACAGTGGATGCAGAGGATTATCAGAAAGCTCGGTAGATACTAATAAGAGCACTGGGTGGGCCACTTATTGAAAGAGTAGTTTGCAGGCTTAATGATGAACAGATGGTGGTGATTAACTGTGGAGATAATGTGGAGGACCCCAAGTTGAGAACAGGAGTACAGCAGAGGTGTGCTCTGTGACCCATAATTTTGAAAATTTCTCTTGAAAGAGGTACACATGAAAGAAACCTCTGAGTTAAAAACAGGAATATATGAGCATGGAGAAATAATCAGAATACTGACATTTGCTAATGAAAATGCATTTCTAGCAGAGAGTAGAAGATTTAATGAGAACACTGAACTGTAAAGACAAAACTATGGAAAAATACAGTTAGAAGATTAATATAAAGAGAAATAAATTTAGGGCTCATGCGATAAATCAAGAATACCAGGTCACTGCCAAATGTGGACAGCAAAAAATAGCACAAGTTGAAAAATTAAGCTATCTGGGATTTAGGATCACCTTAAGCAAGAAAGATAGTCTGCAGAATGGCATATGTCAAGAAGGCTTTCCATCAGAATAAAATACTCTAAACAGCAAGTAACACAAGCTAGGAAACAGGGGAACACTTCAAATTTATACTTAGCATATTCATACATAGTGGAGACAGAGCAAAGAATGCAAGAAGCAATTGAAATGTGATGCCATTGATTGATAGTGAAGATCAAACAGACAAAGATCATCATCAACGATGAAGTCTAATAAGGTGTTGGAAACAAAAATTGCACAACGTAAACTGCCAGGAAGAAAAAGAGCTTACTGGACATAACAGACAATTGAAAACAATATTTTATGGAGAAATGAAAGGAATACATTACTAAAGGCAAAATTTAGTTTGTAATCATAAAATATTGTAATGAATTCAGAAATAACATCTACATTCAAAGAAAGGTAGGAAATATAACTCACACCATTCAAAAATACATTGAATTAGCTATAAAACCAACCATGGATACCCAACATAGAGCAGCTAAGTAATTCGTAACTTTGTTCATGATTTCTGCCTATCAAAAGGATTATTAAGAGTGCCATCATATTGAAGTAATTAAAATTTGGAGCCCTAAAATTCATTAATATAAAATAGCCAAACATTTATTTTGCAGCATTTCACCTTCAGAAGAAACCAAAGCCCTATATCTGGCCGTGGCATATGCATCCACTTTAGGAGGAA
Organism: Ceriagrion tenellum; assembly: GCA_963169105.1. NCBI lineage: Eukaryota > Metazoa > Arthropoda > Insecta > Odonata > Coenagrionidae > Ceriagrion > Ceriagrion tenellum. The sequence goes on along the minus strand of OY720635.1, from coordinate 114,392,096 downwards.
CAGGCTCACTTATTGGAGCAGGAGTTAACATATCTTTCTTGGGAATCACAGAAATGTAAGACAAACTTAATGATAAGAGGGTAGCCACGAACAGCTTTTCATAAGAGGGCATATAGAAATAAAATTTCTGACAATATAGCTTACAATTAGCTTTTACTAGGTAATTATAGAATATATTTAGGTGGTATAAATATGCCTCTTCATATCTAAAAAAAAGTTATCGGCATAGTATCTGTAAAACTAATATCTTTTATACCAATCTCTAAACTTCAAGGATCTTTCCTACATACGAAGATCTAACTTTTGGTACTTGGATACTATTTTCAATTCCAAACATGATGGTGTGCACTTTCCTTGGATGGATTTTATTGCAACTACTTTATATGAAGCTATTCAGGTAACAAAGCATCACAATGAATTTATTAATAATACCAAATCAGATCATTGCATCACATTTCCTAACATAGATTAACCCTTTGAGCGTGGCATGACATGATATCACGTGATGGTTGTCTTTACGCTGGTGCTGACAAGGTGATATCACGTCATGGGTACTGTGAGTGTTCTAGCTTTCACTAGGGGTCCTAGCGAAAGAAAAAAAAATGGTAATTCGAATTAATATTTTTGGAATGGTATTTTATGGTGGCAGATTTACAAAAAGAGGAAAATTGACCAGCCATATGTGATAATGGTTGAAACTTACAGAAAAAGCATGGAACAAATTTACAATGAATGGGCAGGCAATGCTCTGGGCTCAAAGCAAGCTAATATAAATTCTTCTATCAGCAACTAAATTTAATATCATGTCGTTAGTAAAAATTGTCACCCTTCTTGCAGCGTTGAAGTGATAAAACAATGAGCAAGGTAACTTGAAATTATTAATTTCGTGATGCTAGGATTATTTGTGCTGGAAGATTAAATTGTAAATAATATAACAAAAATCAAACTGAGCACACACAACAGGAAACTATAATTATACATCTACATGCATAGCTTTCAGCAAATGAATATACAAGAAATGACATGAATAATGAAACAAAGACCCAAGCAGTTTCATCACGTACTTGTGCCAAAATTTCAGCATAGCCTTCTTGAGACTCTGAGCCTTCGAAGTAACGCATAGCCTTCAAGTCATGAACTACCGTAAGTCACGAACTGCCAGGATCTGACTCCTTAATTGCTTGGCTCGCGAATCGCTTGGCCACGATTGTTCCAGTCGATTATTTATATACCCTGAATGCTAGTAACATCCCCTATAACTTCTGCATGACTCATGAACTAGCAACACAAGGATGTCTTAGCAAATCGCCACGGGCAGCTCTACCTCTCTCTACCCCCCCTTCCAATATCCCTCTCTTCCACATCCTCCTCTCTCTCACTTCGTGACCAGTATCGACTTCACTAGATGGCCCCCTGCATTTCTCTGGCCACCAGAAGGAACCTCACTGCTGCTCTCATCAAATGGACTTTGCTCAAGAATGCTCCATACTTATATCACAGCGCAAGGGCATGTTGTAATTTCTTTTAATGCAATATAAGCTCCATTGTGGGAGGAGTTATCCATGTCAAATGCTGTGTTTGTCTTTACTTTTGTCGACCCTGTCTCACCTCAGTCTAGTCAGTTCAATTCAGGGACTACAGTTTCGTGTGCAGCTCCTTACTTAAGCAATCATAGATTGGTATGAACTCTGACAGTTTTGAAATCAGAAAATAAGCTGACTCACTTCATAAAATTTAGTATTTATGGTTAAAACGTTGGTATTCACATGCCCAATTATAGGCTAGTGCAGGGGCGATCCCAGGGGGGGATACATCCCCCCCGAAAATTTTGGGTTTTATCAAGTAATTTTAACAACTAGACGTAGTTATCAAATACAACATTAAACACTCCGATCACTGATCTGACAAAAAATAATAGTTATTATTATGCTCATCATAAAAAGATAAATGATGTAACAGTATTATAATTTTTTTAGGATGACTGAAAATTGCCATAATTTAATGGTAGTCTCCCCCCCCCCCCCCCCCCCCCCCCATCCCCACACCTCCCGAAATAAATTCCTGGGATCGCCCCTGGGCTAGTACAAAGATTGTCAAAAGGGATGGAAAATATTTATTTATAGGAATTATTTGGCCTGGACATGCAAAACTAAGTCCATGAGAGAGGAGGAACTCACCAGTATGGTATATAATACTACACTTTCCCTTTGCCATCACCAACAGGCAAAGATGACTGTGATAACATGCCATGAAGTCATCATCACACTATGATGAAAAAATATCACCTTTCAGTTAGAAAAGGTTATGCTGACCCCAGAATTCTCTTCTCTCTTCCTCCATTGTTAACCATAATACTCTTTCCATGCAAACAATCTACCCACAATAGTGCAAATAACCTCAGTCGTCAGCTGTCACTCTCAACCAAAAGAAATTAGATATTCAAATAACTATTGCATAGAGCCTCTTCACAGAATATTGTAACCAAGGCATCTTAAGGTCTCAAACAAATTGACCAAAATGTTTCCTGAAGAATTTTGGGATATCATATTAGATCGAATATAGTGGACTTCTTTCTTCCAAGAGATACATTTTGAAGTCACCTTCCCAATTTATTTCAGTACATGCAGTCTACATATTTCATCCGTGACCTTTCATCATCTCAATCAAACATTGGTTAAAAGTTGACACCACTATTCCATTATTCCATCTCCTTGATCCACCCATTAGCCACATCAATGTGTATGCCCTTCCACTTGTCATGCTCCCCACTAAAATTAAAGCATAGAGTTTTGTGCTGATTGTACATATTTAACAAGAAAGTCAACAAAATCATGATAAAGAGAACATAGGTACACACCTCAATTCAGTATAATACCTTTGGGATCAAGTGATCAACTTTTCTTAACAATTTATGAAAATATAACCCCACTTCAATTCAATGACCTTATTACTGCACAATTCAATGACCTTATTACTGCACAATTCAATGACCTTATTACTGCACAATTTTAATGTCTCATCGTCATTGACACAGTGATGACTCATCAGTGGAACAACACCACCATATGAAGATGATTGAATTTATTGATAACATAACTTTCATGTCCTCAAAATCTATTTAAGATTTTAGTTTTGTATCCCACTCCAGTGCACTAACATAAACATGCAGTGATAAACATCCACGTCCATTGCACTTTTTTCCCTTCAGATTGCATGATTTATGAATGCAAAAAACACAAGCAAATAGGAGTCATCTTGAATAATTAGCCAATATTTCATAACTGAAACATCTTTTGTCCAATCCAGGGGAGGATCTTGGAAGGCAACCAAATCAAGAGACATTCATGAAATAGTGGCACAGAAGTACCAAAGACTGGGGGCAATTACTTTCCATGAATGTGTGGTATTAATTGCCTTCATAATTAGCTTACTGTTTTTGGTTTTTCGTTCCCCTAAGTTCTTCAAAGGTTGGGCGAGTTATCTCCAAGAGCAGTAAGTTCATTTCAGCATTAAAAGCCCTACTCTAAATACATATTATTCATTTTAAGTATTATTATTTATTTTTAAGTATTAGTCTACCAATGAAGGCAAACCTAAAACTCACTACATAAGTCCTCTTTTCTTAATTTCAGAGAAATCAAGGATGCAACACCAGCTATGGTTTTAGTTATTTTGTTACTCATTCTTCCAGCCTCTACAGACTTCATGAGATGTAATCCACAAGAAGGTACTGGAAACTGATGCAGCATAATTTAAAACTGATCATTATCCAGATTAAGGCTCACTTTTTTTCTACTACCAGAAATAACCATGACTGGTCAAGAAGAGCAATGGGTACAAAATTTTAAATTACAAAAATAAAATATCTGAAAATACCACAGCTGACTAAAAATATCAAGTACAGTCTTTATTCTAAGACGTTAGAACTGGAATCAATGTAAGGATATTTATGTAACATATTCCTTATGAATACTCCAAATTTTTCAATATTTGTGAGTTTAGATACCATGAGCAGTATATCAGCAGCTCTGCAGGAACAACCAATAAACTGTAGATTGTAACTGAGAGATAGTCAAATATTACTTGTGATATTGCAACAATAATTGACACTGATGAATGTAGAAGTAAATCAAAGAATTCTATGAACAAGAACTGAAAGAAATGGGGGAAGGCATTCCCAACAAACAAAATTTGATATCAAAATTTGATCACATATTTTAAATAAGTGAAAATTGTAAATAAAAATGAAATATTTATGCTAAATAGCCTTTCTACATGACAGTTAGGTATACTATTCCAAAAAGATAATAACACAAAGTGAAATATAGTGATACATAGAAACTGCCTTAGGATAAAAATCCACCTCAACTGGGAATCAAGCCAATAAGTTTGCCACGAAAATGTGCACACCACCACACTATCCAGAATTCTTCATTCTTATGGTATTTTTGGAAGGATTTAATGAGACTAGATATTGTAAGTAGTTCAGAGAGAACAGTCAACCGGCAAATTGCAGTCAAGATGGCAGAGATAAAAAAAAGAATGGACAAACAGAAAAACACAAATTATTAGTCTTGGTCCAAAGTAGCGAAATCAGAGTTAATCGAAAAGAATCGTTGGAATGCCATAGACCCCTGATTCAATGGCAAGCAAGGTGAAGATTTGAACATCGGTCAATCACACCAGACCTCAAAGCACTAGCTTTATTGCATGTTTCAAAGGATTATGTAGAGGACATTGGGAAATGCAAACTAGCAAAGCACGCTTGGGGTATCCTGAAAGAAATTCATACACCCTTCACATTGACCAAGTGCTTGAAGGTTATGAAGCAAATGATGAACAAATCCAAAACAGCTGAGAAGACGATGCATCAGTACATGGCTGAGATACAGACTCTTAATAGAGTGGTTAAGAGTGCTGGATATGGATTGGAGCTCAATGACACGCAGCTGGTGGGTCTGTTCCTGGCAGGTCTTCCCGATACCCACAGAGTCATCATAGCAATTCTGGGTGGTGACAAGGAGCTATCTATGAAGAAGGTGAAGGCTGTTTTGCTGCAGGAAGACGAGATTATTTAGGACAAGAGGAAACCAATGCAATGGGCACTGGCATCCAATGTCAACTGGGGAGGAAGAGGAAGACAGGGCAGATATCATCCATCCCAACCCAAACAAGAGATGGAGTGGAAGAGTGGAGGTATCAATGACAGAAAATGTTTTAAATGCAGTACGTAGCGACAAATTCCTAGAGACTGTTCTCGAAACTACAGTCAGAGATATTTCAGATGTGGAGGGAATGGATTTGCTATAAATTTCTAGGAAAGTAGAGGAAGGGACAGTAGTAAGAACTGGGAGAAAGATGACAGAGAACCTTAATATGGAGGCGATAACGCAAAACTTATGTCATGCATCAGTGCAGTGAATTTAGCAGCGATGCGGACGAGAAACAACGAGTGGATCCTGGAAAAGGACAAATCAGCATTTATTTTGTTTGAACCGGTGACTGGCTATGTGAGCATGGGGAAGGGCAGCGTTCCAGTAAAGGGAATTGGAACTGTGCGAGTAGAATTGACACCTACGTGCGGTGATGTTATTCTGGGACTGACTGGTGCTTTATATGTACCTGAATTTAACTACAACCTAATATCCTGCTCCATATTATCAAAAAAGAAAATATCATGAGAAATTGTTAGTTTGCAGGTTTCCGCGGCGTTGATCAAATTATTTCAACATTTCTCGGGTTGCATCCGCATCAGTTGTCATTCAGCACAACAGTTTTGCCAGCCATCCTGCTGGCATCCTCAGGTGAAGGACCTTCACCAGAAGACGCCAGCAGGATAGCTGGCGAAACTGTTGTGCTGAATATCAACTGACGCGGATGCAACCCGAGAAATGTTGAAATCATCATGAGAAATTTTTAAAGATTATTGAGAGGGACGACTTGAGGAGAAGGATATCTCTTAAGCTCCATAGAGAGAGGGACTTTATTTGCTAGAAGCGGTGTCGACTGTAACCATGGTATCAATAGTGAAAGAAGAACCAGAAATTGACAGTGGTGATGACAGAAATGAGATTAAATTCGCAGTGGCCCTGAGAAGCACATTTGAATGGCATAATAGACTAGGGCATTGGCACAAAGAGGGCATAAAAAAAATACCAGTAATTGAAATTAAAGGGAAGGTTGGCAACAGTTGTGACGTTTGTGCTCTAGGTAAGGAATAGAAAGTCTACCCAACCTCTAGAACTAGTTCACAGTGATGTATTGGGGAAATGTGTTAAATCACGAGGAGGATCCCAGTATACACTAACTTTCGTTGATGACTATTCCAGATACTTAACTGTGTATTTTCTAATGAATAAATCAGAAATGTTTCAATGTTTCAAGGCCTTTAAGGCATTAGTGGAAAACAACAAAGAAGGAAGAAATATAATGGCATTACAAACTGATGGTGGGGGGAATAAATTAACCAAGATTTTCGGGTTAGCTGCGTCAATTTTTATTCAGATGACCTTTCGTGGCCTATGCTGGCCACATCTTCAGATCAGGTCTGAGGTTCAAACAAGAAGCAGTTGAAGCAGTAATAATTCCTTTTGACTCAGACCTGATCTGAAGATGTGGCCAGCATAGGCCACGAAACGTCATCTGAATAAAACTTGATGCAGCTAACCCGAAAACAATGGAGAGAACTGCAAACCAGCGCTGCGAAAGCCTCAAACAGAAACATTAACCAAGAATTTAGCGATTTTCTACATGAACACGGAATTTACAGGAGAAATACAGTGAAAGAATTGCCACAACAGAATGGAGTGGCAGAAAGGATGAACTTGACTTTGACAAATGACATGAGATGCATGTTGATACAGTCAGGTCTACCAGTGAGTTTTTGGGCAGAGGCAATGAGTTACATGTGTGCAATTAGGAATCTGTGTCCTTCTAGATCTATCTACATATCATTCCTTTGGAATTATGGAAGGGACGGGATGTGACCACCAACGATTATGGAATGTTGAGAGTATTTGGTTGTAAGGGTAATGTATATGAAAAGAGTGATAAAGAAATTTTGAGGGGAAAGTTTGAGGCCAGAGGTTTTCCAAGTGTATGTGGGTTTTGAAATGGGAGTCAAAGGTTTCAAGGTATGGTTACCATCCAAAAGAAAGTTTGCTACAGTACACAGTGTTAAATTCAATGAACAGTGCTTTCCTTATGCTGAAAAGTTGGATTCACAACCTGTTGATGTAAATGTTCCTAATATACAAGTAAGTAATGAGCAGAATGTAGAGTTTGTGGTTGATGGGTTGATTGCTGATGAAACTAATGAAAGTGTTGTTACAGATGTTGATTTGTCGGCTACTGATGATTCTCATGATTCTGTATAGTCTGATAAAAGAGACGTAAATGAATTTCTAGGTGGGGATGTGGACGAATTGGATGAATGTTATGTTCCTTTGATAATTTCAGTGATACTGATGTGAATGAGGTGGGTGTAAATGTTGATTATTCAGAAGTAAACCAGGAGGTGAGGAGGAGCAGCAGAGTACCCAAACCTAAGACAAGTGGGTGCTGTCAATTATCCTTATTTATCTTGGAGTGTAATTGTATGGAGGTAATAGAGCCCGAGTCCATAGCTTATGCTTTAAAGAGTGCACATTCTAGTAAATGGCTTGAGGCCATGCAGGAGGGAATGGATCACCTAAGAAAGAAATATGTTTTTGAAGTGGTAAACCATCCGGAGAAAGAAGTTGTAATTGAAGCTAAGTGGGCATTCAAAGCTAAACACAATCTAGATGGTTCGATTGAACATTTCAACGCAAGATTAGTAGCTAGGGGCTACGCCCAAATTAGAGGTGTGAATTTCGACAAAACCTTTTCCCCAGTGGTACATAAGAAAACAATAAGGCTATCATGAGCATTGGCAGTTCTCAAAGGCAGGGAGGTACTCCTTGTAGATGTATTAACTGCATATTTAAATAGTGCTTTAAAGGAAACAGTATATGTAGAGAAACCTGACTGTTTTGCTGAGGGAAATGGAGACAAAGTATGGAAACTAAAAGAGAGTTTGTGTGGCTTAAAAAAAAGCGCTAGGGAGTGGCATAAGACAATGGACCTAATAGTAAAAAATCTTGGGACATAAAGACAGATGTGTGTGCATAAGTGAAAGTAGAGAATTGATAGTAACTTTGTATGTGGATGATCTAAGAGTGTGGGGAGAGGAGACCACAGTAGAGTTATTTAGATCAAAACTGAGCTCAAAGTTGGAAGTCACAGACCTTGGTAATATGTCACATTTTCTAGCTATGCAGGTAACTCAAGAAAATGGGAAGTTTCATTTAAACCAAAGTAAATACATCAATGAGATTATAACCAAGTTTAAATTTGAGAGGGCAAATGCTAGATTTGCCAGGAATAAGAAGCAGAGGACAGAGACGGTAACCACTGCCACTTGAAGTTATCTCGAAGGAAGGCGCCCTTAGCCTCAATGTTGTCTGTCGCTTCTGTTGCCAACAGACCAACATGGGCAACCTGTCGTGCATCGAGATTTATTTTTCTCTCTTCCAGAATACAAAGGCAAGAGTTATCAATTAGAGAATTTTTGAAACCTGTTCACATTTTTTTGATAACATCTGTCAGATCAAAGCAAATTACAGATAATTCATTTCAAATGACTAAAACCTCCAAAAACATGTAATATGTAAATAAAATGTTTGAGTCACTCTTAATCTTGCATGTGAAGAATTCCCCTAGTAACGTTTTGGATAAGAATTTCTGGACACTGACACAATTAGCTGGTTTCACTGTATTTTCATCACTGTGTTAGGCTGATTCATCATCATGAGTTGTCACCAATCCCTTAGAGCATGTATACTATACAGTATACATGGTCTATCCTTACAATGTACATATAATTGTTAGTGGAGCCAGAGCAAGCTTGCACATGTAATGTCAGACATAGCAACTGATGGGTGTATACCTGCTTGAGCCAGGAGAATAGGTATAAGTGATCACTCATACCACTAAAAAGTATAGTTTTAAAGAAATTTAATCATGCAGTATTGATGTTTGGTATTCAATTGCCTGGAATAATTGGAAAAAATGGTTTATCATTGCAGAAGTATGTATGTATTAACAAAGCCTGCCCTGGATATTTGACCCATATCTCTTTAAAAGGGCAATTTAATATTTTATTTTGTAATTTTTATTAGCATACAACTGGTACTAGAATAACTAATACTTTATATAATTAAAGGTATTTTTTTTTATCTGCAGTTGAGGTAGGTATTTACCATGAAATCATGACTGAGTGAACTATTATATCAGTAGCAAATTGAAATTGTGTTAAATTGCTACCACTATGTATAATTGTACATGGTACAAAAACAAAGATACATAAAGTACAAGGATACATAACATGAAAGAACTTAGCAATACTAAGTACTGTTGAGTTGGAGTGATCTATTGTATGGTATGATGGATTTAAATCAGATCAGGCAGAAGGATATTCTGTAAGTTGTTCCTCACTCCCATAAGCTCCTGTCACTATGTCATGAAGAAAGGAAATATGTCTATGTGTCAGAGTAAAATATGTAGACTAGGTTAAAATAAAGAGGAACAGTGCTCTTAAAACATGCAAATGAATATTTTTTAAATGATAACATCCCCTTACCTCAGAGGTAAAATGTAGATTCATTTGGTACAAAAGATAAGTTCATCAAAATGCTATTCATTTTTTAGTGATAGTCATCATTAGTACGCTCAACAAACATATAACTAAGCTCATATCAACAGCCCATATCCCCATTTTCAAGAAAATACGGCCATTCAATTAGAATAATTCATTCAGTCAACCAAGTTATAAGCCTTGTTTGCCATGAATACATCAAACCTTTCATTCAGCAGTAAAGTAAATATTCCTGAATGAGAAAATATTTTCTGATGCCATAATAAGTAATTTGGAGCTCTTTGTTGTGCTTTTTTGGTTTCTTTTGACCACTTATTGTCCATTTTTAGTTTTTTAAGGAACTGGAGAAGTCCACCTGTGAGTCTACTAGGATTCACTCTTTGAAGGAGTCAAAATGAAATTCATTATTTTCTAATTGTCCGTAATTTCAAAGACATGATTATATTTTTGATTGTAATGATGTTCAAAGCATTGCTCTCCATATTTTTCTGGACCGAATATTTTCTTCACAAACCATTTCATGTATTAATGTTTCTATATCTTCCATTACAGGGAGTCACAAAGTTAGCCCAAACCTGATTGGCTGGAAAATTATCCAGGAGAAGATGCCATGGGGTCTTATAATACTAATTGGTAAAGCTCAAGGCCAAAATATCATTTATACATACATTCACTGCACCTCATACCCCCAATCTAACACATTTTATTCTTTAACAATATGACACACTGGTTAATTAACATTTTCGGTCAGATCTTCCACTAAGCAACTGAAACCATGCTGCCTGACAGAGAAAATACAAGAAATTCTATCAGAAAAGGGTCAATGTCATAAAAGCCATGATACATGCAATTAAAAATACATATAGGGACATCAGATCCCTTACACATAAGCATAGACAGTCAAGAAGTACTGAAAGCTCTTCAACCTCCATGGTGGGGATTGCAGTAGTGCCAGGAGAAGCAGGACACTTAAGCTAGATAGGATCAGATTGAACTTCTGTTGATACCCACACAAGGCTATTACTGGAAATCAAATGGCAGATTAGCCAGCATAAATGGGAGTTCACTGTAATTCCTAAGGCCCAGAATCAAAGGTATCCATTATGGTACCCATAAGAGAATAGTGCAAAGAGGATGAGGAAACTACACTACAGAATTTACTTGTTGGAGTCATCTTGGCCTTTGGTAAGCCTCTTGGTCTCTAGGGATGTAAAATGTGGGTGGACCATCAGGTATGCCTTATATTTTAAGGGCATAGGGATGGGAATCATTCCAAAAAAGATGGCTTCTGACTTCGATTTCAACTTTGGACACTCGACTAGTTGACATAAAAAGTTGACTTCCATTGACTTTTTCCAACTTAAGGGTCAGTGCAAACAGCACAACAATTGTAAAAGAAACAAGTTTTATTTTAAAAATATAGTCTAGACTCAATGCATAGAACTCAAACTCAGTCTGGTTCAAAATAAAGGAAATATATGCAATTGAAGTGCAAACAAAGTCTTTAAAAGTTTAACCAAAACACCACTGATGTAATTAAAACATTGCCTACTCTTCCAACAACCGAAACAAGGGGATAGAGCCAAGGAATAGCCTCATTTGTGTTGTGCATACCCTAATGCATGCCATGTCTTCCTTAAATACATTTTACACTTTGGAAGTCTTTCACAGGGCACTGATGTTGTCAAGATTGGAAGTATTCATGGCCAATATGCGGGGATTGGATGATTCTGAAATATTTCTCTTCCACTCCGGGAAGAGGTTCATTTTCACATCGAACCACAAAAAACAGCATACACTTGGCACAGGCATACCTTATCACACCGAGCATGAGATACATTGATAAGCCTCATAGCAGTTAAGACTGAAAAAATGAGGCAAAATTCCTTCAACCTGCTCATTATAATAGCCTTCTCCTCTACAATGAATCCCTGGCTCTATATGCAAAAAAAATCAGCTCATCCAGATGATTCTCATGATCGGCACATCAGATACTATTTTTCATGTGCAATAAACACCTGGCCGGCCATGAAAGGCCAAAATTGCTAGGTGCAGCTAAATGCAGCTGTTCTCTTCATTAAAGGCTAGAGAAGGGTCCATGGATTGGTTTTATATCTCAACCTTATGTACTGATTCACTACAAGTATTAAAAAATAGGGGGAATGAGGAGTATTTCGATCTTTTCATCATTTTCTAAAGGAGGCACCAAGACCATGAACTCAAATTCTGATAACCTAGACCAGTGTTCTTTAAAAAGCTTCCAACCTAAAACTGGGATCATCACATGACTTCCAGAGAAATAGGCCTACTAGAAGTTTTAAAATGGTTTGAAAATTCTGGGGAAAAAAATACTCAATTAGGTTTTAACATAAATGCATAAAAATCATCTCACACAGAAAATATTTCACTCTCTTCATGGTAAAAGTCTAGAACTTTATAAAATAACTAAATGCAGCAGCAGAAAAATGCTGTGAATTAAGGAGGACATATATGCATATGGGCAACCATGTGGCCATACAGTGACCCATCAAGGAGTTCATTATCACTTGAAAATAATCCTTCGGAAATCCTAAAAATTTCCCCTCCCACCCACAAAATTTTTATATCACAACTGAAATGTATACATATTAAATCTCAGTGAATTTGGCCTCAAATTTGCAGTAAGATTAATATATTTGCATTACTTAGGCTAAATACACCAAATCTAGATGGCGAAACATGGGGATTTTGTATACCTACTAATACTGAAAGATATTTCTGATAATATATGTTTAAATTCACTTGACACTAATGCAACTACCTCAATAGTCCCAGGTTTTGACATAATTTTATAATTTCTTTTCAAAGGTGGTGGCTTCTGCCTTACACATGGAATAATAGTGACTGGTCTTTCAAAAACACTGGAGGAAAAATTTGCTTCTCTCTCAGAACTACACCCTTTATTACTACTTAGTTTGACCTGCGTAATTGCCTCTTGCCTCACTCAAGTGGCCTCCAGCGTTTCCATTGCAATTATCCTGCTACCTGTTATTGCATACCTGGTGAGTAATCAACTGGTTTTTTGATGTTAGAGTTAAGGTGATTCAACCATCAAATGACAAAGTTCTAGCAACTTGCAGAAAAACTACTCCACTATCTGATACGAGCTACAAAATGTTATATTTCTATGCTATTTTTCTTTAAAATAAAACTTCAAATAGCAAGTTGGTAAATGGAAATAAAGAATTATTTTATATAGCATAAATACCCTTTACATGGAAAAATAAGGGAAAAGTCCCAAAATATTAAATTTATTATACACATTTAAACCTGATTTTGTAAGTTATTAGTCAATTACAGGCAACATTTGAAATCAAATTGTGACAATTCCAAAGAAATGACATTTGGCTCTTATAGCTGGAAGAAAGCATTCATCAAAAATATATTTGAGGAATGATCAGCATATTCTGTACCTTGATTCCAACTTTCAATGGGTAATGCATGTCATAACAGAGAGCAGAAATTATAAACTAAACAAACAAAAAGATGGAATTCAGTACTAGTTTTCACTCATATGATTACTGTGGGACCTCCCTCCTAGAGATAGGCCATTCTGAAGATTACCGGGCCTTCCCATTAAATCCTCTATTAGCTATTAATGGCAGAAAATAACAAATTAACAGAAAATTAGGGTAATTTGCAAAAATTACAGTAATTTACCATGGTAACTTACCTCAAATGAAAACTACCATAATTTACCCATCTCTACTACTTTCTGCTTCTACTTTCATAAAATCTTTAGAACTAAGACCGAGGTGAACATTTGCAGAAATACTTCAATATAGACATAAATAATGAAAATATTTTGGAAGATACAAACAACAGGGTGTCCAGCAAATTTAAATTATTATTGTTTTTAAAGTTTTCTAGATAAAAGATTGAATTACTTCAGGGTCTTACTGACCTCATTCTTAACACATTTTTATTGAATTTCCTAAATTTATCTGAAAAGGTATTGGCAGTAACTTGGTGGAATTCCTCCATAATGAAATGATGAATTACTTAGTTTTCCATAAAAGATTTATTACGTTCTTATGACCCCCGCTTCATAGCTGTGTGACATCAAGTACAGACATAGTTAAAAACATAGACATTGCTTAAAACGTCAAAAATTAGAGGGGCGGGAAGGTAATCTTCAGGTGCCGGGTGGGAGGTTCTGGGAATAGAGTGGAGGAGTGGGGGGGATCCGTCCCTTGAGCCTGAGATTCCTGCCTAACACATTGATGATACATTGAAAATCATTAAATCTTGAGGAAAGGTAGTGAAAACATACTGTAATTGAATTCTCTGAAGACACACAAGCTGACAGTATCGCCAGACAAACTTGAAAAAAATCAGTGACTCCATCATTAATGTATAACTTTGATAGCATAATACTTTTAATGTCTCTGCATTTAGCATAAATAAAATATCCATCACTGTCTCTTCCAGTCTAAAGCAATAAAAAAACATCCATTCTACCTGATGATTCCTGTCACAATTTGCTGCTCATTTTCTTTCATGCTGCCAATGGGATCCCCTTCTTATGCAATTGTTTATTTGGCATGTAACATGAAGAAAATTGACATGGTAAGGCTCATATAATAATCACATTACAATTATTTACAAATGTTATCTAAATATTATGATTACCTAAGCACAATAATTTACCAAAATGAAGTATTATTTTTCAAAAAGGAGATTATTTAATTAGGAGTCACTAAACCTGATGCCCTGGTATCATTTTTCATTTAATTCCACTGAATGAATTTTGCTGACTTCCAGTGAGCCAATTAAGCAATTTTGTCCACTTATTTTAACCCATTTCCGCCCACCATAGCCATATGGTTACACCCTGATGCACTGAGTGTATGATGTTCTGTAGGAAGAGCCATAAACTTTATCACAATCAACTAGTCAATACTGCATTGTTCAAGGTTACAATCACCAAAATATTTTATGAGCACTTCAGATAACCATGTAAGTAAAATACCAAAAATTCATCAAAATCGCAAACAAAAATTTTTCTCGGCCGAAATGAGTTAAGCAAAGCAGGTAGTTTGCCCAGATTAACAGCTTACTAGTCAATTTAACCATAAATGTCATGGTCAAGACATGTTAGGTAAATAGAAGGGTCTCAGGATTTCCCAGCAAAAATATGCCAACCTTGTGTATAGTCTGACCCCAAATTTATCAGCAAAAAAATTGAACTCTTCCCTACGATTTGCAAAATGGCTAAACTTAGATTTTCTATACTCTGGAACATGGAATCAACAGAACCCTGGGAATATGAGGATAAACATTTTCCATTTCAATATCTCTAAGGTCACAGTCAATATACATTTACAGAATGATTTCAGTTTTTAACATCATTTAGTGACTGATAATAAATTATAAAAATTGTTATTTCCCCCATCTGCATAATCTACTAGAAGAAAAGTTTTAGACATTCTATTTCAACTAAAAGATGATACATACAGGTAGTGACGAATAAAAATTAGCACCAGCAAATTAAAGGTATTCATCTAATAGGTCATTAATTAGTTATTCATATGTAGACCATGAAAAAAAGTCTTTGGACTTGTTTTACAACCAGAACTTTTATGGTATTAATGACGAGTCTAGACCAGTAATGTTAGCTTGAACAATGTAAATTCCTTTTTTTGGATTATTTTTGACTCTAAATGACTTTATCAAAAATAGAATTTTCTGGGACTTTTCATTCTAATCACATTCTCCAGCCTTAAATTACCACCAGGTCTGATTCTAAATGGATATTTGCAATAAGAGAATGATGAAATAACCATAATTCACTTTTGCTTGACTGGTTGTAGTCTAGTTCATGAGTTTCTCAACCAATATTCCACAAAGCCCTCTTAATCAACAATAGGACAAGGTGCTCTTCAAAAATTTATGTTTCCTGATATCTCACAATTTTTAATGGGGAAATAAATACCTCCTCTGGAGTAAAATATAATTAATAGCTTCCAGGGGATTAAGTAAATATTCCTTCCGTTGCTCTTCAATGTACCTAAAGGGGTAATGCACCAAATTATTTTTACTCAAGCCTTCCATTGAAAAGTCAAGCACTGTACACTTAGGCCCTCTCAAGCACACAACACTGCACTGTCTGTGGGAATTGAGGAGAAAATTTAAAGAATTAAATCTTTGATCATACACAATTTTATATGAGATTCACACAAACTATGCAAATGTTCTATCCTAAGGCTAATATTGCCCACAACAAGCAATAGCAAGTTCAAGGTACTTGACACTGAAGAGGACAAATCAAGGATTAACTAAGATCATAACATATGCAGTTTGCATCATTTGCCGATGCATCAAAGTGTCGGTGGTATTGTTCAAAATATACGGCAAAGAAAATATTTTAGGTTAAAGGATAGGCTACATCAGTAGCTAAATAGACTGCATATGCTTAGCTAAGCACATCCTGGGTTGTGGTCAGAGGACTATGCTTCTGCAACTAAATCACAGTAATTTATACCTAAAATAGTTTATTAAATATTTATTAATACATATTACTATTGCTTGTTAACATTTGGTAATTATAAATGAAAAAGACCATAAATACAAGGCAAAAAATAGCTTTCCATATGCCTTGCTTCCGAATGTTGGGTGATAAAATCAAACACTTTGAACCTTCACACCTTTAAGTGATTCAGTGTCAACAACCATGGGCTTGATGAGAAACTTGCGGATGCAAAGGGTGTACTCAACCCAAAAGTACAATTACTTTCAAAAACATGTATACACCCACTAGCTCGATTTTATGAGCTTGATTGAATGGGGTTAGGATAGAAAAAGATAGGAATTCAATTAGTGAACATTAGGAGCTATTATTTGGACAAGGAGAACTGGGGCAGTAGCTGTGGTGGTTAAGTCCATGGTTTGTATGGCAGGAAAGACAGTGATATCGTTCTGAACCCATTTTTAGCATTTTTTATATTTAATTTCATGTGGAAAGGGTGTGTGAGAAACCCAAATATTATCTTTACATCAATTTCAATGTATAAGGTTTGATATGAGATAAAACGAATTTCACAGTTAGATGTTTTTATTTAATTTACATAAATGATGAAATATTCCTAGGCTATACTTTTTCCTCAACTGATTTCAATCAGTGAAAGAATTTGACCATCCAAAGTGGTAGTAATTGCATTGTTTTTAATGAATACTGGAAAAATTCCTTTTTGGGAAATATCAACCAATTGCATTGATCTCTTGACAGCCCAAAAGCCACTGAGAGCTGGGCCATTCTGAAAATTACAGTGATAATTTTCGTAAATTACCAAGGTACTATATGTAATACTAGAAAAGGTTCCTGTTGAAATTCAAAGGGGGACAAAAGAAAGACGGCATAATAAAAGAAATTTTCGATGAAGAAATCAGTATTTGTATTTTCAAAAAATAAGCCATCAAGCGTGCATGGGTCACACAATATATATTTATCCACTTAAACCTTGTGGAAATTGTTGTTACCAAATTGGCCTAGAGGTTAGATTTGATTAATGCTGATACCAAGGTTGTAGGTTCGATTCGCTCATGAGGTGTATTTTTTTTAGGCAAATCAGCCATAATTTTAGTTTTATTTTTTAATTCAGCAGACAAAAACCACATTATAATATGCTTACCATGTTTCGACATTCTTTTGTAGTAACATACAGAAATTAAACTACAGGCCATTTGCATTACAGAGGCTAGTCGCATTAATATAAAATCGTGGCATTCTCATGTTTTACTCAGCAATAATTTTAGTTCTATTTTTTTATTCAGCAGATGAAAACCACACTACATTAGGTTTACCGAGTTTCGACATTCTTTGGCAGTAACATATGGAAACTAAACTACAGGCTATTTGCATTCCAGAGGCTTTCCGCATTAATATAACATCATGGCATTCGCCTGTTTTACATGGGTCCAACTTAAATTAGTCGACTTGAAATGAATTTTGCCAATTTTAGGCGAAAATATCCCAGAAAATATCGTAATCAGCAACATTTCAGTATATGGTCTAGATTTCCACTGTAATACTTATCTCTAGATATAAAACCCAGCCACCATTGTAAAGGTCCCATTTCCCTTCTAAAGCTAATGCTAATTCCACGGTTACCAAGGAAATATCCTATTGTTGACAAAAGTAAAATTCATGATTTTCACATAAAAAACACGATTTCTGGGGAAAGTTTATTCGTAAAAGAAAATTGAATGAAAAAATAAGAAACTGCAATCTTTTATCCATCTAAAGGCGAAAACTATCTTAAGTAGAACTAATTAAAATATGTAAAAAGAGAAACCTCTGCACTTGAACCAGAATGTTTAGACTTGAGTTTTTTTAACACATAAGACACCAGACGGCCCAATATGCTGCCCTTGGGGCCCAGGGGCCTTCCTTATAGTCCCAATTTCCTTAAAAAGGCTTAACTGATCCCATGTGTGAAAATTTCACTAAAATCGGTTCACTACTTATGAGGCTTTCAAGAAAGCATTCTTTTGGAACCTTAGGCCATCTGGGGCCCCAGGGTGGCTTATGACCAAATGGTTGTTGTACATTCAGGTACATAGGTATATTTTACATGTTTCTAATACAGGCAAGAATTATCTTCCAGGGCCAATTTTTGGCGATGAAAGTGCCTACTTGAGGGCCTTCTAGGGCCCCAAGGCCCTTGTTCTACAGCCTATGCCTGAACCAGATATATCAAGTATCTTCCTGCCAAATTTTGTTTCAATCAATTCAGTGGTTTTTGAGTGATTGAGTAACATACAGACAGACACCACTAGATTTTTATACAATAGTAGGATACCAAAGCCCAGGAAAAGTACCATAATTTTCAGTAATATTCACCTCCATCTCAGATATTTTCCATACCAGCATATTCCAAACATATTATTTTGAGCCAAGTCTTAATATATTTAAAACAATCTTAAGTACAAATAAAGGCAGGTGAAACTAATTAGTGGGGTATCGTTTTTAATGGTTTGAATGAGAATTTTTCACGTCCAACAAACAAATGCCTAATTGCGTGTGGGCTGCTATGTTTGTTTTATAATTTTCTTTATTTCTAATACATTAATGTAACAACAGTCATGGTATTAATACCTTTAACCCCTTGCTGTTGCTATTGGCTTTCATATTAAATCCTCTGTTAGCTTAAAGTTGCATAAAATTAAAATTTACCAGAAAATAATGGAAATTTTTGAAAATTACTGTAATTTACCTCAAATGAAGTTTATGGTAATTTACCTATTTCTACTCTGTATAGAGTGTAGAGAGCAGTTTCAAAGTTTAGACAAATGCAGCAGGGAATGGAATTTTTATATAAATGGCAACAGGGAGTGGCATATATATTGCTGTACATCTAAACACTACCCTCGGAGTTCTCTCAAGGGTATGTCACAGTGGGAATCAGGACACCACCCATGAAGAAGGGTGGAAATAGGAAAAAGGGAATTGGAACAGAAAAAGGCAAATTGTGTTTTAGTAGACGTCATTAACATTACTTACTGAGCATTGAGAGATGGAGTTTTAGTATCAATTTGCTTGACAGTATATCTCTTTTGTTCTTCTTTCTATCAATTAAAGATATGAAGAGAGTGGTGAAAGCAATATCCACCACGTCATCCCAGAACTCCAATGATCTGAACATTTAAGGATGTATTCTCAGCCTTGATGCTGATGCCATTTTATTTTTTTTTCAGGTAAAATCTGGTTTTATTATGTCCCTCATATGCATAATTGTGACCATCATCATGATAAACACACTGGGATCAATAATTTTTGATTTGAACAACTACCCTAAATGGAGTAATTACATCCATAATGTCACATAAATGAGAAAAAAAGAAAGAAAGAAATTGGCTTAAGAGTCAACAAAGAACACACATCTTTGGAATCATTGAGGAATCTTTCAAGGAATATCAAAAACATTACAAATATGCAACATTGTACTTGGAACTAATCATGGTCAACACTGATTTTATCCCATCTCCTCGTTTCATTTTCACCACCATGAAATACTAAAAATATTCTGTATTGTTTAATTATGTACTCTACAATTATTTATTGAAAGAATAGTTCAAATTTGTTTGTTCATTTTTATTACCTAAAAAATACTATATTTTTATTACCTAAAAAATACTATATTTTTATTACCTAAAAAATACTATATTTTTTAAATAAAGTAAATTCAGGGACTAAAACAGGTAAAAATGAAAATCATAAATAATTTCACTTCCATCTCTCTGGTTTTCAATTCTGTATAGATGCCCATGACATATGAAGAATATATGGACATCACCTTAATTAATCATCAATTCAGAAATTGTTTCACCGCAGCTCTCCACTTCACTCGCCAATCAGGAAACCATTTCCCATGTATAAACCTTAACTTTTAATTGATTCAACAAAAAATTAACTATGGTTGTGACCCAGCAAAAAAGAAGACTAAAATACAGAGAGATGTTGTAAAAGGAGGTGACCTCTGAATGGATATCCTCAAAGATATACATAATGTTATAGGAATATTTCACACAGCAACAACCAAATTCTGTTTTACTGGTAAAAAATCTCTTATGGTTACAAAGCAAAACATTTTTCTTGAAGGTACAAAGTTCAAGAGAATCAACTGAATTTTTCAAGCATGCCCTCAAATTTAAGTGTTAATGGGAAAGGGTTAGATTTATATCACCAAAAATACTCTTCCATAGGCAAACTCTTTCCAAAATTTGGGTAGGAAAATGAGGAAATCAGTAACAAACAAGTATTATGGATGAACAACAAATAAAACAAGTATATTTCAGCAGCTGAACAATTATCCAAGGGTCAGCCAACTGTGTTCTGACTTTAATTTCACAGTCAATCACAAATTTTACGAGTGCCAAATGCCAGGCTCAGTCAAAATCAGCTGAGTGAAGTGTATTCTTCACCCACTTTGGATAAAAGAGAGCTAGAGGTAAGGTGTTCTACATTAGGAGAGAGATTTTGGGAAGGCTGTAGTCGAATGAGTGAGGTAAGGAATAAAGGTGATAGGTAGCCTTGAAGGGGAGAAAATTGTAGGATGAGTTAATCAATGCAGGGGAGGCTTTCAATTGGAACTTGGGGAACTGATTTTTGTCTCCAACCATAGAAAACAGAATTATGCCTCATTGCCTGCTTTAAAAGACCCAGGCTTCCTCAAAGTTTTCCTGTGCCAACACAATTTAAGTGAGTTAGGACCAGGTGAGGGCTAGGTCATGGCAGAAGGAGCAGGCAGAATATGCTGACAGAACTGATAAATCACTATTCAAATATTTACTACGACCACAGTTATGATTCTTACAGCATAATCAGGTTGGTATATATGTGTACAGCAGCATGTATAGGGAGAAAGTGAGAGTATAGGGAGGGAGTGTAGGAAGTAGAGGAGAGTGTTTATGTAGTTCACTTCTTAGTTTTAGTTTACATGAACAAAACCACCAATTTTTAGGACACAGTCTAATAAATAGCATACTGAGGCATTAATGGAAGAGGGGAAAATTTTCTCGCCATAAACGCCCACCAAGAGACAAACTTTTCAAAGTTCAAGAGAGAGAATATGGAAATAAGCAACAAACATGCATTACCGATGAACAATAAAAAAAAACAAGAATAGTAAAGAAGGTAACCAAATGAAAGGTAGAAGAGACCAATTGGTAAGGCATTCTACCACTATTTGAGTGAGGTAGGACCTATTTAGGGAAAGGTTGCAGCAAAATATTGTGGATAAAGGTTTTGCCTAAAGGAGCTATTAGACGTCACAGCATTTTGAAGTTGCAGGTATTGTAGGCATCACCGGCTCCGATGTTGTTAATGTAATGAAATTCTTTCTTCACTCTCAAAGATTACTTTCTTTCTTTTATTTCTTCCAGAGTAAGGACAGATTTGATTTTGCCTCCACTCATTTTATTCATATAACTGATACATAGCGTGGCTTGAGTACCTTGGTTGACTGTACAACACAGAGTGCAGAGGGAAACTAACTTAGGGAAGAAGCATTATGTTCCTGACATGGCACTGTCCTATACATGATGTATAAACCTTTAAATACATTGAGTTTCCAAGATTACCATCAGCTGCTTCAATAGTAGGTAAGCCAAAAGAATGCCTGACAAAAATATAAAGAATTTTTCTCACAAAAAATGCCCTACCACCTATGCAACATTACAAAGAAGGTCGACCTAAGTGCATAAAGAAGCAATTAAGGCTGACCTATGGATGAGGACCTATCCATTTTGCTGCACATTGGAGGATCACCAGACTCATGGGTGACCAACGAGGAGACTCAAACTCATGGGAGGGAAATGGGCAGCCAGACTGAGGAAACAAGAGAAAAATTTCTCAAGCAACTTTCAAAAAAGAGAATAATGGCCCCATTAACTGCTTTTATGGGAATCCTTTGATGTGTATATGAAATGGAAACAAAAATCCCCAACAGCGAAGCTTGTCAGAGGTGGTGGAATTAGAGACCGCCAGCCTAAAATAGTGACCTCTTAGACGAGTTTAATTTAATGTAATTTTGTCAAATCTGATCCACATACATGGCCTTATTATGCCTGTATTGCCTTATGATGCAGGACTTAATGCAGCTTTGCATGTACATATGCTTTTATCTGAGGAACATAACCATGGCAAAATGGAGTAAATAAAACGTAAAGGTGAAGATTTCTCGGCAAAAAAGTAATTTGAGGTGGGCCGATCTCGTGGGTCATGCCTTGGGGAGTGTTTGTTCATACAAACCCCCGCCGATTCCAGTGGATTCTTAGTAGACTGGGTAGCTCGGTGGTCTGAGCATTGGACGCGACATCCAAAGGTCCATGGT
Organism: Ceriagrion tenellum; assembly: GCA_963169105.1. NCBI lineage: Eukaryota > Metazoa > Arthropoda > Insecta > Odonata > Coenagrionidae > Ceriagrion > Ceriagrion tenellum. Next base: position 114,369,548 of record OY720635.1, on the reverse strand, counting down.
TCGATTCCCGGTCCAGTTGAATTTTTTCTGCTTGGAATCGGCCATCTTTACATCTTCACACCACCATTGTGTCTGTTTATTTTATGTGTTCCTATCCACTTTCTTTCTACCTTTCTGTATGAATATTTGTGAGTAAAGTCTTACTTAGAAACGTTTCGGGTGTTAGCCCTTCCTCGGTCACAGAGAGAATGCCATTTGGCATTTCTAAGGAAGACTTTCTTTGTCTAAGCTAATGCCCACTCCTTAATCGCCAAAAATCCAATTCATCTCCACTATAACCAAAACGGTCCATGGTGACAAAAATTCAATCCATTTTTCCGAATTTACAGCACTTCGCAAATAAAATAATTTTGTGCAGGCTACTACCGCCCCTGAAAGCCCGGTAAAAAAACATAAAATGAATTTCCTAATGAGCAAGCATTTAATAGTACGTTGGGTAGACTGATGCTTGAGCAGTAAGAAAATGCATTCGAAATGTAGGCAAGTAAACCGGTCGCACAAAGCAGAGACAATGTGAAAGGTGAACTGTGCCAACACCACAGGAGGTGCTGACTGGGCTCAAGTGCCACCAGACGCACCGAATTCGGTGAATGTGAATTTTAATTAATGAATCTTTAAGATGTTGGCCAAATTAAAAATTCACATGGCATATTTTTGGTTGTACCTAGAGATACTTCGTTAAATAAAATGCCAGGTGAATGTATCATTTAAAAGTTAATTGCTAAAATTAAAATTCGGTTATCAAGATTCGCAATTTTCAAATGTTTCAAACGATTGTTACCTCAATAATTTCGCCAAATATTAATAAATCCTTGTTTAAGTTGCACAACCGCACAGAATCGCATCAAAACAGATAAACTGAACACAACTACATAGTTTAAGTCAAAAAACTCAATATCCACAAGGTGCCTTATACAGAATAAGGTGGTACTTATCTTAACTTTCTTTTGGTAGGTACTCATCCGATATTATGATTAACCTCCAAATATATGTAAGTCATCTTCGCTGCTGGTTCTCTCACGCCCTGGCAAAAATGAAGGAGGCTGAGAACGCTGCTGGAGTGCGTTTACAGGTGTTCTATTAACGTTCCAGTGCGTTCTTTGGCGTTTTCATAGCGTTTGTCGGTGTTCATCCACGTTCATCTGTTTCCCTCACTGTTCTCATGCGTTTGTAAACGCTGTTCCGGCGACCTAGGTCAGAAACGCTCTGAGAAAGCCTTCTGAGAGTGTTTGCCTTTCTGTTCTGGAACACTCAAGAACGCTATCTGACTGGACTGTTTTGGAATGCAGATGAACGCCCGAGAAAACGCCTACTGAGAGTGTTTGCATTTCTGTTCTGGAACACTCAAGAACACTCTCTGACTGGGCTGTTTTGGAACGCAGATGAACGCCCGATAAAACACCTACTGAGAGTGTTTGCATTTCTGTTTTGGAACACTCAAGAACGCTGTCCGACTGAGCTGTTATGGAACGCAGATGAACGCTGCCGAGAATGTTTTGAAACATGTTGGAACGCTCCAAAAGCCATGATGCAGTATTACCATTTTGATTGCAAATCCATTGTGAGAATAACTACAACTGCACTAACAAATCCATTGTGAGAATAAGCTTCTGAAAAATAACATAGCACACCCAATCCTCAAACATCAATATCTAATAGACATCTAATGGATATCTTTTAGCGGTTCATCTTCATCTGTGCATTAATTGAAAACACAGCCGTTTTCTTTCCGGTAGTCTTCAAGAGAATAAATGCATACCTTCTATTTCATTGTGCCAACCCACACAGCACAAAGATGCGTCGCTTACGAGCCGTGTATACCACGAGTCTAGTTTCCCAAATGCATATTCAATATCAATAATAAATTAATAATAGCATCCATAGTGTGAATTAAAAATTTTTAAGATGACAACTTTTACTAAAACCACTAGATTTATTAAACAACGACCCAGGTTTCGATGTTCATTCACATCATCTTCAGGTGATTGGAGGCCGATGTGCAGGCCTTATATAGTAAACATTACCAGGTGGGGAGAGGGGGGGGAAGAGAAGACAATACAGGAGGAGGGTGGTCGTGGGAGGGTAGGTGGGGGGGCTAGGAGGATGAAGTGGAAGGGATTAAAGCTTCGAGGATGGGGGAATAGGCAGGGAGCATACATTCATTAACAAGGAATTTATAACAGTCAACTTGGTTTTTAAAAATCTCTAGCTGTTCTAAAGCATTCAGCTTGCGTCTCATTTGTAAATGGAGAGGTGTCATGGTAAAATCACTTTTATGTCCGTGGGTTAAAAGATGTTGGGCGAAGTTGCTTCCGTTAAAATTAAAATTTCTAAAATCCCTTTTATGGTCCATTTGTCTAATTTCAAAATTTCTACAGGTCTGTCCAACATACTGTCCACCACATTCATTACATTTCATTAAGTATACACCACTTAATTTCTGAGGTTCAATGGGGTCCTTGGAGTTCACTAACAGTTTTTTCACAATATATGGTGTTTTAAATGCCACTTTATAACGGTCCTTCGGAAACAATTGTGCCACTTGAGAGGAAATCTCCCCAAAGTAGGTAATTGAACGCCATTGTTGAACGGGGGTTCTGTTTTGATGTACAAACTGGCCGGGGCTCTTTTCCTCCTATTCTTGCGAATTAATTTGTCTATTAGTGAGAGTGGATAGCCGTTATTCACTGCAATCTGTTTGATGGTTCTGGTTTCTTTTTCAAACTCTGAGTCGTTCAGAGGAATGTCGAAAAGGTGGTTAATAAGGGCGTGAAAAGCGGAAAGTTTTTTTGAGTAAGGGTGTCTGGAATCAGCAGGTATGACATGGTTGGTATAGGTGGGTTTGCGGAAAATTGAAAAATGGTGCCTCCCTTCTTCAAGGGTGATAGTCAAGTCTAAGAAGTTTATTGAACGGTTACACTCCAGTTCACGAGTAAAAGCTGGATGAAAAAGACTGGATGATAGTTTTCTGTTTTGACTTGAGTAGTATGTAGAGCAACATTGTGATGAGTTGTTTATCATTGTTTATCTTGTGTCTCTATGAAGGTGTAAGTAAAGAACAGTAATTGAAAGTAAGCCTATCATTTTACCACTCTTTTTCACTATTGAGTTTAAAGAAGTACAACATATTAATGTACAGAAAATATTTTAATCTTTAAATGTAAAATAATTTTTGAAAATTATTTTAAATTACAATATTAAAATATCTCTTTGTAAGTGGCATTTGATATTTTTTGATAATATTCTATAGTTACTTGTTTATTTACATTTCTTGTCGTAAAATGCTTTTGGAAAAAAAATTAAGCTCTCTCACTTTGGGTGTTGAGATCCAGTAGAAAATAAATATATTTGTGATTACATAAATGTATCAAAATACTAGAATTAATTTTTCTATTGTGACAGAATGTCTGAATTTTTTTTTCCAATTTTTGTAATGAAATCAATCAAAATTTACCATGCCTGTTTATACTGACTTTTTCAATTAAATTGATCTTCATTCTCTCATTGGGTTCAATTAATTTCTTCAGATAATCAGTGAATTTGCAATCAGGATTCAATCAATTGTGCATTTAATTTTTTTAGGTACTTAATGTTTCCAGTCAAATTCTTTACAATGGAGTGTGAAATATGTTTTCATTCACAACTTGAAAATGTGTTTCACTCTCATTGTAAAGAATTAGACTTGAAAGATTAGGTACAGCCATTACAGGCGAATTTAGCATGGTTGAGTCCTGATTGCAAATTCACCTTAGAGGAGGAGGGGCACTCCTTCCTAATTAATGTCCAATATAGATGTTATATGGATGGCAACTTTGGATATTGTTTGGATACCAATACCATATTATTAGATGAAAATTAGATATTTGGTAATATCCAAGTTGGATATTACATGGATGGCATTTGGTGGCAACTTCGTATATTGTCTGGATATCTACACAATATTCTTAGATTAAAATTGGATATTGCTTGGATATTATAGTTGGATATTACAGATATTGTGAGGATATTGTATGGATATCAATTGCTACTAGGGTAATAATGTGCTATAAAGAAAAGCCGTATAAGCATCCCTGACGTCAGATAAGAAGCTTAAGAATCATCAACCTAAAATCAGCATAAATGTCAGCTATATAGCTGTAGTATACAGTCGCTTCGTTAGATATGGCTCTGCTCTAAGTGCGCACATTCAACATATGTTGAATATGTGCACTTAGAGCAGAGCCATATCTAACGAAGCGACTACATTCTTTACAACGCATAACATGTAGGTACATGTTCCTTGTAAAAATGAAATAGCGTAGTGGTAGAGTGTAGGTTTACTGAGTGAAAGGTCGTAGGTTCGATTCCCCTAGCCAGCAAGAATTTATATGATGTCAATATTCACCGGTTTACGAAGAAATCATGTTTTAATTTCAAAGGGCACAAATTTTTTTCATAATCATATTTTTATTATGACAAATTCCCACATCCCAAGATGAGTGCCAAACGTTCAGATCAATGCACACTAGCATGTTACATTCCGTTGATGAACGCTCTCAACACCTTAGACAGGATGTTCTGAAATGCACGTAAACGCTCTGAAACGCTGAAGATTGTGACTCACAGGGCGTTCACGAACACTCGAGAACGTTGCTGAACGCTCTGTAGTGTGTTTGAGAACACTCCAAGGCGTTCACATTTACGCTCGAGAACACACTGGGATGGTGTTCTTAGCGCGTTCTTCGCAATTCATGAACACCTCCGTGGTGCGTTCCTAAACGCTCAAATTTTCGCCAGGGCGGGCATATCTAACTTCGTATTTTTCACTGTACTAATCATACGGTCTCGATGCATGTTTCTACATTTTAGAAAACGTTTTCCTGTTCATTTTTTTATAGTGCACCTGACGGGGCAATCCCCAACAGCTTGTAAATTGAGAGAGTTTACTCTTTGTTAAGAAGTAAATACTACAGGCCCCAGTCCCCGTCAGGACAAGTCTTAACAAAAATTGAAATACAATTTAAACTATTCGGTTATAACACTTTGTTAACGTGTGGAGGGCCGGAGAGTAGGGCTGAGAGTTGTGGAAAGTCTCGCGAGAGGTTTGGAATAAGCAGCTAAAATTAGCTAACCGCTCGCCCTCAGCTCTGCGAAATAAGTGGTGCGCGCGGCAGTAACCCCGCAGAAACATCAAAGTGAAGCAAACTGTTGTACGCACATACATACATACGGAAAAATGGAGCGAAGTTTGGCCCAGGTAGACAATTCACTTCGACTGTTACACCGATATCGATGTCTGTTTTCTCAACATGGAGTAAATTTGACGTTGTTGCCCTGATGCCTCTTGAGCGACCCCTAAATATTATTAAGACCGAAATTTTCAGGACCTTATTTCATAGTCCCATGGCATCATTACAGAAAGGTAGGAATCAAGTGTGCATGGGAAAGTGGAAAAATAAGATACACCCTAAAATACAACATAGTTATCGATGTTCATGATCGGGGCGATTTGGCCTCGTCGCTAAAGCAAATATGGCGTAACCATAGTAACCATGCGAAAAGCATCTCGACTACAATGCGGGATCACGTCGATCGCGAGAAAAATATTTAAAACATTTGAACGCACTACCTGTATCATCTTGACCTGTATATACATTCATGCCAAACCTATGCCCACAGAGTTAACACTCATGCATTTGGGAGTACAGTTGGCTTAGTTAACGCGGCGTACGTCGTCCATGATTACATCAACTTTTTCAACCGATCATACACTAAAGAAATCACGCGAAAAATGGCTCAGGCAGACATGGAAAATATAGAAACCGACCCATTGATCCAAGAGTTGAGAAGAGAGAGTTTAAGCGTTTCACCTAAGACTCGAACCAGTGTGGAGGAAGACAGAGTCGATGATGTCATTCATGTAATTATTTCATCAATATATGTAACAGTCGAAGTTGAATAACTTATCGCTACAAAATCTATGTCTCGTTCTCACTAAAAATGTTATTTATTCAGATTTACGTTAAATGAGCAGACTTTAATGTATTAACAATAATAACGTTTGCATTCATACAGGAGACATACTTCCTCTCCCTATATTGATACTGACCGGTAAAACTTTGTTTTCATGTCCCTCAGGTCAACCATAATTTTACCAATATTATATCACGCTTGATAGCTAAAATGAAACGTCCTATTGAAAGTCGAGCCACAAGAAAGAGAGTTACGCTCTGTTGCCAAAATTTCTTCATGCATTGGAAAAGTCTAATTATAGTTGTGGTGCCCGTGATTTTAATTCCTCTTCCCGTGATTAGTGGCACTAAGGTGAGTGGCAGTTTTTCTTATCTCCAAGCGGCATAACTATGCTCCATTAAATTTTGTTAGTCTTAAATTAAGTCCGCGGCAAGCCTAAACTCTATTAAACGCAATTCCCATCCACTGATACCCGAAAACAATGTTCAAATTTAGGTTTAGAATTTTCCGAAAGCTGCATTTGAGAGATGACCAAGGACGGAAATTTTAAAATATAATTAACTTAAGACTATATCGCTTTTCATAATTACGATGAAAGATCTACTGCTTTTGCCTTTTTCAGGCGCTCTATCAGATGCCAATAAGCATTTCTGCCGTCGTTTCGTGTTACGAGTCGTCCATCGAAACGTAGGCATAAATGCTTAACTGGACCCGATCGAGAACCCGAACAAACTTTTACTTCATAACTGTGAGTTCTTGGCGCCGTCCCAAAGTTGCATCCATAATACCTTTAGGGAGCGTTCACTGGAACGCACCCTAGGAAACCAATATGACGACTGGAATCATCAAAAATCGAAAAAAATACAAAACGCAAGGGTGGAAATCGTGATGCACAAAATTTTTGTGCCGTCTGGTCCTGATGCCATAATTTTTGTCTCCACTGCCACATATTACAATCCTAGCGACTTGCTTTTTCAAACAGTGGCTAACGTTGTACAACAATACATATGTGATGACTTGCTATGCACCTTGAGAAATTAAGGTGGCAACATACTTCCAAGCCAAGCCACCGATCATGTGCGGTCAACCCTCTTGGGAGTCGCAGACAAGCAATCAAGGTGATGTCTATTGCGTCAGGAGATGGAGTAGACCGATTACGGCCTACATCAGCGCACGCACCTCTTCCTTGGATCACGCGCACAGAGAGCAATGACGATTGAACGATTTATCTTGCTTGTAGTCTTATTGCGAAAACAGCATCGTTACTTCATGATTGTCTCGGTAGACGAACGACCAGTCTTAGCTGTAAGTGCATTGAAAATCAACGTTCCAGATTCAAGCCTTCGCAAAGTCTCCCGGATTATTTAAAAAATTGGCAGTTCCGCTAGTACACGACAAAAATGCAACCGGTTTATCAAGAAACTATTCCATTCGTAAAAACAAATGACTTTTCATCTACAAATGAAAAATAGGAAACTCCTCAGCTAACACGGTAGAGCCGATAATTGAAAATAGGTAAGCAATTGAAACGAACTCTTCAGCCCACATATAGTACCCATTGAGACCTAATTATGACAATTTATCCAGGAACATAGGCAAGGCCGACAAACCAGACAGTCGGGCGTGGTACCGGCGCATAAGAGGCAATAGGAAACTGCTAATGCGTACTGAGATAAATTAATAAAGAACGTTGAAATTGCTTTCCATTTCAAGTTTATTTTCAAAGGAAACTCCGCAAAAATGTAAATATCAGGCGATGGCTTACTGTATTTTCTCCATAATGTTCACCTAGTCAACTAATATGTAAGTACATGTTTCAATTTTTAACTACTGCTAAAATTTTACGGTTGAAGTGACATCAGCACAGTTTTCAAAGCTCAGACTGGATTGGTGAATATTTGTATCAGATACAACCTAGTTTATCAGCATAGAAACAAAAATGACACCAAGAGTATTATACATCATCATCATTGGTCGCTCAATCCTGAGAGTGGTTGACTGCAGTCCTCCACCCTCCCCTATCAAATGCTAGTTCCCTTACTTCCTAGTAGCTATTCCTATGTACTTTCCTCTTTTATTAGGTCTATGAACTTATTCCCAGGTCTTCCTCTCGAGATTTTTCCCTCTTTTCACCTTCAATTATCTTCTTCAAGAACCTGTTATGCCTAAGGATGTGTCCAATCCATCTGGTTCTCCTTTTCTGTATGGTGTTCCATATGGTCCTTTCCTCTTCTGTACACTTCATCATTTCTAACTCTGTCTGTACTCTTGATCTTCAGCCTCCTTCTCCAGGACCAGGTTTCGAAGGCTTCTGGTCCATTCTGGCCTGCTTTTTCGATGATCTAAGCCTCCGATTCCACATTGTATCATACTCCACACAAATGTTTCCACCTACTGTTTTCTAGTTTATAGACCTATCTTCTTTGAACACAGTAGTAGTCTTTTAAACATGAACACATTTTAGCTTAGGCTATTCGTCCTTGGATGTCTGTTACACTTCTTCCATTCCACACGATGGTACTTCTGAGGTAGGTTAAGGAATCCACTAACTCTAAATTTCTCTCCTCTTAGTGTGACTTCTGAATTCAGCTGCTCTCTTCCACATTCTTGTATTTTAGTCTTTGTCTTATTTATCTTCATGTTGCATTCTTGGAGAACTCAGTCCACTGCATTCACTGACTTTTAAAGATCAACAGGATTTACTGCTATTATTGGGATATCATCTGCAAAGTGGAATACGTTTATTTCTTCTCCATTAATCTTAATTCTGTTGTCCAATTTCTTGTGCTTCTATTATTGTCTCCGCCACAAATATGTTAAACGGTGCTGGTGAGAGGTTGCATCCATGTCTTAGTCCATTGTTGAATTTGTGAAACCTTGCATCTTGAATATTTACTAGGTTATTCTACTATCATAGTAATCCATTCAATTTTTCCAGCAGTCTAAATATTTTGTTCCACTCAATATTGTCAAAGGCTTTCCCCAGGGCCATGAATGTGACGTACAATGGCTTGTCCACATGTATTGTTTTCTCTACCATTACTCTTAGGCCTCCCTGGTGCCTCTGTGCTTTCTATATCCAACTTGGTTTTCTGAGAGACTGTCTTCAATTTTTTTCTCAATCCTTTGGCTTATTATTCGTGTAAATATTTTTTATGCATGTTGCACAAAACTCAAGGTTCGGTGCTCCCCACATCTCTGTGTTTGTCTTCCTTGGTATTGCAATCATTTCACTTCTTTGAAAGTGCTCTGGAAGTCTCCCGCTTTCGTACTATCTTCGATTATTACACAAAGGTTGTCCTTGGCTTTACTTCACAGCACTTTGGTGATTTCTCCCTTGATGAGGTCTGCTCCAGGTGCTTTATTTTTCTTTAAGTCTTTTAATGCTATATCAAATTCACTCATCAGGATAAATGGAACCCAGTCTTCTTTATCAACCTAGCTCTTGTCTTATATTAGGTTTCCTTCCAGCAGCATTGGCCCTTGGTAGAGTTCTTGGATACATTGCTTACATCTTTTCCCAGAGACTAGAACCTCTATCAGTATATTCCCGTTTGCATCCCTGATGTTGTTGCATTTTGTTTTTCTCTCTCCGAAGTGTTTCTTCACTAGCTTGTATGCCATTTTGGTGTTTTCTTCATGTTTTTGTTGACTTCCTCCCAGCAGCTTTCTATCCTATTCTCCTAAGCCTTCTTGTATTCTTGATTCACTTGGTTCCTAAACTTCTGGTAGAGGGTTGCCTCACCTTCGTTTCTGGGGTTCTTGTATTTTCATCTTTCTCGAATTGGTTTCTTCATCTCTGTTGCTATCCATGGCTTCTAAGTTTAAGCTTGGCAAGGGCCTAGCCTTATTGAAACACCCGTAAGATCACTGAAGTTAAGCAATGTTGGGCCCGGACAAGGGTTGGATGGGTGACCATTTATACCTTTACCATGGTGCTCTTGTCCCCTGACTGCATGTGGCAGGCAGGTTTAAAATGGGGTTGGCACAATGGATCACTCAAGGTCTAGGTGCCCGAGATCCTGTTGAAGGCTCACCCAACTAACAATCTAAGTGCAAGCCTTCTGGCTCACCAGTTGCTTTTCTGCTGCTTCTGCAATTGCCCACTTCAGCACATCCCATTTTTCTTCAGTGCCCATTTCTCCTTCATTTTCTAGCTTTTTGTCAACAGCTGAGGCGAATCTTTCTCTGTCACCTTCTTCAGCCTGTTTTTTCGTGTCCAACCTTGATTCATGGTTTATCTTCTTGATTTTCTTGTATCGAAGGTGGGTCTCCATGATGTACTAAGTTGTGGTCACTGTTTACATCCACACTGGGAGAGCTCTTGCACTGCTTTACTTGGTTCTTGAATCTGACTCTGAAAATATGTAGTCTATTTAGTATCTGGGAATATCCCTAGCATTGCACACTTCCTACATGATGGTGCTCGAAGAGTGTTAGCTATTACCATCTTCTTCTCATTTCAGAACTCTACCAGTATTTCTCTTTCTACCAGCATTTCTTTTGCTCAGTCCAAAATTTCATAAACTAGTTACCTCTTCTCCCTCTCCTACCACAGTGTTCCAGTTCCCATTATGATGAGTTCCTCTTTCCCCTTTACTACTTCAAAGACTTTTTTAATTTGCTTTACACATCTTCTATTTCTTCTTCCATATGGCTAGATGACATGTAGACCTGTACCATCACAGAGTCTGCAGGCTCTCCTTCCAGCTTCACCATCAGAATTCTCTTGCTATAGTGTCAGACAGACTTCACTTGTCTGCTTCATTCTTTCTTTAATATGATGCCTAAACCAGCCTTCTTCTCGTCATCCCCGTTACTCAAAATCCGCTGCTCCAGTAGTTGTCTGTCCTCATTCACCTGATCTTACTAACTCCTAGTTCCTACTCCCAATCTGTCCAAATCCATCTTTGTATTCCCACTCACCCCTAATGATCTCATGTTCCATATCCCTCTCCTGCATTTGTCCTTTCTGATATATCCCTCCCATGACACAACTGATGTGAAGTGGAATAAAATACCCTTTTAATAATTTCAGTCTGAGGGCTTTCTTGCTACAGTTCTCAGAGGCCCATTGGGTAACAGGAAATTACATCAAACTACCCACCCAGAATAGTTCAAGCTCAAATGATCAATTTGTAGTAGCCCAATACATCAGTTTGACAACCAATATATTGGGCAGTAAGCTCTTAAGCAATATATTGAATTGCAACACATTTTTGGGGACAGTTTTAAAGTAGTGCCAGTATACTGGCTGTGACAGCCCATATTTTTAAGCTTGAAGTCAATAAATTGTACTGTATCAGGCTGTACTTGCTGGGTTTCTCTTGGTCTTTCTTATCATTTCCTTACCCTTAAATCTATCTTAAATAGTGTGAAAGATCAAAGTTTCTTGCCATCTCCCCAAACAACTAACAACACCTCCACCAGCCCATTTGGGAAGGGTGATGCTTTTAAGCACTACAATAAAAATTGGCCATTAAACGCCTCTGTAAACTTTAAGTTTGTTCATGTAACATACATCAGAATAGCCAAATTTTACAGGAAACATCTTTTTTCATAAAATCATAAAGCCCATTACATTATATAAAAAATGTATGCAGGATGCTAAAAATAGAGATTAACTGTTTTTCCAATCATCCACAGGAGGCAAAGTGTGCCTATGTAGTACTATTGATGGCTATTTATTGGATGACAGAAGTTCTGCCTCTCCCAGTAACATCTTTATTACCCATTGCTTTATTTCCACTCTTTGGAGTTCTTTCAACCGATGAAGTACTTTCAAAATACTTTCATGAAGTGAACATGATGCTCTTTGGGGGACTAGCTATGGCAGTAGCAATAGAGTACTGCAATTTGCATGAGAGAATAGCACTTAAAGTACTTTTGTCAGTTGGCACTAGCCCAAAATTGTAAGTATCTTTGGTGATTTATGATTTTAATTTGTTTAAATAAATGAAAATATCTTTCCATTCACCTACCAGCATACAAAAAAGTAAACTAACCTTTTTGTGCTTCATGTTCAATGAGTATCTACATACTTATGCTCCTTTGTTCTCCACTACTTTGATTTAATTCATAACCATAAACAGTTATATGATACATACATGTAATACGTAATCTGTAGAAATTGGTAACTCGAAAAAATCATACAAATCTATCAAAACATAGATCCCTAGAGTAGGGACCCTTTCAAATGATTGTCAAATTCATGCGAAACTGGTGGTTGTTGCTTTATACACATGATCTTATGAGTACACAAGAAACATACTATTATCACATCAACATTAACTACATAGGTAGTCAATAATGTGAAATCAGTCCAGATCAGTTTCAAGGATGATTTCAATGTCAATAAGACTGCATAAGCTGATTTTTCCCTGTAGGTAAGGGCCTGCCAAGAACAAATGACCATGAACAAGAAAAAACAAACAGTAGTAGGTCATGAATGGTTCACATTCACTAATGAGGTTCATGGAAAGGTCATGCTGAGATTGATTTTTTATTAAGGCTACAACATGCTCATTTGGGCATCATAGGCACTGAACTTCACATCCTTTTCTCTTCCATGTAACTTATATCCAGTTTTCAGAGTTTGTGATTATAGACTTTCTCGATTATATATGCTCCATTTGACCCCATTGGTTCCGCTTTCCCTTCATGTTTCACAATAGGAATTTGACATAATTCCAGGCAAATTCATTTACAGTAATTCCTCGATAATGCATATTCGCTAAACATGAATCTCATGATAACACAAACTCAAATCATGGTCCTGGCAGGAATATGAGGTGAGATACGGATGGGGTTTTGTTCATTTAATATGAATTTCGGTTAGTGTGAATTTCAAACAGTTTCCTCTCTCCCAAGGATGGGCTTGCTCGCTTAAGAGGAACTGCTTTCAAGGCATGCACACAACCATGGCCTGCCTATGACGAATGCAAGGTTTGAAAGGTAAGAGCACGTAGGTATGTAGCAGTCCGTGCGCCCCTGTTGTTCCACACCTCTCTCCTCATTGCAGTCCATTTGCTCATTTGCTTTCCTTTTCCCTTCGCTTTCCCACTCATTACCATTTTCCCACACCATTCCCGCTGGGAGGATTAATCTTTCAGTGTAACCAGGGACCAATATGAAACAAGAGGTCCTTTTTTCTGTTGCTTTCATTTTCCAACACCACTTTCTACCTCTGGGAGGATAATCCTTTCCTCAAAACTAGGGACCAAAGCTTTAATGATGTTGGCTTGGGACCCCGAAAGTTACTCACCCCTTACTTCAAAATTTTATGCTTCTTGTCAAGTAATCGAGGGGAGAATCGAAGATGTCTCTCTACAAGAATACCCTAAAAACAAATTCTTCCCAAAATACGAGTGAGAAACAGGAAGAATCGCCAACAATCAGGTATATAAAATTACCACCAAATGAAAGAATATATTTCAGCAACATAACACGTACAAACAAAGTAAGGGTCAGCCAACCTGTGTTCTGACGTCTAAGTTTCAAAATCAATCACCAACTATACGGGACAGCAAAGAGTAGAACCTCTCAAGACCATGGTCAATATCAAAAGAGACCGATTAGCGGTTTCCGTCGTAAGAGGGGAAGTTTAGACAGTGGGAGAGTGGAAAGAGTGAGTAGAGGAAAAGAGGTGATTTGTTACCGCGGAGGGGAAGTTTTCGGCAAGGTGAAAAGTGAAAGTTGCGAGGGGGAGTAAGGGAAACAGGTGATTGGCAGCCTTGGAGGGGAGGTAATTTTGCGGAATGGGAACACATGTGGTGTAGGATTGCAATTAGAGATTAGGAACTACTTTTCATCTACAATAGAAGATTTCTGGTTTTTTGCCTTTGTGCCCAGCACTTCTGCCTTAGCACATCCTCGTAGTCTTCCGTCTCCAACTGCTATATAAACGAGAGAGGACCTGGAGAGGGGACGTGGCAGATGGACGTGGTGGCTGGACTTGGCAGGCAGGAATTGCTGGCAGGAGTTGCTGAGTCGCGGAGATGGCTGGAGTTCGCGATCGTCGTTGGCACGACAGATGTCGTTAGCGCATCAGTGGCAGGGCGCGCATCGGGCAAGTCCTTCGGCTAAGTCCGGAGGATAAATAGTCCACAGAGGATAAATTGTCCAAAGAATTAATAAATGGAGGGGGAGGTATGCTCAAAAAATGCTACACTTGGAAGTAGCCAAATGTTTGAAGGGCAAGGTCATCCTGTAGGAAAAAATGAGTTCGACCATATCCTAGTCTTCTCTTGAGTATTGAGTGAAGAGTGAGAGAGTGAAATATCTTAAGTCTTTTTTCTTTCCCTGGGCGAGAATGTGTGTGACATTGGGCGATCATCTGAGGGTTACGTACAGTTGCTACTGATCCAGTTACCGCAAGTTGCTCACTTTACATCATTAAGTTCGCTAAGTTTTGCAATGAGTAAATGAAAGCAAACAAGTATTAATCTTTGGATGAAGCTCAAAAATATTAGGTGAAGTGAAATGAGGATTTAGGACTAAAGCTCAGATTGCTCATGATTTTGGGATTCCAAAGTAAACGCTTTCAATGATACTCAAGAATTGTGATAAAATAGACGAAGTGGCTGCATCAGGATGTGTTGGGTTCAAAACAAAGTGTATGCGTGGAGCTCATTATGAAGACGTTGAAAAAATTAATGGAAAGGTTTAATCACATCTGAGCAGCAGATGTGACCTTAAGTGGGCACAGTATTCAACAAAAGGCCATTTTTATCGCATCCAGTCTGGATATCGAGGACTTCAATTGCTCCACTGATTGGTTGTGGTGATTTCAAAAACACCATGGTATCTCTTCCCAAGTTATTTGTGGGGTAGCAAATAAAGTGGACGAAGCAAGTGAAAATGATTGGCTGACAGACTTCAAACTTCTCCAGGATAAGTATGCTCCTCAAGACATTTATAATGTTGATGAAAGTGGAATTTTTTATAACCTGTTGCCAAACTGTACTTTAAGTATGAAGGAAGAGAAATGCCATGGAGGCGGCCACAGCAAGCAAAGATTGACTGTTGTGCTTGCCTGTAACTCTGACGGTTGTGAGAAGTTATGAGGGTGGGTGATCAGGAAATGCCATGGAGGGCCCTTGATGCTTTATGCACATTGATCGCTTGCAGTTGCTGTGTGATTACACCCACTACAAGAAGGCATGGATTGATGGCATTGCATTTTGTGAGTGGCTCATAAGATTTAATCGTCGCATGGCTTCACAGAATCGTTTTTGAATTGTTTTACTTACAATTGACAACAGTGCTGCCCACAACCTAGGCCAGTTGGAGTTAAAAAATGTCAGAGTTTGGTTCTTTCCACCAAATACAACAAGTCACTAGCAGCTATTGGACCAAGGAATCATCGCCCTGATGATAAGAAATTATCACAGTCACCTGGCACAAGCAGCGATCCCCACAGTGGAAAGCAGCGATAATCTACACTGGACCGTTTTAGATGCTGTATGAGCCATTGGAGCAGCTTGGGAATCTGTGTCTGGGAAGCATATAAAAAATTGCTTTAACAAGTCCTGAACTCTTACTGATGTCCAATCTGCTGATGAGCGAGGAGCTGCCGAACAGTGTACCGTTTGATTTTTTATTGTATCACCTTTATTACAGCTGATACTTTTTTTTCCTTGTATTTTCTAGGTTGGGTTAACTTTCAAAAATTATGTAGAGTTCGATAACGGTATTGCCATTTGTTCCTTTCCTCATGAGGAAATCAACCCAAGTCCAAATGAACAATCATCCTCAGATGAGAATGAGGAGGAATTGCTAGAGCCTCCTTCCTGTGAACAAGTAATGACCACACTCAAGGTGCTCGAGCCTTATGTGGCGACAACAAATATTTCCAGCACCTTTTCAGGGAGTTTAGAGAAGGTCACATATGAATGTGTTGATCATTTGTGCCCTGCTCTTTGGCAAAAAAACATACGTGATTTTTTTAAGCCCAATTGTAATTGAAATTATGTACTTATAAAGTACACATTCCAGAAATTTATGAATTAAAAATAATTAACAACTAAAATTTTCTTTTAATATATTTTTACAATGGGTGAACTTTGTTAATGAAAATAAAACGATATGTTTTGCTAATACATTAATTAAAAATTTATTACATTTCATTAGCGGAAAATTGTTGTGTGTCTGGAAGTGAAAAGTGAATCCAGAGAGAATGCTGTATATGCAGTGAAATGTGCCATAATTAACATCAGAATATCAGCAAGCCTACTCGTACTTTTTACCATGACTTCGTTAACACTAGTTTATTAAAACTGGAATTCTTTTCCCGGGTCCCTGAGATTCATGTTAATGAGGAATTACTGTATTAATTTCAATAAAATCTTCATATATGTAAAATCAGAAACAGAAAGTAATGCAGTCGATTTCCTTTCATCAATATGGCACTAATCCTACCATCATGACAGTTAACTCTTTCGCTCTGCCTGATGAGTATATATTGTCATAGATAGCCTATCTCTCCAAGTGTAGGACAAGCATGTCTTGTCATCATTTTCATGATGTACTACATTTCTCCACACACAGGAATAAAAATCCAGTTTAGCCAAAGGATTAAGGGAAAAATGTCAATATTTTCAGCAAAATCCCTACCTAAAAATATGATTACGATAGCCCCTATCATATGGCTATTCTGTTTACAGATGGTGTGCATATAAATCAAATAGTTTACAACATTAAACTATTTATTCCAGATTTACTTAGGAATAATTGTGGTGCTGAATTTATATTCAATGATCACATAAAATACTGAACTCTAATAACTCACCTTATTCTAATAACTGCTATCTATTGCTCCAGATTAATGCTAGGATTTATGATCACAACAATGTTTCTCTCAATGTGGATATCTAACTCAGCAGCTACAGCAATGACAGCTCCCATTGTACTTGCAGTATTGAAGGAAATTAACAAGGTAAATTACTATCAAAGATAAATTTTATGAGTGCCACCTTTTTTCTCAAGATATTTTAATTTTCACCAATATGTTGATAATTTAAGTAAATGAGTTCTGCCCTATTTTGATTTTAGCCCAATATGCTTTTTCATAAAGAAGTTCATAAGGATTTCAGTTTATAACTGACAGGTAGTCTGCGACTAACAGCAGCCATTCTTACTTGGAAATTTTCAAAAAAAATTGGAGTTCTTCAATCATCTTAAGCTCTAATTTAATGTATAAATTTTTGGTTGCATTGGTGGCCACTTGAGATGAGTAAAAAAAGAACAGATTCTGAGCTACTTATTAAATACATATTTCAACAAATGCATTTTAAAACCAGGTTCCTAAATTGATGATATCAGGTTGCCTATAAAATACCAGTAGACTGCTACAATATTTTTAGCACAGTAAAAAGTAAATATCAAGCTTGTTTATTAAACCCCATTGGCCAAAACTATTATTTATAGTCATCATCTCATTCTCTTTACATTTCCTTAGTCATCTATAACAAGTAAAAGAGTGAAACATGGGAAGACCCATGTGAAAATAGGCACTGGTTAGCCAATAGTCATTACAAATATAGCTGTTTAAAATTAATGAGTAAGTGGCACAAGGTGATTTTTGGAACCTGAATACCACAATTTTTGGAAAGCCATTAACAATTACCAACATAACATTACAAAGTTTCACCTTCATAGGAGGATGACAATGAAATTCTACAGACAGGACAAGAGAAGGACTTAGATGAGCAATTACAGCTCCTACAAGATGATGAAGAGATGGATGAAAATAAAGAAATGGAAGACTTAGAAAAAGGAATATCAGGCGATGAACAGAAAACACAAGAAGAAAGTTCAATGAAGAATGAAGACCTTGGAAATGCAGATGAAATTGATAGGCGTGAGAGGTATGACATACGATTATCTCCATTACAGTATGACATTACTTTCATCTCCAACTGGTTGAACGAATATCTCCCATCCCTCTTTCATTGTGTAAACTAAGTGATAGGGAAAGTGAGATAAATAATTATGCCAGCATATTAGCTGAAAGCCACATTAGAGTATATAAGCAAGCATGGCATATCTGTTGACATCTCAAAATTAGCTTGAGTGACTGAATATAACATATAATCAAATGGAGTATATTTTAATATTTATCTCAATGTATTGCCACGAATGTTTGCTCGGCAAACATAAATGAACCTTTTAAGTCTCATTACTATCAGGATAAAGAAAAAGATAACAATCAGATTAAGATAAAATAATCAGATCAGATTTGATACCCATTAAAATATTTTATTCTGTTGGGTGTATCGTCCATCATTAGAAAGACTGATGAAAAATAACTGTGCTATTTGTAAATAGCATATTCAGAAGCAGTATTTTCTGATATGTTTCACTGCGTTGAGCCTTCATATATCACATTGTTTAGAGAAACCACCCAGATTTCATAGACTCACAAAAAACCTTAAGGAAGAAATAACTCTTTGCCCCATTGTAAGCACAACAGCCTAACCTACCTACATACTTGCTCATTTTCTAACCAAGACACTTCAAGCATTCATGGGAAATATGTTCCGATGAGGAGGACTCACATCACTTGAGATCATCATCGGAATTACCTCCAGGAGAACGACATACTTATGAGCTTAGATACCATCTTGCTGTTCACCAATATAATGGTTAACAACTCAATTGGAATCCTCAAAGGTCTTATCAGATCCAGCATACTTGAAGGATTCCCAGAGATGGAGGAGTTTTGCCTAAAGAACTCTCACTTCTAGGGGAAAGAAGAATAATTCAAGTAGATCGATGGAGTGTAGCAATGGGTTCCCTGCTGTCACCCATTGAGAGTGATATTTTCACTGGGGACTTCAAAGAGCCATTGATTCCTCCAACAAAAAAACACATTTAACGGATGTGATATGCACAGATACCGGAGAAACACAACATCATAAAGAGTTATTCACCACAAAGAAGACAAGATATCTACTCCCGAGTGTTAAGGACAGCATTCCTGCAAACCATCATGAAGATATACACCAGACCCCTTGCACTTGTAGGAAGAAATACACAGGGTCAACCAAAAGAGCAACTGAATGCCACTGGAATAGAACAAATGAGAAGTGCAAGCACTGAATCTAGAAGTCAGGGATCAAAATTTCCCAGGAATGGATCACATATTACAAACTGAAAAGGCCAAAATATTAGCTAAGGAATCCCTTTATTTCCCTATAATGATGAGTGTGGTCATAGAGATAGCAAAAAAATGCAATATTTTCATCCAAGAGGACAGCTACACCTTGGCAAAATTTGGAGAAGCCTCTTCTTTGAGATACGTAAAGAGGAAACAACCCTGAGGAGACAAAACTCAGCAATGGCTGTCATTGGCCTCAATCAGCTCCATCTATAAATGTATTGACTTTGCCATCTTCCACACATCTGACCTGAAGATGGAAGCTACAATTCCTCCAAAATTTCATCACAATGAAGGCTCAGGGTATCAAAACATCCCAGAAAATTCTACTTCAGGATAACCATACTCAGGATATGAGAAATTACCATATTCAAATACATATGTATCAACAATATTCAATCATACCTAAGATATTTACTTTCAAAAGCAAAAGGCACTGACTTTTCCAAGGACTAACTAGTATAAAATCATTGTATGTTCAATTTTGCAGCATCAATAAAGCTACAGCAGACAAAATCACTACTGGCTACTTCTTATGTCTGTCTTTTGCATCAAACATTGGTGGGACAGGGACATTAATTGGCACTGGTACTAACCTAATTTTCGCTGGGCTTTTTAAAAGGTATGATATATCTTATCACCAAATACATTAAAAAAATAAATAATTTTAACATATGTTGGTTCATACAAACTTTTTCTTTCCTTATAAAATGTTTTTAATGCAACATGTTTTGGAAATGAAGCATGTTTCCAGAAGCTCTTCCAATTAATTTTGCAGCCTGGATGGCTGTCGCAGTTCCCAGCATGCTACTGTGTACATTTTTAGCATGGATCTGGTTACAAATATATTTCTTACGGCTTTTCAGGTAAGGACCTCACACTATTTCAACCTCCAAGTCTTGCATGACTCAGGGACTGCTTGTAATTTTTTTAATTCTGCAGTAGTATTTTATAGAAAGACAGATATATGCATTCAGCTTCACACAATGAAATGACATTTAAAGTAGAAGAAAATAGAACTTCTACATCACATTATCGCTCTTTCAAACTTTCACAGCATTTCGGAAAATAGCTGCACCTGCTTAGGGCACCAGAAACTGCAGGGGCCACCTATTCCGCCAATGGTCCTCAAATATGACATTACAGTCAATATTCTACCCTTTTCCCCTGACTTCCTATGGATGCCTAGATTTTTATTGTAGCTGCCAGGCTTCAGGACATTCTACTTAACTTGAGATCTAATGAATTTCCATGGGCATCCTAATTAGGGACTAGGATCTAAAATGGTTAGAAAAAACCAAGTATTTGTTCTAAAACTAATAATGACAGGTGATGTTGTAGAAGAAATACTTTTTCTCATAACTTAAGTCATAGTTAAGGGTTTGTTATTGCTTGGGTTGAAGCAGAGATTACATACGCATTAGACAGCTGTACTGGAGAGTAGGGCATGCATAGGGTATGGCACCCATAACCTCCTACTGCATCATTTTCAAAGTTACATGAGCGTTACAGCCATTATATTTGCCATTTTTTGTATGTAAGGCTAAAAACTCTTTCAATTGCTTTTTGAAATATGAGTTTTTCACTGTGGAAAAATTATCAATCAAAGAAAAAACTTGCAGAACTTAGCTTTTTCCATGCTGCCAAAGTTTCCTGATATAATACAACCATAGTGTCATGGTTTTGCACCACACATGACTGTTTGTATTCAGTATAGGATGCATCATGATTGTTCTGTGAAATACAAGCTGACACCACCAAAAGTCATTAGAAAACTTAAGACTAGTGTCTCCTTGTCATGAAAATATCATTACATTTGAAACCTAGCTATTAGATCAACATTTATTGGGGTAACAGTACCCTGCTGTGGGGCACCATTTTACACTGACTTTTTTGTGAAAGGTCTTTTTGTATAAAATCTGTAAGAATTTCAGATGGTCAATCCACAGCCACAACTTAGTTTCTGTGGAACCAACCTTTATAAAAGTACTCATAGAGTTTCAAATCTTTCAACAGAATCTAAGGAGTTATTATTATTAACAGCATTATTCCTAATGCAGATTTATGCTTCAAGTATTATTGTCTCAATTAGTGCTTGAATTTATGGGCAAAAATCCAGTATTATCTGGAAAGCTATATAACTGAGTACTTCAATCAACAATAAATTGACTAATTACACTTTTCACTGTTTTCAGGGGAGGAATAGATTCTGGAGGACCTGAAGCAGAAAAAAAAATCAGAATCCTAATACAAAACAAATATAATGTACTGGGCAAAATTAGTCAACATGAACTTATGGTGCTCATTCTCTTTTCAGTACTTATTGTGCTATGGTTTTTCCGCTCTCCACAGTTTATCACTGGTTGGGGAGATGTTATATCAGATAAGTAAGGTTTACTTTCATACCTAGAAGCTAAGTTGGAAGCGAGGGAAAATGTACCATTACTCATTCATAAAATTTTCATGCAGTATATGTAAAATCAAAATATGATGCATGGGGTAATTTCAAGAAGTAATAGATCAGCTTGGTTTCTCATTTCTTGGTTCTGAAATGTTAAAAAACCAGAAGCATTATAATTTTAAAAACCAGAATCAGAACAAAAACAACATTAAATGGTGGTTTTTGCAATACAAACCTAGTAAGTGATTACCAAATCTGCTGAGTCATATCAAAGCTACTCTAATAAATCCTCCCAGCCTCTCTGTGCAGTACATAACATACTTACTTTCAGAAACTTTTCCCCATCTCCCTATTCCCAACCTTCATCTAATTAAAAAAAACAGAAACCTCCAGATTATAAAGTTTTCAATTGATATTCTCAACAAAAATATGTAAGCCATTGGGAATTTTCTCCTTTTTCCTACACCAATTGTACACCTCAACTAGCCTTCAACGCGTAACTGTGTACACTCTTGTAAAAATAGAGTCAGACATAAGTAAAACTCGTGGTGCACAAGTAATGAGAAATCCACCAAAAAAAAAATGACTAAAACTGGAACATGGCTGTCAGGGGATATGCTCTGGCTTCAATTCCATAAAGAATAACTTCAGAGCGTATACATGGACGAATCTGAGTTCAAAATAGCAAGAGTTGATGCAAAGATAAGAATGGTAGCGTTAACAAACCTAAAATCCATTATTCTTAAAAATTTATACACAGCAGCTCACTGTAATGGAGTTTACCATTTATCCTGAAGTATATGCCACCACAACGCACACATGTTTATTGCTTCACAGAAAATTAGGGGATTATTACAGTATGGAGAAACTTTGGAACCAATATTTTATGTACACTGGGAAAATGAGCTAAGGCCTCGACTCATTTTGCTTCTTGATGAAATTTTTGAAAGGGCATGCCCAAAACAAACTCACATTATACATTTACCCTAGCTATTAATCCTTGAATTGCAAAATAAAATCCCAATTCTGAATACATATATTTCTTTTAGAGCTTTTTAGGAGTGTTTCTTTTTCGTAAGCTCTGATTTTGAGGGTTCACTGCTTGATCTTGGCTGTTTGGACCAGATAATGGAAGCTGCAATACCTCTAGAACAATAATATTACAGTAATACAGCCAAAAAACCAGTGCTTTAGTATTTTAACTTTTTAAGACCATATTCTATTCTATTATTGTGAATAGTATTAAAAACTGGATAATTGAAAATCAAAATTGATAAATAACATGTGCATGAATAAATTACTGATAAACTGATTAAGAAAAAATATGAACATGCATTTGAGACTTTAATATGGTATGATACTGAAAATTAAATCAGTCACTGGGAATAAAGATTGCACACCACTTTCAAATTGTCCAAATCATGCCTTTTCCACTATTTTTGCACAGAATTTGACAATCAAATTATCCCTTTGGCACATTACAAACATTTCATGAAAGTAAATAAAAAATGTACAATCATAAAGAGGATCTTTTATATCCACAAATGTGCATGAATATTTAAATACCAGGATGTAAAAGTTCCAAAGGATCACAATCAACTTCATACTACAATATTTGTCATTTGATTTTGTTGTTCTATTTTGATGGAATGCAGGAAAGTAACTGATTCAACAACCGTCATATTTTTCCTGCTACTCCTGTCTCTTCTGCCAGCTGATAGAAAATTTGCTTCATGCAAAGGTGGGTGTAAGAGTTACTAAAAATCACTTTGGTAAAAATACTGTGAAATGTTAATTAAGACTCGCAGGTTCATGGTACAACATAAGCTTACAATGATACAGTCACTGAATTGTTGAAATTTTGACAGGTGTAAAACCTCATGATGCACAATTGTGTGATCACTAGCGGGTGACTCCATTGAAGTTCCATGGCTCTTTGAAAATGTCTCATTATGCACTTTGAGTTACTCATTATGAATGCATTAGGCTCACATATGGGGTTCTCTCACAATACCTTAAATACAAACTAATGAAAAATTCCACCTTTTCACTGTCGTTGACTGTAATTATAGTAGAAGATTGCTAATCAAATTTACCAAAAAAAACAGAGTAATTCAAATACACCAACAGCAGTTATAACTGTAAAACTTCGATGCTATTTAATGCATTCTATTTTAGATGCATATTTTCTGCACCCCAAAACTACATTTTTCAAAAACAAAAAATTATTTTTGGTCTATCGATTGAACTAAAAATAAACGTTGTAGGCATAATGATCTGAGGTGCAGGTGCCAGCATACAAAATACTCCAGGAGGTTATGAAGGCGGTGTTCCACAGGTGCACTGTGGCAATTTGTAAATGAAACATGAAGTGACTAATAACAGTAAAATCTCTGCTGGTATGTATATTTATATGGTTATGAAAGTTCACCCAAATAGCTACATTTTAGAAACACAACAGGGTCTAAATGATAAATTCTGAGGTAAGATTTTAAACAATTTTACAATTGAAAATTTACATAGAGTTCATAGTGATGTAGTGCTTACATCACCCACTCAACTGAATTTAAATTAATTCGAACCTTTTTGGAAGGATCTGATCAAAACTCACATTCATGGTTTTGATAATATTAGATTGAATCCTCAATTCCTGACCACATTACAAGAATTAATCCCACACCTCCCCACACACTCTTGCCCTTTAACTGAAGAGACTTGAAGTGTACTTTTCAAAAAAGTATTGATGAAAGGTTAGACTTAGTTGAATAATAAAATGAAGGACACCTTTTCCCATAGAGAACCCAAATGGGAAAAACACAGAAATTATTTTAAAGTGAAAGCTCCATGAGAGAGCCATTTCAGTTACAATTAATACATATCTGTTTATTCACTTCCCAAGGAGGAAGGGAAGTCTCGATGACTTCATTTTGATATCAATATGATAAGCAAAAGGTCAGTCTTCAGTCAGGAGTTTGTTGTTGACTCAAATTGACTAAGATTGACAAAAATTTGACCTTCGAAAATTTACTGTCAGAAAGTCATAAATGGTCAATATTAGTTAAGAAACAGATGATTTCTCACCACTCTGACAGTTTCGCTTGAAAAAATACGAAGTTAGGTTTATGGCGTCACTGTGATGTTACATTGACATCACTATGACGTCTACAATTAACTTCCAAAATACCTTGCTTTTTGCCCCTATTGACAATCTGATCACACATATCCCTTTACCTCTTTAACTTAATGCCTATTTTGAGTCGAATGATGCAAATTGGAAAGCGATACATGGCATTTTAAATTTGGTGCAATAATTACTGGTAGCTCAAATATGAACTGTCGTGCCCAACGAAATGCTGGTCTTGCAAGTTTTTTATGAGCATATTTTGCCCTTTTAAATTCAGTAATTCCTATTCTCTTGAGGATTGAAAAGGGCAAACTATGCTTGACAAATAGTATTCATCTAGCAAAATTCAATATACTTGATAGAAAAAAATACATAAAAAATAAAAATGATTTCTCTTACAGCACAAAAATAAATTCCAAATCTAATTATTAACTGCTGATACTGTTTCCAGCTGTTGCTTTCCCATCCCCTTCCACCTTTCCCTGGCATTACACCAGTACGAAAACAAAAGTCAAACTATCACAAGAGTCGAAAGGAATCATTTTTATGTCAACATGACAGGTAATTTCAAGTCAAAGTGAGTCACAAAGGACGTCATTTTGATGTCCACTTGACAGTGGTCATTTCAAGTCAAAGTGAGTCACAAAGGACGTCATTTTGATGTCTACTTGACAGAGGTCATTTCAAGTCAAACTGATGTCAAAGTGAGTCACAAAGGACATCATTTTGACGTCAACAAGTCAGAGGTCATTTCAAGTCAAACTGATGTCAAAGTGAGTCATGAAGGACATCATTTTGTGGGACCATTTTGATGTCAAGATGACTTTTGCACTGTGACCCTGAGGTGACATCATGATGACGTTGATGTGACTTTTCATTCCTCCTTGGGTTTATATTTGGAGGGGAAGAAGCCCATCAAAAGTGATGATCCTGCTCATAATGCTGATGAAATCATAAAAACCCTTGTGATGGCAGTCTCTCATAAACAAGTTCTCATAACTCAATATAAGCTCCTTGAAATTTTGAAGTCTGATTAGAAGTGGAATGCAAAACAACTTTAAAACTAACTTGCCCTCATAATCTGGTAATGTTTAGGCTGCTGTTTCTGGTTACCTTCTCTGATTTTCAACATATATAGAACTTAAGCACTTTAAAACTTTACTTTCAATAAAACTAAAGCTAAATGAGTTATACCCTAACTACAGCAGCCATCTCTCCGAGATAAAATAAATATCTCTAAATAAATACCTCAAAGATAATTTCTTGGAAAATCTTTCTCATACAGGAAACCATGAAGTCAGTCCACCTCTTATAACATGGGCTGCCCTTCATAAGAAGGTTCCATGGGGCTTGCTTTTATTGCTGGGTAAGTGATTTTAATTGATTTCTCTAGTATGAAAGTAAATTTTCATAAACTTATGCCTTAGATATCCTGAAACATTAAATACTTATGTAAAAGCACAAATGCTCATTTGAAATAGAAAGCAATGGTGCATAATGCTGTTATATCATTAATTAATTTTTTAAATTATTTTTGTGCATAAATTATTTAGAAAATATCAAACATGTTATTCTAAAAACAATTCTTTGGAATAGAAAATACTCTATTGGTACAAAAAAAATTCAGCAAGGGATTTATTCAGAAATCAACTTAGACATTGATGATTCAACAGCCTTGTCCCACTTGACATACTGACTGCATGGACATACTGTGGCTTAGCTGTCATTTCAATGAAAGCCTAGATCCAAATCTTGGAGAACAAAAGAGTGTGCAAAATGGATGATGGGCATTATGGACAAAAATCACTACCACAATTTTTTAATGTTGCATAGCTAAGGTATTTAGCTACAAAATAACAAAAAATTACCAAAATCGAGGGGATACATGTTTAGAGAAAAACACGCACGAGGTTTTCAAAATAATTTGCGCACAAAAATACAAAATTTTGAATTAATCACATCAAAGTATTATGTGCTGTTGCTTTCTCATTCAAGTAAGCATTTGTACTTTGACATAAGTATTTTACATTCAGAGAAATCAAAGACAAACACAAGTTTAGAAAAAAGTTCAATTTTTCATACTCCTGTAACTTGGCAACATGTATATTTTGCAAAACAACTGGGCGAGGTCTACAATGTAATAAAAGCAAATACATCCTATTCATTTGGTCAAAATCAGAGGGGTCAAGGGGGTTTTCAGTCATTTTTGGTTGCTTTGATGCGAAATCACTCAACCACTAAACTAACACACTATTTGCTGGTGTTCACTACTTAAATATGAGGAATACATTTTATGTACCTTCCTCAATACACAACCAGTTGCAAAGCAGAAGCATTTGGAAATTGGAGAGGGATTCTTATGGTATGCAGCGTTGAAAAATGATGAATAATGGCGTTACCTTATACTTCAGGAGGTGGATTTGCTATGGCCCATGGATGTACAGAATCTGGCCTATCAAAATGGATTGGAGGAGAAATGACTGTCTTGAAAAGCCTGCCAACCTTTCTGCTAGGGTTAACAGTATCCTTCCTGGCTGCTTGTTTATCTGAAGTGACCTCCAACACATCAGCAGCAAACATCTTCTTACCCGTCCTTGCTGAAATGGTAAATATTCATGGCCTCTTAATACAGGTATGCTGGTATAAAATATTTACAAGAATTAAAGAATTGTTTCAATAGAAAATATAAAAAAAATTATATAGATGAAATTTTTATCATTAAAAATGCATGGTTTGCTAGTAAAAATAGACCCTCAATCTTCCTGACTAGAATGGATAAGGGGTTGTTTGGATTAGGCGATATCCAGATTATTCAGGGAAATTCTCCAGAGGAACTCACATGGAGCTATCTTTGGGCACTCTGTCATCAACAAACATCTTACTGTCAACAACGGTAAAGAAATTATATTATGAGATATTTTCCAAGAGTAAAGCTTTTTTTATTTAACCTTATATTGCACAGGGCCAACATTCTGGCAGAATTCAATAAAAAGGTTCATACTGAAGCGTACAAACCATAGAAAATCCCTCATGACCAAATGAAGGGCTGCAGTAAGGAAATTTTTTCTCCAAGGGGTGCTTTTTGTGATCTAACAACTTGGGTGAACTGGGTAGTGGCACTGATTACTGATAATAGTGTATCATTAAGTGTAGAAAACTTATTAATGCAAAAGAACATTAATTTTTCCATTTGGATGAAGCATGAAGAATAACATTAAAAGTATGCCATGCGATTTTAAAATGAAGTAACCTTCTCAAGTGCCAAGTGCCAGTTTGAGACTATGGAGATGCTTACTTTCACAGACGAAAAGTTGAAGTTTCCTTTTCAAACTATATTTTTACTAAAAATTGCAAGTCTTGTCCAGCTACAGCTGCATTATTATCCTCTCTGATGGGCATGATTGAAGTTTGTGATCCCAACAATTTCCTATCAGATTTACACTCTATATGTACCACATCCACTTTCCTCCCTGGTGTTTGTAGATTTCCAATGTTGAAAAAATAAAAAGGAAAACCTACAGAACTAAAAAATTGTTTCGGGATATATCTTTGTTGATCTTTAAATTATGATTCACCTGCACAACACACCAAGAGATCTGTCCAGAAAAGCTAGGGTCTACAGAACTTCAAAATTATTGGAAAAACTTAAGATATAAAAGCACTGATGGATTTCAAAATTTGGCTTTGTATTAGTCTAGATCCATCCGAATCCACCCCCTGTACCTGATGATACCAACGACCCTGGCATGTTCTTATGCATTTATGCTGCCAGTGGGGACACCACCAAATGCCATTGTTCAAGCAGCATCTAATATGAGCACCTCATACATGGTAAGAAATTGCAGAGGCTATGAACACTAAATTTAACTAAATAATAAGTTGTCACACTATAACTGACAGTTACGGTGTAACGAATCATTCATCTTTTTAGAGTTTTGGTTTTATTTTGGGAAGAGCGAAATCTTTTTAAGCGTGATTTTGGTTTGGTTTTGAGTTTGATTTTTATAAGCGTGATTTTGGAACCATATATTTTAACTGTTTAAGGAGATTTATTTCAAAGGTGACTTGGTCAAAATGTAGTTTGATGTTGTTTGTGATGTGATTTGTTGATGAAGAGGGGATTACTGGGAGGGGCTTGAGGCAGAGGATGATGCAATTACGAATGATAGATGTGCATTTATTGATAACTTTTACTTAATCATAAAGAACACACACAAAACACAACCCGGGTTTCAATATATAAGTATCATCTTCAGGTGCATATCAAATTAGGGAACTCTCTTATATAATGGGAAAAAAGGAAAGAAGGGAAAAAGCTGAAAATGGAGTAGAGCTCTGTTTGGTTCAGAGGCATGGACCACAGGCATCAGAGGAAAAAAGACGGGGCTGCAACAGAGCCCTAGAAGAATAGAAAGGATATCTAAGGCTGGCACCAAGAACAAGAGAGGTCCAAAACAGAATTCAAGAAATAAGGAAACTACAAAACATTGAGACATTTAGAAGAGAGAACTAAGTCAGACATTATTTTTAAAAAACATCTTCATACTCGACACTTTGAGGGTGTCTCTTATAGAAGCATTCATTAGCTCCAGGCATTCATGGATACAAGGGAGGAGTCATGACCCTCCCCATAAATCATCAGTTCTTGGGCTACTTTTATTCCAGGGTCTCCTATGGAATCATTTTGTTGGGTTCATCCTCCAGATTAACTGAATTGTTTAGAATTAAAAAAAAATTGAGAGGATTGTAGGAAATGTCCCTTTTAGGCAAACCTGCAAGCCCCTTTTCAAAAAATTTAAAATCCTTACTGTAGCTTGTATTTATATACTCCACATTCTAACTTTTGTTAAAAAGAACATCAGTAATTTTCGACTTAATGACTCGTATCATCTCCATGATACAAGAAGAAAGAGAAATTAATGTATTGAGAGATCTCTCATTAACACCCACTCTAAGGGACCACAGACAATGGTCATGAAAATCTATAATAAGTTGCCAAAAAGGATTAAAGATATCACTAGTGTCAATAGATTTAAAATAGAAACTGAATACCTTATTGAGAAATGCTTTTACTCTGTATCAGAGTATCTGAATGAATAACGTGATTTATGTATTATTATCTTTGTATTTGACTTGTCCTATATATGCATTGTATGTCTCTGGATGATTAAAAATTATTATTATTATTATTATCAGACAATGTTTGTGTCTCAGAAAAATGTTTGTTAGTTTTTCAAAAAGTTGATCTCTCTCCAACATTTCTTAAACCGTAATTAGCTATGCAGCTAAAGCAATTATTTATTTGAGATCGCTCTTTCAATATCTTATCATTCTGTTAACTAAAATGATAACAATGAATGTAACCATCACATAGCAGAAAAAAATAAAAATATGCGACACGACACAATATTAATACTATTTATAGAAGGGGTCATTCCCTATACAGTAATCTATGGCTCACTGTTAGACCACCTTGGATTTTTATGAAATGTTTGTCTAGTTTCACTTGTCTCAAACGAGAATGTCTAAACTTTTATCATCCAATAATGGAATACTGTTGTAGATATAGCCGATTGTGACCTGAAGCCACAACCTCACACAAGATAACTATTTTGACCTCTTGAAGCATAATATATCCAAATATTTTATTTCATAACAAATGATTCACAACTCTCTTGTATATACAAGACATTTTTCTCTATTTATTTAAAATAATGATAATATAAGACTATAGTAATCAGAGTGCATAAATTTCGAAGTAATCGGCTGAAAAAATGAGTTATTCGAAATAAATTCCAATGTTAGCTGATTATAACTCCATCAATAAGTATCTAAAGAATATAAAGTTCCATCTACAATATTTCAGCATACTACATGACTTTTTATTGTATGATTTCAAACACCTAGTTTCAACACCCTAAACCTAATTGTCTATTGGTTGGCAAATCACATCTAAAACTTAGCAAAAAAAAAGGTGAAAAATAGGGTGCTTTCCTCTTATATTTTTGAAAAATTATCCACCACAAAAGTCTTCAAAAATATCTATTAGAAAGAGTATTATTTAGTCTCTAGAAAGTGAGTTGAATAAACTAAATTGGGAACATCATGGTGGAGTTAGGATGTTTGTGGGTGCAGTACAATCAGCATGCATCTCCTGAGGTAATGATGATATCCTGGAATTACACACCCTGTGTGTGATGTAAGTGATCCTATGAGCACTCTTTTTAGCAACATCATCTAACAATTCAATTTGGAAATCCTCACCACTACAGCTGTATAAATAAACATTTCAGCTCTAAACATCATGGAACATGTTCTCTTTGTTGACAATGTAAATTGCAGAGCTGTATTGTTGCTTCCTAATGGAAGCCCAGTGCAGCACATGGCACTAAGAAATAATAATTTTCGGTGAAATCCATCAACATTAACTGTTCAGTGAAGGGGAGAGTGACAACAATTAGGGGGAGAAATTTTTGGGAATAAAATCATTTAAAACTCTATGGCTACATGTAAGATACTAATTCTGACGTAACTTGGTAGAAATCCCTAATGTTCTTCATGATGAAAAGTAACTCGGCTTGATTTCACACTTCATTTTCTCTCACCGATCCAGGTTTCGGTATTTTTTTCATTCAGTTACTTTTTTTAACCTGGGTTGTTGAGAGAAAATAAAGCATGTAATCAGACCATGTCACCTTTTCTATGGCTGCACATTTAAATTTTTTCTAAAATATTTAGAGCAACACATTTATTACAAAAATATAATATGGAAGGATAAAAACTAGAGGAGAGATTTCACTATAGCAGATAATTAGTAAAAACAGAACCACAGTCAAGTTTGACAAAAATTACCAATATTCTGCCATTCTCATCTTGAATTTCCAGCCTGTTTGGCTGACGTAGAAACAATTAAATATTGAGGACCATATTTTAGTGAGTGCACCACACTTCTTACCAGATTGTTGTAATAATATTATGAATTAGACTATTTAGTGGACCATTTAGAATCAAATTAGTGGATCATTACCTCAATATTTTGATGTCTGATATGGAGAGGTTCCACAAAGTCAAGCCTGAATTTATTATTAGGTGACCTGGAGATGTCATTATGTGAAAAAACCCAGGTCATAAAGAATAAATCTATTTAGTGGACCATTACCTGAATATTTTGATTTCTGATATGGAGAGGTTACACAAAGTCAAGCCTGAATTTACTATTAAGTGCCCTGAAGATGTCATTATGAGACGAAACCTGAGTCGTAAAATATTTTGATTTCCGTTTTGAATTAGAAATAAGATTTCTTATGGTCACAGGTAGAGATGGCCATTCTGAAAACTACCACGATAATTATCATAAATTACCGCAGTATTTTATGTAATTTGCTGCAGCCCCTGAAAATACCATAAGTTTCGGTAATATTCACCTCCATCTCTGATATTTATCATACCGATATATTTCAAACATATTATTTTGTCAAGTCTATATACATTTACTAAAATCTTAATTATTAATAAAGGCATGTTCAACTCATTTGTGGAATACTTTTACTAATGGAATATTCGTGGGGATATCATTTTCAATGGTTTGAACAAAATTTTTCAAGCCAAACAAAAGAATACCGAATTTCGTGTGGGCTGCTGTATTTGTTATTAAATTTTCTTTGTTTCTATTAAATAAATGTGGCAATAGCAATTGTTTAAATGCCATCGAACCCTTTCTATTGCTATTAGCTTTCCTATTATATCCTTAAATAGCTACCAATTCAGAAAATTACAGTAATTGTCAAAATTGCCCTAATTTCCCACGGTAATCTACCCACCTCTTGTCACAGGGTAATGAAATAAAACATTAAATTTTCCTAAGCAATACTCGACTAAGGTTTTAACTTAAATGCTTAACAATTTGTGCTATCACATGGGTTTGTCGGGGGGAATGGGGGCTAGGTGAGAGGAATCCAGTACGTTTCACAAACTCATGGCAATACATTCACTGATAGTTTGCATCATGAATGTACCCTTAATTCATAAGTCGCGATGCAAACAAAGTTATGTAGACCATAAAGTTGGCCCCTCCAGCCACTATTCAATATTTTTATTTCCCTGTGCCATAATTTGAATTTCTAGGCGGTGTTTTTCCTGGGAGAGACAGTTTGGAATATTTTAGGATCATTTATGTATTTTTTTATAAAGGAAACGAACATTTTAGATGATTTTACCAATTTCTTGATTTCCCTATAAGATGTTTTACCCTAATAAGAATAAACCTCATCTAATTTCATTCTTGAGAAAAGTTTGCTCAAGTTAAGGAATTGTTTTGAATTTGCACTCATATAATTCACAGATTTCTATCGTATGAAAATGATTTATGAGAACCATAAATTTACGTTTAAATCGAGGGAGAAGCAGGAGATTGTGTCACATAATGTACATGAAGATGTAAAAAAGTAGGCTGAAATGGTATGAACATGTGCAAAGAAGGGAGAGTTTGTTAGAAAAAGTTAGGGAACTGAAAGTTTACAGAAAGAAAAGAAAGCCTAGAATGAGGATAAAGAATGAGGCAGCAGAGGAATTGAAGGACAAGCTTGGAGAAAGCAAGAAGTATTGGACAGAAAGCTGAGGCAGAAAAGAATGAAAGAAGTCGATGCCCACTCCATTGATGTAGGACACTAATAGAGAAAGAAGAATACTATGTGCATTTTAAAAAACATTTAAAACTCCATAGGTATTTAGAATTATTATATAAACATAAGGCATTTTTTATACTGTTAATCATTAATACTTCCTCAAATTTTGGTCTCATTACAGATGAAAGCTGGAGCAGTGATGACCCTTATCTGTGTAATTGTGACTATGGTTACATTTCAATTAATAGGACCACTCATGTTTAATCTGGAAGACTTCCCTGATTAGGCCAAATAAAGTTCATTTTGTATGTCTTTGTCTTTGACTTTTATTACACATCCTTCTGGCCTCCGATAATGACCAGCAGCTTATTAGAATTAGCGATGGCTGGGAAATCCAGATTGATGAAATAAAGTAGTTAATTCTGGAAGGATTAGACTTGAACTCTACTAACAATCTAAGTCAATTTGGACATTGCTCAGAGTTAATTGACTCACTTTTCATTACTCTTCTGTCATGTGAATTGTCTATCTTCTTTAACACGTTCAGCACTCAAGGACGTTCTGGAACGTCCTGTGGGTGCTATCGGGTGGTGCAGGACGTTCTAGAACGTCCACGTTCAAGCCATTCTTTAGGGCTGGCCAGCAGACTCAAGTCACCCATAAGGTGATTGCAATTTCGCTCGCGTCATAGCTTAGGCTTCAACCTTTTCTACAGTGGGCTGCATTTTGGAATGCGATGTTTAGTTACATAAAGGCTATGTTTTAAACTTTTTCAATTTTTGCGGTTTGATACGTTAGATTAGAAGTGTATCTTGGTTGTTTATATCATTTTTCATTTGTTTTTGTTCATCTGATTAGATTTAACATATTGATTCGACAAATGTGGGATTCAGATTAATAAAATATTGGCCATTAACTAACACACCATGTGTTCATATCCCGTTGCAAGTGTATATATTGTAGCTGTAATGTTGCCCATATGTGACATAGTTCGATGCAACTTATATCGTTGGTGCAAATAAATCAATCTATAAAATAAATTAAGATTTTTGAATCTGCAGCTAAATCTACAGCATTCTACAATATTTGGATATACTGTTTCTACTACACTCGGAGCCACTGTTCAGTTGTATGGTAGGGGGTGCTACAGCATCTGCCCATGTATGTATTTTTCTATGTCCAATTTTTATTCAATCTATTCTAACATATATTCCTTATTAACACAATCTATACAGTAATGAAGAAAAGCAAATAGTCACAATACAGTGAATGATATCTATTATTAATAATAGCAAATAATAAAATGTAAAAAAATCTTTCTTTTGACGGTTGATTGTCAGTTGCTCCCTAATTTCCAATGTATTACAACATCAGGTTTCTAGTACGTTATAATTTTTTAGCTTCTCAGGTGGCGATTTCGTTTTATATTTATAATGCGGATATTACTGTTAAATTTCATTAAATTTTTACCATTATGTCTTCCACATATTCTATTTTCTTCGTCTTTGCAATTGTAAAGCCCTTTTTCACCGTGGTCTCGTAGCAGATTGGCGATTCATTTGTCAGTGTATATAAACTTTTTTGATAGAGAGGATAGAGTTTGAACTATTCTCTAGTACATTTATTGGGGATTTCATTATTCTTCTAAAATATTGATCTATCGATTTAATGAACTTCTTAGTGGAGCACCTCCAATTTCACAACCACTATAAATACTGCACATGCTAAATTAGCTGTTGTAAATTAAAATTTAAACATAAAAGAATTAACCGTAATGGTGGAGTGAAAGTCTTTGAGAAACAAAAAAAATAATGCACAAGGTACTATAACCATTTCAAGTTATATGTCAAATACACAGAAAACCCTTCCCTGTGAAAATGAATACATATAGTCAACTCAATTTACTCTGTTGTATTTTTAAAAATTTTCATTTTATTGTAAAACTGCCATTGTAGATAACTTGAAAATGTGTCATCCCTCAGATAGTTCCATAGTGTTCATAGACAGTTGTTTATCAATAATCAGGGCGCACTTTGATGAGAAACTTCAACTTCCCTTTTTTACTCATGAATGCATTTCTGTGTTCGACATTTCTCTTCACAATAGTACTGTTGATACTCTACAAAAGCTGATAAGGACAGTTCATGAACCATTCCGAATGCAAATCTAAGAATGAATGAATCTCTGCCATGATTATTTTGTTCAAAACCGTTAACCACTCTGTTGTCTCAGCTG
Organism: Ceriagrion tenellum; assembly: GCA_963169105.1. NCBI lineage: Eukaryota > Metazoa > Arthropoda > Insecta > Odonata > Coenagrionidae > Ceriagrion > Ceriagrion tenellum. The sequence continues at coordinate 114,334,053 of OY720635.1, read as the reverse complement.
TCTTCCAAGCTAGACGCCTTTCACCCCCGACCGTGACATAGTTCTGTCATGCACTTTCCTCCTTGTTACCCTCACTCACCCCTCACCAAGGGATCCCCACCCTCCGTCTCCACACTAGCCGTTCGCCGATGCCTGCCGTTCATACACACCCAGCCTTCCTTCAGGCCAGCCCTAGTGATTCAGTCATTGCAAAACCTGCTTGAAGGCCTCTCCTGAGCTAATCCCTCCTCTCGCTCCACTCTTTATGGAGACCCACCATACACCCCCACCATCGGCCAACTCTCTCTGTCACTAGTGCGTAGTCAATGCTCTGAGTCCTTCCCCCCATTCCTCACCCCATGGGGAGTCTCACACAACTGCCGGCAGCCCTTCAAACCCAACTTCTCTCTCCCCCTTCCTTCTGCTTCCATCCACTTTTCCTTTCTACCCAAAAATACCTTGCCAACCACCCCTAAACCGATACATATATCCATGGATGTGACGATATATTTTCTTGAAGACAATTTTTCTGCGGTGTGGATATATTAGAATACCTTTGTCAATAGTAGAACACTGCAAATTTGGTGACATCCACATCAATATGAAATAGACAAAGCAAAATCGAAAATGCCAAGAGTGCCAAGCGAGGGATGAGGACAAACAATCCTACAAATTGCGCGGCTAGTGAGGGAAACCTGTACTTATGCGTTGTACTTTGCTTCATAAATTATCACAGGAACAACAAATACTGGAATTATGTAAATATTAATTGTAGTTTTTAAAAAAAATTTCCATGCAGATGTATTTCTCTGATTATGATTTTCGTCGGTGATTTTAAGTTTCAAAAATGACTGCAGGAATTTTGTACTTTTATAAACACAGCCAATGGCTTACTATGGTAATTCTCAATTAAAGATGCTAGCAATTCCTTTCCTGGACTAAAATTTAGTATTCCGTATTATAACAATCAAAATACTGAGCGAAAAGACAGTTGTACTTATAAATGAGGAATTTTCTTTTGAAGTTTTCAAAATAAGTCGCATTCTATAAAATTTTATTGATATCAGCGCAATATTTTATAACCGAGAGGATTAAATGAGTGCAAAGTGTAAGAAGAGTTTATAAACTGGATATACTTGTGAAATTATGAGCTTAACGGCAATTAAGGTCTGTTATTCATTTACTAGACGTAACATCGACGACGGGGAGATGCTGAAAATGCATGCAACCCACACAACAATCATGCCGGTGGCACAGGACGTTCTAGAACGTCCAAAATTTAAGCAGTTATAATTACAACAAATAGGCTTCAAAACTTAAAATTTTTAGTGACATGTCTTGTTTCATCGTGCTGAATGTAAATATGCGAAAAACTGAACTTCGTCTTCGTCACTGGGAAGGTATTACAATTTATGCCTTAGCGTTGAAATGGTTAAAAGAGTAAGTAAATGGTCACACTACCACGAGGTTTAGCTTATTAATTTATTTTTGCTCCACTTGATTTATTTACAAGATTCAGACTTTCCTATAAGGTGAATTAGCAACAGTTAATTTGTGGTAAAATTGAAGAATAAAATTATAATAATATAATATTTTTATTTTTCCAGTTGATAATATACAAAAAAATACATGTTTAAAATTATAATAACATAATATTTTTATTTTTCCAGTTGATAATATACAAAAAAATGTATGTACACTAAGATACTAAACAGTTTGATATTACCATATATTCCGGCGTATAAGAAGACCCCCAATTTTTCCAGTTAAAGTATAGATTTTGGGCTATACTCACCGTATAAGACTACCCCTCTTCCATCGCACACCAAATGAACATTAAAATTATCATATCGTGGATACTCCTTTATATTCCCAGGTTGTCCTGCGGCACACGATATTCGACTGTGTTTTGTTGACTGACCCCCCCTTCGACCGGCGTATAAGACAACCCCCGACTTTTGAGAAAATTTTCCTGGGTTAAAAAGTCGTCTTATACACCGGAATATAAGGCATGTCAAGGAGTAAGATATGGAAATTATTTAGAAATCAGCTACACAATCATGAGTCAAATAATCTTTCACAGAATAAAAACATTTACTGTTAAGGTATAAAAAGATGGAACGATGATAGCATTCTTCCAATCCACTGGAACAACAGAAACCTGGAAGCATAAATTGTATAATTCATGCAGCCTACAAATTAGTAATTTACACCCACACTTCCACATTTCACTGGATATCCCATCTATGCCTGCAACCTTCCTATTTTTCAATACTCTCACAGCTGTTATGACCTTATTCTCACTGATCTCCTTTTCCATTATCACATTCCCGCATACTACTTCACAAGGCTCATCCTCAGCGCCTGCAACATTATTGTATAATTCTTCAAAATACCTCCTCCAGCAGTCCCTGATACTCTTCTCATCCCACACGATCTCTCCACTTTTGTTCTTTACCGCATTCATTCCCCTACCTTTACCAATCTTAGCCCTTTTTACCCACTCCTTTTCCATGTACACTTTCAGCACATTCTACAATCACTCCTTTTAAACACTCCCACGCAATCATTTACATTCTCATTTCTGATATATGTACTTGTCCCATTCTCTCTGATTCAAGAATAGAGCATACTCAAGCATGCAACCATACTGATTTCTTACCTCACTGTCTAGCAACCTCTCCACTTTTACTCTCGACTGCTTATGTTCAACATTCTTCCTTGGCACCCACTTTCTGCCCAGATGATCTCTCCACTTTTGTTCTTTACCGCATTCATTCCCCTACCTTCACCAATCTTAGCCCTTTTTACCCACTTCCAAAACAGTTTTTTATTACCTTCTTCTTTGCTCTCTTTCACAACGATTTTGCATTCATTCTTTTTCTTTCAGTAAATCTCACATGCCTTAGAATGCTTTTCCTCAGATTTGGCAGCAATCATATTCTTGTGCGCCTATTTCTTTTCTCTGACTGCAATTTTCACTTCTTCATTCCACCAAGCATCACCTTTCATTCTTGGATTGGATTGGATATTTGGGGAGGCGACCAACGGCTAAGGTCATTTGCGCCATAGGGGATAGGTAAGGGAGGAAGGGTGGATAGAAACCCGGCATCGGCATTAGCCTGCTCTTAACGAAAGGCGCCAAGGGGACCACAGCTCAACGTCTCATCCGACAGACGGAGTACTCCACTTGAAGTGCCCTCCACAAGACACTCAAGTAGGGATCGGGTTCCTCTGAAAAACATCCGCCACTGCAGGGATTTGAACCCTGGCCGCCCGTGTGGTAGGCGAGTACTCTAGCCACCACACCAACCCGATCCCCACCTTTCATTCTTCCTACCACTCCTTTTCCACATACACTTTCAGCACATCCCACAATCACTCCTTTTAAACAGTCCCACGCATCATTTACGTTCTCGGTTCTGATATGCTCGTCCCATTCTCTCTGCTTCAATGATAGAGCATCCTCAAGCATACAACCATACCGCATTCTTACCTCGCTGTCTAGCAACCTTTCCACTTTTACTCTCAACTGCTTACACGCAAGATTCTTCCTTGGCACCCACTTTCTGCCCAGATTCACTATGGAGAGTACCAAATATGTAGTGGTCTGTTCCATATTCAGCACCCCTCATCACTCGCCTGTCCCACACTTACTCTCTCAATCTCTCAAAATACGCAATAAAATCAATCATGCTATTACAATCGCCCCTTTGCCAAGTATACATATGTATTCTCTTATGTTTAAACCATGTATATAGAGCAATGAGAATAATTTGAAGTTCTTTGCAGAGCAAACTTAGATGGTATGTGAGGTGGGTTTTGTGGCCATCTACAAACAACACTACTGGCAATGGAATTTTGTTTTCCTCAAGATAAGGGTGAAAAACGTTCCCAATAAATTTGAAAAACACTTCATCCATTCATTGTAGCTGCACCCAACACCCCACTTTTTTGGAACTTTTTGGACTATTTCATTTGGAATCCTCTGGAGAGGATAGATTATCATTGGCGGACATGTTCTTCCTGAGGCTGAAAAGGTACGCATAACAGTGAGAGTTGCCTTTGCCAGACTGTGTTCTACTTCATACACATTTCTTAAACCAGTGGGGCAAGCACCAAATTCTTTTTAGGGCATAACATGAAGTTCGTTTCATCACCATTGAAAACCTATCAGGATCAGAGAGGATATAAAAATTATTTTCTTCTATAAGGATATCCTCCACAGATTTAAACCAACCTCTTATATCATCCTCGCTTACGCATGCACTTGCAGCAGTAACTCCTTTGGTAGTCCGACAAGAAATTTCTGGGTGTCGAATCAAAAAGGAATGATACCACTTATTTCAACTGGATCAGATTAATGCTAGAAGAAAGAACAGTCAAGGCAGGTCTGAGAGAGAGCACGATGGAGGTGGCTGTGACTCGAGGATGCCCGCAAGGGGGAGTTCTATCCCCACTGCTGTGGAACATGGTGGTCAATGGACTCATCACAAGGCTAAACAAAACTGGTGCCTATACACAAGGGTACGCGGATAATGTAGTGATTCTCATCACAGGCAAGTACCTCAGCACTGTCTCCGGACTTACGCAGAAAGCCCTGGATAGAACGATGAGCTGGTGCCATCAGACACGGCTGACGGTAAATCCAGGGAAAACAAAACTTGTTCTCTTCACCAACAAGAAGAAAAGAGAAGGGCTCATATTTCCTTCGTTACAAGGAAGGATATTGCAACCTTCAACAACAGCAAAATATCTGGGAGTCCTTCTGGACTCCAAACTCAACTGGGGAGAACAACTTGAGGCGAAAGCCAAGAAAGCATGCGCCTCCCTATGGAACTGTAGGAGGGCACTAGGCAAAACTTGGGGAATCCAACCAAAAGCGATCAGCTGGATCTACACTGCAGTGGTGAAACCCAGCTTTCTACACTGCTCATTAGTTTGGTAGGGGAAAACAAGACAGAGCTCCTCAAGGAAGAAGCTCAACCACCTGCAACGAATGGCCTGCATAGGAATCGCGGGGGCAATGAAAACCACCCCCACACTGGCTATGGAGACCCTACTGTGCCTTGCTCCACTTAACGTGGAAGTAGAGAAACTAGGGCTGCAGCATATCGTCTAAAAAGACAGGGTCAGTGGAATGACAGGGGAAACCTGTCCGGACACAGAAAAATATGGCAGGAGCTTAGAGAGTCGAGCCCTATTGTTGAAATGGGATCAGACACGATGATAACCTCATTCTACAAATCACCCCCACACTTTAAAATCCACATTTCAGAAAGGGAGTGGTGGATAAAAGGGGGAGACAAAGATCTCCACAATGGAGTCCAGGTGTGGTTCACCGATGGCTCCAAGAAGGAAGGCAGAGCAGGGGCTGAGATTTACTGCCAGTGCCCAGACAAGAGGATCACCATCTCACTTGGAGAATATGCTACAGTCTTTCAAGTGGAGGTGTTTGCTTTACTGATGTACGCACACGCTATTAAGGAATCAGGTCTCAAGGGCAGACCAATTCACATATGCACCGATAGCCAAGCGGCTCTAAAGGCCCTAGCATCACAAATGTGTAACTCTAAACTCCTTCATGAATGCCATGAAGTGCTCAACTCGTTGCACAGTCTTGGCAAAGTCGAACTCTATTGTGTCCCCGGACATGAGGGTATTACCGGAAATGAAATTGCGGATCAACTCGCAAAAGAAGGCTCAAACCACACACCAATGGGACCAGAGCCTCACATTCCAATCGCACCTTCAGCAGGAATCATTGAGATCAAGAAGTGGGGCCTTGCCCACCACTCTGAGATCTGGCAAAACATACAAGGGCTCAGACAAGCCAAGCTTTTTATTGAAGGACCCAAACCGGGACTAGCAAGAAGACTTCTATTGCTAAACAGAGGTCAACTACGTATGACAGTGGGTCTCCTAACTGGACACTATCAGGTCATGAGGCACCTTAATCTCTTGAAGCTAGCGGACTCTGCCAGATGCAGATGGTGCAAAGAAGAGGACGAAACAACATCACCCGTTCTCTGTGACTGTCCTGCCTTGATGAGGACTAGAATAAGGCATCTAGGATCTCCGTTTCCTGATCCGGCTGAAATCAGGGTTACTCCCATAGAGGATATGCTGGCCTTCAGTAAGGCCATTGGACTCCACGGGTAACCAAGATATGGTGGTTAGCACAAAGGACCAATAGGTCTAGGTGCCCCAGGTCCTCCTCGGAGGAACTCCACCAAAAACTAAATCTAATCTAATCTAACCGGCAAGTAATCGCTACAAGTATTTTTTGTTGCAAAGATTTACAGTCAAGAAAGGTCATCAAGATGAGTAATGATGAACGAAGTACTGGAAACGCAACAAAAGCAAGTGAAGAAGGTAAAAATATACCTGGCAGTGGCACGGCTGGTAATAGAGCGAGTACTACAATAGTTGGCTCATCCCCGCTTCCCAACATAGAAAAATTGGAAGTAACAAGCAATTACAACACATGGAAATTCCAAATGGAAATGTATTTAATACATGAAGATCTCTGGGATTGTATTCTGGGCAAAGAAATCGATGCGATGAAAGATGTAAGGGCAAGGTCGAAGATTTGTTTGATGGTTAAACCAAATGTGATCTCACATGTAAGAAATGCTAAATCAAGTAGAGAGACCTGAGACAACCTAAGTGCAGCATTTGAAGCCTTAGGGGTGTCTAGTAGGTTGGGCCTACTAAGTAGATTGTTTAATACGAAGCTAGGAGATAACTCAAGCATGGAAGAATATGTAACCAGTATTATGTCTATTGCACAACAATTAGCAGACATAAGTTCACCCGTGGAAGATGAGTTTATTGAGGTTATAATGCTGAATGGACTTCCAGAAAAATATAATCCATTGATTATGGCTATTGAGAACCTCAACATCAAGAAAACAGCAGACTACGTTAAATCCAAATTGATCAATGATGTTCGAAGACAGGATGATTGTCACAGAGGATTCAGTGATGCTGTGCTTGCTGTGAAGCAACAAGTCAAGACTACAGGGAACAAGAAACAAACAAACAAGAGTTTTGCTCCAAAATGTTTTAATTGTAAGAAATTTGGACACAAAAGTCCTCAATGTCCGCAACCAAAGAAGAAGCCTGAAAAATTCAACAAGCAAGGAAATAGAAGTCAAAAGTCATCAAGCAATAATGAATCAAAAAGAAAAGTACTGCTGGCAGCACTGGCTGCACGTAGTGATCCAAGTAGTTGGTTTGTTGATTCCAGAGTAACATGTCATGCAGGAAGAGCTGGATGAAGGATTATCAAGACTTGAGGTTCAAGAAGGACATTGTTGTGGCCAACAATGAAACATTTAACTGCACAGAATCAGGTGAGGTACAAGTGATCATGTCAGAAGGTTCAGAAAAGACTATTAAAGATGTGTTTTATGAACCAGGCCTTGCAACAAACCTGCTCTCTGTCAACAAATTGGTAGAAAAAGAATTGACGGTGTTATTCTCAAGGGAAGGCTGCAAAATTTATGATGAAGATGAATTCCAAACCAAAGCTGAAATGCTAGCAACAGCAAGTAATTTTGATGGAATGTATAAATTGGACATTGTCATTCGACAAGAAGGTACCAACGTAAAACTCTTCAAAATGGATTTCGACGACTATAACCCTTGAAAGTAAACCATTTTTTCCCGGATCTTTTAATACCCCAAATCTACGGCGAAGCCGTACCAGGGGTGTAGGGGGCGGAGCCCCCTACCGAGCGAAGCGAGTAAACTGTATAAAGTCACATGCTCTATACAGCATATACAATTGTATACAGTGTACACAATTGTATACAATTTGTATACAGTGTACACAAATGTATACCATTTGTATACAGTGCAATAGTTTGTCAACAGTCATGGGGAATCATGTGGGTGGAAGGTGAGCAATTCCTCCGAATTGGCTTCTTCGATGGGGAAGAAATTAAATGAAATCAGAGCAACTGTTGCTGCATCAAGTAACTTGTAGAAGCTTATTTTTAATGAATAAATGTTATTTTCATTAAATGCATTATGTGCTATTCTTAATTTCAGCTGTTTAACCTGAGAATCCCATATTTACCATTTAAACGCATCTGGTATTGAATCATTTATTAGTTTTCAGTCAAACACTGTGATTGGCTTTGGTTTAAAGGATTATAATGTTATATTTATACTGCATTCCATCCATTTTCATGTATGCCCTAATATGTGTGTGGGTTCCTATAGGAACTGTCGTAAGGAAAATGGTCCCGTTGGAATAATCTTTGGTTATGAAAATTTTGTCAGGGTCTTAGGTGGAATAGGGAAAAGAATTGGGAATATTTCTCTACCTGTTTGGATGAGGTATTCCTATGTCACCTATGTGGGAGGGGAGATGATGTCATGGTAAGATTAGTGATTAAGAGTAGTAATTAAGAGTAAAGAGAGTAAGATTAGTAATTTTACCTGCTGTGTGGAAGGCTTCTACTAGTAGTTGCAACTATGTCTTTGATAATCTCAGTATAATGGTGGGACTGAAAAAGGGTCGTATACAGCCTGTATAAAAGTTGTATACACGCTGTATACTAGTTGTATAAAATGTATTCTTATATACACTCATTTTTGCATATAACCTGTATACAACCCGTATACAGACTGTATAACAACCTGTATAAAATTTTATACGGATTGTATACAAAAATTTTATACATTTTTATACGGGTTTTATACAATTTTTTCATGGGGGGTATTTTTTATTACTATATAGTTCTATTATCCTAATTATTGTTCTCTGAGTAGCCTCTATGCCACCCTTCACATATTCAGTAAATTTCAAATACATAGTGTCAACATCATTGATTGGGCAATTAAAGTCTTGGGTACAAAAAGAGTCGTATAATTGAACATGATTAATGAATTTGTGCATTAAATTATACTTAGATGGTAGGGTATTGACTTTTTCTATGGATTTTTATGGATATGCATTCACTGCCAAAATATTATGGTCACTGAGATCACTGCTTATATTGTAAACCTTATGTTCCCTAACATTATCCGTATGATAAATGGGCGTATTCCGGTCATGTTATATTCTCAGAGCGAAATGAACCAAACATATAGGCCTTGCATGATACCTGAACTCGTACGTGTAGGTGCGTGAATGGACAGTTAGTCTTATCAAGCCCATGCATTCTCATATCAGAACAAGTTTTGAATTTTTGACGGAACATGCACCACCTCGAATTTTTTCATGCACCGTGTAACCAGACCTTAATACAACGACAAACTAATTCAATGAATAGCAAGGGCCGAAATATTCTGGCGACCCTGTGTTGACATCGGAATCTGACAATACAATTCGGCGTAGCAGTTAACGTTCCCAGTCAAAGATCGAATTTGGCAGGTAACAGGTGTGAGCAACGCTTCAATTTTGGACGTAAACTTGCATGGAGGAGGATACTCACTGTCACGGAAGTCAACGAGCAATCACAGCCTATGGTTTTCTATCACTGATTCCAACGCGAAATTAGGATTACCGCCATAAACAGCTTCTCTGCGCGGTTCACAGGCGTCAATTGTTTCGCGTGAAATTCCGTGAAAGTCGATAAGTGATGCCTCGATGGCCAAGAATCCGTCGCTTTGAAAATACTTCGTATCTGTGACCGAGAGTGCAACTTGAACGTAATATCAGGTCATCATCATCGGGCTGTTTGTGAGTGAACTATGTGCCAGTGATGACGTGGCAGTGAATCCTTTTTATTGGACGTGTTGCCATTATCATCTGTCAACATGATAATATTTCGTCGTGACAGCTTTCTAAATATTACATGGTACAACTCTCATGTACAATGTCTCGCGTAGCTTCTTTATACATGTTATTAATATGAGATCCAATAGCAGTAACTTCGTCGTGAAAGCTGTAATTTTGTCGTCTTGTAAATTACTTCTAACCAGACTGAGATTTAAAGTGAGGGAATAATGGATGAAGGTCTCAGGAAAAGACGTGCTACTGCCACAGATGGATATGAAAATGATTTTAACAAGGAAAAGAACTCACTTCAAGAGCTTTCAAGGCTTTCAACTCAAGAGGGAGGAAAAGCGAATACTCCTGGTTTCCCAAACGTTCCTAAATTAGAGGTTGAAGAAGGATTGACTAGTGCGGATAGTTTATATAGCAGTACATGCTCGTCAGGAGAATTTTATGAATGCTCTGGCAATAGCAGTTCTTGTAAGTACGCTATCAGTGGCACTATTTGCTGTTTTTCGTAATAATCGTTTTGGTCTTACATTTTGATGACCATTTTGTATATTGCAGATTATAAGGTGAAAACTAACAAAATTCTAGCAGCCTTAAGGAAACCTGTCGATCGAAAATTACTGCGGTCTCTAGCGCGATCGGAAGGAGGACTATTGAATGGTTTGTATCGTATATGATTGAGAAGTCAATTACTGTGGAGGGCTGTCAAAAACCATTGTGAAATGAAATTCAAGCAGGATGTCTTTGCCCTCAGATGTTATTCGAAGAAAAGCATGGCCAGAACTTCTTGATATGAACTATGAGGATCATATTTCCTGTGCTCCTGATGATGCCATAGAGCAACATAAGGAATACCACCAAGTAGTCTTGGATGTCAGTCGTTCTTTGAAGAGGTTTCCTCCTGGTGAGATTATTTTCTCATATGAAGTACCTCTAGTTCTCATTATTCTCCTATAGAATTTTTCCATCACACTATAATTTTGGGAATCATTTTACCTGGATATTGATAAGTGGTTAAACATATTGTAGGTATATATTCGTATTTCCCAAAGTCTTCATGAAGTGTTTGTGTCCCTGGGTTATATATTGATCATCTTAAGATGATCAAAATCAAGGCAAGAGAATTTCCCTTTATCATTTTAAATAATTTCACACATTTTTTCCTTAAGGAGCTAATACTTATTGGAACACACTATATACACTTGAGACCATACAGAGCTTACATGTGGGGAGCTGATTCTATCCTTGGGGGAAACAGGCAATACAAGTATTCTCATATGAGCTTTTTGCTCCTCAGTTTACCCTGAAATTCAACTTGTATTCTCTCGGTTGTTGCTCACCTACCCAGTGTTGACATTGCTGATAGTATCTTAGTATACATTTTGTGTTGAGTGTAGCCAATTCATATGGCACCGCAAGTTGAAGTAAGGTACTTCCAAATATTCATGAACTAATATGACATAATTTCATTCTTGTCTCTCCTCATGTCGCCATTTTTCCCCAAGTTTTGGCATCTGAAAGAATTGTCCCTATTTGGATGTGCCAAGACCATGCTGTTTATTCTTATCCATGGGCATTGAATCTGAACTGTATTACAATAGTTCATGTTTCTTAAGTTTGATTTCTTGTCTTATGTCATTTACTTCATTTGAAGCTTTTTTTAATTCCCTTATTTTTTGATCCAGAGAATCTCCTTGTCATTTGGCCAATTATAAGTGCATTAAGCAGCATTTAAATGCAAACACTGGCAGTTACCCAATTATATGATAAGTAATTAACATCAAAACACAGGAGAGTTACAAAATATTTTGAAATGAAGTATGATAGAAACAAAGTTTCATGGTTTAGGAAATTTAGTTGTTCAAAATGGATTAAATAGTTGGCGAATTCCAGTCATAAGTTTCTTATGACTCTTGAGTTTTAAATTTAAATTATTTAATATTGCCAGAAAAAATAAATTATCTGCATTGCATTGCAGAGTTGACAAAGCTGACAACCAAATTCTCTATTCTAATAATTAGTAGAAATTCCATCATGTTCAATGCCTTATCTCCTTGCTCATAAATGAATGAATCTTCTTTGAAATATTTCTGTAGTTTACTCTTGGTTTAACAAGTGTATTAATAGTATTTTCATTGTGATGTAATAGTTATTCATATGATGTTTTGCAGGTATCAGTGATTTTGAAAGAAAAATTCTTCAAGAGCAGCTACTGAAGTTAATATTGAGTGTGATCATCAAGCACCCATACCTCTCCTATTATCAGGTATGCATTTTTTTCTCAACTGTAAAATAAGTATTTAATTATCACTATGTTTACCAATTGAACTCAGATCTATATGAACTCGAATCGCTCTGAACATTGTAAGCCAGCTGACTCAGATCACCTGGTTTACCAATGCGGAATTGATTGAAATATCGGTTTGAATCGGTTCATGTCAATTTGAAATCACAGACTGGCAGAGAAAGCGGGAAGAGTTAGCTCGCTTCTCATGTTGAACCCACTAGCCCGTTGTGTTTACCATACCAAGCTGATCCGGCCAAATCGATCTGAGGTCGATTAGTAAACTTAGTGTGTGAGAACTATTCAAAGTAAAACTACTTGTCTATGAGAAATACCAGGGTAAATTTACATTTCACTTACATGATTAGAGAGAATTTAATAATAATAATAATAATATTTATTTAAGGGCATGGAGCTCTTTTACAAAATAGTAAGTCAAATGTAAAAGAGGAAGCAGCACTCTTATCTTTAAAATAATTCAAACTTAGATTGTTTTCATAATACTTAGCCCATCAAATTGATAAAATAACTAAATATGAAATAGGAAAAATGAAATGTATAACAATAACGATTACAGCCGTTTTATAAGAAATGAGGTAAATGAATTCAGAACCCAGAAATGAGAAATTTATGTACACAAAATATATGATAAATAGTGATGAATCCCTAGAAACATAACACACCAATCTTTATACAACGTCAGACTCAGACATTTAGAATAAGTCTTTGCACACTACATTTTTAAAGGTATTTAAAGAGAAATTAAAAAAATTAAACTTATCACAATACTGGTTGCAGTTACACATTGCATGGAAGACTGGTAAATTTTTCTGATAGTTATTGCATGAGAATGGAATTTCAAAGAGATACTTACTCCTAGTGTTGACTGCAGGATCTCTAAAAGAAATCAGTGATGGTAACTTAGAAGATCTAATACCATTACACAATATTTTGTATAAAAAAACATCCTAGATTCTTCCTCGAGGAAGAATTCATATATATAGGGAAGGAAGATTTAGGTATAGACACAATTATTCTCTGCTAATACTGACTCAAGTTTAAATTTATTTTTGACAATCCTGAGCAACTTTCTTTGAATGCCTTCCAATTTTTTAATATTGCTAATTATTGATATTTAATGTGTTAGTATTTAAAAAGAGTGTAAATATTTTACCTTGAATTTAATTTTCTTCCAAAAATGGCTTATATATTTTAGGGCTATCATGACGTTGCTGTCACATTGCTGTTAGTTGTTGGGGATGAGAAGGAGAATGTGCAATATGGGGATGATGATGACACGGAAGGATTTGGAGAATCAGTCAGCTCTAATAATGGTGAATTTGAAGATTCCAGTGACATGAAAACATTAAGGGACCAAATGTTGAATTTTGAACAGCATTTTCCTAACTCTAGTGTGACAGAGGATATGGGTAGCACTGGCAATAGTTGTTCTGCTGAGGCTGAAAATACCACTGTCGGGAATGGTGAAGTTGATGTTGATGAAAACGCAAGATTGACCAGGAGGGGATCTACGAGAGAAAACTTGCTTCCCACAGATGACATTGTTGGAGGTATTGTTGAAACAAGCATGGACAACTCGTCAAATGATATTGAGGGTAAATATCCAGCAGTTTGTGTTAAAGATAAGGCTGAATCAGGTGTGGAGGTTACTGATGAAGAAAATGACACTATTCGATCATCTCTCAATGGGGTTAAAATGATTACAGAGAGTGGTGATGAATGTGAAAGTAATTATGGTGAAACATGGGATCGAGACTGGGACTCCACGATCAGTGAGAAGGAAAACTTGGATAGTGCCTCGAGTGGACGCCTCATTAGTATGTGGTGCAATGTTGTTGCCCTAAAGATGTTGGAACATGTGTCGTTGAATCATTTTAGGGATTGCATGGGACGTACAATGGATGCAACCTGTCATTTGTTACACCATGTATTCCCCATTGTTGGACGGGAGGATTCTGACCTTTGTAACTATCTGGACAAGTAAGTAACCAATTTTAATTTTAAAATTCACTGATATGAAATCTTTTGAGAGGCTTTCATGTCAAAATCTGTGTTGTGTTGATTTTTTATCCTATTTTGATGAGACCTAGCCTTTGAGTATGTAAAAAACAGGTGCTCAGTAGATTAATAATCTTTCACTTCCTGGATGATCCTGGCAGGTTGGACTATGATTTACTAGGCCATTTTCATGTAGATTTGTGTGCTGTGGCTCTTAATTGTAAAATAAACAGTGCATTTTCAACCAATCAAATAGATTGGTATCTATATACATGGTTAGTAGTTATGCTTCAGTTTAATGTGCTTCAACATATTAGGTCATTTTGCATCCACTGTTATGGTTACTTGCAGATTGGGGCAATGGGACTCAGGCAAGTAAAATAATCACACCCCTGGATGTGAGCTAAGCCCAACAATGTATAACTTTGAGGATGCAGCGGGAACCTTTTACTGTGTTTCTAATGAGGCAGGCCATCTCTGTATTTAGTTTGTTTGTGTTTTGGGAATTATATATATATCTTAAGGATGAGTCGAATCCAAATGTCGATTCTCGATTCCACCAATTCTCAGGATTAGAATTGGTATTGAGAATCAATCACCTAGAGTCGATTCCGATTCCATTGATTCCAGATAGATGCATATATGTTCAAATCAAATTTCATTTATCACATCATATTTGTCTCAGTAATTTTGGGTGTAGGCTATCAATTTGTACTTTTTATCTACGTCAATAAGCTGAGGATATGTTTGCTATTTGTTAATAAATATACTTTTTGAGCGACTAAATCATCTTTGTTATTTTATTGCAGCCAGTGCTTGAATTTTATTAATAGTCATATGCTACTGGTATATCAATAATCCCACCTGTTATTAGGAATAAGAATCGATGGAATCAGAATCTGGAATCAATTTGAAGGAATCGGAATTGGGATCGAAAGAAATGGAATCGATTCATCCCTAATATATATGTAATTTATTGTTCCTCAAATTTTACATCCAACTAGGCTTAAATTAGAGAATTAAATAATTAAAAATAAAAATAATGCTTATAGATTGCATTTTGAAGGCAATTAAATTAAGAGTTTGTATATATTTATGAGTACATGTAAAAAAGCTCCCCAGTATGTAAATTGGCCAGTGAGAGTTATTGGTCTAGCACCTAAGGCTGCTGGGTCAGTCCAGTGGCTGCTTTAGAGTCATAACTGATGGTATAATTAATAATTGATGGTTACTATGTACATGAACTACCATTTATTCCCTGTTCTGAAGCTGTATTAAATTGGAGAAGCATTAATCGTATGCTATATCTTAAAGTTTTCTGATCATTGTCATCTTACTATTACTGTTAATCTCAATACTAATTATGTCTTGAAGGTCAGGAGTGGGAACCATGTTCTGCTTGCCATGGGTGTTGACATGGTTTAGCCACAATGTAAACAACCATGACATTGTTGTGCGGCTCTATGACTACTTCCTAGCTTCACCTGTGGCTTCACCGCTTTATATTGCAGCAGCAATCATCCTTCACCGCAAGAATGATATATTTAAAAGTGAATGTGAAATGCCTGCTCTTCATGGTTTATTATCTAAGGTAAGGAACTTGAGAATTTCCCATGCAGTGATAAAAAATTCCAGTATCAAAATACTCATAATAAATTTTTATTTTATTTTTACATAAAATGTTTAGTCTTTTTAGCTTACCCTCTCTATATGTTATCATATATTTTTCTGATTAATGTGATAATGAAGTAGGTACCAAAAAGTCTTTGCTCGTGATGTAATTTAAGGCTGAAATCCACCCCAGAGAGCCTCCAGTAATTGTGTTATTTTAGTTTAAGTATTTCTTTATGTGTGTCAATGGTTGTGGTTATTACACAAATACTGTCTACCAACGACAGGGGTAACAGCACTCAGATGAATAGGAGGATACCCTTCTACACTTCATTCGTGATGACTTGGCTGACACTCACTGCACAGGTGGGCCTAGTCCAACTCAGAAAATAGGGGAAGCAGCGCTTACTGAGAGGGGAGCCATGTGTTATTCAGGGTTCAAACAGTGGTAATAATTTGGAGACTTACAGAATTAGTTTAATGATTTGTATTTCGTACTGATCACCATCATACAAAAGGCGCAAACTACTACTAACCCGTAGTGTGCACCGGAAACACGTAAGCCCACTATCGATCAATGGATACAGTCGATTATCATCGACAGTTTCCTAGCAGACAGCAAACAGAGGAACGCAAGGGAAACTATAAAACACAAATATCATGATACTTCAACACCATGCACGAACAGTTTTCCTATGGTGGAAAGGGAGGGGGAATGTAAGGGAGGATAGTTCTCCTTCAAATCTGAAGTCAAGTGGACTGACTTGTTTACGCCGGCATGTTGTCCAGAAAATGCAACTATGTTGGTGTAATTTTGATTGAGTCAAGGCAAGAACACTATTAGAGTAGAGGTAAACCACGTGCAGCTTGAAACCCCTATCCGTTGATGGGCCAAAATGTAAGAACTTGGACCAGTCCAAACTAAAATCGCTTACTGCGCATGATGCACGGCGGGCAGATTCCCCTCCAATTTTCCCCCTCCCCTCCACATATTTTTCCTCTCGCAAGTTGTCAACTCGCAAGGTTAACGTGAATGAACTGTACTCTTGAGCCAAGCTCAACGGTGCTCAGCTTTGGTGACTGATTGAGAATTAGTGTTTCGAATGGAGCAGGCTGTTGCCCCCTCCCCCCAGTAGTTTTCCCAGTTCTTTTACTTTCATTTCTGTATTCACTTGCAACATTTTCTTGATTATACCATGCCTAAGTAGAAGTACATACATAGTAATACATGTCTAAACCTTAGCAACCACTGACTCAGTCACTACCGGAATAGAGTGGAGGCTTGGCATTCACAAAAGTTAGCACTAGCCACCTCTCAGTAAAGCTTGAATCACACGATCATTTTTTCTGTCCCTTTTAAGGGATAGCTCCAATGATAGCTCAAATGATCGCTCGAAAATGATCGTGTGACTCGAACAAAGTCAGGGATGGCTCCAGCGACAGGGATCCCTATAGCTTTTTCCATCCCTGGGCACGTCCCTTTTTCCGTCCCTGGAGGCATCGCTGACTCCACCATTTAGCCAATCAGAGTGCTCGGCCGCAAAGAGCGACTCTAACGCAACGTTTGGCTTTCAATGGAATGAGAGTAGTTAACATAGAAATGATGCGAAAAGGGACGGGAAAAATGATGGAAAAAGGGACGGCCAAAATGACCTTGTGATTCCGAAAATGATAGCTCGAGCTATCATTGTCACGGTCCCTGAAAAGCTATCATTGGATCTATCCCTTAGAAGGGACGGAAAAAATGATCGTGTGATTCAGGCTTAATGGAAGAACTGAAGTGGACACCCTGGTGTAACTTCCATGATTGCCCAACATATTCTTCATTTTGACATGCCAATGGAAAATTTTAATTTTGAAAGAATGATGGTTTGAAAAAAACTTTTAAAGTTCTCATTTATTTGTATATACAGTAGAAACTCGAAATTACGAAACTCTGAATTACGAAATTTTGATTTTACGAAGCAAAATCTTCGGTCCCGACCAAAGGGCATCTAAATGTATGGAGCAGTATGCGACATTACGAAATAACAAAGTTATGAAATTATGAACCTCGGTTCTTGGTCCAGAAGTGAAAAAGATACTCGTTTTTACGAATGATGATGGGTCTCAGCAGTGGTTTTTAGGCGCTCCTTGTCAGAGTGAAGACATTGATCATTGTTACCGAGTACATTATGTAGTGAATGTGACTTATATGAACAATAATACATTTTTCAATGCTGCAGTAGTATGGACAACTTTTAATCAAAGGCATATTAGTTCATATAATATGACACCAATCAGACGAAATTATTTGTTATCGTGAGTCCAGAGTTGCCGACAACGAGTAAAAAACATGAATTAATTGAATATGAACACTCACTCATGTGAGACAAATTGCTACAATCTGCATTTTACTCTCGAGTTCATGAGTTACTCTTATCATGAGTCCAGTGTTACGGACAACAAGTAAAAGAATGTAAATCAATCGAATATGGACATACTCGCCCTCAGGAGACTAATTGCTACTACCAGCCTTTTACACTCATGATCCCTGGCATTTTTTCGTACCCGTTTTTCCCAAACATTAATCCATTATGAGTATTCCTATTACAGAAATCGTTTGCTGTGCATGTGCGCTCAAAAAACTTTTGGAGATGAGAGTTTGGAGATGATGCCATTGCGTTTGAGTGGTAAATTCAGTCGTACACATCACCCAAGTAAACTTTTTTTCTCACAACTTCAGGCTGATTACACTCAACTTGCTCCACGGCATATTATTACGGCTGGCAATAGTTATCATTGAAAGACTCAGGTTTAATTAACCGAAAGTTTTGATGTAGCCGCTGAGCAAGGCTCTTCGTAATCATTGCCCTTCCCTTCTTCCATCGCCAACAGCCAATAAAACCAGAGAAAATACGACCACTGAGTTTGATGCACATTAATTCTAAAGGATGACTGGTTCTGGGCGCATGTGTAATCAATGAGAAAAATTTTCAAGCACCCATATATATTTATATCGGGAAATGGTGTACCCTGCTCCACTTTCACTCCAACCCAGCGATCGAAAAAAATATCCTGAGAGAGTCTGCTGCATTCCTGCAGATTGATGAAGAATCTGGTGTTTTGTAGCTTAATCCTTATTAGAGGTACAGTGAAACCCCTCTTAACGACCACTCCTATCCCGCGACCACCCCTCTTAATGACTGGTCCTCTTCGGAACCGATTGTAATGCCCGTATTGTCAATGCATTTATTACCCCTATTAAAAGACCACCCCTCACCCCGACCAACGACCACTACTTCGACAGGAATTCCCCTCTCTTAGGCGACCAAAACCTGAGGTTTTCCCAGATTCTGGGAATCGGATCAGTCTACTATGCCAGTCGACGGTCTAAATATAGCCAGTCTATGTGTACCTGCACCCACCAGAACAATATGATTGTTGAGGATAACGGCCCCCTCCTTACGGCAGGCTTCCCTTCGTGGAAAGAATCCGTGAGCTTCACCCTCTCTACAGGGGTTCTATTTTGTGCATTTTGTACGCTAAAAAATTAGTGAAGAATGAGCCAGCGAGCTGTTTCGTGGGCAACTCTGTCATTTCATATTTTAATCGTTGCAGTTCGCTTTGAGTGACAGTATATGAACAATCTCTGAGTAGATGATGTCAAAGAGAATTTGTTTGAGTTTAGAGGATAGAGTTCGAGTTATCGAAGAACGAGATAAAGGAACATCTGAGAGGAGGTTAGCGGATTTGTTCAAGTGTGGGAAAACCCAAATAAACGGAATTTTAAAATCTAGGGGCGATATTTGGAAGGAGTGGCACAATAGAGACCGGAACAGGAGTGAAAAGAAAGCGTCAAGAAAAGGACGAAGCGATCAACTCAGCAGTTTTTGAGTGGTTCAAAGTTGCTCGGTCAAAAAATATTCCGATCAGTGGTGCTTTAATAAAGGAGAAGGCCTTGCAGTTTGCTGCTGAATTCAGTGATGAAGATTTTGTGGCTAGCAATGGCTGGCTTGAACGATTTCGTGTACCGCATACCGTTACCATCCGTGGAATATCTGGTGAATCTGGAGGCGTAAGTGAGGAAGTGTGCTGTGATTGGAATGTTAGACTTCCATCGATTGTCAGTTCCCGAAAACAGCAGCATGTATTTAATATGGACGAAAGTGGGCTATTTTTCCATACTTTGCCATCTAAATCTCTGACACTTAAGACAGAGCAGTGTAAGGGTGGAATGCTGGCCAAAGAACGATTGACTGTATGCTTTTGTGTGAGCGCTGATGGAGAAAAAGAGGCACCTCTGGTGATAGGGAAGTCTCTTCAGCCGAGATGCTTCAAGAACAGGGATATGACCAAGTTGGGTTTATCTTGGTATTCTAACTGTAAGGCATGGATGACTTCAATGATTTCTGAAGATTGGCTTAGGAGGTTTGATAAAAAGATGAGGCAGCAAAATCGCAACATACTCTTGTTTCTTGACAATGCTACATGTCATGCCCATCACATCAAGCTGACCAACGTCCAGTTGCAGTTTTTTCCACCCAATACCACATCAAAATTACAACCTCTAGACCGAGGCATTATCCAGACATTCAAATTAAAATACAGAAAGCAGATGATGCAACATTTGATTGAATGGATGGATGAAGTTGCCACTGCGTCAGATTTAGCGAAGAGGATAACAGTGAGTGACGTGTCATAGGTGCTTTCTGCATGGAAAGATGTTGAATGCAACACAATTGTGAGGTGTTTTCAACAGTTTGGTTTTTTCGGCCCTGTCAGTGAAGAGGAATTCGAAGAGATACCATCAGATGATGTGGAAGTATTGGCTCGAGCTGCAGGGTTTGAGTGCAGCCAAACGGTGACTGAGGAGGAAAACCGCACCTATTGCTATGATAACTTCAGCGCTGATTGGGAGGACTCCATACGAAAAGAAGTAAAAGGTAAGATTTTTATGACCAAATGGCATAATTCATTCCAATATTTCAATGCAAGTTCGTCCATTACTCACATTTTTTTGTGTCTCTTTTCCGGTGGTGTTGTTTTATAAGGAACCATATTTGAAGATGAAGATGATTCAGACACAATAAAATCAACTGAAGAATCAAATTTGAGTGCTCAGGAAGCACCTCCAATTATAGAGAGGTGTCATAATTCAGTGAAAAGTGCCAATTTCCACAGAAAGAAAATGAACGAACTATTTACAGAACTAAAATAAATTGCAAAGCAAAAGTGCAAAGGCCTAAAGCAAACTTCTATACGAAAGTTTTTTTTGCCTAAAAGTGAGCAGCATCAGTAGTAAGAAGACATTGATTATTTTTGTAATGTTTTATGCGTGCGCAGTCAGGATCCAATTTCAGAGCTTGCATTGTTATTAAAATCGTTGATTTATGTAACAGTTCCAACGGATTTCAGATCGTTTATTTCTATCCCTTGTAGGTCCCATACTACGATATGTTCTAACCTTATAAGTCAGAGTGTTAATATTTTTTTCGAAATTCAGTAAAATGCCTACTATGTATGTTGGTGCAATCATATAATACTGATTTATAAATAGCATTTTCGCGAATATCATGTATTCATCTCTATAGTGCATTGTATTTCGTAATAAGATTCCTGTGTGATATAATTATGCAGTTCGAACATACATATGTAATATTAATTAAATTACTCTGTGTATGAAATTTCTTAGAAATTCACAAATAACAATAAAGCAAACACAATTTGTGTAGCCTTAAGTAAATCTTAACCCCGGTAGTTTCTCAATATTTTTAAATTTAAGTACCTGCTCACACTTAAGCTGAAAGAAAAACAATCCATTCAGGCACCCATACCCCTCTTGAACGACCACCCCTCTTAACGACCATTTTTCACCAGAACTATCAGTGGTCGCTTAATACAGGTTTCACTGTATTTATAAGAAGAGGATAAGTGGAACCATCCTATGAGACACCAAAAGTCACGCCATCGGAGAGGGAGCAGAAATCCTCCTAGCCCAATTGAAGGCACTTTAATTTTTTACTTAGGTTATCGGACGATACCCCATGAAGGACATCGAGTGTGGGGGCTAGCTGATACGTAGCCAGTGCGGAAGCAAGATACAAATTGGCCGGCATCTTTGGGTAGAGGCATTGATGAAAGGAGTTCCGAGTGTTATAACGGTCATGGGCATTGAACCATCAAAACTAAAGAGAAAGGGAATATCGTTGGAGGAGAAAGTGAAAATGGTTCAAGTAGTTGAATCATATATGTTAAGTAAAAGTGCTGTGGCGGAAAAGTTTGGGATGCAATTGTCAACACTTTCAGCTATCATCGCCATCCGCACTAAAATTCTAGTGAAAGTGGAGGAGGGGGTATCACTGAAAAGGAAAAATTTATGCGGTGCCAATTTCATGGAAATTCAACTTTACGCCTTCTTCTGCAAGTGTCATGAGGAGCATATTCCAGTAAGTGGCCCAATCATTCAACGTAAGGCGGAATAAATTCCTGTACATCAGAAAATCGAAGACTTCAAATGATCCGTTGGCTGGCTGAGCAATTTCGAATCCTGATTCAACATTGTGTCGCTGAAGATATGTGGAGAAGGGAGTCATGGACTGAGGTATCCTCAAAAACAATTATTAATTTATTATCCTGGTGAGCGGCAGGAATCCCTTTCCCAGCACCTGATTATCCTGTTCATGAGGTTAGTCTTTGATCAAACTACCTTAATTATGAATGAATTCCTGTTAGTGCCAGAAACATATTTATTCATCAAATTTAATGTTTAGGAAGAGGTACAGGATGAGTGCCTATCAAGATAAGAGGTGTGGCAAGTGATTTGTAAAATTACTTTTTGCAAGTTGGCAGTTCATTTGCTGCAATCCCCAGCGTTTATATGTCAATGGGTGACGATCTCCAAACTTGGGTAGATCGAATGCTACAGCCAGCGATGGAATAGCCTGTGGCAGGGCCCAGTAAGGAAATTAGCGATGAAGACGAAAATGGCCAAGTCCTGATCCCTCCCAAAAAGAAAGAAGTTTTGCTCACTCTCGATACATTACATCGATTTCAAATTATTAGTGATGTCGACTCCCAGTCCAGTTTGCATTTATCCAAATTTGAGGCCATTGTGGAAGCGACTATGGAGTGTAGCAAAGTGCAAAAACAAATATATGATTTTTTTTGCTAAATAAGTGATTCTGTCGACAGAAGACCTTAAATATATTTACAAAAAACACTCATTCATATTTCCTCTTGGCTTATTATTCTCTGACTCCCTTTCTGAGACTTCTGAGACTCCCGCTCTACGGGTGGGCACGGGTGACGTAAGATACACCCGGGGCCATGAGTCTTGCAGCTGTTTTTGTGTGAGGGTGAATGGAGTATCCCTCACAGCGACGGGGAAAGGCAGCATATTCCAGCTTGGTGCGTGGCCTGAGCTGGAGCTGCAATGCTCAGACGAAAATCTCCCTGCTTCATTGTAAGCAGAGGAAAAACAATAAACAGAAATATTCCACATGTTAGTACAATATCGATTCTTTAAATGAAGTCTGAGATTTAATGACCTAATCTGAACAGAATGACATCTGAAGCTTTCGCATAGTAGAGTGTAAAATGAAAATTATTGATTTGTAATGTTTGCATTGTTAGTAGCCGATTAAGTGTGAAAGGAACTATCTCACCTTCACCGTTGAAGTCCATGGCTTGTACAATATACTTTTGAAAGGAGGTACACATTTAGCTGGACTCCTCTAGTTGATCTTCTTTCAGCTCCATCATCTCGGAAATAACTGTGCAATAATAAGGTGAATCCAAGGGAGAATAATGATTGTTATTTCGCGAAATTAATGGGCATTTCATTTTTTGTGCAAAATACTCAACATGCATGAATAGCATAGAATCCACGAGAGATTCTTTTCACTGACTAAGCTTAATATAGGTACATATATTATGCCTGACACGGAGCATATGATCTTCTTCTATTGAAAAGATATTCCTTTAATGGATCGACGTGGCAAAAATCCGGAAAATCGGAAGTGTCAACCTCCGACAAGTTAACTGTATGCACTTTGCATACAGTTAACTTGTCGGTGTACTTCATGCACTTTGTTGGCATGAATACAAATTTAAATTAACTTTCATAAATTATAGTTTTGTAAGTCATGCGAGTATGTCGGGAGAGTATGTCGTAATTTAAGGAAACAAAAAAAAATAGCATCATTGTGATTCTCTTGAAAGATACTCGTTCATACGAAATCCGATATTACGAAGTGCCGATTTTTCTGGTCCTGTCAACTTCGTAATTTTGAGTTTCTACTGTCAGCAAAGTTTTTGTCAAGCAACACACTTGTTGCTTTAACTCATGTAATTGCTATTTTCTCAATTGTTGCTATTTCCCCCATGATGTATTTTGTTTATTCTTTCACTTAAATCTAGATCCCTGATGATCTCCCATTTGAGCAAGTGCTTGTTAAAGCTTCTACTCTGTATGAAGCTTATCCTCCTGAAAGTCTGAAAAAAGATGTGGAGGAAAGATCCAGTAGAGAGTAAGTATGATTACTTAGAATGAGGAGGAAATAGGTTTTGGTTTCAAGGAACTGCTGCCATTTTAGGTATTTTTTCACTCTCTGGCTTGTCCTTGCCTATGCATTTATATAAACAGAATATGCCTTTATTTTCTTAGTGTCTTTTGTTGGCCACCTTTGGACTTCTTATTTTTCTCAGCCAGTTTTTCTTACTCTCAACCATTCTGGATTAGTTCTCTTAAAAGAAGTTCTTTTTCTTCTACCATATGCCTTCTTAAATTCTCGGCTGTCTTAATAAGTGGTCACATCAGGAATTTATTGCTAACATTTTCGTGTTTGTGATGTTAACACAACACAGTATGAAAAATATCAGTGGAAGAGCAGTCTTAGAGGTAATATTTGGAATTAATCTCCTGTAAGTTTATATTAAATGTCACTCGTAATAACATGGTAATGCCCTTAATTCAATGAAAGAAAACTTAACCAAAACCTATTGGCCTTTCCCTAAGGGAATGGCTACATATTTATTTTTTATTTGTAATTATTATATAAAATATTTCTACAAAAAATTAAAATTATAGCCTGGTTGAATTGTTTCAGTATTCAAAATGTTTTTATGTTGTTCTGTATTTATTTCTGTCTATGCTTGTAAAAGTTAGACTTGATTAGTTTCTCACCTCTGTTTTGAAAAGTGGTAAGTTAGTCAGATCCTCAAACTTTTGTTCATATTACATATACCTATTTAATATCTTTGTTTTTGAAAATGTAAGCACAACTGAAAATTTAATAGTTGTCATACCGGTAATTCATGTTAATGACTTTCAATCTTTTAATGTCCAGTAAAGATTTACATAGTAAAAAATTTGCAAACCATATTTTTAGTTCAGCATTCATTGATTCAGTTCAGTCAGATTCAGTTCAGATTCATTGATAGTTCATCATTGATATAATAATGAAACATTTTAAGATTTACATATGTATAGAACAAAAATTAATTCATACCTTTCTGGTACAATTCATATTTAATTTGGGTGTGATTGTTACCCTTGTCCATCTTACTGCTTCATAGTTTAAGTTCTATCTGGGATGGAAGTATATTTATAGATAAACCTTCTCATCAATTCCCTCCATTTAGCAGTAGTATTGAGAAAGACAAATTATTTTATGAAGTAAGTGCGTGATTGCTCTAAATTGAGTAATAGCTCATCAGAATGTAATGTAGCATTTTAAATTTGTGATTGCAGTAAGATTCATGAGAACTTGTCATTGAATGTCATTTAATTTTTTTGAGGGGACCATCATTTTAATTGCTCTTTTGTGTTTCCTCCTTAAAGACGCAAACAACTAGAAGAAAGAAGGAAAGAAATTGCTGTGAGAGGAAGCCCTGTAAACCCTCACTTGGCCCTTGTTCCATGGAGATTATTGGCCTTACTGCCTCCAGACTATGCTGCTCGTCTAGTGCCTTGGTTTATCGTCCCAGGTAGAATGTGGTGGTGGACCAGAGTGATCCCAGTCAGGCGTCGCATTGTATTGGCAGCAATTCCAATAGCAATGTACTATGCATACTCTCACCTGTTAACCACCAATACAGGTGGTTAATCCAATGATTACCAGGTACTAATCAATTATTTTGCTTTTGTGACTGCTGTATTGTCTGATTTGAGTTTCAGTAATGGTTGCATACATATGTACGTGCCTCAAAAGTGCTGCAGATTCATATTTTACTTTGCTATTCTCCAACTAAACAACACGATTTGGCACTCCACCTATAATGCACTATTGAGTGACATTTCCTTATTAAACCATCAGTTATTTCAGGAATGGTGAAGCATTAATCTCTACCCTAGTGGGAACTTTGAGGGAATCGATTGTTATGTATGGCTATTAATCCCAAATGATAGCTTTAGTTGAGTATACATTGTAGGTGATACATTCATTTTTTTATTACTCCTTTCTAATGGTGCATCCCAACACAACTGCCTAAATATCACCTTAAGTTTAGAGGATGTAGCACAGGAAGCTTTTCAAATCTTTCTCTCAGTAGATGACTGTTCTCAGCCTATGGTATCTGATTAAGTTTCCACTATTGCCTGCATTGAGAGAAACTGTCGTACTGTGGCTGTGCTCCTTGTGAGTGTAGGGAGGGGAGGAGAATCTCTTCTCTCGAGCAGTACAAGGCCGTAACTTGCCTGCATGTCTTTTGTTCTCCTGGAAGACATGGCAGTGGGGGGATAATAAGCCTCTCACATTGTGAATCCATACTTGGGATTAGCTAGGGATCGGGTTGTTGGACCGTTGTTCTTGTCGTGGAGATTATATCATCAGGAATTAAAGTGATGACAATCTCTCCACTGGTATTTGACCAAATTTGGTTGGGTGACCAAAAATTCACCATTGTTATTAGAGCGATGCATGATTTCTGTTATAGGCATATGTTTCATACATAAACAAGCCCTTTTGCCTACCCATTGCAGTTTCTATTGACATTTGTGCTTTCACTTGCTGGTTTGTGCTTCCTATTTTATTCATTGATACATTCCAATTTGTAAAAAGTTAGTACTCAAATTACACAAGTTAATTGATTTCAAAATGGCACTGCTGGTATTTATATATTGATCATGTTTGACATTGATGGACACTTGGCAAAATATTAATAAAAAAAGCTACTGAGGAACAGTATTTCAAATTTAATGGGATGACAAATCACTACTTATTTTTACAAGATCAAGCACTGAATATTTTGTTTCAATGGTCAGCTTTTGTTGTTTATCTTAAAAAGTTTTGATTATGACTACAATAGCCATCACTCAACCAACTCCAAATTTCAAATTCATCATTCATTATTAAAGTCCAGTTTTATAGTCCCTGGTCAGGAGCACAAAGTGGTCCCGGGACGGTATATTTTTTGTGTCAGTTTTGAATGGGGGGAAATATGCGAACGTCTGGGGAGTTAACGTTTCTTCTTTTCCTTCGTTTCTGATGTGTGAAATATGAAAAAAGTCGAATTCGAAGTGTTTTTTTGGGATTTTTAACTACTTATGTAGACATATTCTCTCCAACAACTTTATGTCCAGAATTACTCCATGAAACATGATTCTGGCTAAAACAATATTTGAATGGCCCCTATAGCAATGGGAGGAGTATATATGTATACTAAAACCTTGATTAAATGTAGTTAAAAGGAGCGACCAGGAACCAAGGTGGCAGTAAGTAAAATTTCAGTGCATAAAATCTAGGGTTGATAAATTGCATCGTGTGATAACATTTTCCAGGTCTCTTCATAGTATGTATTTAACATCAATCCATATGTCATATAGATTTATTTTTAGGATTTATTATGATTACTTATTTATTGGCGTATGAGGCACTACTATTTCCTGAAAATAATTACTCGAGTCTTATATGCAAAGGCCTCTCTTCAAACTGGCTGGTCATTACTGGTACTCTCCATCAAGATCAAATTTCACCCCAAGTGGTCTGTACTACTTTTCTCCTGCCTAATTAATATTATTCATATCCAGTGTTGTTATTGCGAACAGTACTGCTGTCGATATACATTGTGGGCATCTAAATATAGCCCTCCTCATACAAACTCCTCCCCTCCCCCTAATTTATAATCTCTATTTGACTATGAAAACCTAATTTCTGCCCATATGTACTCTACCCCATGAATTTCCTTGGTATCAATATAATTTAAATGACAAATGGTGTTGGTCATTTTGTTGTGTAACTCTTGATCTAATGCTCTGAGAAAATTCAACTTTAATTTATATTGCAGGTTGCATACTCACAATTCCCCACCTTGTTTTATGCTGTAGAAACGTCATCATGGTTGAAAATCAATGAGGTGATGAGAATAGTTCATAAATACTTGAATGATTGGTGAATACATGAGTAAAGTTACTTGTCTATTTTTGACTCGTTCCCCAGTTCAAGCAGAAAAATATTTACGAAACCTGATGCATTGGAGGTTGTATTAGGTCTTGAAATGAAAATACTAACGGTAAATTCTTCAGACTATTATTTGTCATTTGCTATTAAGAGTTGTATCAGCTCATTACTACTATTGCTCTCCGCTATTTTGGGCCACTAGCTACGGAATTTATATTTTGTTGGAAATAGCTCTCCTTTTGACAACTGATGCTAGACCAAATATTAGGGTCATATTTAGACTTAAAAGGTAGATTTTTTTGATGGCTTTCATGATATCCAAGAGCAACATCATATTGTTGCTGAATAATGCTTCAAAATACCATGCTCCGAATGTTAAAACCAGACAAAATCAACGAAAGTTTCTAAATGTGGGGCATATTTTCCAGCACAGGTTACGACACACTTGTAATAACTTTGCCAAAATAATGTTGTGTTTTTATTAAGATTGAGCATTTTGTTTACTTTTGATTACTAATTGACATTGTTATCAACTTCAGTATTTTAATGTATGCATTATTTCTTCTGCTATATTTCAGGCACTGTACCTGTTACTGTTGTATTACTACTATCCCCTATGAAGTAGATTTTATTTAAGGCTGTGGTATGCATTTCTTTCAAGTCAAACAGTGCTCCAAATATTCTGGTGCTGAACAAGAGAATATGGCTGGTTGCTTCGTAAATTATTGAGTTTGTTGAAGTTCACATTGTTATTAGCACTTGGTATTTGTTTAATTCCTTGTTTATGCATATTCTCAGACCAAACACAATGATTAAATTTATGGTTGTTTTTACTTTTCTTGGGATCACAAAATTAGGGGTCATATCATTCCATTTAAATGAGCAATTGGTCTGTGGTTTTCTTAATATGCTCTCCACACCAATTAAGTTTGTCGGTACTGCTATAAATTTCTGTTATGTCATTGTTACCTTGTGTGTGTGATCATGTGGAATAACCTTAATATCGACAAGGCAACTCTTTTAGTTGATCTGTGGAAAATACTCTTGTTGAACATTATGAAAATTTAAGTGTGTGCTTGGTTGGATGGTGCAATTTATATTTTTGTTTTGTTGCCCGGTGCCATTTTGGTTCTTCTAACAGTTTTTCATACACAAAAGAATTAATTTATACGATGAGCATCTGGTTTTAAAATTGTAACTATTATTAGAAAAAAGCCAAACTGGTAGTGATCAGCTTTATATAGGGGAAGTTCCGTGATAAATATTGCCCTGTACTTGTATGTCATTTCTAAAATCAGCCTGTGTATTTTGCTGAAGGCGTATGATTTTCTTGTGCTGCTCAGTTGGCTGCACTTTAACTCCAGGCTTACTTTCACGGATGCTTGAATTTGTTATTAGCTCTGAAATTACTGTCTTCATTGGTAATAATTGGCTTT
Source organism: Ceriagrion tenellum (assembly GCA_963169105.1). Taxonomy (NCBI): domain Eukaryota; kingdom Metazoa; phylum Arthropoda; class Insecta; order Odonata; family Coenagrionidae; genus Ceriagrion; species Ceriagrion tenellum. Next base: position 114,304,602 of record OY720635.1, on the reverse strand, counting down.
AAATATTGGTCTTCGAATGAAATTCAGTGCTTTTCCTGTTGTTGTTTATAACCAGAGGCAAAATCATCTGGTATAAAAAGAGATTTTTATCTGATAAGGAATGCAAGAATATTTATGTATAGTTTGATCATTTTTAGTTACCTATCAAATATATATTTCGCTATATTTCATTGTTCATTGTTTAATGTCATTACACTCAGTCACCACTCATTGTGAAATTATGGGAGTTCAACAGTTTTATATGCCCTAAATATGGCTAATGCTTGGTTAAAGAGCCATGTAGAAATGGCTGGAATTACATGAGCCTTAAAGTGAATATTTTGTAAATGCCTGCGTCAAAAGTTTATGATTACTCCAATCTTTGGATCACTTGAAAAGATTAGCCTGTTATAATCTTAATGAAGCATCTTATTTAGCAAAGATCTTTTACAGCTGTAGTTTGTGATATTTTTATATAAGGAATCTCCTAAAGATGGTTGATTCTTACCTAGTTTCTGGAAATGGTGCAGAGGTTGTGATAGTGATGAGTCATTTCTCCTCTAGCTTTCATTATAAGGTGAATTCATATGAAGAATGAGAGCTTTTATAAATGAACAAAATGTTTGTACAATGGGATTAACTTATGAAAGTGGTATATTTATTGCACCTGCATATTTTTCAGAAGATATGTTCACAATTTCTATTCATCATGAGTCATTGTTACAAAGTCATCTTCCTTACCTTTAAGGTAATTATCTTAGCTTGATTGAAGTAATGGTAAATTATTTATGCTTCTTCCAAGTTATAGTGTGCTTTTTTTTAAATATGTGCTATTTTTATTAAACATCTTAAGAAGTTAGTTTTTTATAAAATCGTGAGTACCTATTTATTTCTCCTTTTGACTTTTACAGGAGTATCTGGATCTCAAATGCTGGAGTATATCACGTGGAGATTCTTATTGATTGAATAGCTAAAATTACTTAATTTTATCAAAAGGAAAACTTGAGCGTAGTGATGATGTGAGAATTCAATCAGATCAAATCGCAATTTTTGAGTCACAGAAGCTGCTATGTGCCATTTGAGCTCAATTCAGAAGTTTAAATGGTCCTGTCATTCAATTTACAGTAGACCCTTGCTTTATGATATAAATCCATTTCGGAGGACCGATCGTAAAGCGAATTCCATCGTATGTTGAATCTGCAATATTTCCGGACGAGGAATTGGTCTTAAGAGCATCAGCGCCAATCCATTCAGTGTATGCGATAGAGCCAATGCATACGAAATATCCTGGATTAAAATTATTTAAAATATCATTAAACCAATATTTAAACTTAACATTGAATACGCATTAATTATGCAGTAAATGTCACATTGAATTTCCCTCCATGAACACTTGCAAGACATGCATCCTCACCCCCATCATCGCCGCGGCCACAGATTACGGGAGTGGAGTGCCGCCCTCCTACGAGTCAATTTCATCGACTTCATATTTTATTGCATTTTGAAGCAATGGGAAGATAACGTGGATTAGAAAGTATCTAACTTTGGCATTGAGGCAACTTTCGTTTGAGCCCATGCAATCATCCGTGCATCGCAATTACTTCAGCAGAAACCTTTCCATAAATAATTTACGTGCGCATTGATTTCGTCAATCAAAAATTTCATTTAAAAATTCAGTATTTCCGAGGCGTCCCAACTGGCATGACCGTTTGAGTATACATCGGGCATCTTCAAACAAATCAAACGATGAATGCCTAAGGCGAGTATGCCGCCCCTGGCTGGCGCCGAGCATCCTGTAAGGGTTTTTTGTCGACATAATCCGGGCACAGGTGAGCATGGGTGTCTGGCGAGGGTCGACCGTATTTTATGGCCGTTTGCAGGCTTCTTCAACTGACTTGGCACCTCGGGGTTGGGAGACTCAGGCATCCATACAGCGAGAAACACATAAGAAGGGGTCATAACTATTTTAATTGAGATTTTACTAAAAACAAACAAACTTAAAATGCAAAACAATGGTATATTCTCTTGCAATACTTATCATTGCATACAGTACATTGATTGGTAAAAAGTTATTTATGTGCAGGCTCAATCTGAGAGGAAAATTATAGATTTTACTTGAAAAACTGACGTAAGGTGGTTTGTTTAACCCTATCCAGATGAAGTCTTTTTAAGTGTCCAATGACACTATCTTCATAGTCATACGATAAAATTTCAGTCTGTTCTACGTCAGGATTTTTCTTTACAATCCTTCTCACTGTACGCCATGCTATGAGCAATTCTTTAATGTCCTCGGAAGTCACCATATTCCCTTCTTTTGGGGAGTCGTCCTCGCCGCTACCTTCTTCATCTACCATTTTCTCCAATTCTTGGAGTTCTTCAGTGCTCAGCTCTCTTCCGTGGCCATCGATTAGCTCACCTCACCTCAAGCTCTAATGTATGACCGAGGTCAATAATTTCCTCGCCTATCACTTGCTCTTCATCAAAGCCTTGAAAATTGTGAGCAACTTCCTGCCAAATCTTTCTTCTCGCTGACTTCAGGCATCTGATGGAAACTTCATTCCATGAATCCATGATTAAACGAATACTCTCTAAAATGCTGAAGTGTGACTTTCAAAAATCTTTTAGAGAGATGGAATTCGGATGGCTAGTCTCCTTGAAGCACTTAGCAAACACCTTTTTTAAATTGGCAATTCTTTGTGATCCATTGGTTGTAGAAAAGGTGTTGGGAGGAAGGAATAGCACTTTCACTAAGTCTAATTCTGCTTCAATGGATGCGGCAAGATTTGGGTCATGACCTGGGGCACTATGCAGCACCAACAATGCTTTAAAAGGCTGGTCTATACTCTCAAGGTACCTAGACATATTGAAAAAACGATTTGTAAAACAATGGCAATGCACGTCAACCTGAGCCCTATTTTGAAAGCTAACATAACGCCGAACCAGATAAAAAGGTTAATGTACAACAATTACATACAATCAGTAATCCTTAACGCTGCACCAGCCTGGGCGGGGCTGCTAACAAAGGGATGTGTCGATAGACTAGAGAAACGAGAGAAGAGCCCTAAGATCCATTTGTAACATCAGAAGGATAGAGGGGAACAACAAATTATACAAAGTGACGGGGGTAATACCGCTCTAAGAAACAATACAAACCATTGCCGAAAACTATTATGAAGCCATCAATAACAGTGAAAACGGGTTATTAAAAAATTTAGTTTTATATCACGACCTAGGAAGACATAAAAATAAGAGACCAGGCAGTGCTCTAAACTCAACACCAAGCAAAAGAGCAAAAGCAGCGACACAGGCTGCAACCTCGGGAAAAGACTAGACACACATCAGCAAGGTACCTAGCTTTTTACGGAAGGGCAGAACTCCGATAACACCCACTCATTTAAAATTTGGCGCGTCACCCAAGCTTTTTTGTTGCAACGTCAAAAGATACCCAAATTGCGCTTGTCCACTTTGTTTTTCTTGAAGACCCTGGAGTTTTCTGTGTGTTATACGAGCATGGGTCGAGGTTTAAAGTTTCCTGAAGCATTATCTCCCAGCAAAAGTGTGAGCCTATCTTTCATGAGCTTATGTCCAGGCAAGGCAGCCTCTTCCTTTGTAATGCACGTCCTCCCGGGCATTTTTTTCCAAGAGGCTTGTCTCATCGGCGTTGAACACCTGCTGTGGGCAATAACCTATGTTTTCAATAATTTCATTGAAGTGCACTACTTATTTTTCCACTACTTCTGTATCTGCACTTGTGGCTTGGCCATGCCTTATGACACTTCTAATGCCTGTTCTTCCTTTAAATCATTCAAACCAGCCTTTGCTTGCTCTAAATTCTTCACACCATGTAGCACTTGTTGAAGGTGTTTTGCATCGAAGATCTTCAAAAATTTGTTAGGCCTTTTACATGTAAATTGCCCTGGCACAGTGTCACCTTCAGTTCCTTCTCTCTGATTCACTGTAACAGGAGTCTCTCCATTTCAGAAATCAAATCTCTTCCTTTTTGCAAAGAAGTGGATTCATCGGTCACTTTAATTTCTCTCAGGCGCTCTTTCTGTTTAATTATCGTTGACTGCAAAAAACCATACTTGATAAAGTGCTAACCCGAGCACCCTATCGTATTTTTTCACAATATCTTGCTTTGCTTTAATCGTTATTTGCTGCATGGGATGCACTTTGGGTAGTCACTACAAAAATTCCTCGCAATAAACTAAAAACTTCTCACAATAAACCACAAGCTTTTCACAATCTTGAAGAGTAAATGCAGTTCGAAAAGAGAGATTCACAGTACGAACTACGTGCTTCTTCACTCACGTCACTTTGCACGGAAGACCCTCGAAGACTAACCTTGACAATACGGTAGAGTGCAATCGGCGACCCAGATGGCAGTGCGACACTGCCTCTCTTGGTAGGGGATGGAAGGAGGTCATAAGGGACTTAAATTTCGAAGCATATTCACACATATTAGCCATCACATTACAGCCCTGTCATTCATCATAGTGTTAAGTTATTATTTAACTCGTTTGATTTATTACCTAGCTACAGCTATATCCATTAAGGTATCGTATCACTTTGTGGGTAGGTGATACGCTAGAACATGAAGTTACTCCTAGGGTGAAGTGTTCGTTTTATAGAATTTCACAATGGTAAAATTTTGTATATATAATGACTAATGAAAGCCTTATTTTTCTTTCTAATATATTTGATACTGACTACATAATGAATGTTGCGATATATCGTCCAAAATGATTTGCGGTAGCACATTGCAGCATTAGTCCTAACCTCGCCGGCAGCTTTTAATTACTAGTATCATTGAATATGTAAATGTTGCTATGTTAAAAAATGTGTTTCGCTAACAAATAAGGCTTAGAATTATGAATGATGACACATTGTGCGAGTGGAAACAAAATCGGCCAAATTTGAATGTTTAAAAAGCACGCGCAAAATCTGCTGAGATCGAATCCATCGTAAAGCAGAGGTCTACTGTATAAATATTACAAGCAAACAGTCTGCGAAATGTTTATTCATGTCATCATCTTCCCCTATGCAAATAATCACGAGAATGGAAACTGGTCACACCATGAGTTCTAGGCCATTCATTAGCTCTGGAGTGGAATCACCCAATCCCTATGTAGTTAAAATATTATTTTTCAGAGGAAAATTCTGTTGTTAAAGTTGTGATTTGAGTCATTTAAGGCAATACTAAATGCTAGGACAATATTATTTCCCTAAGCTACCCTCTGTATCATAGTGTGTATGATTCAGCAAGCAATTTAGGGGGTATCAAAGTACGAATCAACAAGATTTGAATTTTGGAAGCTCGTCCATAGGAGCACTCCATACACTGGACTACCAGGTTTAGGCAAGGTTATGACAAGGTTATTGGGGATGAAAAAGTACTATTCTCTGGATCAGCATTGTATGCAGGATTGTTATAAGCGATTCTGTAGGAAAAAGCCATTTTTCTCATTTTTATAGGAAAAATTCATGGAACTTTGAGGGTAATTTACTTTGATAAAACATAAGAGAATAAAAGTACATATCGAATGAGATGTAGCACAATTCAGCTTTTGTTGCTCAAGGAAATGCAATGCCCCATGAAAAATCCACTCTATCAATCAACAAACAATCATTTTTGTAATCTCAAATTCATGTATTTGAAACCACATATGTTCAAGGTCTTTATGTTTCAAACAAAATTCTATCTTAATGGGGTCTGTGAGTGTGATAATTTCTGTAAAATCGGTAGTTGTTTATTAACTAGGCATTTGCAACCAAATTGCATTAGTGCCCTGGAAGTAGTTGTGGAGAAATTTGGAGACTGGTTTTGGAAACTATGAGAGTCGAATTACAGGAATTATATTAAAAAGCTTTTACTGAGCAACAGCTGAAAATCTCTAGCGATAAGGAGCAGAGGAGATGATTAAGAAGATGACCAGGCATTAAATGAAAGTTAGACAACCTTTTTTTATCATTTTATATTTTCATAAATAAATATTCCAAACATCACCAATAAAATATACAATAAACTTCACTTACAATAAAATCTCGAGAAAAAAATTAATTTACAGTAGATAAATTCTTTCTCCAACAAATTCAAGCAGCTACAACTCTGCCAAACTGGTATTTTCTTTCAACAGATGTGCTTATCCAAATATCTCATTAATTCTAAGCATGGTAAGTTACTACAACTAAAATGTCATATCTTTTAAACAAATATTTTAAAGTAATATTGAGACCTTCCTCCAATCAGCTCAGAAAGACACTTTACATCACTATTCCAACCTTTAATGGGCAGAATCCGAGATATTATAATATGTACAGTGAATAAATCCAAAAGTAATGCCACCATCGAATAGCAGTACTTGAAAATTAACTCATACTTCAAAGACATTAGAATTTCTTCCCTTAAATTGAAAGACCAAGGTCAACAATATACATTTATATCATCAATCAATCAAATTTAATAAATGCTAACCAAGTCTTAATATCAAAAGACTACCGATAGTAATTGTGAGCCACATTTTCAGTCACTTTCACCTCAAAACACTCTTTCTGAAGTAGACCAAGTTTATATGATTTCAATTTTTTTCAGTCTCAAAAATTACCTCAATCAACTCTTTCAACAACAAACCAACAAAAAATACACAATTTCTCACTAAAAGAACCAATAGGTGGGAGGATGGGTTGTTCCTAGCATTCAACATGAGGTAAAAATCTCTTTGATTAAGATAGCAAAATGACTATGAAGCATAAAACATGCAGGTGGTAGTATAAAAAAATAGCTGCCAAATGCAAATTAGTTTCAATCCTTTATATTCTCAGTCTCGAAACTTTAAAGATGACAACATTCATTTTTTAAGTCAACGTACAGTTACAACAGAGATCCATCTTGAAGATAGGCAACTTTTAAATAAGATTAAATATAACTTTATTAAATTGTAAATAATTGTTTTCAACAGAGCTGAACAAAAAACTTGTTCCATCAGGTGACATTCAAAATGAGTCTCCTCAGTACAAACTTAAAACCTTCACTGTGTAGATATTCCCTTTCATAAGAAAGCATATAAAATAAAGATAAGCACAGAGAAATACAAGTTTGACTCTGTTTTTAAGAAAATGGGCCAAATTCACCCATATGAGTTGAAGCTATCCCATCTTGAGTGCTACATAAAGTATCATGAAAACTGCCCGGTGCTCTATTACTCGGCTGGTACTGATATGTTGCACAAACTGGTGGTAATTTCTATCACACCTAAGTAGAATCTGGACAATAAGATCACGTTTCCCATCAGCTTGCTTAAATTATTTTAGGATATTTTATCATTACATTTCTGTAGGTGGTAGTATTAACTAAAAGACTAATTGAAGGACTCCCACATGATTTTTGTCAACTTTATCTTGTTCTCAGTTCATAGGCCCAGATTACTACTGCCAAACATCTTTATACAATAATTCATATTCCTAGTCTAAATTGTATTCTCTGACAGGCTCGTACGGGTCATTCAATTTCATCGCCATTTACTTCCTCCAGTAAGCAATGATACTACTAAGAGACCTTGTGTTCATGATTGAACATGGTGGGTTATCATTACTGATTTGTAATGGTAGATGTAATTTAAGCTGATAGAATATTTTTGAAAGCATAATGGTAGGCAGGTGTTTCATCCTTTTATCATTGATATTTCCAGCCCTGATGAAGTCTTGCAATGCTATCAAAATGTGAGCAATATATATGAAGTGATTTGAATGATTAACCAAACCCTTGACAAATATTAAGGGACTAAAATTAACAATGTGGTAAAAAAACAGGATAAGAATATTGCCAATTCCATAAAAACAAGAGTCAAAGATGCAAACTAATTTGGAAAAATATGAGTGAAAGTCACTTATGTGAAACACTAAAACTCAAGGAAATATGACATGATGTATCACAGACATTCAATGAATCATTGGGTATAAAGGTAACAATGACTTACAGGTTTAATCTTTTATACAAACCTGATCATAACATTTTAGAGCACTTAAATCCTTCCAGAAACACTTCCTTCTCAGATTTAATATTCAGCACAGTGACAAAAATATTTGTTTGTTGCAAAATCTACTATTCACAATTCCACCTCAAAATATCATCACAAAGAATTGCATTGTTTCAAGTTTACCTGAGCTGCCTCATGTTATTTTGAGCTGAATTAAATGCACATAGGGCAAACTATAAATTACATAACAACAATATTGTAAGAAAATACTATGACTCCACAGTAACAGTCCATCACAAAATCAACTGTGTGTTGTATTTCACACTGTTAATAGGCACATATAACTGAATACTATGCAATGTTTGTACACTATAATCAAACATGTACGTGTATATATCTATTTCCCTTTGGATATCTTTCAAAAATATACTCATTATCAAGATAGAAATGGAGTGCTATTCCACAAATAACATAGGGGATGGTTCAGTGAAGGTCTCACCATATTAATTATTAACTATTATCACCATCTCACAGCCACTATGACTAAGAAGAAAAAAATAGCTGGAGGATCACTTTATCTTCCTACTTTTGCCTGACAATAGAGATCTAAGGTAGTCAACAACTCTGCTATCAGTCAGGATACTCATATGAGAGACATCTGGGAGAGGCTGATGATATATCTTTGCTTTCTGCTTCTTACCACTTTCAGACCATTTTGTACAACCCTCCAGACTCCTCCTGTTAACTGTCCCATCCCCATCACCATATATTAGAGTTGGGTAGCCATCTGGAAACCTCCCTGGGCCATAGTCCAACCTGTTGAAATAATCAAGTTAAATTACAACATGAGCCCACTAGTGACTACTTTCACAATGTTAACCATTTTTACTAAGCGCTGTACTTCCTGGCCCATGAGAGGCTCTCTTTTTTCCTTGAAAATGCATTCTAAATTTAGCCTGGGTCAACAGGGCCGAGGGTTAAGCTACATTTTTACACATCCAATTATGCATTGCCATTGGAGGTGCCCATCACACAGAAGGACCCCTGTATTGGCAGTAGGTATGTTTCAAGTATGACCAACAGTCGATGATGAAAATCTGGGATAACCTAGTATATAATCTCAGTAATAACCTCCATAATCTCAATTCTGTCACATTATCATGCAATGGTAAATATTCTCTGTATTCCCACTAGCCATTTTCCTGACCATAATGAGAAATTTTACATTAATAACCAGCTCATAATTTTCAGTGGCTAATAACAAGCTCCAGGGGTAGTTATACTGTATTTTTTTCAGTTTGTTCGTGTTTACAGGTTCCCTTAGAAATTTGCTTTCTTAAAAAAGAAAGGAGATGGTGTACTACTTTAAGAACCCATAGTATAATATACCATATTTATTAAGGAGCACTGGGCTTTTTTGCTCTTGTGAGCAAGGTAGCCCTAAGAGATGTTTTGTTAATAATAGATTAAAAAGATAATAAATGTGTCTGCTGTGTAAAGGTTGTCAAATCCAAAATGGGCTGAAATGAGAATTCATCTTTGGCAGGTTAGAGAAATTCTCCATCTCTCAAACATGTCTGAGATAATACCTCTGTACCATCCATTTGATCTTCATTATTCTATCCTGCCAAAGATGATAATTCATTTTTGCCTCACTAGCACTACTTGCCATATTTAACATCCTTTACACAGCTGAAACAGATATATAAGGATAATACAATCTATGGTGCTACTAGATGAGGAGATTCAGAATGGCATTTGAATGATAATCAACCAAACATACCTGCTAACAGTGTAAACACCATATCCATGAAGGCAGTGCAACTCAACACCAGGAAAGGTGAAGTCATTGGCAATGGAGGCAACATCCTTCCGCATTTCCCATCCAATTTTGTAGTCTATGTCACTGTATGATTTTTAGCAATAATTAGATATGACAGATGTAATAACAAGAAAGTAACCCTTAAAACTAGAACATTTCAAAAAATTTTCAAAGAATTAAAATTGACAACAAAACAGAATTATCAAAAAAGGGCTATGTGTCAATAGATAGAAGAAGCTAAGTGATGGCTGCTTAGTACAGTGCTTTCTTCATCAACTTTATCAATACAGTACACTATTCCTAATCCTTACTATCAGGGATGAGAGGTGGTCTGGATTTGACTAAGTTGATATTACCCAAGAATTTCTCAAAAGCACATTTATGAAGTTATTTTGGAGAATTTTCTGACACAGGTAATTTTTAATCACTGACCACAAGGTAAGATGCCCTTTCAAATTAAAATGAAAGCTTGAATACTACATTCATTGGTCAAGAAAATATATAACAAGATTTTCCTGGCTAATACAGGCAAAATTTAAATTCAAATAGTATTTTCTAACATAGCAATAGTAACATGCTTGCAGTTACCGTAAACACTTATTGATTCCACTTCCCTGAAATGAAAGCATTAAAACTAACTTTATCAGGAACACTTTGATTACTAAAGCAATTTTTCAACTTTAATATGGGTCAGTCAGTTGATAGCTACATGTCAGCACTGTATAAGTGCAGTGGCTGTGTCACTGTATGCCCAGCTGCTGACAAGTAGACCTGGACTTTGCTTCCGCTTAAAAATTTGATTCCATAAGCATAGTTGCCAATGGTCTTAACTATTCTCTTTGGCTTCACACTCTAAAGTTAAAACTATAATGACTAAGTACGAATGAAAACTTAAATCAGCCTGTAAAAAACTATTCTTCAATTGAATGAAAAAGAAAAGATTATAAAAAGCTAGTGAATTTGCTATACATATCGTACTTGACTAACATTCAAAAGAAAGCGTTAGATAAATTAAAAAAATTGAAATCTAAAGTAAATAGTTTTTCAGACATTTAATAAGATTATTATTCCCTGAACTACTAGAGGTATCAATCAATTCAATCCAAGGGTTTTCCAAAGAACATATTTCATCATTGGCAGATGATACTCACCACATATATTCAACTTTACCTCACTGCTATTATTTAATGAATCGTAATTTTATTAAAGGGCATGTAACGTCTCAAACAGCAATTAGCCTTAACTACATAGTTTCAATTACCACAATAGATTAACATTTTTGTTTTTTGGCCATATTTCAGTCAATGATGCACATGTTAAATATTCAGGTGGGACAAAATGGCATGATACTACATCCCACTAGCGAAAGTAAAATTCACTCGGCTCGGAGTGCAAGGAGGCAGGAAATCAATTTCAGGTGGATCCAAGCATCATTACTCTTGTTCCACTACTTACACCAAGAGGATACATATAACACTGAATAACGTTGGTCAAGTACTACCAGTACATTGAAAAATATTAAATGAATTACCGAAAGGTGCTGATGAACAGCATGAGCAGCAATAGAACTCTGGATGATCAATGAAGAGTACAATAAAATTGAAGCAATTTTCTACCATTAACCACATTTTTACTCAAGAAATCAAATTCTGTTCCACCGTCTCATCCCTTTTCGGCCTGCAACATTGGCATTAGAACTTTTGGCATTACAGTAGAAACTCGAACTTACAAAGTTGATGGAACCGAAAAAATCAGCATTTCGTAAAATAGAATTTCGTATGAACGAGTATCTTACAAGGGAATCGCGATGATGATATTTTTTCAGTTTCATTAAATTTACAACGTACTCTCGCAATGTACTCACATGATTTATGAAGTTATAATTTATGAAACTTGATTACAATTTTTATTCATGCCATCATTGAACACTGCTAACTTGCCGGAGATTGACGCTTCCCCTTTTCAGGATTTCTGCCGTGTCGTTCCATCTTTTCACGTAAAATCGTAAGAATCAACTTCCATCCATGCTGCGAGGAAATCTAAATCTAAACAACTAACTTTTTGTTTTTTTTTGAAAGAGTAAGAGATTAGACAATCAAGCGTCTTTGCAACATTTTCGCATAGTTTGGACTAAGCCTATTAAGCCACATGGCGCATTTTTCTATGTCATATATAGTGAACTAGTTAACTCTGGCGTGAGCGATTCACTGCGATACAAGTAATATTGATTTATACATACACCATGAGGAAGAAGACCAGATGCTCCATGCCGGGCATAATACATGTACCCATTTTCAGCTAAGATGGTGAAAAGATTCCTTCGCGGATTCTATGCCATGTGTGCATCTTATGTATTTTGTACCAAAAATGACATCCTCGTTAATTTTGCAAAATAACTATCATTATTCTCCCTTGGATTCAGATTATTAGTACATGGTTGTTTCTGAGACGATAGAGCTGAAAGAGGAGCCTCTAGAGGAGTCCAGCTATATGAGTACCTCCTTTCAAAAGTATATTGTGCAAGCCACGCACTTCAACGTTGAAGGTGAGATAGTTCCTTTTACTCTTAATCAGCCACTAACCATGCTAAAATTACAAGTCATTAATTTTCGTATTTCACTCTACTATGCAAAAGCTTCAATTGTGGTTCTGTTCAGATTAGGTCGCCTGATCTTCATTCACAAAGTCTCAGACTTAATTTAAAGATTCGATATTGAATTAACATGTGGGATATATTTGCTTATTGTTTTTCCTCTGATTATGATTAAGCAAGGAGATTTTCATCAGAGCATTGCAACTCCAGGTCAGGCCATGCACCAAGCCAGAATCTGCTGTCTTGCCCTCCTTTCCCCTTCGCTGTGGGGGTTACTCCATTCAACCTCTCACAAAAACATTTGAATCATTTGAAATCTTCGATTTTCTGATGTACAGGAATTTATTCCGCCTTACGTTGAATGATTGGGCCACTTACTGGAATATGCTGCTCATGACACTTGCAGAAGAAGGCATAAAGTTGAATTTCCATGAACTTGGCACCGCGTAATTTTTTCCTTATCGGTGATACCCCCTCCTCCACTTCCACTAGAATTTGAGCGCAGTTGGCGACAATTGTTGAAAGCATTGACAATGACACCATAACTTAACTGCCACAACAATTTTACAAAAATTATTTGATTCAACGTTCACCTTCTCCTCCAATGATGGTCCCCTTCTCTTTCTCTTTAGTTTTCATAGTTCCATGCCCATGACCGTTATAACACTCGGAACTCCTTTCCTCAACGCCCCTATTTGCCAGCCAATTTGTATCTTCGTTCCACACTGGCTAGATATCAACTAGCCCCCACATTCGATGTCCTTTGGGGGGTTATCGTCTGATAACCAAAGGAAAAAATGAAAGTGCCTCCAATTGTGCTAGGATGCTGATGAGACCACCTCCACCCTCTCCGACGGTGTGACTTTTGGTGTCTCATACGATGGTTCCATTTATCCTCTTCGTATGAATATCTCTAATAAGGATTAAGCTGCATTACGCTTATCAAATTCTTCATCTAACTGCAGGAACGCAGCTGAGCTCCCTTTCAGGATATTTTTTTCGATTGCTGGGTTGGAGCGAAAGGGGAGGAGGGTACACCATTTTTCGATATAAATATATTTGGGTGCTTGAGTGTTTTTTCCCATTGATTGCACATGCTCCCAGAACTAGTCATCCTTTAAAATTAATGTGCGTCAAAATCAGTGGTCGTATGAACCTTGCGAACTTGTATTTACTCTGGTTTTCTTGGCTGTTGGCGACAGGAGAAGGGAAGGGCAATCTTACCATAAGCCTTGCACGATTAATTAAACCTGAGTCTTTCGATGATAACTACTGCCAGCCAGATTTATTATGCCGTGGAGCAAGTTGAGTGTAATCAGTCTGATATTGTGAGAAAAAAGCTTCCTAGGGTGATATGCATGACTGAATTTACCGTTGAATGCCATGGCATCATCTCCGAACTCCGTCTCCGTCTGAGTTTTTTGAGCAAACATGCGTGGCAAAGGATTTCTGTGATAGAAATGCTCACCATGGATTTATGTATGGGAAAAACGGGTACAAAAAATGCTAGGGATCATGAGTGTTAAAAGCTGGTAGTAGCAATTAGTCTCTTTCGGGCGAGTATGTTCGTATTCGATTAATTCACTTTTTTCACTTGTCAGTAACTCTGGACTCGCGATAAGAAAAACTCGTGAACTCTAGAGTGAAATGCTGATAGTATCAATTAGTCTCCCGTGGGCGAGTATTCGTATTCGATTAATTCCCCTTTTTTTTACTCGTTGTCGTAACTCGTGATAGCAAATAATTTCTTCCAATAGGTGTCACATTTTATGAATCACTATGCCTTTAATTGAAAGTTGTCCTTACTACTGCAGCATTGAAAAATGTATTATCATTCATAAAGTCACATTCAGTGCATAATGTATTCGGGAACGATGATCAATGTCTTCACTCTGACAAGGAGCGCCCAAAAACACTGCTGTGACCCATCATCATTCGTAAAAAGTAGTAACTTTTTCGCATCGGGACCAAGAACAGAGGTTCCTAATTTTAATACTTCGTTATTTTGTAATATCGTGTACTGTTACATGGATTTAGATACCCTTTTGGTCGAGACCGAAGATTTTGCTTCATATAATCAAAATTTTGTAATTTCAAGTTTCGTAATTTCGAGTTTCCACTGTATTCTGCATGAATTTTTCCCAAGCAAACTGCACTCGCATCTCACACTTGGGTTTTCCAACTTTTACCAGAGTAAAGATTATATGCAACTAAAACTTTTCTTGGCATTCAATTTAAGTGTAAGATTAACCATATCCCTGAAAACAAAATTGAAGTGGTAGTGATACCATCTCATGAAATCTTTAAAATAAAAGCCACCTGCACCAAATGCTGGATGACTGCCCATATTACATGAGGGTTCAGATTAGCTTGGGCCAACATTTTGTTCAATATTTATAAATCAGCACAGCTAAATGAATGGACAAAACACATTATTTCATCAACATTTTTAAAGAAGAGAAATCTAGGTGGGTAGATGCTATTTTAATAATGGTAATTTTAATAATGATATATAAATAAAATCAAAAGTAAGCAACCTGAAAAAATTCTCCAAATCTTGAACAGTATAATTTTTACCATCAGCAGTTGAAACTAAAACTTCATCAGGTTTCCAAAAATTAGATGATGGTAAGAGCCAGGCCAGGCTAGGTGATGAACGCTGCTCCTCTCTCAAAACTCCCTCTCTTATGACAAAAACCCCTAAATTGTCACCTGATACATAAGAAATAGTATTACTGATCTTCAGAGATAATTCTTACACTATGTATACATTGCAATACTAACATTGATGCAATAGAGACAGTTCACTAGTATTCAAACCTCTCTCTTAACTCCATTCACTTTTCCATGCACACAAGTATTGTCAGTGAATATGCAGAATTGACATAAGTTTGACTTATTGTATTATTGGTACGGAGGCTTCTGTGATGATTTATTGAGGTCAGTTTAATTGGGGTTTTCCTGTGTTAATTCATAGTAACAGACAACAGTTTCGCTAACATTACAGCTAGCATCATCAGCTCCTGAATGATCTGCAGAGATTCTTGTTTCTTTATACAGTAAAACCTCGTTAATTTGACATTGAAGGGACCAAAAAAATTGGACTTCGAATTATTCGGGTTCGAATTAAACGTACTTTCCGAAAATAAACAAATATATTCAGAATTTTCCAGAAAACCATTGTTAAACTACATTTTTTATCGACAGGTATAGAATACACGCTATTTGGAATAGTCGATGACCACAATTCTTCAGTTTCGTGAGAATAAAATATTTCGAGGTTATCCAACTTAGGATAATTTGGAGTAGTCCGACGCGATTGCACGAAAAAAAATCTTCGGGCATGAATCTGAATGCGGTGATTCACCTGTCAATTGTTTCCAGCATCCAACAACGGCGCTACGTGTTGTGTCAGCCCGCAAATATTGAAACGCCTGCCACGTATGTCCATTACGACAATTTCCTGCCTCACTGAACTTTTCACCCATCAATCACCTTAATCTTCACACAAATTGAACCGCAGGTACAGTCAGCTTGAGTAAATTTGGCGAGATAATTTTCAACATACAGAAGAGGCGATCTTCTGCGTCTACATTTCATGCTTCATAATCCAAGTTCTTGGCAAAAGGAGCACCGTGCATCGACCTAATAGTACAGCTTATGTCTTTACCATCGGTGTGATGCTCCATGGACCTGTACTGGGTCTCAATCGGTCAAGAAAGTGCCCATGCTTTCCGAGAATGCATTACGTATTCTTCCCTTTTGGATGGAGAGAACGGTAGAGCTTGACTGAAGGTCAGCTAGGGTCTCCCCTCCCTTCCTGAGCACGGGGAAACCCAGGAAAAAATTATGATGCAGTTTCGGAATCTCACCCCTAATAAGCAGGCCTTTCTCCCTCCCTTACCTAGTGATTCACAAGAAGTGCGGGGTAAGAGCAAATATATGATTAAAAGAAAACAGATAAAGTTGGCAAGTAAAGCTCACCAGTGACCAGGGGAAGATACAGGAATCTGATGATCAAAGCGAAGTAAGTCAGAGGAAAACGGATCAGGATCGTCTCTCTGGACTACTCCACCATGCCTATTTCAGAGGAATGGAATGAAAAATTTTACCTTGTCCGTAAGATAATACATATGTTGTAAGTCAGCGAAAAATTCCAGTAGAATCCCAAAGATTGAGTTCGATATTCTGTCAAAAATGGCATTTATGATTTTGCAAAAAATTTTGACGACGCACCTACGACGTCCACTGATCTGCCTTCTCCAGACACGCACAAAGACACAATATTATTCCTCTTCTGGAATCTCTGCAGCCACCGATTGGAGCACTTTAATTCTTCACCTAATGTAAGAACGATCATTTCGGCCTTCTCTTTCACTAAGGGACCAGACAGAGGAATATTATTTGCCCTACATTGGAAGAACCAATCCAGCAACTCGCTCTCTACATTTTCGTGCTTGGCTCCCCGGTTTCTTTTCTTCCTACCGTCGTCCTTTCCGCTATCTGCTTGTGATACAATTGCATCGCAATTTTAAATGTAAGTCGACAACATTGATTGCGGAATACCATATTGCTTTGCGATTTCCCTTTTTGTTTTCACCCCAGTGTCGACCTCACGAAGAATACTCATCTTCTCCGTAAGAGTCAGTGCGTTGTGTTTTCTTTTCGAAGACATATGTCCTGACACCTGTCTTTCGTCAATAAGGGTAATCCTAAAAGCTATTTAAACCTACAATGGAGGAATAAATGCCGGGATATGTGATAAGCCCTGGATTCTTACGATAACAAACCAAAACTATTTGTGAGACATGTTGATGACACCTTTGTCATATGGCCCCATGGGACTGAAGAACTAAACAAATTCCTACAACACCTAAACAACCAAAATACCTCCATTCAATCCACAATGGAAATTCAAGTAAATAACAGACTTCCCTTCTTGGATGTTCTCGTCACCAAGAAATTGTATGGCAGTTTAGGACACTCAGTTTATAGGAAGAAAATGCACACTGACCGTTATTTGAATGCCAAATCTCACCATCATTCTGGCCAAAAAGCATCAGTCATTTAAACTTTATATCACAGGGCATTTGCCATCTCTGATGCAGGTTCGCTTGCCAGAGAAAAACAGCACCTCCTGACCACGCTCAAAATGAATGGATATAGCTGGCAACTGGTGCATAGAATTGCATTTAAGGAAAGCAGGAAACGTAATGTGCCCATGAAGAGAACTGGGGAAGCCGAAATACAAGAGAAGGCAAAGGCATTTTGTCTCTTACCATACCTCGCCGGGACTTCACAGACGATCGCAAGAGTTCTCCCCAAGCACGACGTCTTGACGAGATTCAAAAGCAATAAGAAGAACACTGACCTCCTTTGAACCAAAAAATGTCGAACCCACCTGACATTTACAAAGGAGTGTACGAGGTAATGTGGAGCTACGGAAAATCATACATTGGCCAAACATCGAGATGCCTAAAATGAAGAATGGAGTAACACCAAAGGACGACCGAAAAGAAAAATTTTCGCCATTCCACAATGGCAGAGCATGCCTGGTCAGAACCCAGCCACGTCATTAAGTTTGAAAATTGTAAGATCATCGCCAGAGAAAATAAATATTCCCCTCGGCTAATACAAGAGGTGATTGAAATAGCCAAAAACAAAGAAAATTTCAACAGGGAAGACAGTTATCCTCCCTCCTCAACGTTCAAACGTCTTTTCCAACAATCGAATTCAAAGATCCAGTCGGCCAATCAACGTGCGCCTGACTAGCTCAAGCATTAGGTATATATAAAGGAAGAAGAATCTCTGCAGCTGATCCAGGAGATGATGACGCTAGCTGTAATGTTAGTGATACTGTTGTCCGTTAATATGAATCAACGCGGGAAAAACCTGAATAAACTGACCTCAATTATCGTGTTGTTATTAGGTCAGAAAAAGGTTAGCTCACATAACCCCTAAAATGAAGAAAGAACATTAAGACAACCTTTGACAGGAGTGTCTAACTTCAAGGAGAAGCAAAATCAGGCCAACAGATAGGAAGACATGAAGATAAAATAAAAAATTAGGATAGAAGGGAAATAAATTAAAAGTAGATAACTAAGAAGCAAACATGAGAGACGAATTTTTTCAATAACATCTAGTTGCTTGTATCCACCAAAAACTGCTATGGGAATTAGGAAGCCTGGATGGCACAGTGGTCTGCACATTGGTCCGGCCAACCAAAGGTCCGTGGTTCGATTCCTGGTCCAGGTCGAATTTTTCTCATGGCAATTTATTTAAAAAATTCACCCGCCATGTTTGAATATTTTCAAATGAGAGACAAACTCTGAAAGACATGAGAGAAGTAAAAATCACAAGCAGCAGAGTGGAATTTAACCAAAATTTCTAATGCATTAAAAGACTGAATAAGAAAGAAATACAGGGATAGCCCTAGTAGGAAATAAATATGGCTGATCAGTGGAAAGGAAAGGAGTCTGAACTGAATAAGAAATAAATACAGGGGTGGCCCTAGTAGGAAATAAATGTGGCTAATCAGTGGAAAGGAAAGGAGTCACTATTACTACATAATGAAGAAACTGTCTCCCCTAAGAGGATGATTAAAACTATGCTGGTTCCAGGTGATCTTAGAAATAAGAGCTAACGGTATGATATCAAATAAAACCATGATGCCATGTTTCAGCCACAAATCTGCACAATGGCGAATGATATATTACCACAAGATTAAAGTCAAGAATAACAGCATGTAAACTTCATATAATAAGGCAATGATCAATTCTTTCCACTATGTAGCCTTGCACCTATGTGCACAAACATATTAATGCAAGGCTACATAGCTTAACAGGCTAATGGAAAGATGATGACAAGGGTGATTGAACAACAACAAGCGTGTGAATATCTGGATGGGAGAGTGTATTTAGTCTTCTTGGAAGGGATCCTATTTTGAGCAGGAGATTGAGAGAAATAGGGGAAAAGATTCTTTCAGATATACAACTTTCATTACAACCTATTTCATAAGTACCTTCTGGAAGTGTCCAAACCCACACAGTTTCAATCATCCTCTTAGGAGAGACAGTTTCTTCATTATATAGTAATAGTGACTCCTTTCCTTTCCACTGATTAGCCACATTTATTTCCTACTAGGGCCACCCCTGTATTTATTTCTTATTCAGTCTTGTATTTATTTTTTATTCAGTCTTTTTTTTTTAGTGACTCAGTGTGTCAGTACACCGCATATACCTCCTAGTGGTGGGCCGCGGGCAACAGTATGCTGGCTCTCAAGGTAGTCCTTTCAGAAGGGATCCTATCTTGAGCAGAATAGGGAAAGTGGACCTAGGGTATTACTATGCTTTGGTTTCTCTTGTGGCATATTGGCGAAAATGTGCCAAAACAGGGAAAGCTGCATGTGATGCGGGTACTGCGAAAGCTGGTAACCTTGCATACTCAATTACAACCAACTGCTAAACATCAAAATGTTGCCTCGGACAGCAGAAGCCACGATGGGCGGCGGAAGCTGAATAAGGTTGGCCCATCAAGATACGGACTAGAAACAAACTGGACTCTCGGTACTTGGAATGTGAGAGGAGTGTATTGAAAGGAGCATGAGTTGCTGAATGAAATGAAAGTGAGACGAATGGATGTTTTGTGTGTATATGCAATTAAGTGTATGGGGTGGGATGCTGTTACATTAGATGGCGGTAGTCTGGCATTGTGGTCAGGAGTTGAAGATAATGTACACGGCAGTCAAGGTGTAGGACTCATTCTTAATGAGAGAGCTAAGTTCCTAATAAGGAAGTATGAGATAGTATCCCCTAGATTGCTCTGGGTTTGCATGATACGTGTTAGAGACGTATATAGTGATAACAACAGTGTTTTGATTGGAAATGTAAACTTGCAAGTTCTTCTGTATGCGGATGATGTTGTTTTGATCTCAGACAGTCAACAGGGATTACAGAAGCTCCTAGATAAGTTTTGTGAATCAACTGAGGAATGGAATTGAAGGTAAATTCGTGCAAGACTAAAGTAGTAATTTTTGATAAGGAGAATGGGGAGAATAACTGTATGATGAGGGCGAATGGTGAAGTAATTGAACAGGTGGATGATTTTGTGTACTTAGGTAAGATGTAAGCGAAAGATGGAAGAATAGATGAGGAGATAAAGAGACGTGCAAATGCTGGAAGGTAAGTGGTAGGTAGCATGTGGAGCATATCAAGGAATGAGTGCTTGTCTAAGGATGCGAAAATTGCCGTGTACAAAAGTGTACTTCTTCCCACTTTGCTATATGGTAGTGAAACATGGGTATGTCAGGATAGACATAAGAGTAGACTAAACGCCGTGGGTATGAGTTATCTGAGGAGTATTTGCAGCAAAAGTAGGATGGATAGGGTCAGGAATGAGTGGATAGTAAATAAATGTGTGTTAAATGCTCCAGTAATGGACGTGTATGAAAGGAGTGTACTTCGTTGGTTTGGCCATGTTGAGAGAATGGATGAGAGTAGAATAACGAAACAGATATATGAGACTAGAATGAATGGTGTGAGAGGTAGAGGTAGGCCGAGAAAGTTGTGGTTGAATGTGGTTCAGGAAATTCTTATGAGGAGGAATATGAGGAGTTTTTAAAACAGGAGGGCGTGTATGAAACAGTGTATGGGGGTAAATGAGGCAAAAGAGGTTTGCAAGGATAGGTCAGTATGGAGGAAATTATTGAAGCAGAGTTAGGTGTACAATTATGTATTAATGAGTGAAACATTTTGACTGTGCCTACCCCAAAAGGGAAAGGCATGATGGGTATGTATGTATGTATGTATGTATTCAGTATTTTAATGCATTGAAAGTTTTGGTAAAATTCCACTCTGCTGTCTAGGGTGATACTGGGCTTCGGTTTCTCTTGCGGTATACTGGTGGAAAAGTGCTAAAACTGACCAGTGGAGTGCCATGACCATGATTAACAAAAACGAACTGCACAACTGGTGATATTAAACATACTATTTTTGTGATTTAAGTAGTCTCCATCTTAGGCGAAGAAGATTCTTTCAGCTACATGACTTTTATTACAACCTATTTCATAAGTACCTTCTGGAAGTATCCAAACTCACCCACAGCAAAAACTTTAACAGATTTAACTGCACCTCCCCAAGGAGCAGCAAGGGTGACGAGGGCACGGATGTATTTATCTTTCCAAGCTTGGGTCTGAAGCTGCAAGAAACGTAGGGCCATAACCCCACCCATGCTATGGGTAAGAAGCACAACACTCTTCATGCCATTGCTCTTGTATGTCTCCTCAACCAAAGACTGCAATCTGGTAAAATATTCTTTCTGCTCATCTAAAAGAAAAGGATAGATAAACAATTAGATGGCAAAAAGGAAAGGAATGCTAGAGACTTTCAAAGCAAACAACGATATGGAGCAAGCAAAAATCTCCGGCAAAAAAGTTTAATAATAAGTAAATGCTAAAATGCTAAGTAAAAAGCAATGCTAAAATATTTATGGAGGAATATTGATCAAGATATTATGACCAAACTTCTTAATGTCAGCTGTCAAGGCCACTATACT
The DNA here is from genome assembly GCA_963169105.1 of Ceriagrion tenellum. Lineage (NCBI taxonomy): Eukaryota > Metazoa > Arthropoda > Insecta > Odonata > Coenagrionidae > Ceriagrion > Ceriagrion tenellum. The sequence goes on along the minus strand of OY720635.1, from coordinate 114,282,680 downwards.
GGTACGACTTAAAACCACAACCATCTATGCCAAAGGTTCCTGAAATGGGTGCTACTGCCCTCCTTCGAGGCAGTGGTTTCATCTAGGGCAGCAAAAAGATACAAGAGGGTGGCTGGGGCGGGAGTACTGAAGGCAGGGTCCAGATTGTACACCCAATCTAACATAAGCTAAGCAGTGTTGTTGCTCATGAATCTGAAAACGAATAGTATATCAAATAAGAAGGAAACAGAGCTAAGTATTTCTTTGCATAGTTGTGTACATCTAAATATTAGTCAAATTTTTTCAGATTATGACAGTTGATATCAGCAATCCAGAGGCAATGCCTAGACTCTCATTCCCTGAATGCCAGTACCAAGAGTGGAAAGAGGGAGAGGGTCTCAGAGGGGAAGGGAATGGTATGTGCTAATCCACAATGGTGCAGCAGTGCTGGGTGGCAATCTTTGAGATTGGCTCGAACCTCACAGGGCCATATCTTGGAAATGGAAAAAGATACATAAAAAGACAAAAGTTTGCACTGAAAGACTTTAACATTTTAAGTCAGAAGGGAGCTTTTCCCGCTGAAAAACTCATATTTAATTTGAAAGTATTTAGGGCCCTTGGGGCATGGGTTTTGAAAAACTAAGAGTGACAAAACTTTAACACAATAAATAAAACTTCACCATGATCAATTTTAGCGGTAGAAAATATTACTTTTCTCAATTCTGAAAAATAAGCGCCACCCTACAGAGCATAAATACCCTAGGATGAATAAACCTATCCAAAGATATGAAATAAGCAAATCAAAATTGTAGTATCTTATTTTTTACTATTTTCCTGACAGATCACCCAGTCTATTATTTCAAAGCCTACGCTTGGGGGCATTGGGTATGTTTGTGGAACGAAGTTGGGTTTGTGGTGGTGGCTTGAAAAATTTAGGGAAACACTGGCCTCTGTTTTGCAGTTTAATTATTAGTTTGAAGCACAACAGCCTATTGATGATGATATTGGTTGAAGGCTTTAAAGGAAAAAATTACAGAGGAAGACCAAAATGGAATACATAAAACAAATTATGAATGTAGGCAAAAAAAATATTTATGTACGAATGAAGAAGATGGCAGAGATAAGAGCGAGAAGTAAAAAGCTGCCGCCCACCAATCTTCAACTACAGCTGATAATAATTAGGTGAATGTGTAGAATAACATTTCCTTTAGGAAAAACTACTGTAATCATTAATGCAATATAGAATGAGGAAAGAACTCCAAAAATATAATTTTTTGACTTTATTAAATGCAATGCCAAAAAACATCAAAATTTATTCATAAAAAAATTTCAGTACAGTACAAAATCACCAAAATGAATATCCAATGTGGCATTTTGAAGTTATGAGGGTTGCCTAAAAAGTATTACCCCACATTTAAAAAAACTCCCTAAAAATAGAAATCAATAGATTGTGACGGTCATGGAGACATATATCTCCATTGGTCACAAAGGCTATCGTTATCACAGTACTACTGTATCTTATATCTGAGTGCTCTAAACCAAATTTGTGGACTCTGCAGAGGGCAGACAGCAAGATTAGGCTCACAAATCCCAGTCTGGCAAAACCTAAAGACATGAAAGAATGTAAATTGATTCATAATTTCTCCTCTTTTCTAATCGATTTTGAATTATGACATTAAATACTTTTCCAAACAATTACTGCAGACGACAAAGAAGTGATTAGTACAGTGAAAAACTGGTTCCATAACCAGATACAGGACTGGTACTGACAGGGTATTCCTGCCATAGTGTACTGATGGAGTAAGGCAATGGAACTAGGAGATTATGTGGAAAAATGAAGTGAGTATTTGAAACATAATTCTTTCATGTGCGTCATTTTCATAGAATAAATAGTTTTAAGAAAAATAATGAAGTGCATTACCTTTTGGGCAACCCTCATACTAAGGTTTAAACTTGAGTCAACAAGATTTAAGTGCGGAAAATAGGGCATTGAGCCTTGGAGTGGAATTAAGATATTTTCATGCGTAAAAGTGGCAAACGACAGCTTCATTGCATATGATTTGGGTGTAGTTGAGGAAAGAAACACTTGGGCGCAGGACTTGCAACTCGGAGACCTAAGTCCAGGTAAAATAGCAATAGCCCATTGATTATAGTAATAGCCATTTTAACCTACTGGAACTAGGAGATTATGTGGAAAAATGAAGCGAGTATTTGAAAAAAAGTGTGAGTATTTTTGAGTACTATGGCTCACCTGCACCACCTTGGCCGTACCAAAAAATTACCCTCCGGTTTAAATGAACAGTAGAGAATTTTTCATGCATTCCTCTCTTTGAGCATGCTTCACCTAGGCAGACAGTTTACCCAGTGGATTTGGCGAAAAGATTTGTCCAACAGTTACACTAATGACTTTGCACTCATGAAGCCACCAATGCTCAAGACCAAAACATACAGTGACTACTTCTTGCCAACAGCTCTAACCAGCAACTGTGGCTATGACTTTGGCCTTAATCTACACCTTATCTGGTCAGCTATTGTTTATACAGCTGTCAGCCCTAGCAGTATTCAAGCACTGTGGCACAACTGAAAACAGCAGAAAGGTAACAATCCTGTATTCCATGGATGGAGACAGAGATCAGTTCCCGAGTATACAATTAAAGGCTTCCATACCATCCACCTACCCAATCCATTATTTACTTTCATCCAAGGCTGCCAATTGCCTAAGTCCTATGGCTCACCTGCACCACCTTGGCTGTACCAAAAAATTACCCTCCGGCAGCTAAGAGCTCTCTTTGGGAGGAGATGGTGAGGAGTTCACATCACTCCAAGCACTATTCTCAACATTCTTTATTCTTTTCATTCTTTCACTTATAGAGGGTCAGAATTTTACTTATAGAGGGTGATCTCTCATATACATTTTGTCATTGATTCAGGAACGGAAGTTAAACAAAGGTAGGCCAGCCCTAGAATAGTCAGTAATTAGGTTGCTTTTATGACAAAATACTAACTTTACTTAGCTGTTCACTGAGATTTCATACTTGTTTCAAACAGATTTACTCATAATTCTCACAAAATCATGTAAAGGGTTTGTTTTTAAATGGGAGTTTTCAAAGGAAAAATAATTTCCTGCTACTGTAACACTTCATAAAATTTCAGTAAATATTTTGCTGTCATGAACTTTTAAGAAACATGTTTATCAGTCATACAGCTATGACAAATTTTTGACAACACACAGACTTTAGTTAATGATTGTGACAATCAACTATTCTTAAATTAAGTATTTTGCCATTCCAGGAAACAATCAGACTACAACCTTGGAGATGTTTTAAGCCACGCTATTGGCTGATTAAAGTTGTGAATCTCAAACCATAAGTTCAATTTTTTTTTCAATTTGTTCAATTTTTATACAAATTCTTTCTTAGTCACAAGGATTCAATGAGTTTCACAGCTACTGCACAGTCCCCATTATAGCTCTTCCTTTTGAGGCGGAAATATCAGCTTTATGCTCACTCACCTCCTGAGCTGCAAATCAATATAAAGCATGAAACAAAGCACCCACAATTTTGAGAATATGTACCATCAACTGCAGGCATTAATCATGGCAGTTTCAGATTTGCTAACCTTTAAAGTCCACAAAAATTACAGATTTCCCCTTTTTTATTACACATTGTTTACAAATTACTCTTTTTCAGTTAAGTTGGGATGCTATTTTAAAAGACAAAAGGTAGGATAGTCCCATTTTTTCACATTTAGGAATCCTGATCTCAACTGAAGCGCTGGACTTCATTCAAAACAAAAGAGAACAAAATGTCAAGAATTCCATTACAGAAATAATACTTCCAAGATTTGGTGCTAATGGCTCCATCCAACAAAGACAAAGTTCAGGGAGTTCAACAGATAATACAACACCGAGAGTATCACTGTTTCCAAGAAGCACATTTGAGAATTTACAAAAACATTGCCAAGGGCAATGACAAAAGGTAGGATAGTCCCATTTTTTCACAACATTTAGGAATCCTGATCTCAACTGAAAAGTTATTCCATAAAAAGGAAATAGTTTACATTCTATATAGAGCACAGCAAAGTATTTATACCTCCCAGAGAAAACTGAGAATCACATCATTTTTTTCCTAAATTATGCACGAGTAAATACAGATCATATAAATACATACTGAAAGAATTAACACTGAATGAAGGCCCATCACAAAAGGTTTGATATAACTCATGTTTTATTAAACAGGCAGTCTCTAAAACAATGGTCAGGAAAAAAATACTTAGTATTAACTCCCTGAATAATTCAATAGGCCTGAGAAAATGCTTCATTAAAAATCAAGGTTATCAGAAAATGTACAGACGATGTTGCTGAAAATATCAGACTCATTCCTAAAACTTATTGATACCAGTTGATGGTTTGCAGCCATTGGTTTACATAGTAACATAGATCTTCAGTTTGCGGTAATCAAAGAAATAAAAAAATTAGCAATTCATTTAAAACTGCAAATATTTTGATTGAACACAGGATTATTGATGATTTCCAGAGGAGAGGTATTTTGGGAAGGCAACCCAGCAACAGCACCATCAAGGAGAGGTAAATGGGATGGTAAGGAAAGGATTCTTTGGTAAATTGTGGATGACTGGAGAGAAATCTAACAACAGCTATTTCATACCCTTAATGGATGGTAAAAAGAGGCTTACAGCATATTTTCTTATCTGCAGAGAATAAATATGACACTTGAAGTGCTCTCCAAATAGAATACTCATAGGAAGAGGATTCCCTTTTGTTTTGGTCAATATCACTGACCAACTGTAAACAAAAGAAGAGACAGGAAAATCGGTAGACCAAGTCTCAGAAGTTAGGAAGGATGGGTGAATCATTCAAGTTTGAAGGCGCAGCTTTGATCAGGAGTAATTCAATAGTCTGAGCATCTTTTTGGAAAACTGTTACATGGCAAGGAAAAAAGATCACAGCGATAACATTCAGGAGTTTACGAAGAGAATATAACTGACTAAACAAAAAAATACAAAAATTGAAATAAATATTTGTGGATTATTAAACGCAATAGATAATACTAAAAGTATATTCCCTCAGTTCCCAAAAAGGCAAGCTCAAATAATAGAAAAATTGTCGGAAATCCCTAGTTTCTGCTTTCTCTAAAAAAATCATGTTGCATAGCCACAATTGGTCATATTGCTGAACCTGACTAATGAACAATACGATGCATGCTGAAAGAGACTCCTAATTCTGACTTTGAGGGATAATTTTCGATTAAATATAGAGGGGGCTGAAAATAATCTGGATAATGGAAATCAAGACAAGGAACTCAGTGGACAGGAATTATAGAAAATTAGTATCACGCTAGAATGATGATGACCAAATGGATGGAGAGAATCAAAAATCAATAAGGCACATGAAGAGCAAAGTTGTCCCATGGAAATGCTGCAATGCAGAAGAAACAATATATTCTGATGCATAACAGCCTCCTGAAAAGCAATTATGAGAGGGGTGGTATGTATTGATCAATGGGGAGAATCAAGGATGGAATGTATGAAGCAAGTTATGTGTGAGGAGTGGAAATCAGTCATAAACCAACATCCTAATTGATGACAGAAGAGGTAGATTAAAGAAGATAAAAAATAAGAAGAGTCAAAGAGGGGGTGAATGTTTGATGTTTCCTAAGTGAATCTTGTGGAGGGTTTCTTGAGCATTCCATAGGGTTTGAGGCTCTATGTCAGTCGATGTTTCAAAAAATAACTTGCTATTCCCTATCAGGGCTTAAAAAGCCTTGATGAAAAAGAGCAGACAGGAGCCTCAAACATGGTGGAACACTCAAGAAATATTCCTTCACATGGAGGGAATGCATAGTGTTGTATGAAAGGCATCAGAGGACCCAGAGAGCTTGAAATTTACTGGATACAGGTTCTAGTGGATTTCTTGATGCATCAACCAGGTCAAAAAATCAGTGATCTGCAGTCGTTAAGCCCAACACTAACCTCATGGGCAGTTGTCACAAACTCAATGTGATACGTGTACTGGAATGAATAGCTGAGCTGTGCTAATAGCTTGGGAAAAGCGTGTAGAAATTTGCGGGCGTAACTACAGAACTGTTTGTCTACTGAAAAATTATTGAATCATTAAATCGTAAGGTTTTCGCGATAACTCACGTTCCACCACGCCTCCCGCACGCTTCCTGCACTGCGGTGCATTTTCACCAGGTAACCTGGACGATATAAATCACACACAGAATGAAGAGGATACTTCACACCGAAAAACAATAATTATGGCTATGTGGTACAGAACTTTCAAAATTCTTCAATTATCACGTGTAAGAAAAAAAAAACTTACGAGGTCCTTTCCTAAAATCATAAGGAGCTCCTCGGAGTGATATGCCTCGCTCGTATCCGAAGTCTCCCAATGCATTGGCGATACTTCTGAAATATGCACTCGGAGACGCTTGACTAGGGTCCAGCCATTCAACCGTCGAAGTATTCCCGAATCCAGGAACCCTAATTTCCACTCCAGGTGAATTGGATGTCGTTCTAGTTTTCTCATCATAAATAAGTTTCATGTTGTCCACCTAAAGATAAACAAGTTAACATTTTAAAGCCACCAAGTACAATGGAAATTCGACACGACGAAACAAAAACTTACCCAGCAATCAATCACCATCGGAACTAAAAGTTCAAGATTCAGCCATAAATCAAAATAATCGTCCGTCGTCTTCGCGCAAAGGTAGTGAATGACAGATGGTTTATTCAATTTCGCCTCCAATTGACTTCCTCCATCTCCAGGAACTATTGCGTGGAGAGAGAACGCAGCAAAGATTATAATACACAGGAACGGAGAGTGGGGAATGCTAGCATGCCATATCTTGGTAATTAAAATCACTGTTTACATGAACAGCTGATTCACTTCAGCAGTCGATTGTGTATTTATGACTTACTCAGAATAACGGGATGTCCGATTTCAACCTCTCTCCGACACAGGAGAAAGTCGGAGGCATTCAACAGAATAAGAATCACTGCAAAGAGTTTATACATCTTCTATGCTCAATTTTAAATCTGTGACTGAAGAACCGGGTAGATGCAAGAGCACCGTCCAACTCAACACAATCACATTTGAACAACGACGCAACACATCTCATGACCATGACCTAAGTTGATAAGAGAAAATAAAAACTGATATCGGTGTTGTTGCCCTCTGCCAGCTCCATCCGATGTAAACACTGAGAAATACTCCAAAATTACCAAAATGTAACTGCTCGTAACTATTAAAACACGTGCGAAGGCTTTTATTATTTCTGATTATATCGGATAGTTTCATACATGATATTTTTCATACAATTACGCTTGTTTACAAATCAAAAGAAGATCGAAAAACAATCGATGGCAATTGGATATGAACTTCGTCAACTTCTGCTTGTTCAAACAAGCAGTAAACATTTTTATGTGAAGGAGGGAAAGTTGTTGTGCTATTTGTGAAAAAAAACACCTTTACCTGAATAATGCTGAAAGCAGAAAGAACGATGCGCGTTCCTAAGTAATAATTTTATTAGTATTCTATTTTATTTAAAGCATTGGGAGGTTTCAAATTCAACTGGATTAGCACCGAAGGCTCATGTGTCTTTCTTCTCAATTACTACCTTTCATTCCTTATAGTGAGATGCAAGCAAGGTTTGTCTTGGAAAGAGTTTTGTCTGTTGAAAAGAACTTCTCCGACTTATGCGCTGGCTTTGCGGCTTATACTAGAAAATATGCCCGCCTGCGAGATAAAGGGGATGAACTAGCGAAATCCTTATTATCTTTCGCCGAGTCTGAAATATTGAACAAATCCTTAAGGTCTAGCCTTATGCGTTTTTCCAACTCTGTGTCTGCAGTTGGAGATTTAAGGTGATAAATTTATCTAGAATTATAAATTTCTGGTTTACTTTTTGGTGGTTCCAGTTAAATTCTTAAGGTTCATTCAATTTTATTTAAAAGTAGTTGATTTTTATGATGACGAAAAAAATCTGTGGATCCTGCTTGGCAAACATTTACCACATATTGTATTAAAATTTCTTGAATCCTTCAGAGACACATTTGTGTATCGGATCGAGAAGAAAGTCATTTCAGAGCTGTCTAGCTATGGTAACGCATGCCAACTTGCAAAGGAAGACGTTAAAGGTGCCATCACAGCTGCAGAACGTGAGCAACAAAGAAAAAAACAGTTTGAGAGGATTCGCGAGAGGAATCCGAGGAATCGTCAACAAATTGTAAGGTTACAATTTTGAAACTGTAAATTTTCCAAATATTTTACATTAAATTTCCTTATCCATATTGGCATTACATGTATGGCAACCTAATGTAATATTAAAAATAGGAGAATAAATATTTTCTTTGGATGCAGAGCTTTTGGTTTTCCCACTGGATGTTGTTTGTAAATGGCACCAGTGTTTTGAAGATGTTAGGCAAACTATGCCCCTTACCGATATCACCTGGTTGGAAACCTAAGAGCTGTATTCTAAACATTCACCTGGAATGTCTTAAATCTTACAAATTTTTTTCTTAATTGAAGGAATTGATATGATACAGTTGATTCAGAATGCTCGACTCAGTCTTGAGCAATACTGTAGCAGACCATATCACAACTTTCAATTAGGAGGCTGTATTGACTGTTATAACATCCACAAGGGGTGTCTTATGCCAAAAGTGTTGCCTCCCTTGCCAACCCTACCCAATTGTGTCTCTGTGAGCTAGTCTTTGGAGGAAATATTCAGAGCCACTATATCTCAGGCATGATCAGAATAATAAACTCTCAAGAGTAAGTAGTCAAAGCTCCTGGTCTAGTCGAGGACTTGAATACTGTGTTCATTTAATCCAGACTTTAATAGGAACTAGGTACAATTAACTGCTATACATTTAAATGCATATCTATATTGTCATTCCCATTCTGGGCAAGCTCTGTAAGATAGTTGGTTTATGCCAGGTTTATTTTCTTCCCATACCAACCTAATCTGCTCACTGAGCTGCATACCTTGGTTGCAATTGCACAAACAAAAGTACCTACATTGTTAAAATACATGGTAGTTCTGAATGAATTTTGAAGCCAAGCATTGACATGCTTGTAAAAATTTACCTTTTGGGTTATCCTTAGTGGTGATCCCAATCGTCATCTTAACATGGTATATAAAAATTTGGATTGTTGAGCCTGTCCTGGCTGCTTATACCATAGGCAGCAATGCCTACTAGAACTCATCCCAACTTATTTACAATGAACTACCAAGGACACGACAGTCAAACCTACCAAATACATCACAGGGGAAGTGAATTAAATATGCCAGGCTGAACCCCATGCCCATGAATATATATTCATGCCCATGCCTATAACATACCTATAAATCCAATAATCCTCCATTTAATAACTTGTAAATTAATTATTTTATATCACGTCTCATATTTTAAAGTTGTGATCAAAATGTATATGCTTTCTAAATTATTTGTATTGCACTCTTAGTATCTAGAAATCAGTTAATCTGCTGATGTTAATTGTAATGTGTAGCAAATTAAGCTCTCTTGTATAGTTTTAAATTGGCAGTTGCATTGTAATACTTAATTAATTTACCTTTGTACTATGCGAATTTATATCTTAATGAAACTTATGTTGGTGAAGTAGATATTACCTTTTCACTGTATATTCCCCGTTACATAATCATTTGAGTCCATAGTTTTTATTTGTGCATGGCCCATGATCTGTAATCCTATGATTCTTAAGACAAAACTGTACAAATTTTTATTGCATACAGAGAATAAATGATCACCGCTAGGAAGTTGCTAAGTATCACCTTGGTCTGAAGTATCCTCATATCGGTGGCTGAATATTTGAGCTACTGAGTTGTATTTCACAATAAGCATATGCATAAATTACATACATTTTTATTATTATGTCAGTTACTTTGGACACTTATATTTAAGAACCATGGGATTAAATTTTTCTTGTGTAATAATTGTGAATGTCAATGATTACAAAAAAGTACTCCTTAATTAATGGAAAGTGCTTAATTTACAAGATCTGGTTTTAAAGGAGTGGAAACTGTAGAAATGTCATTGTTTAGTGAAAAGGAGTCATTGAATATTTATTTTACTGGTTCATTAATCATGAATCTCCCTTTTTGTGCTGTCTTAATTGAATTCCATCTATGAAATACAAACTGTTGCTATTGGAAAGCTGCATTTATGGTTCATTTTTTCATTTAGTCCAAAGCAGAATCAGAATATCAGCGTGCAAATGCTGATGCAGTCAGAACTTCAAAGATATTGGAAGAAAGAGCTATTGCTTTTGAAGAAAGGAAACTAATGGATATCAAGGAATTGCTACTACACTTTACAAAGGCGGAAGTGGCCTATCATACAAAAGCCCTGGAAATGTTCACCCATGCATATCAAGAAATATCAAAAATGGAGGTTAATGAAGACTTGGAGGTATTTATCTTATTCGGGTTGAAAACCACCCTAAGGAAAAATGAATGATATAGGAAAAATAAGAGTTAAAGTATTTATTACATACATCTCTTATTATAAATCTCAGGAACTTTTGGAGTCATTGATTTCAACTTATCTTGCCCTTGTGTATAGGCTACACTCCACACAACTTGTAAACAGAGAAGTAGAAAATATTCAAACATGGTCGGTGAAATGAAGAGAAGTAGAGTTGACTTTTGCTGGGTAACCACAGAGTAGATGAGTCATGAACAAGCTAATAGTGAACAGCGGTGAAAATAAGTCATCTAAGGATACTTGTATCACAAAGATGAAATTATTAAAATGGCAGAACTGGTGAGGTGTAACTACGAGGAATATGTTAACAAGAAAACCCCTGAATCAATTGCAGCATACAAAAATTTAAAAAAAGTGTACAGAAAGTTAATTCAATCTTTCAAAGTCAATTCAATTCAAAGACGGCATTTAACGATGGCATTATCAACCAAAGCCAGAATATAGCAAAAGATTCATGGAAATTAATAATGGATAACACCAACTTCCGACGAGAGCTAGGTATACAAAAAATCACAAATACATTTGGACACCACATAGTCAATCCTCTACAAATAGCTGATGTTTTTAATTCTCACTTCACCAACTCAATCCCCAAAGCATCAAACATATCATACCTTGTAGAGCTCCACATTCCTTTTACTTGCCCCCTACAATTAAAAAAGAAGTAAGCGACATAGTCAAAAAATAGGGCAAAAGAAATCATATGGTTTTGATGAGATTCCAGGCTGGCTATATTGAAATGCTTTGACCTAATTAAAGAACCCTTAATTTTCCTATACAATGAATCTCTCTCCAATTGGAAATTGCAGAACCAGAAAGCAGAATTGGAAATTCCAATTGGAAATATACCCTTAAGGGTATATTTCCACAATTGTCAAAAACCTCCAGAGTATTGCCAGTTCATAAAAATGGTGAAAAGAAAGGATTGGGAATTACAGACCTATTGCCATCCAGAGTTCCTTCTCAAAGATATTCGAATCCTTACACTGCAAAAGATTAACATCCTTTTTAGAAAATCACTCCCTCTTGCCTCCCTATCAATAGGGCTTTCACAAAGGGATGTCTACCCTATCAGTATGGCCGTCTTCAATGTTATCAATAACATTCTGGATTCTCTAAACAAAAATTATGTTACCCTCGGCCTACATTTTGATTTAACTCAAGAATTTGAGATGGTAGATAACTGTTTATTGATCAGAAAATTAGAATCTCTGGGAATACGTGGGATTCCTCTATACTGGATCAAATCATTCTTGTCAAACCGAAAGCAATATGTTTCAATAGGCCAAGCAAAGTCCAGCATTCAAGAAATTAACTTAGGAGTTCCTCAGGACTCAATTCTTGGACCTATCTTTTTCATTATATTCATTAATGATCTTGCCAATAAGCAAACTGAACAGGTGCAATCATCAATTTTTTGCTGATGACACTAACTTTATTGTGTCAGACATTTCAAAACATGTTTCTTTAGATATAGCTAAGCTGGTTGTAAATGAAGTCACCAAATGTTGTGAAAATAATGCACTGAATATAAATGTAGATAAATCTGTTATGATCAATTACACCACTACCTGAAGGCCACCAACAGAAAGTATGCTAGTAAGAATAAATGGCAAATCAATGCATCAGGTAAATATGGTTAGATTTTTGGGCCTTCACATTGACAGTCAGCTTACATGGAATTATCCTTAAGTTTCCTGATAGGAAAACTGACTTCCATCTGCTACCTAATTAGGCAACTTAGATCTAAAGTAAGTACGAAAATTTTGAAAACTGCCTACTGTGGCTTATTGCAATCGAGAATATCATATGGTTTAATCATAGCATTTTCTGGGGCAGTAGCAGCCATAGTAGAGATGTTCTTTGCATACAGAAAAGAGTAGTTCGATTCATGGCTAATGCCAAGAGCATGGATCACTGCAAACCTCTTTTCAAAAAATTAGGTATTATGCCACTGCCATGTTTGTTCATCGAACAACTGGTAAAAAACCAAACCAAACCAAACCATGGCAAAACCTTTTGCCAAAAAACATGTGTATCTCCTTTCTATAAACTGTAACTTTCATAATTATGACACAAGGCGTAAAACCCATATTTTTTTCCTTGGGAATGGATGGTCAGTATTAAGCATCCCTAGATAAAAATAATTGGTCTGTAACATGACTGAACTGGTCGAGATTTCAAAGATGTCACTAGATGTTTCAAACCCTGACCAGTTTCAGCACTGTTACTCGCCAAGAATTTTTACGTGAGCCATGACATCATGTTATGATGACCCTTAAACTGTGACGTAACAGGGTTGCCTAAACAGTAATATTGGTCTCATATGGACCTGTTTGATACATTTTTTGTTTTCTATAATGCTAATATTTTTATTTCCATCTACGTCATAAATATACCTTCTGCTACTGAGGACTTCTTTTCAATCTCTAAATATCAGTAAATATCCCTTAATATATGCTTCTGCAAGGTATGCTTTGCCTTACCAAATGAAAGTATGTAACTATAGACTTCACTCTGAGAGAAATTGGCTCCTGCAAAAGAATAGTAATTATATAAAAGAATAGATACATTATTTCCTCTGAATGTGTCTCTGATCCCCCCTTATACTTGAGAGATTTTGATGATTCAAAAAGAATTCCATGATGTAGTCATCTTAGTTCTAGAATAAACAAAAAAATGGAAATATTAATTTTAAATAATTACAGAATTTTGCTGTTTAGGAGGGATATTATTTATTCATTAATATTTCAAAGTATTGGAATGGTAACGAAGGGCAAAAGACTGCACACAAAAAGGTGAGGGGAAAATGACAATTTGTTCGGCCTATACCTGTCTGTGAGATCACCTAATGGTTTCATGGCTAATCATAAAATGCTCGGTATTCGGATTTGTTTTTAGAGAAATCATATTTTCCTTTAGGATGTTTCCCAATGTTACCACTGCGTTACAAAAACACTATCTGACTTTAACCAGTTACTACCAAAGTCCTTTTGTCAATACTGGTGAAATATTTCACTGCTGCCAACTGATTAATGCTGTAATAGATTGCTAGTGTAAACTGTTCCTGCATCCTGAAAGTAATGGAACCAGTTTCCCATTTACAATAAATATTAATCAATATTACATTTTGATCAAATTGAATCAAAATCAGACAGTTCAGTACATAGCTCTGGATTATCTATCTGGGAATACATAACCCTCTTGCAATATCCCTGTGTCTGGGAATTTTGAAATTTAGTTGCTTTAATTGTTATAGCCTTGCTTGTTCTTACTGTCACTTGTATCCAAAATTGTCTCTCTAAATGGCAACCATTAAAAAATGGAAGGCAAAAATGAAGTAATACCTCTGAATTACTTATTTGGAGTCACAAAACCTGACTATGATGAATAAAAGATAATCAGAACTAACCTCTCTGGCTGGGGTATGCATTTGACAAATTGGAATGGAACAACATGTTCTAGATACAAAAAATTGATTGTAATTGATTACAATGACTGGAGAATAATATACCATCTTTTCAAGAAGCAAGTCACCACAGTAAGAATTTGAGCATTTGGTAAGGCACCTTTAACCTTCACCATCCGACATATTGGGACTGTTAATTACACCCATTGAATGGTAATGGTAAAAGTAAATTGGAAATAAAAAAAACTTACTTCATTAAATAGATCTTATTGCAGTGAAACCTAAGTCCTGCAAGTATCCTTGAACTCATTCTCCAAATACTTGATAAAAAAAGATAAAACTTGTAGATCAATGAGATGAAAACAAAATCCTTGTGTGTGGGCGAGAGATTCATGGGGTTATTTTTATGCTTATTAGAGATACTAGAATAAGTGGAACCCTTTGGCTGCTTTGGAGCCTGCCTTTATATAGGATGGAAGAAGAACGTGCTACTTAAAGATTTATAATGAAATTAGACTGTGCCTAGAGACATTGTGATCACCACTAAGGAAGAGGTATGCAAAAACCTATTCATGGAGTGTTGTGCTTGAAAGATCAGGGACATCAAGAAATCATTTTTTTTTTCAGTCTCTTTGTCACATTCAAAAGTAAATAATTTCCCATCGGCTTTTAAGTTAACTAATTTTAGCTTCCTGTGACAAGTGACTGCATAGATAGTTATCAGGAAAAATATGTATGTAACTTGTAAGTTGTGACTGTTCACTATAATTTTGCAACTTTTCTTCAATTTTAAACATATACTATCAAGTTTCATGATTAATAAAACTTCTCCCATTTTAATGTATACCACAGAAACTTACAGTTAGTCATCAGTTATTGTTCAATCATTGAATCCATGGATTAAAAATTAATGTTTTGTTCATAGATTTGGTGCAGAATGACTCAAGTTTGATCAATTCATATGGTGAATAAATGGAAAAATTCTAAGATTCTTAATTCTAGAATTTTAAAACACCCACAACTCTGCTAAATAAAAAATCTTTTCTTACCCTCAGGAATTCCGAAGTGCCTTGAAGACTCCTGGTGACTCTTACCCTCCACGCTTGGAAGTGGTGAAGAAGACATCACTCAGAGTAAACCCTTCAGCATCTGCTCCTTCCCTTTTGTCTTTGACTGGACTCTTTGGAACCCCATTGTCGAGTAGTAGAAAGTCATCTGAGCCATCTCTAAGCGCATCGTCTGTCCCCTCTACTCCTCATTCTACTGCTCGTTCCATATTTAAGAGAGGATCATCAGAGGTAGGATTTTCTGGCGCATTAGTTGTGATACATGTTATAATAACTGCCATTACTTTGCAGAAGGTTTTAATTACATTTGGAATGAAGAAAATGAAAGTCGTTTGACTTGAGTTGAAATTGGGAATAAAGTGGTTTTTATGAATAATCTTTACCTCTTCCATTGAATAGAGAATTTTACAATTGAGCCATTTATTTTGAAAGTGGCCTAAGTCCATTTATCTTCAAATTGAGATATTTAAGGGTTTGCGTTACAATGAATTTAAAAATATACATATAGGATACTAATGAGTCATACTGCTTAAGTGTATCTAAGGGTGTTAAATTTATAGTTCCTATTAAAATAGTGGCAATTATTAAGTGAATAATATGCGTTTTCTTATCAAGAATGGAGTTAGGCCACTTTCAAAATTAACAACCAGATTCATTATAAAATTTGAAGGTGCCCAAGTTCATTAAACATAATTTAAGATGCTTCAAATTGAAAAAAACAATACTGAATTTATTTTACATATCTTTAAAACACTTCGGAAACATAATTTATGCGATTCAAAACATTTTTTAACTACATAACGTACAAAATTACAGACATAAATTTATTACAAAACAATTTACTTCTCATTTACATTTTGTGCGTGTGAAAGGGATTTGAAGAAATCATGATGTTCCGGTGGTATATATCGTAATAGGTCAACTATGTCCTTGAATTTTGCTGTTGTAATTTGTCTAATATTTTTATACAGTGGTGTCAATACAATATTTTCGAACTTTCTTGGTCTACCCCGACATGGTAATAAATTCAGGACTTTAAAATTTTCATTCTCATTCATTGATGTCTTATAGAAAATTTTATACGGTTCATTCTGACAAAACGCATCCAACATATTTTTAACCAGTTTATTGATTCTCCATCAGAATTCTTTAGCCTTTTAAAAATTGCGTCTTCTAATAATTTTGTTGATACAAAATCTTCTTGTCTCATTTCATTTACAATAAAATTATTACCTTTCCGACACTTTTTAATAATGTTGTGATAATCTTGCGGAACGAACAGTAAATTACTTTTTTTAATGACATTTCTACCACGCCAAAATCTCTATCATTTGGTAAAAACGAATGTCCTGATATTAAAAATTTGTGATCTATGATTTCCACATTATTTTCCAAAGTTTGGACAATTTTTAACTACATTAAAGTTACTTTAATGTTTTTATTTTGCCCGGCGCACATGTTACTGTAAGCTATAATGTGTCTTTCACCTCTTAAATTTTTAACATGTTTTAGGATGCATGAAACAATTTCTTGAGCACCTCTGGATGCAAAAGTTTCATCCCAAACGTACATGTAAACATTATCGTTATGAAAATTATGAATACCCAAATTTAGAACATAAATATTGCATTTGTAATATGCTACTGAGGTAGTCAACTTGGGATACGGTAATGCTTTTAGCAAGTCGAACGAGAAAGCAAAATAATAATCTGAAATACGTGATACTTGCTCCTGATCTTGTTTTAGTGAATTCCTAGCTGATTCTGCTAGTCTTAAATGGACATCGTGTTCTTCTGTAAGTTTATTCTTCTCTTCATCATCATTCGATGCTTAAATATTGATGTTTATTAAGTCGCATTTTTTACATGTATCTTTGCACGGTTGGTGGAAATGTAAATCAAAATCTTTTTAAAATCTTTTTCTGTAAGTCCACTCATTAACGGCTTTTATTTTATTCTCCTCACAATGAAGCTCGTATAAATTAAACATTTTCCTAAGAGTTAGATCAGGATGTAGATATCTTCTATTAGGATTATGAGATCTGGTATAATGGGATTCAAATTTAGGAAAACTTTTAATATGGTTTTGAACGCGTTTTTTCCCTTCCTCAGATAATTTTCTTGATGATCCAACCATCATCCCACGTAAATCATTGCCTACATTTGCAGAGTTTAATACTCGTTTTAAGCGTCCTTCACTTACTTTAAAAGTATCCAAAAAGAATTTTTTACAGACAGGAACTTTTCCGTTTTTAGAATTTAACAAATACCTAAATCTCCAATTTCTTGGCAAACCTTTTCCGTTTGTTGGACGTCTTCGTTCCACGATTTTGCGCTCGACAGCTTCGTAAAGCAATACATTTTGTTTGTTAAAATCTCCCAAACCCCAAAACATCTCAAAAATATAATTTCTTTCTTCTTCATCGTAATTTTTTGTGCAAGCATTCCGACAACGGTAATTTTTGTTTTCGAAAATTTATTCAGGTACAATATTTCCGGTTTGAGTACAATACCTTTTTCCTGAATTCCGTTTAATCTTTGGCACTTTTTGGATGTATGATTCATCAATCTTTTCTCCATTGTTATTCGTATCTTCATCCCCTGAAGACGAATATTGTTCTATAATTCTGTTTCTTTTTAGTTTATTTTTAAATCATTAGTTACTATTTCTTCTTCACTATCTGAACTAAATGGTCTTGTTCTGTTCTTCCCCATGGGTGAAATAATTTCTAAAATGTAATATTAAATTATAAGTTTTATATTAATTAAACGTACTGGTTATTCAACTCATGCAATTGTCCAAAAACTGAGGTTAATTTGTAAATACTAATTAATTAAAATTACCTTCATCACTGCTTTCCGAAATTATCAATAGTAAATATCTTGATTTAAGTATAAATGGAGTTAGGCCACTTTCAAACTAGTACACGGTTCAATTATTGAACTAACTCTGAAAACTCATGTGTCAAGAATTATCGTATTTGCTCGGAATATAAGCAACCTGAAATGCTTTACTGATAAATAACATGAAGTTGTACATGTAACCATGGTAACCGGAAAAAATTGAAAAATGGAGTTAGGCCACTTTCAAAATAAACGGCTCAATTACTCCTTTGAATACTTCTTCGGATCTATTTGACTCTTTGGGATTTAAAAAAAAGAATATTCATTAAATCACATCCTTGAGTCAGCATAAGGCCTGATTCCAAATGCATATTTGCAGCAATAGAAGGACCATTTGTTTAACTGGCTATTTTCTTCTTAATTGTTTGTTAACCGATAATCTAAAAAGGTCTAATAATCCAAAATGAGAGTTGATACTCCCCAGAACCTTATGTTCATATTTTTCAATTGCTTGTTTGGAATGTTAATAACTGATTGGTGTAAATAATATTAAATTGATTTCTGAGGATAAAGTAAGTACACTTGAATAATTGAATTATATTGGAATATACGATATTATTACCTTTCTATTGCATATTTGAAAGATGTAATTCTACGTAAAAAGATGCCAACCTGTTAAGTGACATGCTGCATAGTGCATTGACAGTTCACCTCAGCATTTTGTGAAATATTAAAAGAAGGCATGAATTTGAGGTTTGCTTCAGAGCTAGCTATCCTTTTCAACCAACTGTGGATTGTTTTCTCTGCTCTTGTGCGAATCTGGTTAGCACTTGAGCCTGTTAAAGCTTATTGGATGTACCCATGTTAATTTTACCTTTAGTGAAAAATTGACATTTTGTATAGGATAAGGAAACTTTTCTTTCTTCAAGCACATTCTGGGGTTTCTGTTTCTCGTCCCAACCATTGAGCTTCCTATTTCCATTATATTAGTAATTGTTCTAAATACAAGGCTTTGTTCTATACATAAAATTCTCACCCCCCTCCCAAAGTGGTAACCAATTTAAGCTTACTTATCAGAACCTTCGATAGGTGTGGTAAGAAATGGTAGGGGGCGGGGTGAAGGCCCGGGAACGCGGGATTTTCAAACGGGTGGCACGAGCCCCCATGTAAAACGAAAAGGTGATTGTGCAACCCCTAAATATAATCAGATTTCAGAAATTTTCTACTAATTTTCTCACCAAATGTCACCATCGGAGACCATAAGACCCATGACTTTCGGACAATCGATGCAAAATGGGACACCCTAACCTAGGCCTGAAGTGGAATTGTTTAGACAATATTATAAATGCTTGGGATCTAAAATATTTTGATCCCTACCACATGATATGTTGAGGTTTAAAACATTATTTTGGAATTGTCACTGATTAATAAAAATGTAGAATTTAACTTAACACGGATTAATAAAAAAATAGACCATATGTACCCGCTATACAAAACACTTCACTGCTTGTATTTAGTTGCTTCATTCCTCTGTTCCAGCAGTTTAAAGACATGGAATAATTTGTAACACATCGACCAAGTTGAAATTTATTTTGTACTGCATCATGATGTTTTTTTCTACTGCACTTACTCTGCAATCCCAAAGCAAATTATTTTATGTAAGGGTGTCTAGATACCTTGTACTTTATGATGAAATGAACTTTGTATATTGTTATGGCATGTTATATATGGAGTAAATTGATTAATATTATATGGTGGATGCATCCTTGAGCTGGGATAGGCTAAAACATAAGAGTTACTAAGTTACCAGTGTGTATGAGTACAGTGATTGGAGGTAATATTGAAAAAAAGTACAAACTGTTTTGCTTGATGAGAAAATACTGAGAAATACATTAGTTTTCAATTCTACATATTATTGGTAGGAAGGAATTATGTAATAATTTAGAAAATTCTTAATTCTATAAAATTTAATTTGCCTCTAAGTTCTCATTTATTCAGAAACACAACAACTGGGTTTTTATTTTAATGCATACCCAGATATTTCAACAAAGTAAATAACAGTAGTACAAAATGTCACCAAATGTTTTGTTTAATCTTTGCATCATGGCAAGCACTAACCTTTAAGGTTGGTCATCTTTTCAGAAACCTGGCTATTACTCAACATTACAATGATACCTTTTATTTTATAACTAGGATTCTGTCCGAAAGGGCAGTTCCAGGTCAGCGGAATCAGTTAAAATTGAAGATTATAAAGAAGATGACCAAGAGGAAGATGATGACGAAGATGATGAAGAGGATGATGAGGACGATACACAGTCTGAAGAGTCTGAGGAAGTAGTCAGTAGGCAAGTGAGGTTTCGATGACTTTCCAGGTGGAAGTAAAGGTGGTATTAGGAATTAATCAATTTAGAATACATCTTTAGATGTGAAAGAACTTTTCATCTAGTCACTTTTCTATGTGATCTCAAAAGTAAGATCCTGCACATGAACAAAAACCTTGGCTTTTTTCAAAGAGTAAAAGAATCACAAGTGCTATTTAAGTATTTTAATCCATATATTTATTTATAACAAGTCCAATGTTATGAAAAAAGTATTTATCAATGTCAATATTGGCTACTGTCTTAGCCATTTTTTGCACCATATATGATTGAGATATAAAATTGGGGTGCACTATGAATTCTTGACATAAATCTGAATTCACAAATTAAAGCGTAATACATACATATATAAACCTTTGGTGAAAAGCATTTCATTTAAGAACCGATGGTTGATGATACATTTGACATTCTACTCTCAACTTTTAAATGCAACGCTAACATCACCAGATGAATTTCCATGCAATTCTTAAGAAAAATACAGTAATTGTGAACATCAAATAACGAGTAACAACGAGTTACTCAGTAATATGGTATGATGTTAGCAGCAATGTGCATCAGTTCTACTAAGTGAATGAAATACAAATTTTTGAAATGATGGATTCCCTTCAACATGATGAGTTTTCATTTATCAGGGCCCTCAACACCAGCTTGAGTCATCAGGTCAGCTATGTTTTTCTCCAGGTCATCAATTCGATTTCCCATATCATCTAGTGAGGCTAGTTAAGGCTATTAGCAATTAGATGAGAATAAAAATAGCAATTATACTAATTCACTTTAAATACTTGTCACTGTTACAGTTATAGGCATTCCTTATTACAAATCCAAGCACATAAATATATTGGTATGCAATAAATTAGCTCCTACCAGCTTACAATACTTGACTACGACAAAAGAAAAACCTTACAGATATCAGAGCACTATTAAACAAATAACTAGTCAAATTCCAGCAGATTAAGATGCTGATAGTTTGTCTAAGAAGTTAATGCAACTGGCAGTATTAAATGCAACCTTTTAGTAAACATGACTAATGCTGTGTTAGTAAGAGAATCGCATGACCAAAGAATCCTTAAAATTGACCTTCATTTCAATCAAATTATCACGAAAACATAGTTCACTTTTAATTTATATCTAAGCCAAATCAGTATATCTTATCTGTGCTATTATCTTGGTCAGACTCTTCAATGCCTAATTTCAAAATCACTGCATGAAACACAAACAACACCATAAGCAGTCATATGTACAGCACATGACAAAGGGATGACATTCACCATGATAAAAATCATGACTTCATAAATGATTAATTCAAATACCTAATAGGCCAAATGATAGAAACTATCACTTTGTTATAATTATTTCAACCTAGGCACTGCTTCTGAGCAACTGAATATTGACACCAATTTTTGAAACAATGAAACCAAATAAGAAAATATGAGATTCACATATTTGATTGAGAACTCATAATACAATTTCAATCACTCATAACTTCCATAAATGTTGCCACTTCTAGCTTATATTTCCAATTATGCTCAAAGATGATAACACTATTGATGTAAATTAAAAGACTGACATATTTTGACAGCAAGGATATTAATCATAAATAAGAATTTTTAACATTGGGGTAAACCTTGTCAATGACACCATTAGAAATTAATTATATTTTACACAAGAACTCAACTGAACTAAAATAGATTCAGCAATTGGTATTGTGCTCCAGTAGTCTTGGAAAGATCAATCTCATTTTATCATGCTAACACTTAAGCTGTCAAAAGATTTGTCTAACTCCCCAATTTCTAAACCAAAATTGGTCTTAAGAGGTTACCATACAAAAGTATAAATGGTAAATATAAACAAAACAAATTCAATTAGCAAACTACTTAGTTGCAATCAAGCAGAGCCTCAAGGTCTTCATGCACTCATTCAGGGAATCAAGAAACCTATTAAAATTGTACAGCATCACACATCAAATACTCATGGATGTAACATTAAAAAACTTTAGGTAGGTAATTAGAGCGATTACATAAATCAAATGCCCAATAACTAAAGCCATAAAAATTTGAAGGTGGGATAGCCCAAATGCCATAATGCCTGTATGTATGACATTACTCTTCCTGTGAAAATGATGTCATAATTCTATAAACTCCAAAATATAAATGGAATTTTCAGGGTAATATTCCAACTTATACCATAATTCACCTTTAAAAATTCCATAACTTTAAAATGCAACAAACCTGTGGTAATATTAAATTATTCGATTAATTATCATTAACACCACAATAGTAACTTACCAACCTTAGAACAAAATAATATATAAACCACAATCTCGGTAAAACTAACAAGCCACAATATTTGTTGGATTTCTCAACCCTCTTACATTGACTAGTTTCATTAATAAATGTGACATAGATCACAGACATCCAATCCAGAGTGGTTCACAAAATACATTGGTAATACCATTACCAGCATTATGCCTTCAAAAAGCTGTTTTTAAAATATTAACTTCACCTCATCATTGATTAGTTGAAATAAGAAATCATTGAGCTAGCGGCGATATTGTTGGGTCTTGAAGGCCATCACTTATTTTTCATTTTACATTTACTAATTGACAATTTTTGTCATATTACATAGCTTCAGAAGTTAACGATGCATCCATCTACTCTGAAAAATGGCTGGCTGCTCTTTCTAGCCAATATCACTAAGCTGAAACACTTTAAAGCAACTCCCTCAGCTGAATGAACCAAATTATAAGAAGATATTCCAATGTTAATAGCCAGAATGCTTCTAGAAGGCAGTCCAGGATGCATGAAAAGTAAGGGAATGCAAAGGGAAATGAGGATGGCTGGCTGTTCTAGTTGTACCTTTTGCTGTTAATGTTCATGAATAGAAATAACAAAGGGGTATATGCAACAATGACATTCAAGATGCTAATAAAATTAAAAGATGCACTCTTATATTTCACAGGTTCCATAATAAGGAAGTACACTTCTCCACAAAATGGCATGGTCACTACCTGAAGTTGTTTTATGTCACTCATTACTTTACAAGGTTCAGAGGAATCATGCCCATTTTAACTTGAAATAAGGACACCGAACCACATCCAGGTTCAGCACTTCTACTTAACCAGATACTTCAGTAGGTACTTAGGTAAAATATCTTTCATTTAGATAGCATTTATCATTAGGTTCTATGGGTCCAAAGACAAGAGACTAACTTCATACTCCAACAGAATGGAGTGGGAAGCAAGAGAAATTATATTTACTGGTCTAGTTTCAACAGGTCGTAAATGAATTTGTTCCCAAGAAAGGTTAAATAACTAGATATCCAGTAGTATTCTATATCATGCATAATAGTGAAAAGTTATCTGGGATGGTGTGCTATGCGTCTATAACTTAGATAAATATAAAAGCCTTGATTCCGATCACATGGAAAATTATCCATTCGCATTGGGAACAGTGGCAACAAAGCGCTGCGGTCAAGTGGGTAATATACGCCAAGGTAAGACTAGCGAACTTTCCAGGATTTATTATCCAATTCTGAGGAGTCTCCTTTATTCCATAGCTTGAGCCGTAAAAGAAACTCACGATGGAGCGTACAACCACGTTCCGATGTACAACTTAGTTTTTTGACAACGTTGAAACTTCAGCCTATGCCTTAAGGGTGACCAGCCGTAATGAAATATCTCTCATGAACGAGTAGACACAGAGATGTGATACCTATAATTTACACACAATGTTATTCACTATAATAGTTATAATACAAACATGTATAAAAAGGATATTTCTCGTTATAATTTGATCCGACATTGTTTGAAACTTATCTTGCATCTGCTGGAGTAATGACTGAACCTGAAAAGGAAACGTAAAATACAATCAATTTTGATCAGCATGTATATTGTATTACTACGGCCATCAAGTGCAAAAAATATTGAGAATACACGGTAAATTACAGCCTGATAGAAACGGGAGATAAAAAGCTGAATTGCCAGGGCGAAAAACTTTTTCAACGCTTTAGACTTCAGGTAAAAATCTAATTTCCACAGTTCAAAATACCAACGCTGAATCATAATTGCATACCAAATTTTTTACAAATGAAAGAATTTAGTTTAAAAATGACATAAGCTCATTTATCTCATTCGAAACTTCATGATCACTCCCCCGGTATTATAAGGCTTGCTCCGTAAAAAACGGGGGGAGTACGGTGAAAGGTCTCACTTGACCAGTTTTCCACTACTTAAGAGGAACTTACGTAAGTTGTCAACTCCTGTAAATTTTTAGGGTCTCCATTCGTACCGCTATTGTAATTCTGCTGGTCCTCTACTACCTTCATCTCAGGTTTGACATCAGCCATGTTTGTTGCTGCTTTTATAATGGAAAATGAAAAGCGTTATGCGCCTGACACAAAACGCTCGGGAATTCGGTACCATTTCAAAATAGCCGTAACACCTTGCGATGGGTACGGGGCAAGTTGCGTGTCAATCGATAATTTTCCCTCACAAAATTACGGTTCCCTTGTTTGATTAATCTTCATGATAGATGATACTAAGGTCTTCCTTTATTTAGAATATCTACTCGATGTGCACTAGTCATCGTTGCCTGTAGGTATATGTAATAGTTATTTTTATATTAAATTATTACATTTTTATGGGGTTATTTTTGGGTTTAATTCGAGATAATTATTATATGCGGTGAGAATATTTAAAAAAATCTGAGTCATCTGAGGGAGAAGGTGAAAAAAAATAATAAACAAGGCTCAGTTGCTCACCGCATTGCATTTAGGGTACGCTCTTAAAGTAAAATTATCTATCAACTCTATCGTTTAGCAGTTGTAGGGAGGTTGGAGCTGAGTTCTTCGCAGAGTATAGGATTCTGAATATATGCATTATTTAAGTTGGAAAAAGGTAATAACCGGCAGCAGCACTGTGAATTTGCTTTTTTTAAGTATAATTTCAAATAGCAAAAAAAATGATACGAAGGCTTCCGCGGTGACTTATTGAGGTCAGTTTCGCTAACGTTACAGCTATAGAATTAAACTGAATGTTACAATGACAGTTACAGAATTAGCTCATTCAGGACCTGATGATGCTAGCTGTAACGTTAGCGAAACTTGTCCGTTAACATGACTCAACGCGGGAAATACCCGAATAAACTGAACTTAGTAAAAAAATGCCCTGTCGCATATTATGTAAGTTCACTAATCAGTTGTGGTTCAGCTCTCAATGAGAGTCATCATACCGAAATCACACAAGACCATGAGACTTAAAATATAACCCGTGGAAGCATTTGTAAAGAGACCCATTACCTTTTGCTTTCTTTCCTTGGAGTTAATCGTAAAATTTGCTCATACCATTAAACCGATTCATATCCCTTCACTCTTCTGTACTGCGGTTGATAAAGGAAACATTATATAAGTGGATGTTTGACTTGTAAAACCAGCCGCATTTCTCCCCTCTGCATTATGGCTTAATTTTCTTATCTTGCGTAAAGTTCCAAAACTTTCCTATAGGAGTAAAGTACTTGCAATATAAATAGTATTATTTATTAATTAATTATTTATTAAATAATATTATTATTAAATAGCATTATGGAGAGAAAATAAATCCTACTATTCAATGATTTTTATCTGAATATTTATACATGAATATTAGAGGTGATGACAACTTCATACATATGTAATTCAGCTGTATTTATACATATGTAAAAATACACGAAGAATACATATATAATACAGCTGTATGGATACATATGTAAGAATACACTAAAAATGCACATGTATTACAGGTGTGTGTGCTATCTGGGCTGTGAATATGGTCCCTTTGACCACATTATCCGATTTTTTTAATACCTTCCCTTTTCCGCTATGTCATCACATCCATTCCGCATCAATTTAGGTTTTTAACCCTTAAATGTTTATTATGGCCAAGAACACGAAGGGCTCTCCTTATTGTTCTTCAACCTTCTAAAGGATTCACCATAGTTCGTTCTCTATATTCTCATCTACTGTTTCCAGAGACCCCTCTTCGGCATTTCTCAGATATCCTTTAACCACCACCATGGGCGTAGCCAGAATGTATGCTAGGGGGGCGGGACATCATCCTGCTCAGTATAGCAGATTTGGTATTTTGGGGGGAACAGCTGCCCCCCGGCCCCTTCCTGGCTACGCCCTTGACCAATACATTCAACATATGACAACGCAAGGTCAAGCACAGCCAAAGAACGTGAGAGCACCCTGGTCAAGTGCTTCGGTGGTTATTCGAGGAGTCCTCTGGTAACTTAGCTCACATGTGCTATTGAGGATAGGTAGGTATGAGGTTATGGAAAGTATTTTATGGGGTTTGGGGGAATAGTTGAGGGAAACCCGGCAACTCTCGGCGAAGGGACAACGTGGTATAACTTCCCATTCGACGCGTCGGATGGAGCAGCTGTATAGCAAAAGCAATAGAACCTGGCGCACTTCTGCGCGGCGGAGGGGAAAGGTAAAGTGGAGGGGGTGAAGTGAACGGACAGAGGGGAAGGTAGGGGAAAAGACGGCTGAGAACGAGGCAGGGGAACCAAACTACTTTGCCAAAAAGATAAAATTTTACCTCTAAATGCTGGGCGCGAGATGCGAATTTTCGGAATGGAATACCCCTATGAACGCTAGCAATGTTCAACAAATAACTAACGGTATGCATGAAATTCAAATCCTTTTGCATTTGGGAAAGGAACTTACAGTAAATTAATAATAGCGGCCATCTCGGGGGAGATATAGTGGATGGCTTTTAATATGCTGATAGAAAATAGCACTTATCCACTTCACTGACACGACGCGTAACGACTCTATAGCCATCAACAGGTGACTGGCAAGTAATGCTAAGCACTGTAAATAATTCAACGAAATTAGAGATAATTACTTTTGCTCTAAAACTCGCCAAAAAAATTAAAATTTGCATTTAGTATTAGTTATTTATTTACTCTAACCCGACTCATAGTCACTTTCACTTGAATTATCGTCATCATGTGAGTTTATAATGACAGTATCGTGAGCACCATCAATGACTACCTCCCTATCAATGTGGTCTTTTTCGGTCTTCCTTACTTTCCTTCCTTACTTTAAGCAGGTAAGGACACCGCCACTAACTCAGGGAAAACCGCAAAAACGTTTGATTCGCAAGCGTTGTCTTTGTTCCATTAAGAATAACATTATTCCCGCTCAATCTGCTATTTTGGTGGTCACAATCAGGGGTAGAGGATCGAGAGCCATGATGTTCATTTCTGGAAGAGGGTGGCCTTTTTCAAGCATGTAATTACCAGCGAGTAATTGCATCTGTCCAGCCCAAGAGGCATGCAATAGTTGATTTCATGTAGATAATTCTTAATACTCAAACAAATCGTGCGATTCCATCTAGGTAGAATGGTATATCCTGAAGACGCACGACTCGCAAGTGGATGCTATTGTTGACTTATGTATATTTTAATTTCTTTATTTACTGTTGCTTGATTGATTACAGTTCACTAATATACTTGGACAATCACACTTTACCATGAATAGTGGCGGAGAAAAAGTCGCCCAGGCGGGATTCGAACCCAAAACATTAGTAGGCCCCAATGTCACGATGGACGTGGAAAAGTTTCCAACGCTTCACCGGCACGCAATGTTGAGAGCCTTTGTCTATTTCTGTTTAACGATTAGCAGAACTTCCAAATTTTCCTGTGTTCATCCAGACTAGCGAAGCAAGGTCAGTGTAAAAGGAGGAGTCGAGGCACATTCTTGGCAATTTCGCCTGCGATTGAAGAGAGTACTTAGTCAAAATGAACATCAAACAACACCATTCTGTCAATGGAAAAGGGAGATTTTCAATTATAAAGACTGGCGATGAGTTAATACGGAAAGTAGCGTTGGACTAAGTTATTAACGGGAAAGAGAGTAAAATATTCCAGCATGACAGTATCTTGGAAATGTAACCAACTCGTGAGAAAATGAATAACTATGTATATACGAAGAAAATAGGGATGGTAGTATTTCATGCAAACGTGCCTCGGCGGCTGAGGTCACACTGCCTGCCTCGTACAGACAGGGTCAGCAGCACTGGAATGAATAGATCACTCCTCCAAATTTCAGCCGAGCTCAACGATACATTAACTCCTGAGAGACTAATCTGGAAGAAAAGAGGGGTAGAACCATAGAGTTAGGAATAATAGTGGTATTCTTTACTCTGTGGTAGAAAGTATGCCGAGCTCACATGATAAATTGAATGGTTTTCGGCGTGACTTCGTGAAATTGCTTCATGTTGAAATGAATAACTTTGTAAATTTCACATAGGTGACTTTAATGAAAACCAGTTTCGTCGCTGTGCGACATCATCTGATGACGCACAGCGACGCGGTTGGCAGTCGGTATGTTTAAATGAACTGGTCGTCATTCAAGTCACCTATGTGAAATTTACAAAGTTATTCATTTCAATATGCCGAGCTGATGAATGGGATCGTGTCAAGAAATTGGGACCAGCAGCTGAAAAGGCCAGTGGATGCTGTAGCCCTCTTCCATTTAAACATACCGACCCATCACCTCTAGTAAAGGCCCAAGTACTCTTGCTAAATGGGCTTAAAAATTATTTTATTAATATAACCGCAATATATACGGGTGGGCTAGGCTGGTCGAGCGTCATCCAGGTCAACAGGAGTTCATTTATCCTACTAACTCATAACTATAAATCCGTTGGCGAAGTATGTGGAGATTCTCGTGATATTCGGTGATTTGCTACAAGCTATATTTCCTATTTAATCCTTTCATTCCTGGTGTACAGTATACTGTACACATTATACGCTGCTTAATTTGTGCATATTAATACTATTTAAATTATCTTTGAGGGTTTAAAGAACTTCTTGAGTGTTTTGTTTACTATACTTGGACGTTTTCTAGCTCTGAAACAGTATACTGTAAGCTCAGGCAACCTTTATGTATCACCAGAATTACCGCCAATAATTCATAAAAATTTCCTTAGGAATTATAAAGCCATAATTACCAAATAATTTGGATGAATAAATTTTTTTCAACAAAAAAAACTCTGCTAAATCTTTCCTAGTTATTTACATTTTAAAATATTTTGTTTCCATCTTCAGGTATTCAAAAAAGCAACACATGATTCCGCCCGTACAGTACACTTTACATCTTTTAACTTAGTTATTTGTCATTGAAAATGTACCAAGCTGTCTGAAAATCTTCTAGAGAGACCCTAAGTCTCAAATATGGAATGAAAATTTTTTTGACCTCCACAAATAATTCAGATCTGAAGGGGTGAAAGTCAGCTGCTTAACAGTTATCGCGTTCACCAGCCTTTGTAACTCTCTGCGAGCTCAATTAATAACGCTCCGTTGACCCTCCAAGTTTATCATTAATACTAAACCTTCTATCAGTTAGATATTCAGCTGCGTTTCGTGACATTGCTTGGGTCCAGAATAGTTCATCCCGAAACTATAGAAATGTACGGAAATCCATCCAGGCGTTTCGCTAGTGACTCGCTCTACTTCAAGATTTCGTGACGCACTTAAGCGGCTGCTGATGAACGCTGAATCGATGGAATTGAGCCAAGGAAACACTCGATCCAAATGATTATATCATCTGTTCTAATGACGTTACTTCTCTCTGAGAACATTTTACATAACGGGCCTACAGAAGACATTCCTCCTCATTTCACTTCGGATACGCATCTTGATTTCAAAACCCATCAAGTAAAATGCGAAATAGGCGGTGTCGCGACACAAGGTTCCTTTTGTTCATGCAGCCGTATTTACTTACAAAGTAATGTAATGACATCGTGCCTCCTAAATAATTCTACTCCTAAGTGAATAAGCCTTCTAAGTAAGATGGAAATAAATGAAAACCTGCCTCATAATATACCGCGGCCATTTGACTTGATCTCTAACATGTGATGCCAATTCGTCCTAATTATTAATAAGAGTGTTGGTTTGTCACTTGGGGACAGATATATATACTTCGATCACTCGAGGTAGGTCTTGAAATGGTAAAAATGCCATGTACTTAGGGAATCTTACGGTCATTCAGTTTGCAGGGTGAAAGGTTTGCTCAATGAAAAGTGAAAGGACGCCAGGTTTTGAATGAATTACTTGGACTTTCTGTCGTGGGTACTAAGTCTTTCCAAATTTTTGGTCACTTCACTCTATAAAGTTATTTCATATTTCCATTCAATGTTCCATCGCCGTTCTAGTAATGATTTGGCTTTCTTTGAGAAATAGAAAAGGTTTTATGGACGGGATGAAGAAGGGTAAGGCGGACGTTGGGATGAAAGGAGAAATATAAAAGTCCGGGTAAACAGTCCGGGATATGTAAAGAGCTAGAGAATTTTCATCTCCTTCCATTTACCCATACCTTAACCGGTAGATTACCTTATTACAATAATTATTATTTGCTGGAAGCAGCCGGAAATTGTAGCGCGGCGATGTCGTCATTCTGAGGTCTATTATCCGATTGTTTGAATACGAATGATATGTGGAACCCAGAAATGAAATGAACTAAAGACTCATCATAATGTCATTTCGTCAGATAATTTTCGGAATACTCATCCTCGTGTTCAACATAAAAGGATATGATACGCACAAAAGATTATTGTGAAAGAAATAATTGTATTTCTCAACCCACTAAAAACTACATTATGGTCACACCTCGACCGTCTTCGAGTCTCCTGAACATGGAGGAAAACTAATTCGGGAATCACTTTAAAAAAGATTTTAGCCCAGAATATCATTAATTTTACATATAGAGCGTTGTGAGTACTTCCAGCCCTTCCTAAGAATTAACAAAGGAGTTTCTTGACCATAAAAATGGAACTATTTTAAAAAAAATTCAATTAATCTCATCGGAGAACGAAATATCAGAATATAACCCATAATTAGCAGAAACTTGAGACTTGTAATTTTATTTCGAAAATGTCATTATATTCTAAATCAGACCAAAATACTGACATTAAATCACTTGGGGTTGTAATTTTATTTAGAAAATGCTATTATATTCGAAATTCGACAAAAAGACCGACTCGGAAATCAAAAACTTTTAAGTAATGGTCCACTAATATTTTTATTGTTTACGACCCGGGTTTCGTCACGTAATGACATCTTCAGGTTGTCATTACGTGACGAAACCCGGGTCGTAAACAATACAAATATTAGTGGACCATTACTTAAACGTTTTTGATTTCCGATCTGGAGAGGTTCCACAAAGTGAAGCCTAAATTTATTAGTTATAAAAAGACCGACGTTAATTCGGGTCACAGTTCGGAGCCAATTTGCGCTAACCTCAGGGATTCGAAGTGCTCTACCTTTAATACAAATCGATATTATGGGTAGATATTTTGCAAAACCTCATATCATGTCATGATCTTTCATTATGCCAAAAGTCATGAAACTAGAAGATTCGCTGCAATAAATAGCCATTTGACTTGGCGTGGAATATCCCACAAGTGAATAATTCTGTGTATTCAACCTCACCTTTTCGCTTCTCCTAAACGAAAAAAAATTGGTATTCAGCATTCCTGTCATTTTTTATCATACAACTTGACTGTTTAAGTACAGTTACAATTTCTTCAGTCTTTACGCTGTCTGTACATTGCGTCCAGCAACATTTTCTAAGGAGGTAACTTTGTGAAATGCGATTAGGTCCATTCCCGGCGTATCAGTTGCACATATTCTTCTCGGGTCTAACACCTCGGTAGCATCTCGGTAGCCGATATTTCAATCATATGTCATCTATCATGAGGACGATACTCGTGTCGAGCGTCAAAAGGTCGACTAAAATGAAACCCTTTACCTGGTAGAAGGCCTTAAAACATCCGCGCATAGAGATATGTGTTTTGAAACTTGCAGGCAGTTGCTTGTGAAGAGGAATTGCACAATTATAAAATGCATTAAATGTCTCAAAAAATTGATATTCCATACAGATTCCAATATAAAAAATGTCATCATGCTACTAACCGTTTCCTGCGGTTGGATCACCTTACCATCATATGGTCAAGAAACCATTATCCTCTTTTCACTCACTACCTGCCTGTGTGTCTTACCACAATATTGCTTTAATATTTACTTGCGTGAACCGAAAAATACCGCGAGGAGGCGACCCATTCCTCATGTGGAGTTTTATACAGCAGGCCGCCCTGAGATTATTAACCAATGGAAAACAATACAATCAACTGGGCCAATCAGGTCGTCGATGAGATTGGTGATTTGTTATCTCTTATATTTTTGTAAATGAAAAATTTTACTGTACTTTTTTCCTTCGCCAACATTTCAGTACAATAGCAACTTTAAAACTCTATTACGGCAGGGCTTAATTTCTGAGCTAAGCTCCGGAGCTTACTCAATCAAACTCGAGGTATTCTGTGCCCCCCAGACTCCCCGGGGCTTCAGAGCTGTGATACTTCTAAACTTAGAAATTAAGCCCTATGCAATGGAATACAAGCAATCTGATATATTCGAGGTAATGGCTTAACTTAGTTATTTTCTCTTGTAATACCTACATCACATGCTCGATTTTTTCACAAGTGTTTTATCTTTTTTTTGTTTAATATTTCTTAGCGAGTACCTAGAACCTTAGATGCAACTATGCGGCAAATTTCATTGTGATTCGTAGTGTCGTTTCAAATACACCTTAATCATTCTGTGAAAGTCAAAGTTTATCCCGATTATAAGGGTAGAAATTTGAGACTAAAATTGATAAATTCTTTCATGAGTTCTCGGAAATAATGTTTACTCTGGCCGAACATACTGAAATGGACACAATTTTTACCACACCCTGTAATTAGAACCGAGCCTTATAACCTCTGTATTTCCTCAATTTGAATCGCTGAGTGAACATTCCAGACTGTCCCCCAAACTGATGGTAACTCAAAAACTGGTGCTAACAAAATTGGCACACACGCCTAAAACTCAGCTTCGATTTTCCTCTTCTCAGCTTCGATTTTCCTACTCTCTCGGTCACGCCATAAAGTCGTTTAGGACGCCTGATACAGGATGACACTGAATTTACTCACGACTTCTCTATGTCTCCCCAGGAATAGGGTCAGAATGGACGCATCGTCCAAATGGTAAACTAGCAGTGTTGAGTTAACCCTGATCTAGGTCCTCCTGGGAATGATTCAGTTGAAGTTAATAGGTTTAGTTAAACCTAAAAGAACACAACAGCGGAGAATTAAATGTCACTGAGGGTTAATCAAGCGTTGATGAGGTGGCAAATGCCCTGAAGGACTGCCGGAGGGACATCGGGAGGAAGACAATGCCGCTGTAGTCCGACTTTCTTCTCTACTCTGCGTGTTTCTCGGTTCACACATGTAAATATTATAGCAATTTTAAGCTTAGATTCACAGGCAGGTTGTAAGTGAAAAGGGGATAACGATATAGTTAAATGTAATGGCGATATGATAATCGAGCCGTGGGAAACAGCTAGTTGCCTGACACATTTTTCGATGTTGTAACATGTACGAGTATCAAATGTGTTATGAGTACTTTAACGTCATATTGATATTTGGGATTCCTCAAGCAGATTGAAATCGGTGATCTATCAAAATTATTTTTGCATCAGCAGAATGATTCGTTCCATTGCAATGTTCTCTGCATCATTGTCACCAGTCTCTGAGATACAATGCGGAGAAGCTTTTCACTCCCCTTTCCGACTAAAATAACTTTTTTTTTGTATTCCACAATCATGAATTATAGAAGCTACAAACTCGTCTTTTTGATCATTTTTTGTGTTCTAGAATCATGAATTCAATTTGTGGAATACGAGATATGACTATTGAAAGGAATGACTTCTTATTTTTTCCTGCCATTATAGAATATTTACTCTTAAGTCATACACCGACGAAATTAATCGTCCGCGGTGGGGTAACCGCATAGTGCACTGGGAAAGCAGCCGGGAAAAAACCGCTTTCCAATTGAAATCCTCTCCCATCCATATTTGATCATCCTAAACATGGAGAGGAAAAAGGATATTCATAGTTTTTAGTCCATATTGACATTTTCTCAAGTTAATCAATCACAATGAGAAAACCCGAGACACCTATTGATTTTGGGAAGAGATTCCAGCTGTTAACAATGTGTGTTCTCTCATATTAAAGGCTTTTTTTCTGTTTTACTTTGGCTCTCTCAATAGCTGGCCGGGAGTTTTTCCTCTCATCCGGAAGGTATCTTTAGTTCAAACTGACCTTCGTCATCAATCGATCATGAGTTATGAGTACAGTAGAGTTTTGATAATCCGGATCAATTGTCCGGATTATCAAAAAGTCCGCATTTTCTAACAGAACCAAAAAAAAAGGCCGTTTAATGCGTTAAACATAATGAAACTTTGCTAAGAACCGTAAAAACAGTAATTGACTTTAGTAATTTAGTTAAATAATATGAGCAGATAAATAAAACCATTAATTAATATGAATTTATTGCGTAGTATTTAATGAAATATACTGTAATACGCTTTCATCGACGCTTTCGACAAATATGTGTATTGCATTCACTTCAACTTACTTATCGCCGGATGTGAATCCGGATTATCGACGGTCCAGATTATTGACGCTCTACTGCAATTCAATGTTATTTTGACCAGTGAAATTCCTCAAACAGAACGAAATTGGTGAGCTATCAAAATTGTTTTTGCCTTAATCCTCGATCTTTACTTCACTAAACCAGAAGAAGCCTCTAGGAGGAGAACGGGGTAAAATGATGTCCCCCCTCAGGCTGAATTCCACAAAGAATGGAGCCTTCAGTAACCTTACCTAAATGAATCCTTCGTGGATATAATTTCTCTCAACTCCATTTGTTACATTCCTCGGAAAAATTTATTATGAATCTCGCATCAGTATGAAAAAAGTACTTGTTTTTTTAGAAAACTTCGTCAAAAAATCACAAACAAAAGTAGTCAGTAAGGATAGCCATTGGCCTCGCGGGAGGTGAGGAAGACAAGATTTGGGTCAGTACCTCTGGTTGAACGTCGAGCACTCTTAATTACACATTAGCTGTATCTGGTGTAGAAGTCACTCATTTTGAGAGACGTATTATTCAAAACAAAATCTATTCAAAATTGAACTATACTACAACGCCATCGCCTCCTAGTTAACCTAAGTGTTTTAAGCTTTATGTATAAATTAGTTAATTTAGCAATTTTGATTAAAACATGTAATGCTACGCATTTAAAAGCTTTATTGGATAGACTGTTTTTGTGACACGTTTTCGTTAAAACTTTCGAACAGCAAAATTTTAATAAGTCACAATTCCTTATGTTAGCTAGCTACCCAGGAAGAATAGGTCCATGGATCCACGTGGGTCTACGTGGAATCCACCTGAATGCATGGATATTTGGTGAAGGTGGAAATTTTCTTAATTTCCACCAATACTCCACTGTGGAAATTGCGTTGAAATTATGTGGAAATATAAACTCCTGGAACTGTATAAAAACTCAATTATGCAAGCAAGGTGTGTCCATCTCGATAACTAAAAAGTTCACAAAATAAACATTGAATGCCTAAAAATCAAAATTGTCATTGTGGATAGAATAATACTGCAAAGTATTTATAAATAATGGGTGAATATAAGTGACAGGTACATATTTCTGTCGTGATTCTGAGTTGCCCCCAACCTGTTATAAACCATTATACTACCTGTATATCATACATGTAGCTGTTGAGTTGAAGTGGAGCCCGCGTGGAAATGATTTGGGACCCTCGTATAGTTTAAGAGGATCCCCGGCGGAAATTAGTGGGTGAAAGGATTTTGGTGGAATCCACGCGGGTATGGTGCGGAATCCACGTGGGACCAATGTGGATTCCACGTGGAAATTTGGCATTTTGGTGGAAATTTTGTGGATCTGGTGACCGTATTCACATGAATTCCACCAAATTTCCAACTTCATATCCACGTGGTCCCCGCGTGGGTTCCACCAACTTGTTCTCACTGGATGAGTATCAATGAGTTTTAAAATAAATACGTCTCATGAGGAGTTTAGGAAGGACTTATACAATGTATACCGGATGTTTATCAGAGTATTAATCGATGCCTTTATTACTCAACAACCATTAGTGTCCCAGAGATTTCTTACTCATCGGATGTGTTTGATTTCCTTGGCATAGTCATGATAAGCCACAAGACAAGCGTCAGAAATTATTCATATCGCACGCCACGATTCTCAGTGCATATCTCAAGGATCAAATTAAGGAAAACTTATGATACGGTAGTATTTTTAAGGGGTCTTGGTGATATTTTCAAGACCTCTTAATAACCTGTGTTGTGTAGATGTGATATTTCTAATAATAATTGGTACCTACGTCAATTAAAGAAAACTGAAACTTGAAAGTAATGGTCCAGATAAAATGTTGATAGCCGGAAGCCAGATTGTTAAAATTGAAATAATGCATTGAGATCCGAGTCAAATTAGAAGGTCGCAGGATGGCCAAATTTTTTTTGCGTCGCAAATAAAGTTTTGTAGAGGCGTTTATGGCATCATCAACGACGCTTAAAAACTCCTTGTAAAATTTATCAAGGCCATACTTCAAGTGTGGATGTACTCTACATGAAGGCGAAGAGAACAGTGTCGGCACAATCAGGACATTAATAAAATACATCCCTGCATGTGATGAAGGGTGTTTAGTGCATCTCTGACGCAAAACTTATGTGGTCGATTATTGGTTTTCCTAGGCTAAATTTGACCTTCGATCAAATGAAAACTATTCTTACGTCTTCTAAACGTTTTCACGACGTCAGTGTTCTGCCTGGGATGGAGATATCAACCGCAGGTGTTTACGAGACAAGCGCGCGGACACCATGAAATGAGAAGCAAAAATTGATTTATCCCACCAGCCAATAACCGTTCTCGAACGAGTGGATCATTGAAAACAAGAATGTATTGCTAAGGACCGCTTTCATAATGTCTGGTCAACGCCAATCGCCGGTGACATAGCCTCCTCGCTAATATGATGTAAATTTGGAGTTCATGCTTTGACAAGTGATTCACACAATTAGTTATTTCAAACAAGTTTTATCGATAAGAGATGGTATACTTTGGAAAAAAGGAAGAAAATTCTTGATCAGGCATTACAAAACTGGGTCTCAGTTTTTTAGAATAATGACATGGCCAATTTTGGTGTAAATATTATGTACCTTAACCCTTTGAATCACAATATCGTGTTCGAATTTTTGTTCATGAGATTTTGTTAAAAAGAATGTCTCTCATTGCTGCGGCCGCGACCCAATTTCAAAATTGTCTTTGCGTGACTGTACTATTGTGACAGACGATAACTCTTCGTGTATAGAATGCCGTGATTTGTTTTTTCCCTCTTCTTCCGAGATCCCAATTGAGATACGATGATTCCTCAGATTTTATGATTTCCATTAATTTTGGTTTTCCCTACGATGTTGCTCTCATGGAAAAGTGGGTTTACGTAGACAGTTAGGGGCGAGATAAATGGTAA
Source organism: Ceriagrion tenellum (assembly GCA_963169105.1). Classification (NCBI taxonomy): domain Eukaryota; kingdom Metazoa; phylum Arthropoda; class Insecta; order Odonata; family Coenagrionidae; genus Ceriagrion; species Ceriagrion tenellum. Next base: position 114,245,040 of record OY720635.1, on the reverse strand, counting down.
GATTCGGGTAAGTATCATAAGCCACACTTCATCATCACCATCAGGTATTCTTCCGAGTAACGGTTCCCAGTTTCCATCGTAGTGCCATACTCTTCTATCCCAGGCCTGTTCCTTGGTCTCCTTACTTCCTCCTCTATTTTTATAATATATCCCTCTCAGCCTTCCCCTTCATCTTCTCTATACCTCGGTGAACTTATGGAGATTTATTCTACCTCCATCGAATATGATCCTCACATCCAAATATATAAACAAGTTGAGTACCAAACGCTTTTTAATTAGATTTATAAAATACACTGTATCGCTTGACGTGCTGTTGAGTTTGTATTATGGTGAATTTTTGTCCATTTAACTTAATGGTATTTCATTTTGGGGCTCTTCACCTCAAACTGACAGACTTTTTAAATTGCAAAAAAGAGCTGTGAGACTGATGAAAAATGCCCACTATCTTGCCTCTTGTAGACCTATTTTTAGGAAGTTGGGCCTCTTTCCCTTTCCTTGTATTTATATATTTTATGTGTTGTTATATATACATAATAATATTACTCCATTTAATACACAGAACACTGTGCATAATCATTATACAAGAAATGCCAAAGACTTATATGTGCCATTTGTGCGTACCAAAACTGCATTGCTTGGCCCAAATGCAATGGTTCGCAGACTTTTTATGCTTTACCCAATAATCTGAAATGTATTAGTAGTAATTCTGTCTTTAAGAACAAAATTAAGCACTTCCTACTTGTTAAAATGTACTATAGTGTGGATAAATTTATGAATGATAAAATATAACAATTTTTGTATGCTTTTGATCGGTCCTATATCATATATATGATCGCTGGATTAATAAAACTATTATTATTATTATTATTATTACAACACTAGGAGGTTAACTGAGGATAACATTGAGCATTCCGATACGGGACTCATATTCTGAGAAATGTAAATAATCAGTGAAAACAAGAATTGTATTTGAATAGCGCAAAATAGCTCCAATTGCTTATGAATGATTATGATGAATGACCCAGGAATTTAAACTATAAAACTTGGATGGATCATAAAATTTTTATCCAGTTAGAATTAACATATAGTCTACTAAAAAGCATTAAAAATAATGATATTGCTTTAGGCAATGCCTTTAGCCTTTTTAAAAGAAAGAAACTTTGAAATTTTGTATCTGATGATGAAGCTTTGAAACGCCTTGTTGAAGCAAATGAATAACAGAGTGGAAATTTCGTAGTTTGTTTCTTCATTCTAAATTCAAGGTGATATTCCACAATATCTCGCCGGATACGGTTGAATATATTTGCTTTAGCCAATGACTGCAACTCTTGACATTCGATACATATGTTTATAAGCTGCACTGCTTTCCCTCATGATCTCCCTATTCACTTAAGTATACTACCCACCTCTCTTCATTGTATCTGAAATCCCAATCCTTCTCTCTCTTCCCTTCTTTCTCACCATTTTAACTTTCAAAACGGGCTTCAGTATCCAACCTCCCATTATTACTCGTTGCAGTTTAGCGAATCGGAGCGTAGGGGATTCAATGTAAATATTCGGGAAGAGATATGGCGCTTCAAATAAATAACAGAACCTATTGAGGGCTGGAAATAGTCGGCGGCATTCTTATTTCGGTCAATGCCACAGGAACCGTTCTCGAGACGGTGGGTTAACTAGGACAAGAGCGGCGGCGGCGGTTTCGGACCGCAGGTGAGGTGTCATTTTAGGGATGTGCAGGCCAACATAGCCGGAAGGCCTGGTTACACGATACATTAACCCGTACGGGTTCATGTACAAGTTAATGTACGAACGCCGGAACCAAATAGAGCAGGTTCTATTTTCCTGTTCATGCGTTCATGCATTCGTACAAGTTGGTGTGGTTACACAGTGAATTTTCGCGTTCATTCACGCGTTCGTGCATTCACACATTAACTCGTACGGGTTAATGTCTAGTGTAACCAGGGCTTAATTATTTAAGCACTGAGGTATTTTCATAACCACCATCCATTCTTCCTTCCCTTATGCTGATTTCATCAAATCTAGATCTTTCTTCTTCCCCACATTCCTATACTATTTTACCTAAGCGCCAGCGTATATACTCTCTTACTCTTCCATGTCTCACTTTAATCTATTATATGTCTCAAAATCTATAACGTTCCAGGATATACGGCAATCAAATTGGTCTTATTTCTCGTTTTACAGCCAAGATGAACGATTTTAGTCGTCTTCTACGCATACTTTATCAACACTTCGTCTCATTTTACATGCATACCTCGTACCTCCTTTGCCGTATGATCACCATCCTCCAATCTTAGAAAAAAAGCTTCAAGGTTTTCATTCCTCTTACAACATAATTTCTCAGCGGTCCACGGAATTGATTCCACGCTATATCTTTACGTTTTGCTGCGTAGTTTTCTTAGCTGCGTAGTCTTAGTCTCTAATCCTTTCTCGCGTGCGTGGTGTAAATACCACTTCAACACGGACGCCATGTTAGCTTGAGCTACTCCGAAGTTTTGATGATAGCCGCATAAAAAAGACGACTATTTCCAAGATATGTGAACGATTCTATCAGCCCTACCTAAAACCCTAGCGCAGTATCTTCCTATGAAGTATGCTCACACAACAGGGCATGAGGTCCCTTCCATCTACCATTAAATTACACTCTCAAAGCCCTAGTTTCCTAGGAATCAAAAATCTCAGGTGTTTGACCAGATTTTCAGGTTATCTTTCAGTATCAAATATTTCTCTTCTCTGGCCTCACCTCATTTGATACTCCTTTCATCTCCCCAGTTTGCAGTCACTTCCACAAGTGTGATAATCTACGCTGATGAGAGGTGACATCTTTTCCTGAGTCGTCACTATATTACCTTCAATATTTCGTCTGGCTTAAATGTGTGGTTGGGAACGTTTTAGGGCATAACTATTACTTTTTAACACATTCCATTGGTTATTCCAGGAAGCGAAACAACTTACTCCCTTTGACTTTCTTAGACAAAGTCCCCTTTGCAGGTGATATGGCGAAGTTGGGTAGGTTTAAGGACACGCACGAAGAATATTAAACGGAACCAGCGACTTAAAAAGTTTTAGAGAACTCCCTAATACGCTTATAGTTCCGCCTAGTTCTTCCCATTTGTACGCTCAGTAGCATACCCATTTCACCTCGTAATACCTTCAATCGAAGCAAAATCGTTCGAAAAAGCCAAATAACTTTCTCCGTCAATCTTATAAAGATCTCTCTCATACGTTAAGCCTTCAGCAATGCACTAACTCCTTCAGCCAATGTCTCGTAAAAATTACGCTTAAGCATTTCCTACCCTACCCTATAAAATGATGCTTTTGTTTTCGTTTTCGACATTATGCATATTATTACCATTATATCTACGTCTACGAGGTATGTGAGTGTCCAATTTCAAGCAAGCAAGTTCAAGCAAAGCCTACATTACCGCGCGAAAAACTGCGTGCCTTCATTAACTACTTCACAATAGAAGAAGACAATAGTTCTCACTTCCTTCCCTTATTATTCTATTGTTGATTAGATTAAATTTTCTCATTTTGCTTTTATTTAATACATTCATTTCGAAAAATTAATACGCAACATTTTCAAAAAGCTGAGGTTCCCTATTCACATATAACAAAAAACACTAAAAAGTTTTTGTTTTTAACAACCCACTTCATATAAAATTCAAATATAAAACTCAATAAAAATGTTAAAATGGGACAGCACCGATTCTAAAATTAGAGGTTCTCAGGTGAATATCCCTTTTCCTCGTTGCCAGAAAAGACACTATACTCTTAGGTGGTAAGATTGATACTATGTATTAGTAATTTGTTTAGGACTATCGTCAACAGCAGAGAACGCTCATCTCTTAAGCTTCTGGGAAGTTTCATAACATTTGCTAGATAGTCACCTAAGGTGTGCATAAGATTATTTCCTTAATCTTTATACCGTTTTCACTGAACGCTACTCGATTTCTTCACCTTGTTGATTTCTTTCAAGTTGACCTTGCTCAAGGATTATATGGTAAATGCTATTCTGGCTCTGCGCAATTTCATTTTCCGTAATGAGCTTTGCAAGGACTATGGACTACGTAATGACTGAAGTAGGATCTGGTGATTTCCCGGCGCATGACCTCAAATTTCTCTCGGATTTCCGTTCGGGCTCTGGGTCCAAGATGGCCGACGTTTCGAAACTCGAGCATCGTCCTCGTTGTCCAGAGCGGAGGTGAGCCATTCACCTCTGCTCTGCTCGAGAGAATTTTAATAAGTAATGACGCTATGAAAAGCGATTGTTTCGCTCCTTTTTTCAGGGATTTCTAACAATTCAGATATATCCTAAATTTCCGTGAATTTGCACAGAACCGTAATATCTCCTTTGAAAACAAAGAGAAAAGGCTCCGCTAAAACACTCTAGTCTTTTGATCACCACAGATGAACCAATCAAATTAGCTTTACGTCAACGTTCACCAAATTCATCCAAGAAGACATTAACAAATAAGAAAAGAGGATCTAATTGATTATCATCGGATTTGGCATGACATTAGGGTGCGTTCGGAAACTTGAAGCAATCATTCGGGACTCATAGTGGTTTACCATTAGGAAACACCTCATCTCCAATAATTTAATATCTTCAGTGTACTTTACTCCGTTTTGATTGACAAAGTTTTTCCATCCATTGCCCTTTTTCTGTGAAAGAGAAAAGTTCATCCATGGCAAACTACTCCCTCCAATCTGAAGGTCAGTATGTCAACTGAGAGAAAAATTTAAGAGCTTCAAGCAGCTTCACGAAGAATTCTCGCGCTGAAGTCAGAATAATGGAAAAGTTCTAGTTGAATGTCTTTTAATTTTGTATAGATGATGATAGTATTCATCCCTGACGGCCTTTTCTCTTCCAGAAAGTCCTGATGATAAGGACATCATATAAATTGGGTTAATTTAAAATTGTCTACGTTGATGAAATGGAGTTAGAATTGGTTATATTTTCATTATAGATGCAGACAATCTAGTTAGTTGGCTAACATTTCTAAATCCCCCTCCATCATGATTCAAAACCTGTAAGGTTAAGGTGTGCAGGTGAGTATGTGCTCCCGATTCCAAAATTACACTCGGTCTAAGCTTCCGGTGGTCTGGATGGCACGAGATTTTGCGAAGGATTAACATTTATCTCCGCGTCAGCATCACAATTATGAATGAAAGCATTGAATCACTGAACTTGGTAGAGGTTCAACGAAGAACCGGAAAGGAAATATACTAATCGAAAACTATGCAGCACAGAAGAGACTAGTTATGAGAGATGTTAATTTTGTAATTATAAAGGGAGGATGAGATTTTCTGGAAAAAGAATGGAGTGGAGAGATGAAGAAAACTAATCTCTGGGGATCTATGACTGCCCATCATCTACCGAAAGTACGACGAAAGAAAGTGACAGATGATGATAGAGAAGTGGGAAGATCACACTCGATGAAAACTTGTCAAAAAGAGACAGAAAAACTAATTTGACCAATTCTGAGATATTGAAGTGGTATGAAAGCTATAATAGAAGGACAAACAATTAGTAGATAATCGAAGAATAAATAAGATCGAATGCATTAAAAATATGCGAAAAATATTCACCTTCGGAGTTATAAATGAATACAGAGTTTTTTATGCAGACCAATACAGTTATATATAATTACAAGAAGGGAAAGAATTATTCTATAATAAGGGCGAATGTTGAAATAATTGAGTAATCGAATGGTTTTGCATGAATTGGTCGAATATTTGAGGAAAGTGATAAGATAGATGATTGGATTAAAACGCTTACGATGACTGGAAGGAAAGTAGTATATAGTGTTTGGAGCATATCCAAGGAGCAAAAATTACTGTTTACAAAAGTGTACTCCTTCCCCTATTCTTTATGGTAGCGAAATTTGGATACACCAGAATAAGTATAAGAGAAGGCTAAATACAGTGGGTATGGGCCGTCTGAGAAACGTTTGCGGTAAAAGCAGGAGAGATAGGATTAGAAATGAAAGGGATATGAAAGAGTGTGGGATGGATATTCCAGTAAAGGACACGTTTATATGAAAGGAGCGTGTCTCGTTGGGTTGGCCATGTCAAGAGAATGATAGAGAGTAAAACAACGAAGTAGATTTATTCTAGAAGAGTGAATATTTCAGCATTATATTCATACCATATATTCGTTCCGGTCAAAATTATGTCAATACCTAACTCCATATGCTCACATTGGTAATATCTAGTCCCAATGCAGTTTAAGATTGTAATATATGTAAACCGATAAACATTACATTCAAGCCCTGATATTGTTACACGTGTTATATTTCATATTAAATTATGTTTGGTTGATATGTAATGCTGTTTTCCAGAAGGGCAATGTTCAGTTCTTCCAGCTCTGTATTTTTATTTTGCTTTTTCGGTGTAATTTTTTATTAATGTGCCCCTCAAGGCCTAAATCATGCAATTCACAATGGAATGCTATTAGTCATTATTTTACATATTTTTTGTATTTCTACTTGAACCTAATGGACATGAGATCCCAGGTTATAAACAAAGTTATTAATATTATTATTTATTTTCAGGTAAGATTTCTCCCCTAAAACCTAAACTTAGATTTTTTACCTTTAGGTAAGACGTCATTCATGAAACTGACCTGGAACCCCACTGAATATAACAGCACTGCAGCTGCTCCGAAGCTGCCTTGAAATTGGAACATATGTAGGGAGTTAAAAGAGTAATTAATGTTCGTAATAAAATACCTTGCGACTGTACAGTCGCAGGATAGCCACACCTGAGAGAGTAAGGAGTAGACCGAGGTAGCCACAAGTGTATGTTTAGGAAGATACTTTTATGTGAAGGAATATTAGGAGTCATATGAACAGGAGAATGAGAACGAAGCAAGGCATAACTGAAGCTAAAGAGTATTTCATGGGTATGATAGAATAGAAGAAATCATTACGACAGCCAATTTTACCGGCCTGTAACTGAGAATCGTGCTCTTTTGTTCGTGCCTATTCTGAAGAACTGCGTGATAGAAACGGATTTGTGTTTACCTAGCAAATTTAACCAGTAAATTGGTGGCTGAAAAGAGAATGAAGTGGACAGCTGCCGCAAACCAATCTTGGGGATGTAGACTGGTTATCAACTACTGAAAGTACGACGAGATGGAATTACGGCTGACTATAAAGAAATCAAGGAAGGTGACCTCGACGCCCGGTTTTCGTTTCGTAAATCGCGATCAGTTAAAATTCACTTTATCACCGGCGAGAGGGGGTTGAGCGAGTGACTATGCAAGGAGATGCTGGAACTGCGCGTCAAGGAGTTGCCGCTCGGCACGGGGACAATACATGATCCAAACGCTGGCTCTCCCCTTCAAAATAACACATCTGAGGAGGGCATAACAACCCAGAAACGCACTCTTGAATTAAAGATAAATCGATTGCTTATCGGCATAAGAACACGGCTAAACTGATTTTTTGATCATGTATTTGAACTATCAATCCAGTGATGAAAACAAAGAAATTATCTCGGGGGAGGAGAAGATTTTTCAGCGGAATCCTGTTGCCTAGTTGAGACTTCATGGAAAGTGGTTCAAAGGAATAGCTCCATCCGTCTAATGGGACCTTAAATTGTGATCCTCTTCGCGAATTTCGTCAAGCGTTTGGTAACGCCGATGTCAGTTTTCTCTCCACCCTTCCTCCATTCTCTAGGGATCATTCCCTTACCTACCTACCCACTCATGCTCAATGACTTCAGCTGTCAGTCGCCTCCTCAAAAGTCAACCAAGAAGAAATTAGACGGTTTCATGCACAATTAAAATGACAGCCAAAAACCCAAAAATAAACGTAACAACAAGAAGAGATACCCGAATAAGTCCAATCTCAAGGGTTGTGGGCTAGCACCGGTAGTGGTAGAGATTTGATCACTGAAAAAACGGATAGCTTCAAGAGAGCACCGTGGGAAGCACTTCAAATGTGGCACTCTCTCACGCGGATGAGACGCTAAAATGTGCAACTCATGACAATATTTGCTAAGCGTGGACTAATGTTTTCGCCGGGTTTCTCTTCACTCTACCTCAATACTGCAAATACTTACTCCGTCCCTTTGTAAACCAACCGCCTAACGCAATTGGCGCATTTGAACTAACTCGTCAGCCACCTAGTAGAGTTATCAGCCTAACGATGCACTTGCATGCAAACATTTACGCAGTGGAGGACTCAGATGTTAGGTTTACCGGCGTCAAGGCCAACATTCTAGAGACGAAATGGAATATGTGGCGGAGAATGCTGCCATTGACGTAAACTACAGCCGCTGGATGAGCTTGGTGAAATAGGAGTGGCTGGCGCCTAAGAAATAATAGGACGGGTGCATTTATTCTGCGGTGTCGATTCGCAAGAATCGCGGTTTCGCGAGAAAGCCGCAAAACTGGTGGAAATCGTAGGTGGGATGTTGTTTGACTGAAGGCCGCTCGAGGTCGCGGGAGTGCAGAAGTCGGGAGTCTGTCTGAGCGATAGGAGCGGAGGCGGCGTATCGCAGGAAATCATCCACAGAAGGGAATTCAAGGGAGAGTCGACACAGAGAGGAGAAAAAAAATTTTTGGGACACCACATCTCGGAGCAAGCCACTATACAATTTTTTTAGGGGGAAATTTCATTGCGAACTACGACATGCCTGGATAATGGGACAAAGTTCGATAACATTTCAATGAAATCGTCGGTGATGATAAGTCAAAACCGCGGGAGCGGACCTATAATTTTCACTTATTTGAAAATATTCCTGGATCCATGGCGTGGAATCCGCGCACTCTCGTATGAGTTACGTAGTGACTTACTTCTAATTTTAGAAATACAGGTTCGAAGAAAACCAGGTGGATGGAGAAGACGCATTAATAATTGCCTCTTCAGAGACGAAAGTCATCAAACAAGGGTTCCGAAATATTTTAAGACACAATTTTAGGTTACGCGTCAATATCATAAACAATCAAATAATTTTATTAAGCTCAAATTATGTGATTCCTCGCTTTAAATTTAAACTGCTGTCCACTCCAAATGAATAATCAGATTGTTAGGTGCTTTAAGGCTCGTCCATTCATGGACTGTAATAATTGGTTACACAAACTTTTATTGTATATTTTACATGTTAGAACGTCTGAAATCTGGAACTTCTTGTATATGGGAATAATTAAAAGACACAGGCACTTGAAACTTTCACATGTGCGTGTATTATGCCCATGTGAACAAATTTAACATAATTCATCATCATCAGCAAATAATCCTGAGAATGGTTTGACGCAGCCATCCACTCTATTCTCCTATCAGCTAATTTCTTCAGATTTACGTATTTCTTCTCTTTCATGCGCTTCATCACTTGTTCTATAAATCTTAAATGAGACCTCCCTCTGCCATTCTTCCCGTTGACCTGTCCCTCGAAGATTGTTTTCATCAGGCCATCTTGTCTCATGATGTGGCCGATTAAGTTGTTCTGTCTTCTTCTTATCATTGAATATCATTATTGCGTAACATATTTTTGCCGACACGCTGCTTTAATTTAAAGATATCGATGTGTAGTACTTCAACTAATGCTGAGATTTGCCACATTTTTCACAGTTTTCTTACTCATCCAAGGTTTGTGTCCAGGGACTGCAGTACACGGTAAGGGTTATAGTAATTAAAGGGAAAAAATTAATTTTCAACTGACTCTAATTTTTTGCTGGATCGAATGTAAAATAAAAATACACTTTCCCTCTGGTCCGTTTTACGTAATAATTAAGCTGCTAAATTTCTTTTCAGGTTTCAGGAATTGGACTATTCAAAGCAAGACGAACATTTATCAGTATTTATCAGTAACGTTTAGTAATGGGAACAGCTCAACCCTTCATAGAATGAGAATAGAAGATGCCTTTGAACAAGAACTTCAAGTGCGCTTGCACTTGGTAACCTATTACGCAAGAATTCACATGAGTTATGGTGCACGTAAACAGAAGTCACGCGTTGGGGAGCTGATTAAAACACGTGTTGTGGTGAATCCTATTAGATTACTGACATTCATCCTCGGGAGCACGTCCCCGTGTGTGCAATGACATCCTATTCAGGTACACGCCCAAACAATGTATCATCAAACGTGACACTATAGAATTAATTTCGGGGATCAGTTTGGTGTGTTGGCTGCAGTGCTCGCTTCCCCTATCTACGCATAGAATTCAAATCCCGGCAGAGGCGGGAATTCAATCATTGGTATCTCGCCCTCTTCTTGTATCCCATTTGGAGCGCGCTTAGCGTTTAGGACTCCATTCATATGACAAGACGTTAAACTGTGGACACCTTGGCGCCTTTCTTTAAAGTTAGGCTAATGCTGACGCCGAGTTTCCCTCCATACTTCATCGTTTCCCCATGCAATTCTTCCCTTGCCAGCCAACCCTCCGATCTTAAATGATGCATAAGATTATTTGTCGCTCGCCTCCCTAAATAACCACACATACCGCATTCAGTACAACCCCAAAGTTTATTCTAGATGTCTCATATCCTACCCTAACCTATTAAACAACTAATGTTTGCATTTACATAAACTTAATTTAAAAAAAAAGATCCGTGAATTTCTATAAGACACCATATCATGAGGGTTTAAAGTATGATACTTTTATTGGGACATGCTTTATCCTCAGGAAAGTGCTTTAACAGACCGAATTTGAGCCCATGAACTGCCGGATTAAATGAAGAAAAGTACAGAGATCAATGGGGACTCAACGGAGCAGTAGGCACTGGTATTGGTTTTATATATCCTAGGCTAGATGAGATAAAGAGCCACCTCTTCTCCCTACTCACCACTCTCACTGGTATACAGGTGAACATATACAGCTCCTAATAAAAACAGCAAACAATTTAACCGTAAAACTCTCGTTTCGGGGATGGAATTTACTAAACATTGTAAATGTTAATATTGACAAAATTATAGTTACTACCGTAGTTTCAGCCCCTCAAGTATTTTTGAGACTATATATTCTTCGTCTCCTGTGATACTTGTACCTGATAATGACGTGCCACGTCGAAACCCGGGTCGTCTTTGAATAAATGTATGCAGAATAACTAAGTCAATCTCATAATTAACAAAAATTTTACAGGTTATAAAACGGTTCATAGGGTATCAGTTCTTATTCATGTCAGTTTTCTGGCGAGGTTGATTTATTTGCAGTTCATTAAAGGTGATGTCCTCATCTACCAACCCGAAGGTCGTGAGGTCGTATTCCCTCTGGGTGGTTTTTCACCAACCAAAGGTATATTTATGTATTTTGGTCAAAATATTTACATGAAATTAGTTAAAATTGGTTAAAGCTATTATTATTTAAGATAATATTTTGTCGTACTTAATTTTACGGCTTAAAAACATGTCAAAACACTTTGAACACGGTGAGACTTGGACTAAATTTAGGACCAGATGAGCGATTGGTAGACTTGAGAGACTGATAGCGATAGTCGAAAAATTAATCAGCTCAAAGGAATGATTTCTTCATGTATTCCCTTGCAGGAAAATTACATTCCAATGGAATGTCGGTCTCCAGATATTTAACATTACATTCGGATCTCGGGAAGTGGCTACACTAGGTCTACTCGGGAAAGGGGTAGAGTAGAAGTTTTGAGAGTCCAAAAAATTTTTCAAGCTTTCACTACTGTGAACTCCTGCGTCACTTGATTGGCATTCCGCAACATTGACGCTGTTCAATGAAGCGTGAAAACAGACACGCGATTCTGAAACATCTTCAATTTACGGGCTTCTTCTTGGGTCCTTGCTTCAACTTATAAACTATCTTCGGAGTTTCTCGCTAATCCTAGCTATTTCAAACAATATCTAGTTACTGTCCGATGCATATCGGCTGATCCCAGTATTGATGATAGGTCATGGCAGAGACCGATTTAGTATTTAACAGGTTCAATTGGAGTAACTTGTTGCATCACTTTAGTCATAGACAATTTCAATTATCCGACTTTAAGGTGGTTTATATCCTTTAATTTTAATTAGAAAGAGAGAATCGTTGTTTGTCAAACATGTAACTACGAATATAATGCGTAAGAATTGATAAAGTGTATTAAACTAACTATTATTCATTACCCTAGAGAAAACCGAGACAAGTATGTTTCAAAACTTACTACTAATGAAAAACCTAATTCTGGGCATTATCACCATCGGTTCGGCACTTTCTGAATACTATTTAATGTTCAAAACACACCGATTAACCATCATTTGTAGAATGAGTAGGAAAGAACAGTATCAAACCATCTCCAGTTTTTTGTGCTGTAATATGTTTAAAGCTAGATTCTATGTGTTAATTAATAATTTAAGAGGATCACAAAATATTTTTGTGGCGATAGATTGGTTAGCCCTCCATTTTAAATAAGTTTACAAATTGTCATTCCTAATCGCCTTACTATAAAGATCAGTGATGAATACATTTATTTATTTTATATAATCCTCTTTGAAAAAGCGCTGAACGTTCTAACCTGGCGAAAATATATAGCCACGGCAACAACTTTGCTTATCAGGTGAATGCTGAACAAGTGATGAGTTTACCGTTATTTAACCGGTATCAGATTCTCTTAGATTTTATTCC